>LR738711.1:494267893-494323750 GCA_902687465.1 Secale cereale | reverse complement strand
CCCCCCCCCCCCCCCCGTGGACCGCCTTTTCCATTTCAAATAAATAAATAAAAGAAAATGATGTAAATGTCAAAAAAATAAAAGAAAATAAGTTTCCCATGTGATACGTGGTCTACTTGTTTGGAAAATTTACAAATATGAATTTTGACTTTATTTGCAAAATATGTCTGGAATTTAGTAAAACGGGTATAACTTTTGCATACGAACTCGGATTAAAAAGTTTTTTATATGAAAAATCATCTACTCGAAAAGTTACATCCGTATTTAACTGGGGGAACCCCGTTAAACATTTTCAAAATCCCCAAAAACCTAACAGAAAAAAAGTTACGGGGCTTTTAAGATCTACAGGCAAAAAAATTCAAAAAATTTCAAACTTACTAGTGGCGCACTGTTTGCTAGGTGCGCTAGTAGTAATAGAAAAAAATATATAAAATTTTCGAAAAAAAAAATTATAATTTTTTTTCAAAAATATGATACGTAATATGAACGGGAGGTTTGAAATATATTTTCAAAATTTCATCATACTCATGAACATTAACAAACTCCTAGACATCAAGAAGGGTTAATAGGATTGATATGATAGACATATCAACAGTGCGTGTGAAGTGAGCTGGTGCTGGGGTTGGATAGAACTACGAAGTTAAGCGTGCTCGGGCTGGAGTAGTGTGAGGATGGGTGACCTTATGGGAAGTTTGACCACAGAGTGCGATTTGACTTGAGATTAAGCAAATTGACCCCATATTAAGCCATAATGATCTGAGATTAAGAAAAAAAATAAAAAAATTTGAAAAAACAAATTTATAAAAAAATATTTGAAAAAAATTACTAATGGCGCACTTCTATGTAGTGCGCCATTAGTATGCCAAAGCACCTGGGTATAGATGACCCCCTGCGAGGCATACTAATGGCGCACCGTGCACTATACTAATGGCGCACTAGTGGTGCGCCATTAGTATGCCAGATACTAATGGCGCACCTCTCTGGTGCGCCATTAGTAAATAATACTAATGGCGTGCTAGTAATGGCGCACCAGAGGTGCGCCATTAATGGGAAAAACCGGCGCGCCATTAGTAGCCCTTTTTCTAGTAGTGATGCTTGTGTGTTTACCGTGTTGTTTGTTTCTTTCCGGTTTGCTTCTCTTGATAGCTTCGGTTTCGTTCCGGAGTTGTGAGGATTCTCTCGTCTATGTTGCTCCGTCTACTTCGTGGACCCGTTCTTCTCCCTTGCGGAATCCCAGGCAAGATGACCGAACCTGGATACCATTACTATTTTTGCCTATTGCTAGAAGTCTCGATCTATAGTTTTGCCTCGACACCCATGTCTTTCCTGTCTGCCTCCTAATTGTAACCATGATCATGTCTAACCACCCTACCTATGCAAACCATTGATTGGCTATACATAGGCTTCGCTCAGCCCCTCTTATAGCGTTGCTAGTTGTAGGTGAAGTTGAAGATACTTGCTTCATGTTGAAGTTTGTTGGGTTATATCACACTATATAAATGCTTAAAATGAAATCATCTATATATTGGCAATGGGTGGAAGGCTAAGCCTTTTGCTTGGTGATTTGTTCCACTCATGCCGTTAGGAACCGTATAAACCGGTGTTATGTTCCTTGATTATGCGTTCCTCACACGGTTGGGGTTATGGGGCCCCCTCGATAAACCGCTAAGTGCTAAGTCTTTTCCAGCAAGTCCCAACATTGGTACTATTCGCCTAATAACTAATAAAACTTGCATAGGGACTAGCTATCCCTTGTATTTTTAATCAACAACCCCGGGCCAGTGCTCCACATGAGTGTTGGTCCGAAACGGGGAGTCTGCGGGGCCACCACGAGGAAACTCGAGGTTTGGTAAAAACCTGTAGAATCGCCCATCCGGTCGTGTCCTGAGACTAGATACGCGCGGCTACCTATCAGGGTGTCGACACGCCGGGAGGATTTGCTGGATTAGCCTTACCTTAGTTCGGAGTATCTTGAGCACGGGATTCCGAGAATACTCGGGTCTTCCCACCTTGGAGTTGCGACTCCGCGGATCGTGGGCTTGTCATGGGCCAAGTTGGAACACCCCTGTAGGGTTTGAACTTTCAAAAGCCGTGCCCACGGCTATGTGGCAGATGGGAGCTTGTTAATATCCGGTTGTAGAAAACTTGACACCATGTTCCAATACACTACCAGCGTGAGTACCGTGACTGTCGTTTTCCGAAAAGGGGTTTCGGGAGATGAACACGGTGGGGTTATGTTTGACTTGGTTAGTTTAGGATCACTTAGTGATCATCTCTCGAACCTAGGGACCTTCTCTTCTCGTTCTCTTTTACGTAGGCTAGGCTAGTGCTGCTGCAACCACTTATTCTTATTCTTTCTTCAGCCTTGTTCCACACCCAAGGCTTAAATAGTCATGTTACCCGGGAACGGGATTGCTGAGTCCTCTGTGGCTCACAGTTACTTCAACACACCAGATGCAGGTTCAGCCGAGTTTGAAGCAGGAGATGGATCAGTACTTCACCAGGAGCTCGATGAAGAGAGTGGCTGTTTGCTTGTGTCGGTTTTCGACGATCAGTAGTGGGTTCTACTAGGATTCGATCTAGACCTGTGGCTTTATGTTGTTTTGGTATCTTTCTTTTGGATCTTCACCCGTAGTCGGGTTGTGATGTTTTGAATGATGTTTGCTTATGTAATGTATTGTGTGAAGTGGCGAGTGTAAGCCAACTGTCTCCTTTTGCAATTTATTCCCTCTTTTACATGAGTCGTGCAAAGATACCAAACTTGAGATCATTCTAGGATGGGCTTATACCTTTAAGTCGTGCCTCGACACGTAGGAGGTATAGTCCCATCCCGGGCATTACAGCGCCAGCCATAACTGCACACTTGAGCTGGTCTGCTGAACTAAATGTGATGGGACACCTGGACCACCTAAGTGGACGGGGGTAGCCTCGAGCTTGGGGAGAGCCGCGTTTACTTCACGGGCTAACTACTTGAAGAGACACTGAGAAGCTGGGGCCTGTGCTCCGCCCAAGATGCAAGCGATGGCACGCGGATCCTGCAAACCCCCTGCCCCCTCGTCCTGGTCGTCGTTTCTCCTTGGCGGTGGCGGAGGTGGTAGGCCGGTCCTGCCCTGAGGACAATCCTCTCAGGGATGATCCCTCCAGGCGTCCTCGCGGGGCTAGCCGCGCCAATGGTCCTCCTGAGGCTGATCACGCCACTCCTGGCGGGGTCCACGGTCGTACCAGCGTCCTCCGGTCCGACCTCCCCCGCGGTCGTAGCCACGGTTGCCGCACTCGGGGCGTTGGATGACGCGTCCTTCGCGGAGGGCCCTGAGCTCTTGAAAGTCATGGGTGTTGTGGCTGTGCACGTTGTGGAAGGCGCAGAATGCTCGGCCTTTCTTGGGTGGCTTCGGGTAGTTGCGGCCGCGCTTCATTTCTAGTTCGGCTGCAATCACTGCCGCTCCCTTGCGCTTCACGTCCTTGCCTCTGGCCTTCTTGTCTTTGGTTTCAGCAGCGGGGAGCTCGACGAGCGAGAGGCGCCCCTCCTTGGCCCTAGCGCACTTGGTTGCGAGGTTGAACAGCTCCAAGGACATGCACAAATCTTCATGGATGGCGAGCTCCTCCTTCATCTTGACGTCGTGAACGCCATCTGAGAACGCAGAAATGATGGCCTCGTCCGTGACCTTGGGGATCTTGACGCGGACACTGTTGAAGCGTTGGATAAACTTCTGCAAGGTTTCTCTTGGTTGTTGCTTGATATGCCGCAGGTCGCCCGCGGCCAGGGGACGGTCTCGAGTGCCCTGGAAGTTGGCGATGAACCGATCGCACATCTCGCTCCAGGTGGAAATCGATCCTGCAGGCAGGTTCAAGAGCCATGAGCCCACGCCATCCTTGAGGGCCATGGGGAACTAGTTCGCCATGATCTTCTCGCTGCCGTCGAACGCGTCGATGCTCAGCTCGTAGAGCTGCAGGAACTCCGCAGGGTCGGGGGTGCTGTCGTATCGTTGAGGCAGGTCGGGCTTGAATTTCCCAGGCCAGTTGATGTTGCGCAGCTCGAGGGCGAGAGCCTTGCAGGCTGCTGTCGACACCGGAGCTTGCTGTGGTGGTTGGACTTGGTCTTGGTCTTCGCGTGCCGCCGCGGCAGGGGGCACGCGGTCTCGACGTTGTGGTGGAGGGAGCTCAGGTGCTCCACCGCGGGGCCGTTAGATCTCTTGGCAGCTTCCTTCTTTGCACGTTGGCACCATGCGTGGGCGGTCGCGCCGCGGGGCCACACGCCTTGGTTCTTGGACGATGCCTTGACGCTGGGTGATACGTCTCAAACGTATCTACTTTTCCAAACACTTTTGCTATTGTTTTGACCTCATTCTTGCATGATTTGAACAAAACTAACCCGGACTGACGCTGTTTTCAGCAGAGCTGCCTGTATGGTTTTATTGTGTGCAGGAAAACGGATATTTAGGTATCTCAGTAAATTCCAAGAAAAATCACAGAAAATCCACGCACCCGAAGGGCCATTGTGCCAGAAGTGGGGCCAGAGGGCAGCCAGGGGGGCCCCAGGCGCCCTGCTGGCGCGGCCCCACCCCTGGTCGCGCCGGGAGGCCGCCTGGGAGGGTCCTCCCCCCTCTGGTGCCCTACTTTGACTCGTATTTATTCTCGTGATGAGAAAACCCCAGAACAGAAGTTGTTTTCCCAGTTTCCGTCGCCGAGCCGCCGCCACCCTCTGTTCTTCTTCGGGAGGGCTAATCTGGAGGCTGATTTGGCCTCCGGAGAGGGGAGATCATCGCCATCTTCATCATCATCACCGCTCCATCCTCCCTCCATGACTTCTCCATCCATGTGTGAGTAATTCCCTGCTGTAGGCAAAGGGGATGGTAGGGATTGGATGAGTTAGATCATGTAATAGTTTATCAGATTGTTGGGGGCATGTTGCCTATCATCTACTTTGGTGTTTATCATCTTTGCTTCAACTTGTTGCTCTTAATGCTTGTCACTTAGGGCCCGTGTGCCATGATTTCAGATCTGAACCATATGTGTTTGCATGAATATATTTGTGTTCTTGATCCTATCTATGAGTTGTTTGCACCTATTACGGTCCGGAACCGGCGATCCCAAAGGTGACAGGTTGGGACACCAAAGGGAATGGTCCATAATTTGAGGATTCCATGTATCCATTGAGTTTATTGCTTTGTTCCGGTGCTCTTTGACAGGAGCACCTTAATCTCCATAAGTTCCTTTTGGCCCCGTTCGTAGCGGGATGGTAGGACAAAAGATGTTGTGCAAGTTCTTATTGCAAGCACGTACAACTACATGTGGGATACATGCCTAATGTTTGATATTTTCCTAGATGATCATTACTTTTCTGTGTGCCTTGCCCCAAGTTAGATGCATGATGTATCTCATCCATGCAGCGCCCAACCATCCATCTCCCTAGCCTACAGTGTTTCAATCCTGCTGGTTATTAGTTGTTACTTTTGCTGTTTACTTTTGCTGTCACCACCATCACTATCATATCACCGTTACCACTTATCTTTTGTTGCAAGTAAGTATATTTCAGGTGCGGTTGAATTGACAACTCAACTGTCAAAGCTTATAAATACTCTTTGGCTCCTCGTGTGTCGAATCTATAAATTGGGTTATTCTTACCCGCGAAGACTATCTCGATCCCTTACGGTTGAGGGTTATCAAGTACCGTTTTCTGGCGCCGTTGCCAGGGAGCATAGCAATATTTACAAGTCTACTTGAAGTATCCTACCTGCTGCACTTCATCCGCAAGGAGACCCCAAGGTTCCGATCTTACTATCCACTACAAGAAGAGGTACTATTCTGAACACTAGTTTGCCTCACCGCCACCACATGATGCTTCTACTGAATCTGTTACTTTGTCTGATACTTTTGATGATGCTTCTACTACTCTTGATGATATTGGTTCACTTGGTTATGCTCTGGAGAAGCAGATCGCTGCTACTGCAAAAAAATCTGGAATTGAAATTCCTGTTACTCGCTACCCTATTGGTGGAACTTATGATTATCCTGATTTGAGTAAACTCAAGGAGAGACTCCTTGATGATGATTACATTATGCTTGATGATGATTTATGCAGGGAACTGACAGAGTTTGCCGACTCTGACCCTGAAGCTATTAAGAAGCTGCTTGAAAAACACTCCTTGAAGAACAAGACTGTTCCTGATCCTGAATTTGCTACATCTCCTATATGCATCAATGATCCTGATTATGATTTCTATGTTGATCTTTCACTTATATCTATGGTTGAAGCTGACCCCTTTTATGGCAGAGAAAATGATGATGCTATTGCAAACCTGACCAAACTCACTGAGTTGGGTGGCTTGTTTACCACGAATGAAAAGATACGAAACTTTTATGTGACAAAGCTTCTTCCTTTTTCTTTGAAGGAAGGTGCTAAAACATGGTATGATGCACTACCATGTGGTTCCATTAAGAGTCCTCAAGACTTAGCTCACTCTTTTGTTGATAAGTACTTTCCTGCTCATTGATGGGCCTCGAACCCCTCGTTGGTTACCCCAAGTGGAAGGTGTAAGATGCAGTAAGTAGAAGTGTTTTCCCCTAGCAAAGATGCCAAGGATCGAATCCCCAGAGACTCCTAGGTTCAACAAGTAGGTGTCAACTGCTAACAGCGCAATTAGCAATAAACGTGGACCTGCACACAGATACAAATAACTTTGCTCCCAACGAGTACAGAGAGGTTGTCAATCCCTCCGGCCTTGTAGTTCACAAAGGGTTAAAAGCAATATGATAGTAGTGATAGATAGTGTTTTGCAATAGTAAATAAATAGCGAAAAGTAAATAGTGGATGTGATCAATGATGGTAATATGGACCGGAGTCTCATGATGTTCACTAGTGATGTCTCTCTCCCAAAAGACGATAAAACAGCTATGTGAGGTAAACAAATTACAGCTGAGCATTTGACAGGACCACGAACGCAAACCAATGTTGACTACATTGCAAGAAAGGTTGAGGTTCAAAGCATGGGCGGTACGCCAAAGTAAGTAGAACGAAATCCATCAATATCTACTACTAATCATCCACCTTGAGATATCTATCCAGAACATCTCGCTGGTATTAAGTTGCGAGGCCCACCCATAGCGAAACTCAATGCAACAGACAACTGCATTAAAAGAACTTTGCGTAAAGTAAACAATCCTTGCACCCGCGGGCACAAGAACCGTTGTTTTCCCCCTTGTGGCAACAGCACATCCCCTAGACTCATGTTTCTGTCACTCAAGCTAGTCATCGAGGGGCATGAACCCACAATCAAACATAACGTTCCCTCTTGGAGTCACTACCTATTACTCGGCCAAAGCAATAAATAACAACGGAGAACATGCAAGAATTACTTATGAACTTAAATATAAAAGAGGTGAATCAAATATATTACTCAAGATCAATTAGAAGATAATCTCATAATCCATCGGATCCCAGCAAACTCAACATAGCAACAACATAAGGTTTACATAGGTGCCTCGATCATGCAGGGCAGCTCACGAGGAATAATTAGTGAAGCACAAGAACGGGAGGAGAACATCACATAGCTAATGGTCATGGACTCATGGTCCAAGGGAGACTACTCACGAGTCATCCGGGAGGCGTCCATGGTGGTGGAGAAGCTCCCGGTGGTGATCCTCCCCTCCGGCAGGGTGCCGGGAAGAGTTCTCCTGGTGCTCCCGATCTTGGAAGCGGCGGCGGCGGCAGAACAGAGATGGGATCGCGAAAAGGGTTCCTGTTCTCAGGGTTACGGAGGACCCTTTAAATATATGCCAGAGTAGGGCACCGGGGGAGCCTCGGGGGGCCCAGGCGCCCCCCCCCCCCCCGGCGCGGCCCAGGGGGGGGGGCGCGCCCACAGGGCGCCTGGAGCCCCTGTGCCCCCCCAGGCTGCCCTTCGGAGGCAGTGTTGTTTCCGGATCGCTGATTTTTTATATATTTTTTCTGGATTTTTCTAGGCAGTTCTCGAAACGTGAAAACCTGAAATACAAAAACAGCCGAAAACAGAAACTGGCACTGGGGTGCACTGGATTAGTAAGTTAGTCCAAATATGATCAAAAGTGTATGGAAGTGTATGAATATCATAGCAATATCACCCAAAAGTGGCATGGAGCAAGCAGAAATTATAGATACATTTTGGACGTATCAACATCCCCAAGCTTAATTCCTGCTCGTCCTTGAGTAGGTAAATGATAACAAGAATAATTTATGTGGTGACATGCTATTAACCATATAGGACTTTCTCATAGTCATATGACAAAAGCTTACTGAGACAATGATTCTAAAGTAATTAAGTTGCCTCAAGAGAAAATCACAAATGACTGACAGTTTTACAACATGAAACTGAAACATCAAAAAATTTGCAATGAACATGATGTGCAAATATGATAAAGTGATATCTAGCTTGCCCCCTTTAGTGATGCAAAACATAAATGCAAGGGCACCTTCAAGGTTTAAGTGATGACTAGATACAATCATTTCAGAATAAACGATATCACAATCATGCAAAAGACAATGCTACTTTGGGACAATGCACATTACACTCAGAATGACAATCATGCTCTCAGTAGTTCGTGATTTAACATAAAAGTAAAAGAAAGGTTAAATGCTAAAGCTTTTTATTTTGAAAACATGGAAGCAATTGTGTCAACGGTAGTAGTACTTCATATGTGTCATGCATAAAACATCCTATAAGTTGCAAGCCTCATGCATCGAATACCAATAGTGCTCGCTCCTTGTCCTAATTAGCTCGGATTCCCATGGGTTATCATTGCATTGCATATGTTTTAACCAAGTGTCACAAAGGGGTACCTCTATGCCACCTGTACTAAGGTCCAAGGAGATAAATCGCATTTGATTTCTCGTTTTTGATAGATCTCAACTTGAGGACATCCATACCGGGACAACATAGAAAATAGATGATGGACTCCTCTTTAATGCATAAGCATATTCTCATAAGAGATTGAGGATTAAGGTCCAAGCTAAAACTTCCACCATGATGCATGGCTTTGGTTGGCGGCCCAATGTTCTTCTCTAACAATATGCATATTTATTCAACCCACGGTAAATCACCCTCACTTCAGACAAGACGAACATGCATAGCAACTCACATGATATTCAACAAAAGTGTGACAGTTGATGGCGTCCCCAGAAACATGGTTACCGCTCAGCAAGCAACTTATAAGAAATAGGATACATAAGCAACATATTCTTTACCACAATAGTTTTTAGGCAACTTTCCCATGAGCTATGTATTGCATGGTTAGTTTGCTTAGTGCAGGTGGAGGTTAGCAAAAGACTGGGAGCGACCAACTAAGAGAGCAATGACGGTCATAATCATGCAGAGCGACAAAGCAATATTGAATCAGGCATGGTAGTTATATCGCTACTCAGAAATAAAAGATCATCAAGGCTTGACAGACTTTCTTTACAGTCTTGAATATGCGTGAGCATACGCCAAGTCAATCAAAATAAATTCTCGAAGGAAGATATTACTAAACCATACCATATCATAGGCAAACAAACCAAGTTGGTACTCCAATAACACATTGGGAACTCCTCAGCTATTTGAGATTAACCGAAAGAAAACCCGAACTACTAAGCACCATCATGAAAGTAGCATCTTTATCATAGACACATTAACCCATGCAACGGAAGCAAACTCTCTTAATAAGGTGAGCATGGTAATTAAAGAGAGTTCAAGCAACCAACTAAATAAAAGCTCTTGAAAAGATAAGCATGAATACTAAGAGCAGAGCACGATAGTAGCTATTAAAAGAAAAAGAACACACACAGCATAGATAGACATGAAAATTCTATGTAATGTTCTAGGTAGAAGTGGAGCGTGTTTCTCTCCCACATAAAGGAATGCTGGGTTCCGACTCGTTATGAAAAACTAAAAAGAAAACTAAAAGCAAGACGCTCCAAGCATAGCACATAACATATGAAGTGATAAAAATATAGCGAAACGAAAGACGAACTGATAATGTTGATGGTGAAGGGGATGCACGGGGGCATCCCCAAGCTTGAGCGCTTGACACTCCTAAATCTTTTTATCATCTTCCCTCGCACACTTGAAAACTCCCTTCATACATAACTCATCATAATCTGATTAGCGAGGTTAGTACCCTTAATAAAATAATTATACCTTGCTGGAAATAAGGATATTCTTGAAGTTCTACTGTTTCTCAAGATTGCCAAAAGGTTTTTGCAAAGAAAAAGCAAGTTCTTAATTTGCAAAGTGAAGGTAAGGCAAAACAGGACAGAATCTGTGAAAAACAGAACAGCAGGCAGTAATTGACCTGTTCGGGATACTTCTGCAACTCAAATCAAAAAACTCAGAACTGACGCACGAAAGACAATTATATAGAGAACGCTGTCGAAAAAATTAAGACCAAAAATATGATCTGGTGATTTTATACGAATTTTTCTATCCAAGGACAGAATCTGTTTCCTGGACAGCACCTCACAACTTTTGAACTTTCTAGCAATCGGAGGCTATACTTGGCGCAAATATGAAAACCAAAGATACAATGATGATGCTACAGCAGTAAACAACATCAAGACACAACAAAAGCAAAAAATTTATTCATGTGGGCTGCCTCCCAAAAGCGCTTTGTTTTGTGCCTTTAAGCTAGGCATAATGAATAGATCAAGTTGTATCAATTGAACCATCATCAAGATCATCAAAAAGCTCTTCAATAATACAACTAGTCTTAAGAGGACTCTCAAATAAAGGCCTCATAGAGATACTTCTAGGTAGAAGACCAAAAGGATAAAAGTCAAGGGAAGATTCATTTATAAATTCATCAACGATAGGTGTTTCTTCCAAAGTCTTTACAGTTTCAACCCCTTTGGCAATAGGTGGATTGCTTTTGGAACGGGGAGCCTTTGGAACGTGAACGAACTTAGGCTCCCTCTTTGCCGGAGTTTCTACCTTTTCGGTTTTGATCGAGGAGAAAGTAGTTCCTAAGGTATCAAATATTTCCTCAATCTTGTCCACCCTAGAAGAGTCAGAATCATTGAATTTGACGGTCTCCAAAATTTTGAAAATTTTATGCATGGAGCTATCAAGTCTATTCAAATTCCCTTGGATCTTTCGATCCAACTCATTCATCTTATTAGTGCTTGGCATCTCTAGCTCTATTTTTTCAAGTTTTTTCATAATGTGAGCTAGGGTGATGTCCTCTCGAATGCTAACAACAGGGGGACTCCCAACAAGATTTTCAATAATACTAAGAGACTCCCAAACTGGGGCCTCTAGGAAATTCCCATTGATAGCAGTATCTAGAATAAACCTATTCCAAGAAGTAATTCCAACATAAAAATTTCTAAGTAAGATAGTAGTAGGTTGCTTCTTGGTGGCTCTTTTTTGTGAATCATTAATTCTATACCAAGCATCTTTCAAACTTTCCCCACCTCTTTGTTTAAAGGTGAGAACTTCTGCCTCGTCAAAGACAAAAGGACCCGGCATATTACAACTAAAGAATAAGATAACTATTTTTGTGATTTTTGATACAAGGAACTAAAGAAAAAAATGAAAAGTAAACTAACAAGACTAAAAAGCAAAGGTAAAAGATAGCATGCAACTCCCCTATCCTGAAGAGTGGAGTCCCCGGCAACGGCGCCAGAAAATACTCCTTGATGGGCCTCGAACCCCTCGTTGGTTACCCCAAGTGGAAGGTGTAAAATGCAGTAAGTAGAAGTGTTTTCCCCTAGCAAAGATGCCAAGGATCGAATCCCCAGAGACTCCTAGGTTCAACAAGTAGGTGTCAACTGCTAACGGCGTAATTAGCAATCAACGTGGACCTGCACACAGATACAAATAACTTTGCTCCCAACGAGTACAGAGAGGTTGTCAATCCCTCCGGCCTTGTAGTTCACAAAGGGTTAAAAGCAATATGATAGTAGTGATAGATAGTGTTTTGCAATAGTAAATAAATAGCGAAAAGTAAATAGTGGATGTGATCAATGATGGTAATATGGACCGAACTCTCATGATGTTCACTAGTGATGTATCTCTCCCAAAAGACGATAAAACAACTATGTGAGGTAAACAAATTACAGCTGGGCAATTGACAGGACCACGAACGCAAACCAATGCTGACTACATTGCAAGAAAGGTTGAGGTTCAAAGCATGGGCGGTACGCCAAAGTAAGTAGACCGAAATCCATCAATATCTACTACTAATCATCCACCTTGAGATATCTATCCAGAACATCTCGCTGGTATTAAGTTGCGAGTCCCACCCATAGTGTAAACTCAATGCAACAGACAACTGCATTAAAAGAACTTTGCGTAAAGTAAACAATCCTTGCACCCGCAGGCACATGCACCGTTGTTTTCCCCTTGTGGCAACAGCACATCCCCTACACTCATGTTTCTGTCACTCAAGCTAGTCATTGAGGGGCATGAACCCACAATCAAGCATAACGTTCCCTCTTGAAGTCACTACCTATTACTCGGCCAAAGCAATAAATAACAACGGAGAACATGCAAGAATTACTTATGAACTAAAATATAAAAGAGGTGAATCAAATATATTACTCAAGATCAATCTGAACATAATCTCATAATCCATCGGATACCAGCAAACTCAACATACCAACAGCATAAGGATTACATAGGTGCCTCGATCATGCAGGGCAGCTCACGAGGACTAATTAGTGAAGCACAAGAACGGGAGGAGAACATCACATAGCTACTGGTCATGGACTCATGGTCCAAGGGAGACTACTCACGAGTCATCCGGGAGGCGTCCATGGTGGTGGAGAAGCTCCCGGTGGTGATCCTCCCCTCCGGCAGGGTGCCGGGAAGAGTTCTCCTGGTGCTCCCGATCTTGGAAGCGGCGGCGGCGGCGGAACATAGATGGGATCGCGAAAAGAGTTCTTGTTCTGAGGGTTACGGAGGACCCTTTAAATATATGCCAAAGTAGGGCACCGGGGGATCCTCGGGGGGCCCAGGCGCCCCCCCGGCGCGGCCCAGGGGGGGGGCGCCCACAGGGCGCCTGGAGCCCCTGTGGCCCCCCCAGGCTGCCCTTCGGAGGCAGTGTTGTTTCCGGATCGCTGATTTTTTATATAATTTTTCTGGATTTTTCTAGGCAGTTCTCGAAACGTGAAAACCTGAAATACAAAAACAGCCAAAAACAGAAACGGGCACTGGGGTGCACTGGATTAGTAAGTTAGTCCAAATATGATCAAAAGTGTATGGAAGTGTATGAATATCATAGCAATATCACCCAAAAGTGGCATGGAGCAAGCAGAAATTATAGATACGTTTTGGACGTATCACTCATATGCAACATGCCGCTTTACAAAGAATTTATAACTTTAAACAGTTGCAGGATGAGCACCTCCCTAAAGCTTGGGGGAGGTACTGTAGTCTGATCCGGGCTAGACCAGGACATGGAGTCCCTAAGAATGAATTAATCGATATATTTTATGCTGGTCTAACTGATGAATCTTGGTCCTATTTGGATAGTTGTGCTGGTTGTGTTTTCAGGAAAAGAACACCGGACGATGCAGAAGAATTGATGGGCAGGATTGCCGAAAACCATGAAGATTGGTCCGTCCCTGAACCACCTCCACCACCAAAGAAGAGGGGCATGTTTGTTCTAATCCCCGAAGATATGCGAGAAGCAAAGAAGTCTATTAAAGAGAAGGGTATTAAAACTGAAGACGTGAAGAATCTACCCCCTATTGAGAAGTTGTGTGAGCCTACCACTCACCCTCCTATGGTAGAGGTACACTCTCTTTTAGATTTCAACGCAAGTGACATCCCTCATGGTAAGCCTCATGATCAATGTTTAGATGAGCTTGATAATTTTATTATGAAGCAAAGTCATTTTAATGAGAGGATACAAAGTCAATTGCATGGTAATTCCCTTGCTATCAAAAGTTTGCTTGATGTTCTAGGTAGAACAGTTAATGATGTTAAATGTCTTGTGAAGCATTTTCATATGGTTCAAACTCAGCTTGAACAAATTTCTAATGTGCAAAAAGATTTGCTTGCTAACAATGCCAAACAGGATGATTTACAGGCCTTCGGGATTAAGACCCGAGGAGGAACTAGCACTCAAGATCCTCTCTATCCAGAGGGGCATCCGAGGAGAATCGAGCAAGATTCTCAAATGCAGGAAGAAGAAATTGTTGGCTCTCCAAAGAAGAAGAACAAGAAACACAAGGAGGCTGACAATCCCAATGATCCTATTACAAGTGAAGAGCCAGCTATTGATCCCAACAGTATATCTACCTCCGATGCTGAGACTAAAGACGGTACCAAACCTAAAGATAAGGATAAGGAGAAGAATGATCCACCTGAAGTTCGAGAAGAAGAAGCACCCGACAAACGCAAGAAGTACACTAGAGAAGACTTCGTCGCAAGAAGACATGGGAAGGAAAGAGAACCATGGATATAGAAACCCATGCCCTTTCCAGGTAAGTCTCTCAAATCTAAAGAAGAAGAGCATTACAATAAGTTTTGTGAGTGGATGAAACCTCTTTTTCTTCAAATCCCTTTGACTGATGCTATTAAGTTACCTCCCTATTCAAAATATATGAAAGATATTGTTACTAATAAAAGAAAAGTTCCTAATAAAGCAATATCTACTATGCTTGCTAACTACTCTTTCAGTGGCAAGATTCCTGAGAAGCTTGGTGATCCAGGTATACCCACCATTCCTTGCTCCATAAAGAATAATTATGTCAAAACTGCTTTATGTGATCTTGGAGCAGGAGTGAGTGTTATGCCTCTCTCTCTTTATAAGAGGCTTTGTTTAGAGAAGCTAATCCCTACAGATATCTCTCTTCAGATGGCTCACAAGTCAACCGTCGTCCCGATAGGTATTTGTGAGGATGTTCCCGTAGAAGTTGCTAATTGTTTGATCCTTACTAATTTTGTCGTGCTTGACATGCCCGAGGATGGGAGCATGTCCATTATTCTTGGTAGACCTTTTCTTAACACCGCAGATGCTATTATTGATTGCAATAAAGGAAAGGTTACCTTCAATGTGAATGATAAAGAACACACGGTGTATTTTCCAAAGAAGACCGACAAGAGGCATGGCCTCAACTCTGTAGAAAATATCGAGACCGTGAAGATTGGAGAATGGGACTGTCCACTACATGTGCACCACAAATACAAAACTATTATGGTGGGGACAATGTCCATTAAAGTAAAAGTGCAATGATCACTTCGTAAGAGGTGGGACTTTCTGCTCTATATATCGCTGGATTGTTGGTAAGACTTGATCAACCTTACTAGTGAGCATGTTTTATATAGGTAAAAAGTTGAGCTTGTTATGTTTTCATTTGTTTTAGCTTTTGTTCTCCTTGTTGTACCAAGTGTTTGTGTTTTTGAAGCTTCACAATACAAATCACTTCTTTAAGTTTTCAGAAAGTTTTGCAGCTTTTTGAACTTCGAAAAAAATTCAACAGTGAAGTTTTCAGAAAAATTCCAGAAAAATTAAAATTAAAATTTCCATGCCGGGAGTCACCCAGAGGCACCTGGGGCTGACCAGGGGGGCCACCAGTGGCCCAGGTGGCCAGCTGGCGCGGCCTGCCCCCTGGCCGCACCCATAGGGTGCCTGGGGCCCACAGGTCCCGCCTCCAGGTGAGTCTTCTTCCTCTCTCTCTCTTTCTCTCCGAAAACACGAGTTCTGCACCTGTTCTTGCGTTCTTGCTGTTCTTGGAGGCAATTTTCGATCTCTATCTACAGCCTATCATTCGAGTTGAGATTTTGAACAAATACTCCCTGGTATGTAACTCCTCCACCCCTCCAATTAGATTTTTGGTTGGTGGCTTCATTTGTGAGTATTTAGTAGTTCTTGGTGCTGTGTAGATGAGCTTGCATGCATGTGTAGAAATTTATTTTCCAAGTTTTGATGCAAGTTTATGCCTTAGGTAAGTGAGTTGAGTAGTTTGCCTTAACCCACTTTGTTTAAATCCTTGTTTTTGTAATTTGCCAAAAATTTCAGAAATGAGTTTGTTAGGAAGGGCAAAGGGGTGGCTTGAGAAGAAGAAGCCCGCGCGCTCCGATCGAGTTACTAGAGCCGCAACTTCACCCTCGACTGCTAGGGTGAGCTACAATGAAGATCATGTGCCCCTAGAGTTGTTGGAAGACACAAATCCACCACGTGCGATGATGTTCCCATGTGATGAATTCCTTGAAGCTGCAGGAATTAAGGATGAGTTTTATAATCTTTGTGCTAATGCAGGTCTGACACGGCTCGTCACGTGCCGTGTTACTCAGTATCAAAAACTCACCTCCGGTTTCATTAACAGTTTTAGATATAACCTTGATACTGGTTCTATTGAGTTTAAAATTTACAATGATCTTTTGACCTTGCCCTTGGAAAAGTTTTGTGAAATAATAGGTGTGCCAAACGCTGGGCGGACGACGAAGATGACCTCTCAGCCCTCCGAGCTGAAAACCATCTTCAACTCTCTCTGCAGAATGGGTACGAGGGATATTCATCGGCCAAAAATCTCCAGCATCTTATTCCCTCACCTCAGGTATTTTGCGTATTATGTTGCTAGAGGGGTATTAGCTCGTGACAGCACGAGCAACATTTCTGCGCAAGATATTGCTATCCTGGCAACCGCCCTCTCAGGGAGGTTTGATTATAATTTGGGTGCCTTAATTGCTCGACGCCTTGCTATGAAAGGTAACAGGGGAGATTTATTTGGTGGCGTTTATGCCACACTTATCTTAGAGTATCTTAAAGGCACCCCACACCATGATGATAAGCCTTTTACTTATTTAAGTTTTCATCTTGCTGCTATGAAAAGGCATAAGTTTGTTACCATGACTTCTGAGTTTGGTAACCTTGTTTATATCTTGCGTTTCGGAACTACCGCGGAACGCAATATCCGTCTACCTGCACCTCTTTTGTTTGATTTTTCTCGTAGGAACGGATGGTCCTTTGATGTTATCCAGTTCGATGAGTTCATGGTCCAACATCAGTTTCATAACCGCATGGAGGGGGTTGTGCCCGACGAGGAGGAGCATGGTGAGTTACCACCTTTTCACGGGTAGACCGTCACCCAGTTTGGTGAAGGGTCTTCCTCTGCTTGGAGTGCGGACCCTTCTTCGTGGGAGGATCCGAGGACTTCGGTGTACGCGCCGGAATCCTTTTACGACCCTTGGATTCACCAATACCACCCCGGAGCAGGAGGCTCCTCGGGGCAGTAGCTACTACCAACTTAGGCCAAAAGCCTAAGCTTGGGGGAGTACGTGCCCTTCTCACTTTTCCATTGTATTATCCGTTTTATTTTTGTTCGCTTTGATCTTTTCGAAGTTTTTGCCCGTTCTTCTTTGTTCTTTCTTTACAAAAACAACAAAAAGATTTCCCTTTTTCTTTTGCTTTCGTTCAACCTTTGAAAAAACCCAAAAAGATTTCCTTTCTCTCTTTAGTTTGCTTTGTTTTCACAGTTCAGCTCGAGTCCGTGATGGCATTTAATTATATTTCCTATGTTCGATCGTGCAAGTGACAAGGCAGTAATGACGAAGATCGACGGAAGGGAAGCAACAAGGAAAACCGGTATGAACTCTTCTTGTTTCTACTTTTGTACATATGCCTGTACTTATGATCTAGAGACCAGCTTGTAGCGACATAGTGCTATGTTTACAATGCTTTCCCAGTGGTTCATGCTTTCCTTGTGGCTAGTCTCAAATAGCTAGAGTATATAATGTGTTATTGAAATGATTTACATGCATTGCATTGTTCATAGTTTGGTATACTAAGGTGGTATTTCCTTTTGGAGAATTCTTGGATTGACTTGGCACATGTTTACACATGTTTAAGACTAAAAAGTCTGCTTTGCCTTGATGATCGTTGAGTTTCAGAATAGTTATATCACTTTCATGCCCATTTCAATGTTGCTTTGTCGCTCTGCATGATTATGACCGTTATTGCTCTCTAGTTGGTCGCTTCCCAGTCTCTTGCTAGCCTTCGCTCGCACTAAGCGGAATTCTGCTTGTGCATCCAAATCCTTTCAAACCAGTTATTCCATATGAGTCCACCATACCTTCCTATGTGGTATTTACCTGCCATCCTAACGAAGACTTTCTTGTACCATCTCGAAATTATTCAAATTTACTCCTATTTTGTGCCCATGTTTTAGTTCATGAGGAAGTAGTAGTTAATTCATGATCTTTTTAAGTTGGACAAGTTTTATCCCGGGATTGCATGTCTAATCTGCAAACACCTAATACGAGGAGGAACTGGCATGACTACGCCCGGCTCATAAAAGATAATACAACAAACAAACCCTCCTTCACGCTTTGTTCATGAGAAATCAGAAAACTTTTGGCAATGATAAACAAAGGAGATTAAGGGGATGTGATCGTCCCCGTGCGGGAGCCGTTCCTCGAAACTTGTCCAGATCGAGAAGTGATTGGGTTGTCTACTAACGTTCGTTGACGAAATATGCACCTCCCCAAAATCATTTTTACCTCTGTTTTCAAAACCAAGAGCTCTGGTACATGTTTAGTCTTTGCTTCCAACCATGGGTTTTCAACCTCGCCATCAAATTCCACGGTTCGAGAGTCTCCACCTTCTTTCTTCAAAGCACCAACTAGGAGAGCATAATTGTCATTCTGAGTGTAATGTGCATTGTCCCAAAGTATTACATTGTCTTCTGCATGCTTGCGGTATTATTTATTCTGAAATTCTTAGTTCTAGTCTCCTTTAAAACTCTGGAGGAGTTTCTGCATTTATGTTTTGCTTCACTCATGGAGGCTAGCGAGATACCACTCTAGTATGTTCAAGCTATGTGCAATGTAATCTTGTCTTGATTTTCAGTAGTATATTATTTACTTTTAGGTATTTATGATTAGTCACTTGAAAGAAGGATTGCTCCGTGCATTGTCCTCCTAGCATTGTTTCAATACTTGCTAGACTCTTTTCGTAGTACATGCTTATATACATCTAATGAAGCAAAAGAGTTTGTCAAAGTTTTCTTTGTCGCGTCTAGTTCGTTGAACTGAATTGCTTGAGGACAAGCAATATGCTAAGCTTGAGGGAGTTGATACGTCTCAAACGTATCTACTTTTCCAAACACTTTTGCTATTGTTTTGACCTCATTCTTGCATGATTTGAACTAAACTAACCCGGACTGACGCTGTTTTCAGCAGAGCTGCCTGTATGGTTTTATTGTGTGCAGGAAAACGGATTTTTAGGTATCTCAGAAAATTCCAAGAAAAATCACAGAAAATCCACGCACCTGAAGGGCCATTGTGCCAGAAGTGGGGCCAGAGGGCAGCCAGGGGGGCCCCAGGCGCCCTACTAGCGCGGCCCCACCCCTGGCCGCACCGGGAGGCCGCCTGGGAGGGTCCTCCCCCCTCTGGTGCCCTACTTTGACTCGTATTTATTCTCGTGACGAGAAAACCCCAGAACAGAAGTCGTTTTCCCAGTTTCCGTCGCGGAGCCGCCGCCACCCTCTGTTCTTCTTCGGGAGGGCTAATCTGGAGGCTGATTTGCCCTCCGGAGAGGGGAGATCGTCGCCATCGTCATCATCATCACCACTCCATCCTCCCTCCATGGCTTCTCCTTCCATGTGTGAGTAATTCCCTGCTGTATGCAAAGGGGATGGTAGGGATTGGATGAGTTAGATCATGTAATAGTTTATCAGATTGTTGGGGGCATGTTGCCTATCATCTACTTTGGTGTTTATCATCTTTGCTTCAACTTGTTGCTCTTAATGCGTGTCACTTAGGGCCCGAGTGCCATGATTTCAGATCTGAATCATATGTGTTTGCATGAATATATTTGTGTTCTTGATCCTATCTATGAGTTGTTTGCACCTATTACGGTCCGGAACCGGCGATCCCAAAGGTGACAGGTTGGGACACCAAAGGGGATGGTCCATAATTTGAGGATTCCATGTATCCATTGAGTTTATTGCTTTGTTCCGGTGCTCTTTGACAGGAGCACCTTAATCTCCATAAGTTCCTTTTGGCCCCGTTCGTAGCGGGATGGTAGGACAAAAGATGTTGTGCAAGTTCTTATTGCAAGCACGTACAACTACCTGTGGGATACATGCCTAATGTTTGATATTTTCCTAGATGATCATTACTTTTCTGTGTGCCTTGCCCCAAGTTAGATTCATGATGTATCTCATCCATGCAGCGCCCAACCATCCATCTCCCTAGCCTACAGTGTTTCAATCCTGCTGGTTATTAGTTGTTACTTTTGCTGTTTACTTTTGCTGTCACCACCATCACTATCATATCACTGTTACCACTTATCTTTTGTTGCAAGTAAGTATATTTCAGGTGCGGTTGAATTGACAACTCAACTGTCAAAGCTTATAAATACTCTTTGGCTCCCCGTGTGTCGAATCTATAAATTGGGTTATTCTTACCCGCGAAGACTATCTCGATCCCTTACGGTTGAGGGTTATCACTGGGGTAGCAGTGGAGCTTCTTGGGCCTCCTCATCCTCATGGGGAGGCAGACGAGGCAAGGAGAGGGACAGCGCTGGAGAGCCCCCAGCGGCGCTGACGAGCCCGGCGATGCGGTCGAGCCATTCTTCATAGAAGCCGTCGACGGGGTGGTAGCGCAGGAGCTCATGCACCATGAGCAACACAGCCTACGCATCCACGGGTCTGCGGCGAGCATGGGATGTAGAGACCGCCGGAGTCAGCGACGGGGTAGCGGTGTGTCCATCGCGCTGCACGGAGGGGTGCAGGGACGATGCCTATTGTTCTTGCCGCGTCGGACAGGTGGCGGCGTTGGCTGTAGGCGATGGAGAACGACGAGGTGGTCCGCCGGCAGGAGCGGTCTGAGCAATGCGGGTGGCAAGGACAGCCCGCCACTCAGCACGGGCTCGGCGAGCGTCGGCCATGGATTGCTGGAACGACAGAGCACTGAACGACGGAAGGGACGTTTCAGCACACCCCTATGTCAGGACCCCGATCCTAAGTCACACCGATCTAGCTGTAACACGTCATATCACTTTGCGGCCTCACGCACGGTAACCCCACGGGTGCCACCTTACCTGGCCCGGGACCGTTTGCGCATTTTGGCACACGTATATGACAGTGTCGCTAGCATCCATATGACAGAGAACCCGGGCCGACATGGCTAGTTATAACCCAAAAGTGGCACTAAATTACAGAGACAGGCATCCATGACCCAGCAACGAACGTGTCGGTCATCAACGTATGAACCCAAGTCGTAGCAAGCTACATGGACTTAAAGGAACAACATGTGACATTTCCCCTAAGGGACAGACACAGGAACGAAGAAGGACACATGCCGGCCAGCCTACGTGTTCCGAGCAGTAGCAAGCTACCAAGGCTCATTGGATTCACTAGGAGGCATTTCCCTGTAAGATAGGCTACCAAAGGAAAACAACTAGGTGTCGGATCCCACACATACCAAGCATTTCAATCATACACGCAATATGCTCAATATGTGCAAATACAACATTGCATCACAACAGAACTCTATGACTCAAAGTACTTTATTTAAAAGGCTCCAAGAGCCATACATAACATATCCATACAGGTAGGGGTCACATGACCCAACACTCAAGTCATACAGTCATACAAGCACAAGCGGAAGCTACATGTCTGAGTACAGACAACATAGAAAATAAAACAGGCTTCGTGTAGCGTGACTATCTACAAGGCCCTTCACAAGCTCCAGATCTCCATCTGGGTGTCAAGCTACTCGTCGACGTCAATGTCTATGTAGAACCCATCAGCAGGGGCAGGGTTCTCCTCTGCAACAGTTATTAAGCAAACATGAGTACAAAGGTACTCAGCAAGTCTTACCACAGAACCTATCATACATGCAACATTATCTAAGGGGGTAGTGGAGTTTATAGTAGAATGCCAGCTTTGACCTTGGCTAACCTATACTACAACTCTCAACAGATTGCAAGATGTTATTACGAACACGAGTCCTCTACTCACCACATCAATACACTACCGAGGATCCTCTTCCGTCATCCTACGGAAGGGCCATCCACAGCACTCACACTTATCTTGAGTCTTTTAGTAGTATCCATCAACTTGTCTATGAACTGTAAGAGCAACCAAGTAGTTCGTACCGCGAACAACGGCTATTCGAATAGTTTGATAACCCTGCAGGGGTGTACTTCTTCACACACGCTTTCACCACTTATCGCCGTTTACTCGGCGTGTACTCAGCAACCTTCAAGCGGAAGCCCAGCGAGGGTGTCGGCCACGACCTGACTAACTACTCAAGTCTTTCGTCCAGGTTTATTGCCTATTTGGGTTCCATCCGTGGGGAGATCCGGCCGGGGTGTCGCTCACGGACCCAAACGATGTGTACAGGGTTCCCGAGTCACCAAACGGGCAACCGGTACACCGTGCCACGTACCTGTCGCATCACAACCCACCCCGAGGGTCAGCGTTGTGCACGACCTCCAGTAAGCTATAAACACCAGAAACTAGTTGCAACTCCTGGACAGAGATCAAGGGTAATTAATAAGCCGAGAGGGTCAATTAAGGATCCCAATGTGTGGTAGTAGCTGTAACTTGAACCACACATACAGATCTCGGGTCCTATGGACGATTCCAATGAAACAACCCACCATGTACTCCTACATGGCCTTTCATCGATACCTTTACCAAGCGTATTCCACACCTCCTTCTCTTTATCGGTAAGATTATTTCACTCTGATCCATCACCCAGATGAACCAGACCAGACACAACTCTAAGCGTAGCAGGCAACATAAACAAATAGCATGGTGGTTCACACATCACATGGCTCAATCAACTACTACACATGCTAGTGGGTTTCAACTATTTACTGTGGCAATGACAGGTCATGCAAGGGAATAGGGTTCAACTACCGCAACAAGTAGCAGTTCACACGATGTTGCCTTAATGCAGTAAAAGAGAGCAGGAGCGAGAAGATTGGGTTTGTATCGGAATGATCAATGATTGCTTGCCTGACAAGGTAGTTGTCGGGTACTGCTCTTCAGCTGGGTAAGCAGCAGTATCCTCGGGAGCAGGACCTAACACAGGGAATACCGACGATACAATCATTAACAAACAAATGCAACAATATGATGCATGTTTATGACATGGCAAGATGCATGTTTGTTGGCTAATGCAACTAAAACTAGAAGGGTTTGAACCTATTTGAATCAAGGATTCAAATTGGAGTTCAAACTATTATTTAAATGAGTGCATTATCATGTTTTTGATGTATACAGCAAGTTAACTTGTTCAAACATGCATGAAACTAGTGCCATTGGAAAGATTGGATTTTTCTGATCATTTTTCATATATAAATCTTTTCCATCTGAGCTATGGTTGATTTTATATGATTTTTAGAAGTTTTGGGTATTTTCTGGAATTTCCTGAATTGTTTTAAATCTAAAAATCCCAGAGAAACCTTTACCGCGTCAGCATGACATCATGCTGATGTCAGCCAGTCAACAGGGCCAGTCCAGGTCAAACATGACCAGTGGGACCCACTGGTCAGTGTCACAGTTAACTAATTAACTAATTAGAATTAAATTAACACCTAAACTAGGTTAGACTTGCGGGCAGGGCCCACATGTCAGTGACCCAGGGGGTCAAACCCATGGTCAAAACAGGTCCAACTCGCCGGCGTTTAGCCGCCGGCGTGCTTCGGAAATCGCCTACGGTGCACGGCTCGAACTGCGGTTAGGTGCGTTGGAAAGCCCTTGCTGTTGCGCGTCGGATGGTGGTGGTCGCCGGACCTGGGGTGGCCGGAGACGACGGCAACGAGCTCGACGGCGGCGACCGGCGTCGGGCGTGTGTGGAGATGCGGCTGCAGGGTCCTGGGTGATGCGTGCGTTGCACCTTTCGCATCTACGTGCTGCGGTGAGTGTGATGGACGGGTGCCAGTGACCAAATTGTCACCGGAGCATCATCGGCGGCGAGCACGGCGGCGGTGCGTGCGGTGGAGCTTTGTGCAGTGCGTTCCAGGGCAAAAGAGAGCCAACAGAGAGGGGGAGGATGAAGCTAGCCTCACAGGGGTTGCAGCAAGCGCCGGAGCGAGCTCGGAGCTGGTCGGAGCTGAGCGGAACGGCGAGAGGGATCTCCACGGCCGGAGTTGGGGAAGAAGAGGTCGGGGGCATCTCCAGGGCGGGCGAGCGCTCGGGGCTCGGCCTGTTCGAAGCAGTCGAGGACGGCGGAGACGATGGACACCTAGGCGGGGCTCAGGGACGACGGTGGACGCGGCTTCTACGACGGTGCGAACATGGCGGCGTCGGCCATGGCGCGGGGAGAGCGAAGGAGAGGAACTGGGGGGAGGTGGAGGTGTCTGCGTGGTCGGGGAGGACGTGGACGATCGAACCATCCCTCCAGGACGGCGAGGGGATGAAGCAAGGCGGCAGGCAGCTGCGTGGCACGCGGCGCGGTCGCCATCGAGCACCTGCCTGCCTGCCTGGCCGAGCCAAGCAGCTCGCTGGAGCGGCAGCTGGGCTGGGCCGGCACGTGGGCCGGGTGGGGGCGCCAGGTAAGCTTTTCTCTCTCCCTTTTTTTCTATTTTCTTTTCTGTTTCATTTCTTTTGCAGCTTTGTTCATTTAAATAAAATGCCAGAGCATTTTTGGAACTCATAACACTTGTCATACCTACTGTATATATTATGAACAGTAGGAAACATTATAGTTTATGATTATTTGAGCATTTAAAATATTTTATAGCATTTAAATGCCCAAATTCAAATACCATATGATTTAATCCAAAGCCCTAGATTGTCCTAGAAAATTGTGCACCATTTTTGGCAGAGGTTTAAGACCAAGGCAGAAATGATGAACATTTTTTAAGGGCATTTTGGGTACATTGGAAAATATTTTAGCAAACCCTAGTAGTTAGGAGAGGGGTGCTGGGGTTCCTGTTAATCCCATTTCAAGTTTCTTTGAAAGTAGACATGATGCACACTCTAGTTAGGTCCTAATGCAAGTGCTAGCTAGGGATGTGACAACTCACCCCCACTTAAAAGAATCGCGTCCCGAGATTCGGGTTCCTCCGGAAAGAGGGTGGGGTACTCAAGTTGAAGACGATCCTCCCTTTCCCAAGTAGCTTCACTCTCGGAATGATGTGACCATTGAACCTTAAGAAACTTGATATTGTGGCGTCGAGTGGTGCGCTCAGTTTGATCAAGAATACGAACGGGGTATTCTCGATATGTGAGATTGTCTTGGAGATCAAGCGTTTCGTGGTCCACTCCGTGGATAGGATCCGAGAAGCAACGCCTGAGTTGAGAAACGTGGAAAACATCATGAACTCTGGAGAGGTGCGGAGGTAGTTCCAATTGGTAGGCAACTTCTCCTCGTTTGGCAAGAATGCGAAAAGGACTGATGTAACGAGGGGCCAATTTGCCTTTGATACCGAAGCGATGGGTTCCCTAAAGAGGAGTAACCCGAAGGTAAGCCTTATCGCCGACTTCAAAAGTCACAGCCTTATGATGACTATCATATTGGCTCTTTTGGCGAGACTGGGCTGTTTTCAATCTCTCAAGAATGATGCGAACTTGTTCCTCATCTTCCTGGATCATATCCGGGCCAAAGAATTGTCTTTCGCCGGTTTCTGACCAGTTAAGATGTGTTCGACACCTTCGTCCATATAGAACTTCGAAGGGAGCTTTACCCAGGCTGGCTTGATAACTATTGTTATAAGCGAATTCGGCAAATGGAAGACATTTTTCCCATTCCATACCGAAAGAAATGACAGAGGATCGAAGCATGTCTTCCAGAATTTGATTGACTCGTTCCACTTGACCACTTGACTGTGGATGGAAGGCGGTACTGAAGGAGAGATGAGTTCCCATAGCATTCTGGAAACTTTCCCAAAATCGTGAAGTGAAAAGACTTCCACGGTCTGAGTTAATCTCCAACGGTACACCATGAAGTGATACTATCCGAGAGACATATAAATCTGCTAGCTGGCTAGCGGTAATACTCTCCCGAACAGGCAGGAAATGAGCTACTTTAGAGAGGCGATCGATAACGACGAAGATAGCATTATTCCCTTTCCTGGTCCTGGGAAAACCGGTAATGAAGTCCATACCGACTTTGTCCCATTTCCATTCAGGAATAGCTAAAGGTTGAAGGGTGCCAGCAGGCCGTTGATGCTCTGCTTTGACTCGACGACAAACGTCGCAGTTAGCAATGAATTGAGCGATTTCTCTCTTCATCCTAGTCCACCAGAATCTCTGACGTAAGTCCTGATACATTTTGGTACTACCGGGATGAATCGTGAGAGGAGATTCATGAGCCTCCTTAAGAATCATTTGTCATAGTTGTGGTTTCTTGGGTACCACCAAGCGGTTCTCGAAGTACACTACACCTCGATCATCCATAGAGAAACTTCTAGCAACTCCGCTAGCAATGTTCTCCTTGATCCGAGATATGCCTTTATCATACCGCTAGGCAACTATGATTTGATCCATAAGGGTAGGTTTCGCCACCAAGGTGGAAAGGAATCCTCGAGGAACAATGTGAAGGTTAAGCTTACGAAATTCCTCGTGGAGAAGTGGTTGACTTTGTTGTAAGATTAAATTGTTACAATATGACTTACGACTTAGTGCATCAGCCATGACGTTGGCCTTTCCAGGAGTGTAAGTGATTCCTAAGTCGTAGTCAGTGAGCAACTCAACCCAACGTCTTTGCCTGAGATTTAAATCCGGTTGGGTGAAGATATACTTCAAACTTTGGTGATCAGTGAAGATTTCACAGCGATTACCAAGAAGGTAATGTCGCCATGTTTTAAGTGCATGGACTACAGCTGCAAGCTCTAGATCATGAGTAGGATAGTTATCCTCATGTGGACGCAACTGTCGAGATGCGTATGCAATCACTTGGCGATCTTGCATGAGAATGCAACCTAGTCCTTGTCGCGAGGCGTCGCAAAAGATTATAAAATCCTTGGAAAAGTCTGGTGGTACCAGTACAGGTGCAGATGTCAGGCGTCTTTTCAGTTCCTGAAAACTAGACTCGCACTGTGGGGTCCACTCAAACTTTTTATCTTTCTTGAGGAGTTCGGTTAGAGGTTTAGCAACCTTGGAGAAATTCTCGACGAAACGTCGGCAATAGCTCGCTAAGCCAAGAAAACTCCTAACTTGCTTGACCGATTCAGGGGGAGTCCAATTAAGTACGGCTTGAACTCGCTCGGGATTGACAGCAATACCCTTGCCAGAGATCACATGACATAGATAGGTTACTTCTGGCAACCAGAATTCACATTTAGAGAATTTGGCATAAAGGCGGTGCTCTCGAAGCTTCGTCAATACCAGCCTTAAATGCTCGGCATGATCTTCCTTGTTCTTGGAGAAAATGAGTATATCATCGAGGTATACCACGACGAATTTATCCAAATACTCCATGAATATAGAATTCATTAACCGAGAAAATGTAGCTGGGGCATTGGTTAATCCGAAGGACATGACGGTGTACTCATATTGGCCATAACGAGTAACGAAAGCCGTTTTAGGAATGTCCCCGTTCTTGATTTTGATTTGATGGTAGCCCAACCTCAAATCCATCTTAGAGAAGACTGAGGATCCAGCGAGCTGGTCATATAGGTCGTTGATCCTGGGAAGCGGATACTTGTTCTTTATGGTGACCAGATTGACAGGTCGGTAATCTACAACCATCCGCTCCGTTCCATCCTTCTTCTTGACGAAGAGGACGGGGCAAGCCCAAGGGGAAGAACTAGGACGGATGAAACCTTTTTGCAAGGACTCATCGAGTTGTTTCTTTAACTCAGCTAATTCTAGTGGTGCCATCTTATAAGGTCTCCTAGAGATTGGGACAGTTCCAGGGATAAGATCTATCACGAACTCGACATCTCTGTCAGGTGGAACTCCTGGCAATTCTTCTGGAAAAACATCCGGAAAGTCACGAACTACCGGGATATCTTCGAGTTCTGGTAGAGGGCTGGCATTAAGAGAGTAGAGCTGACGCTCAGCCATTCGAGTCAAGACATTGACTCTCTTGCCGGATGGATGTGTAAGTTGAACAGTCCTAGTAAAGCAATCAATCTTGGCGTAATGAGTTGTCATCCAATCCATACCCAAGATGATGTTTATGTCCGAGGACTTGAGAGCGATTAAAGATGCAAGGAAAACAAGTCTATCGACAAGAATTTCATTTCCATGGCTTACCCTAGAGGTTTGCCACTTTGAACCAGGAGTTTGAATAACCATGGAAGTAGGCATGTCACAAAAAGTCATGTTGTGCAATCGAGCATAGCTCTCAGATATGAACGAATGGGATGCTCCAGTATCGAAAAGAACAGATGCCGGATGGCAGTTTACGAGAAGCGTACCAAGGACGACGTTAGGATCCTCATAAGCTTCTTCGGCAGAAACATAGTTGACATGACCACATGCAGTGGGGATTGGCTTGACATAGTTCACCTTGCCGGTTGGCTTACCACGGCCAACGGGTTTTCCTGGCTGGTTCTGGGGACAATCGCGCATGTAGTGTCCCGGTTCTCCACACTTGAAACAAGTCACAGTGGTGGTGCGTGGAGCAAAGTTGGAAGGTGGTCCTCCATAGGTTTTGGCAGGTGCAAACTGCTGAGTTGGGCGAGGCGCCTCATAGGATGGCCTCGGTGTATACTTGGGTGGCAGAGCAGTGTTAGGAACCCACACACGGCGCTTGTGAGAGCCAGAGCCGGATGAGGAACCAAAGTCTCGAGTATGCTTGCGGGTGGCCTCGACGTTGGTCTGGCCTGTTTCAGCACTGATAGCCTTGTTTACCAACTTCTGGAAGGAAGTGCACTCGTGCAGACGTAGATCTCGACGGAGTTCAGGGCTGAGTCCCTTGCGGAACCTCGCCTGTTTCTTGGCATCGGTGGATACTTCCTCAGGTGCATAGCGTGCCAGATTACCAAACTCGCGGCTATAGCCATCCACAGTTAAACGGCCCTGAGTGAAATTGCAGAATTCCTCCCGCTTGCGATCCATGAGACCTTCCGGAATGTGATGTTCACGGAATGCCTCACTGAACTCAACCCAGGTAGTGACTTGGCCAGCAGGACGCATAGCTTCAAAGTTTTCCCACCAAAGACTGGCAGGGCCCTCAAGATGGTAGGCGGCGTAGATAACCTTGTTAGCTTCGGCCACACGGGCAGAGTGTAGCTTGTGGGTGATACTACGTAGCCAGTCATCAGCATCCACATGTTCAGTGGAGTGATGGAACTTTGGTGGACACATCTTGATAAAATCATGGATTGACACCACGTCATTCCTCTGACGGAACCCAGTGTTCTGCTCTATGCGTTCCAGCAGACGGTTGGTCTCTCTCTTGTTCCGTTCTGCTTCAAGCATAACTTCCGCCAAAGAGGGTGGCTGCGGCAGATTCCCATCTCTAGCCCCACTAGCCTCACCCTGCTCCTGAGCAGCAGGAGTGCTGCGAGTGTTGACCATCCTAGGAAAACAAAACAACGGTTTAGACAAGGATGGCAAAAATTTGACATAGAAGTGCAGAATGTAATGGATGTCACAGAATGCAGAGATGTTCATCCGTACGACATGGTAATATAGGAACTGCTATATATACACCAGTGGTCATACACACCATACAAAGTTTAGTACAAGCCAAGGCTAAAGTACAACTGAGGTGAAAGACGATACATCCCATCAGAGGCATTCCAAGCTCCTATACATTATTTAACTACACCTCCGGAACTCAGTACATACTAAGTCATATTCCACAAGACGCGCAGGACTGTGGAAATACAACTACTACAATACTACTACTACCACGGACTAGCTCAGACATTCGCGTAGTAATCCTCGTAGAGATTACCACCGTAGCCTGGAAGTGGTACAGACGGATCTTGGAACTCGCGAGCACTCGAAGGCTGTGGACCATAGGGGCATGGGTGTGGTCTCGGTCCCGATGCTGGTGGTAACCGACGCCCACGTGGAGGTGTAATACCCCCAACGTCACGCCAATCCATGCGATCAGGCAGACGAGTCCGCACAGGGTACAAATCCCGCATGTCCAGATATCCAGCGTGCACAGCAGGTGCAAGCCGTGTCAAAGTAGTCCAGTGAGCGGCTCGGGTGTTATACAGCTCCATTCGGAGGGCACGGACCTCACGATCCCTATCCTCCAACATCTGAACAGTGGTCTGAAGCAGTGGCTCTTCATGAGCAGCATCAGTATACAGACCAGTGTAGTAGCCTTCCTCTCCGGGAAGTGAGGCTGGCATGTAACAGAACTCAGTGTTCAGCAACAGGGCATGCCTAGCACGGAGAATGGTCATCATCGAATAAGCGGCATCCAGCACTGCCATCTCGATGGTAATCCCGAGTCCATAAGACAAATGGATGGGATCATTAGCTCCGGGATATGAGGGGTATATCCGGACTGTGCAGAAATACTCACTTTGATTGAAATCCCGGTACTATTCCTCCACGGTGTATTCAGGATACCAGCGATAACCGGTCTCAGTCATCACACGGACTAGCATGGCCGTGTGACCGGGCACATTAGTGCACCGAGTCAAACGAACCACTTGGTGAGGGATGCGGCCAGACATCTGAAACACGAAATAATGCAAAGGCATTAGTGTTTCTGGAAGAAATCGGGCAGCATAACAACTGTAAATGCTCAAACAAAGATTTGAGACATCATACAAATGATAGCATAGCCACTCAACAATTCCATATCAAGGTTCCAGGTTCAACAATCATCATACTCAAAGGATAGAAACTGAACTGAGGCTTGAAACCAACAATCCTAAGAGTCTACGGATTAGTAACATGTGAACCTAGTAAGGATAAGAGGCCTAATCCTAAATCCCCGTAGAAAGAATAGACAGACTCAGATCAGAAGGGCATAAGGTAAACGAGTAAAAAGAGCCTTACGTTCCCTTCCACAATCAATTCCCCTACATATAACTAAGAATTTTTCTAGACTCAACATCGACCAGTTTGGCTTGAGAAACCTACAGGCAGTCCAGCTCTGATGCCACCGCTGTCAGGACCCCGATTCTAAGTCACACCGATCTAGCTGTAACACGTCATATCACTTTGCGGCCTCACGCACGGTAACCCCACGGGTGCCACCTTACCTGGCCCGGGACCGTTTGCGCATTTTGGCACACGTATATGACAGTGTCTCTAGCATCCATATGACAGAGAACCCGGCCGACATGGCTAGTTATAACCCAAAAGTGGCACTAAATTACAGAGACAGGCATCCATGACCCAGCAACGAACGTGTCGGTCATCAACGTATGAACCCAAGTCGTAGCAAGCTACATGGACTTAAAGGAACAACGCGTGACATTTCCCCTAAGGGACAGACACAGGAACGAAGAAGGACACATGCCGGCCAGCCTACGTGTTCTGAGCAGTAGAAAGCTACCAAGGCTCATTGGAATCACTAGGAGGCATTTCCCTGTAAGATAGGCTACCAAAGGAAAACAACTAGGTGTCGGATCCCACACATACCAAGCATTTCAATCATACACGCAATATGCTCAATATGTGCAAATACAACATTGCATCACAACAGAACTCTATGACTCAAAGTACTTTATTTAAAAGGCTCCAAGAGCCATACATAACATATCCATACAGGTAGGGGTCACATGACCCAACACTCAAGTCATACAGTCATACAAGCACAAGCGGAAGCTACATGTCTGAGTACAGACAACTTAGAAAATAAAACAGGCTTGGTGTAGCCTAACTATCTACAAGGCCCATCACAAGCTCCAGATCTCCGTCTGGGTGTCAAGCTACTCGTCGACGTCAACGTCTATGTAGAACCCATCAGCAGGGGCAGGGTTCTCCTCTGCAACAGTTATTAAGCAAACATGAGTACAAAGGTACTCAGCAAGTCTTACCACAGAACCTATCATACATGCAACATTATCAAAGGGGGTAGTGGAGTTTATAGCAGAATGCCAGCTTTGACCTTGACTAACCTATACTACAACTCTCAACAGATTGAAAGATGTTATTACAAACACGAGTCCTCTACTCACCACATCAATACACTACCGAGGATCCTCTTCCGTCATCCTACGGAAGGGCCATCCACGGCACTCACACTTATCTTGAGGCTTTTAGTAGTATCCATCAACTTGTCTATGAACTGTAAGAGCAACCAAGTAGTTCGTACCGCGAACAACGGCTATTCGAATAGTTTGATAACCCTACAGGGGTGTACTTCTTCACACACGCTTTCACCACTTATCGCCGTTTACTCGGCGTGTACTCGGCAACCTTCAAGCGGAAGCCCAGCGAGGGTGTCGGCCACGACCTGACTAACTACTCAAGTCTTTCGTCCAGGTTTATCGCCTATTTGGGTTCCATCCGTGGGGAGATCCGGCCGGGGTGTCGCTCACGGCCCCAAACGATGTGTACAGGGTTCCTGAGTCACCAAACGGGAAACCGGTACACCGTGCCACGTACCTGTCGCATCACAACCCACCCCGAGGGTCAGCGTTGTGCACGACCTCCAGTAAGCTATAAACACCAGAAACTAGTTGCAACTCCTGGACAGAGATCAAGGGTAATTAATAAGCCGAGAGGGTCAATTAAGGATCCCAATGTGTGGTAGTAGCTGTAACTTGAACCACACATACAGATCTCGGGTCCTATGGACGATTCCAATGAAACAACACACCATGTACTCCTACATGGCCTTTCATCGATACCTTTACCAAGCGTATTCCACACCTCCTTCTCTTTATCGGTAATATTATTTCACTCTGATCCATCACCCAGATGAACCAGACCAGACAGAACTCTAAGCATAGTAGGCAACATAAACAAATAGCATGGTGGATCACACATCACATGGCTCAATCAACTCCTACACATGCTAGTGGGTTTCAACTATTTACTGTGGCAATGACAGGTCATGCAAGGGAATAGGGTTCAACTACCACAGCAAGTAGCAGTTCACACGCTATTGCCTTAATGCAGTAAAAGAGAGCAGGAGCGAGAAGATTGGATTTGTATCGGAATGATCAATGATTGCTTGCCTGAAAAGGTAGTTGTCGGGTACTGCTCTTCAGCTGGGTAAGCAGCAGTATCCTCGGGAGCAGGACCTAACACAGGGAATACCGACGATACACTCATTAACAAACAAATGCAACAATATGATGCATGTTTATGACATGGCAAGATGCATGTGTGTTGGCTAATGCAACTAAAACCAGAAGGGTTTGAACCTATTTGAATCAAGGATTCAAATTGGAGTTCAAACTATTATTTAAATAAGTGCATTATCATGTTTTTGATGTATACAGCAAGTTAACTTGTTCAAACATGCATGAAACCAGTGCCATTGGAAAGATCGGATTTTTCGGATCATATTTCATATATAAATCTTTTCCATCTGAGCTATGGTTGATTTTATATGATTTTTAGAAGTTTTGGGTATTTTCTGGAATTTCCTGAATTGTTTTAAATCTAAAAATCCCAGAAAAACCTTTACTACGTCAGCATGACATCATGCTGACGTCAGCCAGTCAACAGGGCCAGTCCAGGTGAAACCTGACCAGTGGGACCCACTGGTCAGTGTCACAGTTAACTAATTAACTAATTAGAATTAAATTAACACCTAAACTAGGTTTGACTTGCGGGCAGGGCCCACATGTCAGTGACCCAGGGGGTCAAACCCGTGGTCAAAACAGGTCCAACTCGCCGGCGTTTAGCCGCCGGCGAGGCCAAACACGGCGGCGTGCTTCGGAAATCGCCTACGGTGCACGGCTCGAGCTGCGGTTAGGTGCGTTGGAAAGCCCTTGCTGTTGCGCGTCGGATGGTGGTGGTCGCCGGACCTAGGGTGGCCGGAGACGATGGCAACGAGCTCGACGGCGGCGACCGGCGTCGGGCGTGTGTGGCGATGCGGCTGCACGGGCCTAGGCGATGCGTGCGTAGCACCTTTCGCATCTACGTGCTGCGGTGAGTGTGATGGACGGGTGCCAGTGACCAAATGGTCACCGGAGCATCACCGGCGGCGAGCACGGCGGCGGTGCGTGCGGTGGAGCTTTGTGCAGTGCGTTCCAGGGCAAAAGAGAGCCAACGGAGAGGGGGAGGATGAAGCTAGGCTCACAGGGGTTGCAGCAAGCGCCGGAGCAAGCTCGGAGGTGGTCGGAGCTGAGCGGAATGGCGAGAGGGATCTCCGCGGCCGGAGTTGGGGAAGAAGAGGTCGGGGGCGTCTCTAGGGCGGGCGAGCGCTCGGGGCTCGGCCTGTTCGAAGCAGTCGAGGACGGCGGAGACGATGGACACCAAGGCGGGGCTCAGGGACGACGGTGGACGCGGCTTCTACGACGGTGCGAACACGGCGGCGTCGGCCATGGCGCGGGGAGAGCGAAGGAGAGGAACTGGGGGGAGGTGGAGGTGTCTGCGGGGTCGGGGAGGACGTGGACGATCGAACCATCCCTCCAGGACGGCGAGGGGATGAAGCAAGGCGGCGGGCAGCTGCGTGGCGCGCGGCGCGGTCGCCGTCGAGCACCTGCCTCCCTGCCTGGCCGAGCCAAGCAGCTCGCTGGAGCGGCAGCTGGGCTGGGCCGGCAGGTGGGCCGGGTGGGGGCGCCAGGTAAGCTTTTCTCTCTCCCTTTTTTCTATTTTCTTTTCTGTTTCATTTCTTTTGCAGCTTTGTTCATTTAAATAAAATGCCAGAGCATTTTTGTAACTCATAACACTTGTCATACCTACTGTATATATTATGAACAGTAGGAAACATTATAGTTTATGATTATTTGAGCATTTAAAATATTTTATAGCATTTAAATGCCCAAATTCAAATACCATATGATTTAATCCAAAGCCCTAGATTGTCCTAGAAAATTGTGCACCATTTTTGGCAGAGGTTTAAGACCAAGGCAGAAATGATGAACATTTTTGAAGGGCATTTTGGGTACATTGGAAAATATTTTAGCAAACCCTAGTTGTTAGGAGAGGGGTGCTGGGGTTTCTGTTAATCCCATTTCAAGTTTCTTTGAAAGTAGACATGATGCACACTCTAGTTAGGTCCTAATGCAAGTGCTAGCTAGGGATGTGACACCCTACCTGGCACGCCAAATGTCGCATCTAGGGTTCCGGCAAAACCCTTAAGGTTCGAACTCTGGGGTGTGCACGAAGATCTCTCCTTCCACCCTAGCTCGTCTACGCAACAGCCCTAAGCCTAGCTCGTCAGATCCGATGAACAAGAGACACGAGATTTATACTGGTTCGAGCCAACGTTGTGGTGTAACACCCTAATCCAGTGTGGTGTGGTGGATTGCCTTATAGGCCGAGGAAGAACTAGTACATGGATGAACTACCTCCTGTGGAGAGGTGTTCTTGCGCTCGGGTGAGCTTGTGGTGCGTGGCCTTCTATCTGATCAACTCGAGATGAGATGAGATCAATGGTGGTGGCTAGTCCTATTTATAGTGGCCAGGGTCTTCTTCCCAAATATTGAGCGGGAAGGGATCCCACAATGGCCAAATTTGAAGGGGGACAGCTAGTACAAGCTATCCTAACAAAAGGTGGTCTTCGCCTGCCAAAGGCTCTGGTGGTGACGCCGACGTGGGCTCCGCGATGACCTCCGTCCTGCGGTACTGGTATTCTTGGTCTCGTTGCACCGATATGGACGCCTTTTCCTGATGCCTCGGGACTCCTCGCCTGCACCTGCTCATTTAGCACCAAAGAGGAAACTGGCACTCTGCGCCTGCTGGACCCCGCCTAGCATTCGTCATCACTGCTCACGTCACCAGGACCTCGTGAGGTGCCCCTCGCCTTGATGTCTCTGATCCTCATGAGCCGGCCTAGCAAGGCCGCCCCAGGGGATGCCTTGTGTCATCCGCCTCGCGAGGCTTGGCCCCTCGCGAGGGTCTTGAGGGGTTGCTGAAGATGCTGGGTCGTACCAGGCCACCTTACGAGCCACGCTCTCAGCCGCAAGCAGGCAAGTCTGGGTACCCCCGTTCCCAGAATGCCGACACAATCTCGCACCGAATCAGTATTTACCCCTGACGGGCCTGATGCCGGATTGGCTAGAGCTTGTCCTACGTTGCCTACGGAGATGGTCCGGTGTGTACTCCTCCTAAAAGGAAATAACAAAGCGGAAAGTTAAAATACCGATTTCACCACCCAGCACATGTTAAAACAAACATACCTCTTTGAAGGTCCGCTAGTGTTCGCGGTCCTCTTTCTCTTTAAGACCTCGCCCGACGCGGGCATCACCCTATGGGTTGACGGTTTCCGCGCAGTTTGGCGTGAGGAGCGCCGTCCCTGTTCAAGTATGATAGAATACAGTGGGTAAGGCGCATTGGGAATCTTCTCTTTTGATGAGATATGTCCTAAAATAGTTACTCGGGAGGAAGGAATGAGGCCCGGGTAATTGGCTACTATAGCCACCAGGGGACCCTCACGGTAGGCTTGGTAGAAGACTCCATCTTCTAGCTCTATACCTACATCCGGATCTTCATCGTATCCGGGGCCCGCATTTTGAAACTGGTCCTCTCGCTGTGGGGCAGGACTATTACTCCCCTCGATAACCTTCCTCCACTCCTATTAGGAGAAACCTAGTGTAGTTGGGATAATATATCATAATGAAGAAAAAATGGGCGGTCATGAGAAAAACTGACCCAGTCAGGAGGATTGTACATTGAAAAACCCTCCCGGCACGTCAGGCGAATGAAGTCTTGCTTCTCTCCCTTATAGAGACCTTCCAGGATAGCGGCTAGAGCAGGAGGGTCATCTAGACCTAGGCATAAGCAGCGCAAGGCATCATCTTGGCCATTATAGTGCCACATTGGAAATCCTCTGGCTTGAAGCAGCTGCACGCATCGCTTTATTGAAATAGCCATCACTTCGATTAAAGATAACCCTGAATTGGCGAGCAATTTGATCTTGTCGACCAGTCTGCTAAACTGCGCTCCCTCTTCTTCCGAGGGATTGCAGGGACACTAGTTGTAAAGCTTCTTTGGTGGAGCACTGGAGTACTTGGGGAGTCCGCGCCGAACTGGATCCGGCAGAGCGACATCCTCAATATAGAACCACTCTGAAGGCCACTCTTCGGATGCTTTCTTCGGAGTACCGGGCAGATAGCCTGTCCCGGCTATGCGCATAATTTGACACCCCCAACTTCAAATATGGATCCTTCTTCCGATCGAGGTACAAGGAAGAAGTACTTTCTCCACAGCTCAAAGTGAGGCTCGTAGCCCAAAAATAGTTTGCATAAAGCAACAAAAACAGCAATATGCAGGATGGACCCAGCGTAAGATCGTGCAGTTGAAGACCCTAGAACTCCAGGTGCCCCCTAAGAAAGGGGTGGACGGGGAACCTCACGCCTCTTAAAAGGAAGGGGATGAAGCATACCCTCTCTCCATCGGAAGGGTTGGGAAAACTCTCTGCGAGGGCTTGGTTGTCGATAGGCGTTAGTCCAGCCCGTACAGGGACTAGATCCTCTGGGGGAGATATCCCTGCGCTTGAAGTGTCCTCAGATGCACATGGGACACAGAACAACTTTTCCAAACTCCTGCACGAGGGCCGTGAGGGCGCGAGGAAGAGCTTGGGGCGCTAGCCATGTTTGAAGATTTTTTGCAGGCACTAGGGTTTCTTCTGCGTGGAATGGGATGGAGAGGCAACTAGGATCTATCTTCTTATATCGGCACCTTCTCTACACCGTCAAGGGGGTATTTGTAAAACTGCCTGGACGGTTCGCATTCGTTGGACACGTGGAAGCCGAGGCGACGACGGCGAGGAATCGATGGAGTATAATATTTAAAGAAGCCGAACTATCATCCGGGAGGACTCACCTTACAAGACTAAAGACATGAAGCCGGAAACAATCTCGTCTTTGAAGGCTAGTCCGGGGCTACTGAGGGAGTCCTGTATTAGGGGGTCCTCAGGCATCCGGGTCGTTGAAGCTTGATGTCTACTACACAACCTTCTTCTTGTAGACGTTGTTGGGCCTCCAAGTGCAGAGGTTTGTAGGATAGTAGCAAATTTCCCTCAAGTGGATGACCTAAGGTTTATCAATCCGTGGGAGGCATAGGATGAAGATGGTCTCTCTCAAACAACCCTGCAACCAAATAACAAAGAGTCTCTTGTGTCCCCAACACAACTAATACAATGGTAAATTGTATAGGTGCACTAGTTCGGCGAAGACATGGTGATACAAGTGCAATATGGATGGTAGATATAGGTTTTTGTAATCTGAAAATATAAAAACAGCAAGGTAGCAAGTGGTAAACGTGAGCATAAACGGTGTTGCAATGATAGTAGACAAGGCCTAGGGTTCATACTTTCACTAGTGGAAGTTCTCTCAACAAGGATAACATAATTGGATCATATTACTAGCACTCAACATGCAACAAAGAGTCACTCCAAAGTCACTAATAGCGGAGAACAAACGAAGAGATTATGGTAGGGTACGAAACCACCTCAAAGTTATTCTTTCCAATTGATCTATTCAAGAGTCCGTAGTAACATTCAATCTATCATAGAGTTCGTACTAGAATAACACCTTAAGACACAAATCAACCAAAACCCTAATGTCACCTAGATACTCCATTGTCACCTCAAGTATCCGTGGGCATGATTATACGATATGCATCACACAATCTCAGAAACATCTATTCAACCAACACATAGAACTTCAAAGAGTGCCGCAAAGTATCTACCGGAAAGTCAAGACGAAAACGAGTGCCAACCCATATGCATAGGTTCCCAAGGTCACGGAACCCACAAGTTGATCACCAAAACATACATCAAGTAGATCACATGATATCACATTGTCACCACAAATAAACACGTGCAAGACATACATCAAGTGTTCTCAAATCCTTACAGACTCAATCCGATAAGATAACTTCAAAGGGGAAACTCAATCCATTACAAGAGACTAGAGGGGGAGAAGCATAATAAGATCCAACTAGAATAGCAAAGCTCGCGATACATCAAGATCGTGCCATCTCAAGAACATGAGAGAAAGAGATCAAACACATAGCTACTGGTACATACCCTCAGCCCCGAGGGTGGACTACTCCCTCCTTGTCATGGAGAGCGCCGGGATGATGAAGATGGCCACCGGTGAGGGTCCCCCCCCCCTCCGGCAGGTTTCCGGAACAGGGTCTAGATTGGTTTTCGGTGGCTACAGAGGCTTTCAGCGGCGGAACTCCCGATCTAGGTTAATTTCCGAAGGTTTCAGTATTTATAGGGTTTTTTGGCGCAGGGCACAAGTCAGGGGTCCTTCCGGGCCGTCCACGAGATAGGAGGGCGCGCCCCCCTGCCCAGGGCGCGCCTCCCACCCTCGTGGGCAGCCCGTGGCTCGCCTGGCCCAACTCTTTTACTTCGGGGGATTCTTTTGGTCCAGAAAAAATCATCAAAAATTGGCACGTCAATTGGACTCCGTTTGATATTCCTTTTCTGTAAAACTCAAAAACAAGGAAAAAAGAGAAACTGGCACTGGGCTCTAGGTTAATAGGTTAGTCCCAAAAATTATATAAAAGTGTATAATAAAGCCCATAAAACATCCTAGAAGGATAATATAATAGCATGGAACAATCAAATATTATAGATACGTTGGAGACGTATCAGCACCCCCAAGCTTAATTCCTGCTCGCCCTCGAGTAGGTAAATGATAAAAGAAGAATTTTTGATGTGGAATGCTAAGCAATATAGTTTTCAATGTAATTCTTTTAACTGTGGCATGAATGTTCAGATCTGGAAGATTCAAGATAAAAGTCTATATTGACATCAGAAATAATAATACTTCAAGCATACTAACAAAGCAAGCATGTCTTCTCGAAATACTATGGCTAAAGAAAGTTATCCGTACAAAATCATATAGTCTGGCTATGATCCCTCTTCATCACACAAAATATCCATATCATGCACAACCCCGATTTCAGCCAAGCACTTGTTTTCATACTCTATTTTTTCAAACCTTTCAACTTTCACGCAATACATGAGCGCGAGCCATGGACATAGCACTATGGGTGGAATAGAGAGGTGGTTGTGGAGAAGACAAAAACGAGGTAGATAGTCTCACATCAACTAGGCGTATCAACGGGCTATGGAGATGCCCATCAATAGATATCAATGTGAGTGAGTAGGGATTGCCATGCAACGGATGCACTAGAGCTAAATATGTATGAAAACTCAACAAAAGAAACTAGTGGGTGTGCATCCAACTTGCTTGCTCACGGAGACCTAGGGAATTTGAAGCCAAGTTCTATAATGAAAATTACCACTAGTATATTATAGTGACTAAGCATGAGACTCTCTATCATGAAGAACATGGTGCTACTTTGAAGCACAAGTGTGGAAAAAGACAGTAGCAATTGTCCCTTTGGGGGGGGGCTTTCTCTTTTTTGGCCCTTTTTTGTGAGGAGGGGATTTATTGATTTAGCCTTTCCTCACATGGGACAATGCTCTAATAATGATGATCATCACACTTCCATTGAAGTACAACTCGATATTACAACTCGATACTAGAACAAGTATGACTCTATATGAATGCCTCCGGCGGTGTACCGGGATATGCAATGAATCAAGAGTGACATGTATGAAAAATTATGCATGGTGGCTTTGCCACGAATACGATGTCAACTAAATGATCATGCATGGCAATATGACAATATGATGCATGTCATATGAATGGAACGGTGGAAAGTTGCATGGCAATATATCTCGGAATGGCTATGGAAATGCCATGATAGGTAGGTATGGTGGCTGTTTTGAGGAATAATATGGTGGCTGTTTTGAGGAAGGATATATAGTGGGTGTATGGTACCGACGAAAGTTGCGCGATACAACAGAGGCTAGCAAAGGTGGAAGGGTGAGACTGTGTATAATCCATGGACTCAACATTAGTCATAAGAACTCATATACTTATTGCAAAAATTTACGAGTCATCAAAACTAAGGTTGACACTTTACAAATACCTCATGCTCTAACTTCGTCACATAGCGGTTCACCATACGTGCATGCTACGGGAATCACTAACCTTAAAAAAAGTATTTCTCAATTTCATAATAACTCCACTAGCATGACTCTAATATCACTATCCTCATATCTCAAAACAATTATCAAGCATCCAACTTCTCATCGTATTCAATGCACTTAGTGTGAAAGTTTTTACTACATTGATATTGGATATCTATCATGTGAAGACTAGTTTTATACCCTAAACACATTACCATGCTCTTTTAATAGACTCTCAAAAGGATATAAGTGAAGCATGATAGTTCAACAATTTCTTCAAAGTATTATCACCACCGTGCTCTAAAAGATATAAGTGAAGCACTAGAGCAATATCAAACTACTCCGAAAGATATAAGTGAAGATCAATGAGTAGTTGAATAATTATGTAACTATGTGAAGACTCTCTAACATTTAAGAACTTCAGATCTTGGGATATTATTCAAATAGCAAGCAAAACAAAATAAACTAAATTGACGCTCCAAGCAAAACACATATTATGTGGTGAATAAAAATATAGCTCCGAGTATAGTTACCGATGGATGAAGACGAAAGAGGGGATGCCTTCCCGGGGCATCCCCAAGCTTAGGATTTTGGTTGTCCTTGAATTTTACCTTGGGGTGCCTTTGGAATCCCCAATCTTAGGCTCTTGACACTCTTTGTTCCATAGTCCATCAAAGCAATACTCAAAACTTGAAAACTTCACAACACAAAACTTAGACAAAAATCTCGTGAGCTCCGTTAGTGTGAGAAAGCAAACCACTACTCAAAGGTACTGCAATGAACTCATTCTTTGTTTATATTGGTGTTAAACCTACTGTATTCCAACTTCTCCATGGTTCATACTTCCCAATACTACTCATAGATGCATTGAAATAAGCAAACAACACACGGAAAACAGAATCTGTCAAAAACAGAATAGTCTGTAGTAATCTGCAGGTTTCGCATACTTCTGTAACTCCAAAAAATTCAAACTAAACTGGTAAACCTGAGGAATTTGTATATTAACCATCTGCAAAAAGAATCAACTAAATAGCATGCTCCAGTAAAATCTGATGACCTTTCTAGCGAGCGCTAACGATTCTGTTTTTCACAGCAAGATCATATAGACTTCACAGAAGTCTTCCCAAAGGTTCTACTTGGCACAAACACTAATTAAAACATAAAACCACATCTAAACAGAAGCTAGATGCAATATTTATTCCTAAACAGGAGCAAAAGCAAAGAAAATAAAATAAAGTTGGGTGGCCTCCCAACAAGCGCTATCGTTTAACGCCCCTAGATAGGCATGATGATTTCAATGATGCTCGCATAAAAGATAAGAATTGAAACATAAAGGGAGCATCATGAAGAATATTACTAGCACATTTAAGTCTAACCCACTTCCTATGGTTAGGGATTTTGTAATCAAACAACTTATGGGAAGGATAATCGACTAGCATAGGAAGGGAAAACAAGCATAACTTCAAAACTTTAAGCACATAGAGAGGAAACTTGATATTATTGCAATATGTAGAAGCATATGATCCTCTCTCATAATAATTTTCAGTAGCATCATGAATGAATTCAACAATATAACTAGCACATAAAGCATTATTTTCATGATCTACTTGCATACAAATTTTACTACTCTCCACATAAGCAAAATTCTTCTCATTCATAGTAGTGGGAGCAAACTCAACAAAATAACTATCATGTGAAGCATAATCCAATTGAAAACTAGTATCATGATGACAAGTTTCGTGGTTATCATTATTCTTAATAGCATACAAGTCATCACAATAATCATCATAGATAGCAACTTTGTTCTCACAATCAATTGGATCCTCTTCTGAAATAGTGATTCATCACTAAATAAAGTAATGACCTCTCCAAATCCACTTTCGTAAATATAATCATCATAAATAGGAGGCATGCTTTCATCATAATAAATTTCCTCAACAAAACTTGGGGGGCTAAAAATATCATCTTCATCAAACATAGCTTCCCCAAGCTTGTGGCTTTGCATATCATTAGCATCATGGATATTCAAAGGATTCACACTAACAACATAGCAATCATTCTCATTATGCACATATTTTATGCAAAGCATTCTATGTAATTCTTCTTCTAGTACTTGAGCACAATTTTCCTTCCCATGATTTTCACGAAAGATATTAAAAATATGAAGCATATGAGGTAACCTTAATTCCATATTTTTTGAAATTTTCTTTTATAAAATAAACTAGTGATAAAACAAGAAACTAAAACATTCGATTGCAAGATCTAAAGATATACGTTCAAGCACTCACCTCCCCGGCAACGTCGCCAGAAAAAAGCTTGATGTCTACTACATAACCTTCTTCTTGTAGACGTTGTTGGGCCTCCAAGTGCAGAGGTTTGTAGGACAGTAGCAAATTTCCCTCAAGTGGATGACCTAAGGTTTATCTATCCGTGGGAGGCGTAGGATGAAGATGGTCTCTCTCAAACAACCCTTCAACCAAATAACAAAGAGTCTCTTGTGTCCCCAACACACCCAATACAATGGTAAATTGCATAGGTGCACTAGTTCGGCGAAGAGATGGTGATACAAGTGCAATATGGATGGTAGATATAGTTTTTTATAATCTGAAAATATAAAATCAGCAAGGTAGCAAGTGGTAATCGTGAGCATAAACGGTGTTGCAATGATAGTAGACAAGGCCTAGTTTATACTTTCACTAGTGGAAGTTCTCTCAACAAGGATAACATAATTGGATCATATAACTAGCCCTCAACATGCAACAAAAAGTCACTCCAAAGAAACTAATAGTGGAGAACAAACAAAGATATTATGGTAGGGTACGAAACCACCTCAAAGTTATTCTTTCTGATCGATCTATTCAAGAGTTCGTAGTAACGTTCAATCTATCATAGAGTTCGTACTAGAATAACACCTTAAGATACAAATCAACCAAAACCCTAATGTCACCTAGATACTCTATTGTCACCTCAAGTATCCATGGGCATGATTATACAATATGCATCACACAATCTCAGAAAAATCTATTCAACCAACACATAGAACTTCAAAGAGTGCCTCAAAGTTTCTACCGGAAAGTCAAGACGAAAACGTGTGCCAACCCCTATGCATAGTTTCCCAAGGTCACGGAACCCGCAAGTTGATCACCAAAACATACATCAAGTAGATCACATGATATCCCATTGTCACCACAGATAAACACGTGCAAGACATACATCAAGTGTTCTCAAATCCTTAAAGACTCAATCCGATAAGATAACTTCAAAGGGAAAACTCAATCCATTACAAGAGAGTAGAGGGGGAGAAGCTTCATAAGATCCAACTAGAATAGCAAAGCTCGTGATACATCAAGATCGTGTCATCTCAAGAACACGAGAGAAAGAGATCAAACACATAGCTACTGGTACATACCCTCAGCGCCGACGGTGGACTACTCCCTGCTCGTCATGGAGAGCGCCGGGATGGTGAAGATGGCCACCGGTGAGGGTTCCCCCCTCCGGTAGGGTGCCGGAACGGGGTCTAGATTGGTTTTCGGTGGCTACAGAGGCTTTCGGCGGCGGAACTACCGATCTAGGTTAATTTCCGAAGGTTTCAGTATTTATAGGAATTTTGGCGTAGGGCACAAGTCAGGGGGCCCTCCGGGCCGTCCACGATATAGGAGGGCATGCCCCCCTGCCCAGGGCGCGCCCCCCACCCTCGTGGGCAGCCCGTGGCTCTCCTGGCGCAACTCTTTTACTTCGGGGTCTTTTTTGGTCCAGAAAAAATCATCAAAAATTGGCACGTCAATTGGACTCCGTTTGATATTCTTTTTCTGTAAAACTCAAAAACAAGGAAAAAAATAGAAACTAGCACTGGGCTCCAGGTTAATAGGTTAGTCCCAAATATCATATAAAAGTGTATAATAAAGCCCATAAAACATCCTAGAAGGATTATATAATAGCATGGAACAATAAAAAATTATAGATACGTTGGAGACGTATCAAAGTTGGGTCGTATTGATGGGCCGCATAAAGAAGAAGAAGAAAACCCTCCCCCGTATTCGGTCAGGACTCTTATGTACGTAGAAAGGCAAGTGTAGAGTCCGGATGTATCAATTACTTCCTCCCGAAGTCATCCTTGTAACCCTAGGTCCCCTTAGGCATGTATATAAGACGAGGGGTTTAGTCTGTAGAGGGGATCATCATCACATTACCGCCATAGGCTAGACTTTAGGGTTTAGCCATTACGATCTCGAGGTAGATCAACTCTTGTACTCATATTCATCCATAATAATCTAGCAGGAAGTAGGGTTTTACCTCGATCGAGAGGGCCTGAACCAGGGTAAACATCGTGTCCCCAGCCTCCTGTTACCATCAATCCTCTATATGTGTAGCTTGGGCCCCCCTACCCGAGATATGCCGGTTTTGACACCGATACGGGCCTCATTTGAACTTGTTTTGTTGCGATGTTGTTGTATGCATCATCTCTTGCCATGTGTAGCATCATGTAGCCTTGTCATTCATCATACTTGGTTGAGCATCATGCCATGTTATGTGTTGTGTATTTACCATGTTGTTTTCTTCTTTCCGGTTGTCCTTCTTCTTGATAATTCTTATTTGTTGCGGTCATGAGGATTCGTTCATCTACGCTTGGTTCGTCTATGCCCATTCATCTTCTTCATGGACTCGGACTTCTTCCTAGCAGGATCTCAGGCAAGATGACAGCCACCTTGGATCTCACTACTATCTTTGCTATGCTTGTTATCTCGATGCTATTGCTATGTCGCGCTACCCACCACTTGTTTATCAAGCCTTCCAACTGTTGGAAATATGCCCTAGAGGCAATAATAAAATGGTAATTATTATATTTCCTTGTTCATGATAATTGTCTGTTATTCATGCTTGAATTGTATTATACGGAAACAATGATACATGTGTGAATACATAGACCACAACGTGTCCCTGGTAAGCCTCTAGTTACTAGCTCGTTGATCAACAGATGGTCACGGTTTCCTGGCCATGGACATTGGATGTCATTCATAACGAGATCACATCATTAGGAGAATGATGTGATGGACAAGACCCAATCCTAATCCTAGCACAAGATCGTGTAGTTCGTAATGCTAAAGCTTTTCCAATGTTAAGTATCTGTTCCTTAGACCATGAGGTTGTGCGACTCCCGGATACCGTAGGAATGCTTTGGGCGTGTCAAACGTCACAACGTAACTGGGTGGCTATAAAGGTACACAACGGGTATCTCCAAAAGTCTCTGTTGAGTTGGCACGAACCGAGACTGGGATTTGTCACTCCATATGACGGAGAGGTATCTCTGGGCCCACTCGGTAAGACATCATCATAATGAGCTCAATGTGACTAAGGAGTTAGTCACGGGATGATGTATTACGGAACGAGTAAAAAGACTTGCCATGACGAGATTGAACAAGGTATCCGTATACCGACGATCGAATCTCGGGCAAGTACTATACCGATAGACCAAGGGAATTGCATACGGGATTAAGTGAATCCTTGACATCGTGGTACATCCGATGAGATCATCGAGGAACACGTGGGAACCAACATGGGTATCCAGATCCCGCTGTTGGTTATTGACCGGAGAGTCGTCTCGGTCATGTCTACGTGTCTCCCGAACCCGTAGGGTCTACACACTTAAGGTTTGGTGACGCTAGGGTTGTAGAGATATATGCACAGGGTAACCTGAATCTTGTTCGGAGTCCCGGATGAGACCCCGGACGTCACGAGGAGTTCCGGAATGGTCCGGAGGTAAATAATTATATATAGGAAGTCCAGTTTCGGCCATCGGGAAAGTTCCGGGGGTCACCGGTAGTGTACCGGGACCACCGGAAGGGTCCCGGGGGTCCACCGGGTGGGGCCACCCATCCCGGAGGGCCCCATGGGCCATAGGGGGAGGGGGACCATCCCATAGTGGGCTGGCGCACCCCCTTGGGCCTCCTCCCGGCGCCTAGGGTTGGAAACCCTAGGGTTGGGGGATGCCACCCTTGCCTTGGGGGGCAAGTCTTCCCCCCTGGCCGCCGCCCCCCTTGGAGATCCCATCTCCTAGGGCCGGCGCCCCCCTTGGAGATCCCATCTCCTAGGGCCGGCGCCCCCCTGGCCCTTATATATAGTGGGAGGGAGAGACGGCAGCCGCACCTCATCCCCTGGCGCCTCCCCCCCCCCCCAGTTACACCTCTCCCTCCTCTCGCAGGTCCTTGGTGAAGCCCTGTAGTTTTCCCCGTTGCATCCACCACCACGCCGTTCTGCTGCTGGATCTCCATCAACCTCTCCTCCCCCCTTGCTGGATCAAGAAGGAGGATACGTCGCTGCACTGTACGTGTGTTGAATGCGGAGGTGCCGTCCGTTCGGCGCTGGGATCATCGGTGACAGGGATCACGACGAGTACGACTCCATCATCCACGTTCTCTTGAACGCTTCCGCTCGCGATCTACAAAAGGGTATGTGAAGGCACTCCTTTATGCTCGTTGCTAGGTTACTCCTTAGATTGATCTTGGTGAAACGTAGGAATTTTTTTGAATTATGCTACATTCCCCAACAGTGGCATCTGAGCTAGGTCTTTGCGTAGCATCTTGCACGAGTAGAACACAAACAAGTTGTGGGCGTTGATTTTGTTCAATTCTCTTGCCGCTACTAGTCCAATCTTGATTCGGCGGCATCATGGGATGAAGCGGCCCGGACCGACCTTACACGTACGTTTACGTGAGACTGGTTCCACCGACTGACATGCACTAGTTGCATAAGGTGGCTGGCGGGTGTCTGTCTCTCCCACTTTAGTCGGATCGGATTCGATAAAAAGGGTCCTTATGAAGGGTAAATAGAAATTGACATATCACGTTGTGGTTTTGGCGTTGGTAAGAAACATTCTTGCTAGAAACCTATAGCAGCCACGTAAAAACTTGCAACAACAATTAGAGGACGTCTAACTTGTTCTTGCAGCATGTGCTATGTGATGTGATATGGCCAAAAGATGTGATGAATGATATATGTGATGTATGAGATTGATCATGTTCTTGTAATAGGAATCACGACTTGCATGTCGATGAGTATGACAACCGGCAGGAGCCATAGGAGTTGTCTTATTTATTGTATGACCTGCGTGTCACTGAATAACGCCATGTAATTACTTTACTTTATTGCTAAACATTAGCCATAGTAGTAGAAGTAATATTTTGGCAAGACGACTTCATGAAGACACGATGATGGAGATCATGATGATGGAGATCATGGTGTCATGCCGATGACAAAGATGATCATTGTCAGTGTACTAAGATAGGGGTACCTTAGTACCCCAACTTGTGCACGGGCAGTAGCAGCTCTCCGCGGCAGGGTTTACCACGTGCTTGCCGGAAACCTTTCCGGTCCTTATTAAGCCATTCAAAAACAAAGTATACAAGACAGAAGATCAAGGCCCCGACAAGTGGAGCTTGCCGGGAAGGCCGTCCCAGGCTCAAGATTACCACATTAACACAAGACCCTGGCAAGAGGAGCTTGCCAGGAAGACCAGAAGACTGCATCTCAGAAGACATGCATCGGCGCACCCTGCGCCCCGGCAGGGCCCGGGGAGCGACAAGCTTCCGGGCCCGGCAAGATCAAGACCCCGGCAAGGTGCTTGCCGGGGGAAGCCTGTGCTGTGTGCCCACGCTCCAGCTAATCGGCCCACGCGTCGCCCTGGGGCCCTTCCAGGGACGCGTGGCGGATGGCTGTGCAGCCTGGAGGACACGGTGGCGCGCCACGGTGACGAGGCTACCGCCGTGGCGAAAGGAGACGCATGGGCGGGTGCTTTTGGGGTCGACGGTGACGGGCATTCAATGCCCTTGTCCCCCACTGTCAAAGTTAGGTGATGACCACTGTTCATCCACTGTTCACGCACTATTCCCGCACTGTTACAACTACCACCAAAGTTACATTTTTACCCTCCTCTACGTTGACACCTGTCGGTGACCCCTTGGGCTATAAAAGGAGGCCCATGCACAACGTAGAGGGGGTTCGGAACCTAGACAGCTCTCTTGCTCGGTGTAGCTAGTTCTTCAAGCTCCCGAGCCCAAGAACTCAATACAATCCAAGCAGGAGTAGGGTTTTACGCATCCGTCGCGGCCCGAACCTGGGTAAACTGCCTGCGTGCTCTCCTCGATCTGCTCTTCGTGCTCCCTCCGCTCCCTTACTGCAACGTAGAAGGGGCTCCGGTCCCATAGGTGTTCGTGGTGGACAGTTTCCCCCGACATCTTTGGCGCGCCAGGTAGGGGGGCGTCGAGGTTGTGCGAACCTGATCCGGCGCTCACGCGGGCGCATTCTTCATCAACCTCTCCAGCTACATCAACTTCATCAGCAACAACATGGCCCCGAAGAAGAAAGCTTCGGAGGTCGCAGGCCCGTCTGCATCGATCCCGCCACCACCAGAACCAACGGTTGGTGGAGGAGATGCTGGCGGAAGGGTGGTCGCCGGCGAGGAAACTCGCGGCACCACCATATCAAAGGACAAGACGGACGACCGGGCCTCGGTGTCCGTAGACGCGCCACGTCCATCTCAGCAGACGACGGGCCAGCAGCGCCGTGGTACAGGAGGTACCATCCGCTTGCTGGGCCAAGGACAAATCGGAGGATCGCGAGACGCTCAAGGCCATCGCCCTGGCACGAGCAAGGCGCGGTCGCCGGGGCGGGAAACTGCTCCTTCTAACCCTGTTAGGAGTCCGAGCATATCCCGCTCCTCGCGCCGCTCGCCCCCGCTCCCCTCCTCTCCAGCAGAAGCTCTCACAAGAGCGCAACTGCTCCTCGTTTTCCCTCCACGGCAGACAAAGCCGAAGACTGGAGGGCGACGATCCAAAGCCTCATCGCCTTCGCCAATAACGACACGCCGCAGCAGCCGGCGACATCGCGGCCACGGCAAGTCGAGCAGACAAAGGCCGACGGCGACAAGACCGCCGGGGGTGCAACCACCGTGCACTCCCCACCGCGGAAGCAGAAGACGCCTCCCCGTCGGATCAACGTCGACGACGACTCCACGGCGTCGTCGGATCTGCAGGCTCGTCGGGACCAGCGCCAAGTCCTTGACGATCGGCGACAAGAGGATGCTCGAACAACAATCGAGCGCCGACGAGAAGCCCGGCGACAATCAGATCAGCGCGCTGGGACCGCTGTCGACACGCACGCGCCCGGTGAGCCAGGCGACTTGCCGTACGCGGCAGGTTGCCCTGCGTTCACCCGTGAGCTGCGGCGTGTCCAGTGGCCCAGCATGAAAAATTTCAAGCCCGACGTACCGGAGAAGTACGACGGCAAGACGCACCCCTCGGAGTTCCTCAGCATCTACCCCATCGCGGTGCAGGCTGCCGGGGGGCGCGACGAGAAGATACTGGCGAATTACTTCCCGCTGGTGCTTAAGCCGAACGTTCGTTCCTGGCTTATGCACTTGCCGGAAGGCTCCATTTCTTCGTGGGCAGATTTGTGCCATCAATTTGTTGGCGCCTTCACGGGCGGCCACAAACCCCACGGCCAGGAGAGTGATCTCCACATCTTGGCCCAGAAGGAAGGAGAACCCCTGCGCAAGTACATTCAACGGTTCAGCCGCGTACAGCACAACATCCCCGACGTTCACCCCGCTGCGGTTATCAGCGCGTTCCACCAGAACGTGCGTAACCGTCGCATGCGGGAAGAGATGGCCATGACCAAGATTCGGGATGTCAGCGAGCTCTATGCTCTAGCTGATAAGTGCGCGCGCGCCGAAGAGGGGAGGAGACTCCCCGGAGAGGATACTGGCGCAGGGGGAAGCGATAGCGACGACGCCGCCCCGGCAAAGAAGAGCCGGCGGCGGAACAATAGAAAGAAGAAGAGCAAGGAAGTGCTGGTCGTCGAGCAGTCCGGCAAGGAGGCTCCCGCCAAGAAGGCACGGGCTGGCGGCTCCGGCAAGGAGCCTGCCCCTGTGGCGGCAGCCGACAAGCCTGACGGCTCCGACAAGCAATATTGCAAGATCCACCGCACCAAGGGTCACGACCTTTCGAACTGCAAGAGCGTCGAGTACCTCGTAGAACAGCAAAAAGCTGAATACGAGCGGCGCGACAAGGAGAAGGCCCAGGGTGGCGGAGGAGAACCAAGCAAGAAGCGGCCGTTCAATGGCCGGGGAGGACGCCGCGGCAAGGCCAAGCAGCGGCAAGGTGATCGACCTCCCCGGGGCCGCGACAAGGATGAAGAGGAAGACGACGACGACGACATGGAGGAAGGTGATAACAGCGAGCAGGAGTTCCAGAAGGCCACAGAAGTCCGGTGTGTCGACGGAGGCGCCTCTCTGCATACTTCCCACCGCCAACTCAAGCAGTGGGTGCGGGAAGTAAATGTAGCTGAGCCGCCCGTTGAGTCGCGCAGGCTCCTGAAGTGGTCCAGCACGCCCATCATTTTTGATCTTGAGGATCACCCTGACCGCACCACAGCGGTCGGGTGCTTGCCGATGTTGGTCTCACCAACTATCCGCAACCTCAAGGTCACCAAAATGTTGGTTGACGGCGGGGCCGGCCTGAACTTGATCTCCTCGGCTGTGATCAAGAAACTCCAGATCCCAGATGGCGAGCTCGAAGAAACCGGTTCGTTCCAAGGAATAAACCCGGGGAGGAGCAAGCCCAAGGCGAAGATCACTCTGCCAGTGACCTTTGGCGGGGAACTTAACTTCAGGACGGAGAGGATAACCTTTGACGTGGCCGATATCCCATTGCCATACAATGGGATACTTGGACGTCCTGCCCTCGCAAAGTTCATGGCAGCTTCCCACTACGCCTACAACGTACTCAAGATGCCGGGGCCGATAATCATCATCTCTGTCCATGGAGACAAGAAGGACGCACTTATCTGCGCCGACAAGGTATACCGGGATGCAGCAGCCGCAGCGGAGAGCAACACACTTGCCGCTGAAGCTCCCGGGGGGAAGAAGACCAAGACCAAGTCCGGCAAGTGCTCTGGGGCCCACTCCGGCAAACGCACCTCTTCGGAGTGCTGTGCTGCCGTCGAGGACGCTCCATCGAGCTCCACCGGCAAGTGCAAAAAGGGGATGGCCGCTCCACCGGCAACCAAGAAGGTGTCCGCCAAGGAGGATGGCACTGGTGGTACCTTCACCATCAGTGCTACGCTTGACAACAAATAGGAAAGCGCGCTCGTTGCCTTCCTGCGGGCGAATGTCGATGTGTTTGCATGGCAACCATCTGACATCCCCGGCGTTCCCAGGAAGGTAATTGAGCACAAGCTTGCTGTTTGTCCTCATGCGCGGCCCGTCAAGCAGAAGGTCAGGAAGCAAGCCGTGGAGCGCCAAGAATTCATCGCCGAAGAAATCAAGAAGTTGGAAGCAGCCGGCCTGGTTAGAGGTGTGATCCATCCAACGTGGTTAGCAAATCCAGTTGTCGTGCGTAAGGCCAACGGGAAGTGGAGACTGTGTATAGACTTCACTGATGTGAATAAAGCATGTCCCAAGGATCCATTTCCCTTGCCGCGTATTGACCAGATTGTTGACTCCACCGCTGGATGTGAGCTGCTTTCCTTCCTTGATGCATATTCAGGTTCCCACCGGATTTTTATGGCCAAGGAAGACGAAGAGAAGACTGCATTTATCACTCCATGCGGCACATATTGCTTCATACGCATGCCCTTTGGATTGAAGAATGCAGGCTCAACATTTGCAAGGGTGGTACACACTGCTTTTGAGCCACAGATCCACAGAAATGTAGAAGCCTACATGGATGACATAGTGGTCAAGAGCAAGAGCAAAGATACCCTGATCCAAGACTTGGAAGAAACGTTTGCAAATCTGCGCAAGATCCAGCTTAAGTTGAACCCCGAGAAGTGCGTCTTTGGAGTCCCCTCCGGCAAGCTTCTTGGGTTCTTTGTGTCCCAGAGGGGGATTGAAGCCAATCCCGACAAGATAAAAGCCATCGAGCAGATCAAAGCCCCGAAGCGCGTCAAGGACGTAAGGAGACTTGCAGGTTGTGTAGCTGCCCTCAGTAGGTTCATTTCAAAGTCTGCAGAACGCGCCCTACCTTTCTTCAAAATCTTGAAGAAGGCAGGACCCATGAAATGGACTCCGGAAGCAGAGGCAGCGCTGCAAGACTTGAAAGGATACCTATCCACCACTCCAATACTTGTCGCACCTAGGCCACAAGAGAAGTTGCTGCTGTATCTAGCAGCAACCAATCAAGTGGTTAGTGCTGCGTTAGTAGCGGAGAGGGAGGCCGACGAGGAGTCTACACCACCGGCAAGTGAATCCAGCGACAAGCCGGGGGCTTCCCCGACAAGCTCTGGCCCCGACAAGGACAACTCTGCGCGGGAGCAAGGAGAAGTGCGAAGGAAGATGGTGCAGTGCCCGGTGTATTTCATGAGTTCCCTCTTGCAGGGGGCTAGATCAAGATACTCTGGGGTGCAGAAGTTGCTTTTCGGTCTCCTCATGGCCTCGAGAAAGTTGCGCCATTACTTCCAAGCACACGAGATAACAGTGGTCACTCGCTTTCCGTTGAAGAGGATATTGCACAATCCAGAAGCAACAGGCAAGATCGTTGAGTGGGCACTGGAGCTGTCAAGCTTTGGTCTCAAGTTTGAGAGTACTTCAACTATACAGAGCTGAGCTTTGGCAGAATTCATAGCTGAATGGACCCCAACGCCCGATGAAGAAGTTCTAGAGACAAGTGTCCCCGTACAAGAAGCAAGCAGTGAATGGGTAATGTACTTTGATGGTGCCTTCTCGCTGCAAGGCGCCGGTGCCGGCGTGGTACTCATAGCGCCCACCGGAGAGCACCTCAAGTATGTTATCCAAATGCACTTTCCCAGGGAGCAAGCGACAAACAATACTGCTGAGTATGAAGGTTTGCTTGCCGGTCTCAGAATTGCGGCCGAACTTGGGATCAGGAAGTTGATTGTGCGGGGAGATTCTCAGTTGGTGGTCCGACAAGTCAACAAGAGTTACCAGAGCCCTTTGATTGAAGCCTATGTTGATGAAGTGAGGAAGCTTGAAGAACACTTTGAAGGTCTGCCAATGGAGCACGTTCCAAGAGCTCAGAATGATATTGCGGACGGCCTTTCAAAGTGTGCTGCAATGAAGTTACCTGTGGAACCAGGGACCTTCCTGCTCAAGCTAACTCAACCATCCGTTACACCATCAGTTGGGCAAAGTAAGAAGAGAAAGTTGGTCTCCGGCGACTACTTGCTGGCGGATCTTCCCGAAGCCGCCGCCAAGGTCCCCAAGGTCAACACCCAAGATGCTGAGGAACAGTTTGCTCCTGCAGATCCTAGGATCTGTACTGTTGAAGCAAGCATTCCCGACAAGCCCTGCCCCGGCAGGCTTGCCGGGGGACCATCAGCTCCGGCAGAACCGGAGGTTCTTGCCGTAGAAGCTGGGGTTCCCGCAGCGGCCCTCATGCCTTTAGTCCTTGCTGTTGAGCCTCGGGCTCCAGCATGGGCGCAGCAGATCGTCCGTTTTCTGCAAACTGGAGAACTTCCCGACGACCCAGAAGAAATAGAGAAAATAACCAGGCAGTCAAGTATGTACCAGTTCGTTGACAATGAGCTGTACAGAAGAAGACTCAATGGTGTCAGGTTGAAGTGCATTTCCAGTGAAGATGGACAGAAGTTGTTGGCAGAGATACATGGAGGCATATGTGGCCACCACATTGGCGCAAGGGCACTTGCTGGGAAGGCGTTCCAGCAAGGGTTCTTCTGGCCAGAAGCCCTCCAAGATGCAACTGCACAAGTAACCAAGTGTGAAGCGTGCCAGTTCCATGCCAAGCAAATTCACCAGCCAGCTCAAGCTGTCCAAACAATCCCTTTGTCCTGGCCCTTCTCGGTCTGGGGGCTCGATATCCTCGGCCCTTTCCCCCGTGCTGTCGGGGGCTTTGAGTACTTGTACGTTGCGATCGACAAGTTCACAAAGTGGCCAGAAGTGGAACCGGTGAGAAAGGTGACATCACAGTCAACAGTCAGGTTCTTCAGGTCGATTGTTTGCCGTTTCGGAATCCCTAACAGGATCATCACCGACAACGGTACACAATTTACTAGTCGCACCTTCATGCAGTACGTCCAAGACCTTGGCGCCAAGGTCTGTTTCGCTTCTGTTGCTCACTCGAGGAGCAATGGTCAAGCGGAGAGGGCCAATGCTGAAGTGCTGCTCGGACTCAAGACAAGAAGCTTCGACAGGCTGCGCAAGTGCGGAAGAAACTAGATAGAGGAGCTACCGGCGGCTCTTTGGTCAATCAGGACGACACCAAGTCGAGCCACCGGACAGACACCCTTTGCTCTAGTCTATGGAGCAGAGGCAGTTCTCCCCACGGAACTCGTATACGGATCTCCTCAAGTGCTCGCTTATGATGAGCTTGAGCAAGAGCAACTGCGACAAGATGATGCATTGCTCCTTGAGGAGGAACGTCTCCAGGCTGCTATACGAGCTGCTCGATACCAGCAAGCCTTGCGCCGCTATCATAGCCGCAAGGTCAAGGCCAGGAGTCTCGAGGAAGGCGACCTTGTTCTTCGGCGTGTTCAGTCCGCCAAGAATTCCAACAAGTTGACGCCGAAGTGGGAAGGCCCTTATCGGGTGAGACAAGTCACAAGGCCCGGCGCTGTCCGCCTTGAGACCGAAGAAGGCTTACCGGTGAGCAACTCCTGGAATATAGAGCATCTTCGCAAGTTTCACCCATAAGGCGCGGTTGCCGTGATCCGCTCCGGCAACCACCTTTTGTACGAGTCTTGCCGCTGTTGCATGAAAACCTTTGTACAAAGCCGGGCGCAGATCCCGTGCATCAGTAAAGTTTTTGTGTTTCGCACTATTTGCCATTTTCCGTGCTTTTCTTTAGTTATTACCATGCATTATTTGGCATTTTGTGCAACGCACATCCCCGGTAAGCACAAGCAAGCCATAAGACTATATACTTGTTTTTCCCTCCTCTTTTTTCTTTTCCCTCTTAAGCAGGAGGAACCTTCCTCGCGCACAAGTTTG
>LR738711.1:494140657-494267817 GCA_902687465.1 Secale cereale | reverse complement strand
GGGGGGGGGGGGGGGGGGGAAGGAGATGGAGGATGAACCAAGTGATGTTCAAGAAAGAGAAGCCTTGTCGGGGAACAAGCAATATGTGAAAGCTAAGTTACCAGAATTTGAGCAGTTCGAATTTTTAAATTTTAGTTATCTTCCTTGAACAATCACACTTTGTATGGAAAACCTGTGCGCGGAGGAACCTACCCATGGCTAGCCGCACCCTTACTTTGTTTTCGAGTACGCTCAATGACTTAAGTGAGCTGCGACAAGTGTCGCGCCCTTGCTTCGCTTTCGAGTTCGCTCAGCAAGCTAAGTGTGTTGCGACTAGCCGCGGCAAGGTTGCTTGCCGGTAAGTCCTTTGCCAGCAGGCTGCTAAGAGTCCAGCACTCAGCGCTCGCGGCAAAGGTCCCTTGCCGGCAAGTCCCCTAGAACCGTAGGGTTGAAAGCATACAAAGTAAAGGACCAAAGCAAGGGAGATAACATTGCATCGATTGCTCAGAAATAAGATAATATATTACAGAGATAACTTGTTGCAATGACTAATAGATTCATGTTCATGGCACACTTTGCAGCAGTAAAGGAAATAGAAAGGAAGAGGCCTAGTCTACGCGATCGCCTTCGCGCCTGGAGATCTTGTTCACCTTGGCGATGATGTGGGCGACCTGCGCCTTCAGCGCCTCCTGATCTGCGTCGGTCGGCAAGCTGCGGAGGACGTTGACAAGATTAATACCAGGGTTGCGGTAGACAATCTTCGTCAAGACACGCTCCAAGGTACCCGCGCAGAGCTGACGCGACTCCTCGGCCAGCTGCGCGGGGAGCTTCTCCTGCAGACGTGCGAGCGCCGGCGCGATCCCCCTGAAGAAAAGACTTAGCTTGGCGCTGTGGGGGAGATTCGGGTCCGGAGAGTACACGAGGTGCTCCACCCTCAGCGCCATTAGCTCCTTGTCGATGTTGGCGGCGGAAGTGACCAGGTCCTCCGTCCATTGCTCCACCGCCCGGCTGAAGATGTTTGCGGAGGTGGCAGCGCTCTCCACCAGCTCCCGCTCCTTGCGGAGCTCCTCCTTCAGCTTGGTCTCGCGGTCCCGGGCGGCGTCGAGTGAATATTTCAAAGTGGAGACCTTCAACTCCAAGTCAGCGATCGAGTCCTTGGCGGCAGTAAGCTCGTCGCCCTTCTTGGAGAGGCGTACCTGAAGCTCGGAGTTGGTGTGGGTGTCCTTCTCGCGCTCTACGTTGAGCGCGGTGACCCTGTCCTCGCTGGCCTTCAGGTACCGCTCCAACTGTTCAACCTTGAGCTCTAGTTCCCTCTTGGCGGTTTCTGCGGCGACTGCGGCTTCCTTCGCCTCCTTCATGGCCTGCTCCCGAGCGGTGAGCTCGTCGTCATGGGCGTCGAGCTCAAACTTCCGCTGGTTGAGCGCTCCTTCTCGCCGGGACAGCTCTTCACCAACCAGTCGCTACTGCTCCTCGGCCTCAGCTTTCTCCAGAAGAAACTCTTGCTGCTCCCCAGCAAGCCTTTCGCGCTCCTCCGCCAAGTCGCGGAGGGCCGCCTAGTTGGCGGCGCGGAGCTCCGCGGCGCGTTTCCCCAAGTCTGCTCCAGCCTTGGCGGTGAGGACTTCCTGGGACTCCAGTTTCGCCTGCCTGGCCCGGTAAAGGGCCAGAAGCTGGCGAAGAAACTTCTCCTCTTCGGGCTCGTCGCTCCCGCCAGGCGCTTCAACGATCTTCAACCCCGCGGAGGCGAGGACCTCTCCATCAAAGGTCTCTCCCTCCACGGGGGCTCGCGATGAGGACCCCCACGGCACTTGTATGAAGATGCCATTGGGAGCCTCAAGATAGAAGCCTGGCTGCTCCTTAGCGGCGGAGGGGTCGGCGGCCGGTGCAGCGCTCGACGCTCCTGCTGCCTCCGGGCCGGCAGTGTGGTCTCCGTCCCCCTCCCCGGCCGCGGCGTCTGCGGTTGGAGCAGTCTCCTCAGCGGCGGGCTCGTCGGCTCTTGCCATGTCCTCAACGACAGTGTCATTGCCGGCGTCGCCTTGCGCGCCCTCCTCCTCGACGATGACCTCCGTCTCCATCCGCTCCGGGGGAGGAGGATCTAGTGGAAGAAGAAGAAAAGAAAAGATCAAGCAAATATCCAAAAAGACAAGTCCAAGAAGAAGAAGCTACAAGACTTACCTTCGCGGACTTCGTCGACGACAGGCTCCCTCGCCGGGGAGTCCTCCCTTGGCGGTGGAGCGGTGGCCCCTGCTGGCGGAGGGCCACCCGTGCCCTCCCTTGGCGGGGTGGCCACCCTTGTAGGGCTACCCGCCCTTGGCGGGGAGCCCGTCCTTGGCGGAACTTCCTCCCTCGCCGGGGAGTTCGCCCTTGGCGGGGAGGGTGGAATCTGCAGCTCTTCGGGAGTGACCTCCGGTTGCTCCTGCGGCTGCGGCTCCACTTCTGCGCAAGACAAACAAGACAAACAAGACAAACGAGGCAACAAGGTATTAGTACAAGGCCAAAACCTCAAGCGCGCCCGACAAGCAAGAAGCTCAAGACCAGACTTACGCTGGGGGCTGCTCCTTGGAGCAGCAGTTGGATCCGGCAAGTTCGTCGCCGGCGCGTCTCCTGTCGCCGCGACGGGCGAGTCGTCCTCGACCTCAACCACGGGGATCTTGGCCCGCTTCGCCGCCCGCTGGGCCAGGGACCTGAAAACAAAACAAGAAGCAAGATCAGAATCATCAAAGAAAGAATCAAGACAGGATCGAAGAAGTTACAAATTACAAAAACTTACTCCTCTTCCTCGTCGTCGTCGCTGAGGGTGGAGAAATCGAACTCCACCTGAGGCGCTCCCGCGCGAGGAGCAGGAGGAGAAGGCTCCCTCGGGCGCTTGGCGATCTCCGGGGCTGGGGGCTGCGAAGACCCCGCCTCCGTTGACGCCGAGGCCCGAGGAGCAGGCGGAGCGGCCGTTTAGCTCCGGGAGGATCCCCCTCCGCTTGGCGCTGATGCGCGGGGCGCCTCCGCCACGGCTGGTGCGCGGGGCGCCTCCGTCGCGGCTTGGCTCGCCCTGGTGGCTCGCGCCGCCCGGCGAGCAGGTTGCTGTCGGGGCGCCTGCGTCCTCGTCGCTGTAGCCGCCTAGCGGAGGCGTTTCCCCGGCGCTTGCTTGGGACTTGCCGGAGGTGGGGAGTTCTCCGACGACGAGGAGGCGTCGTCGTCGAGTCCTAGGGATCCGCCGGTGTCTTCATCGGCCTCGACGTCTTCCTCCTCCTCCCCGGGCCCGCCGGGTCCAGCATCCTGCCCTGCGGCCCCGCTCCCTCCGGTGGCTCCGCTCCCTCCGGCACCTCTGCTCCCTCCGACAACCTCGCCTCTTGCGGCGGCCTCGCTCACAACCCCGGGGATCCCGGCTTGCCTCAGGGAGGGAACCCCGGCAAGCTCGTCGGGCGGAAGCTTGAGCAGTCTGCGGATCTCTGCCTCCTCCGCTTGGCACGCCTCGTCCGCGGCCTGCGCCTCATCGATGGTGAATCCGAAGTCTCCCGCCGCTGCGGCTGCGGCGGCCTTTTCCATCCGGGAAGCGATATAGGTTATATCCCGCTCTGTGGTGGCCCGGGAGAGACCTTTGTTCTCCTCGGTGTTCTTCGGCACCTCGACCAAGTTGTCGAAGAAACTCAGAATCGCGTCCGGCGGAGGCTCTATCCAGGTGGGGTCGACGTCGTGAGAGTCACACGCGGGCATCGCCGCGCGCAAGGAGTCCCGGGCAGTGCTGTTAAACAGCGGCACCACTCCCCGGGGAGATGCAAACCACTCTGGGTGGGCCGGGTCGTGCTTGAAAAGCTCCCGGACCATCCCCTTCAGCTCCAAAGCCGTGAAGTTGATGTTCAATCCCGGGCGCAGCCTCATAATGTCCGCCGCATTGCCAAACTCCCATGCTGGCCTTTTCCTCTCCTGTAAAGGGGCAATGCGGCGGCGGAGGAAATCTGCCCCTTCCTCTCCAATGGTCAACTTGGCTACCCGGAGACGAAGTATCCTGATAAGGGCGATGTTGAGCTTGCCGTCCTCCGGGGCCAACTCGCTCCAGTCTCTGCCGCGCACTATGGCTGTTGTGCGCGGCGCGGTAAAAGGCTCCAGCTGGTCCTCCACTACCCAACACCAATCTGCGCGCCATTCTTCCCACATGCCTTGGAGTTCTCCTTTCAGATATGAGTCCTTCTTGTTCAAGCGGAAGATCCAGGAGATACCCCCGGAGAGGGGAGCGCCAGCCTCTACTCTAGGCATAAAGAAATGGCGAAAGAGCGCTACATTGGGATGGATCCCTACATAGTTTTCGCACAGATGTGCGAAAACCGCCATCGTAAGGATGGCGTTGGGGGTGAAGTCTAGGAGGTGGAGGCCGTATGTGTTCATAATGTCGCAGAAAAACTCCGAAAATGGAGGGCATAAGCCGCAGTGAAAGAAGACAGCAAAGAAGAAGTACCCGCCGGGAAACAGATCTCTGGCGACGGCAGGGTAGACTCTGGTGCGGGGATGAGCCTTGGTCTCCTTGGCCCAGAAAAGGTAGTACTTGTTCCACAACTCCCTCGCACTGAGCCTCGGCGCAAACACCACGTTCCTCTTCCGCGGGCCGGCAAGCTTCGCCGCCTGCTCGGACTTCTCCCTCTTGGCCTTCTCCGCTTTCGCCTTCTCACTCTTCGGAGCCATGGCGGAGGCGGCGAGGGAAGGAGCGAGGAGCTCGACGGCGCCGCGGATGCGGAAGGCGGCGGAGGAGGTGTGGAGGCAAAGAGCAGCAGAAGTTTTTCTGGAGGTTGAAGACGCAATGAAGACGAAGGAGGGAAACTGCCCCTGCTTCCTCTGCTTTTAAGGGGGGAGTGGGGACGCTCCGCATTTCCCATTAAAGAACGAGGCCACGATCTCTCCCACGACGCCGCAATCAACGCGTGCCTTTAGGGAGGGACGCGGCAGATGCAGAAGGGAATCTACGGCTCGCCGTGGGCCGCGCGTGCCCGTGCACTGTTTTGGGCCTGGCCCAACAGCGCTCGGCACCGTGTGTGGCCCAGGCCCGGGGGCTCCTGTCGGTGTACTAAGATAGGGGTACCTTAGTACCCCAACTTGTGCACGGGCAGTAGTAGCTCTCCGCGGCAGGGTTTACCACGTGCTTGCCGGAAACCTTTCCGGTCCTTATTAAGCCATTCAAAAACAAAGTATACAAGACAGAAGATCAAGGCCCCGGCAAGTGGAGCTTGCCGGGAAGGCCGTCCCAGGCTCAAGATTACCACATTAACACAAGACCCTGGCAAGAGGAGCTTGCCAGGAAGACCAGAAGACTGCATCTCAGAAGACATGCCTCGGCGCACCCTGCGCCCCGGCAGGGCCCGGGGAGCGACAAGCTTCCGGGCCCGGCAAGATCAAGACCCCGGCAAGGTGCTTGCCGGGGGAAGCCTGTGCTGTGTGCCCACGCTCCAGCTCATCGGCCCACGCGTCGCCCTAGGGCCCTTCCAGGGACGCGTGGCGGATGGCTGTGCAGCCTGGGGGACACGGTGGCGCGCTACGGTGACGAGGCTACCGCCGTGGCGAAAGGAGACGCATGGGCGGGTGCTTTTGGGGTCGACGGTGAAGGGCATTCAATGCCCTTGTCCCCCACTGTCAAAGTTAGGTGATGACCACTGTTCATCCACTGTTCACGCACTATCCCCGCACTGTTACAACTACCACCAAAGTTACATTTTTACCCTCATCTACGTTGACACCTGTCGGTGACCCCTTGGGCTATAAAAGGAGGCCCATGCACAACGTAGAGGGGGTTCGGAACCTAGACAGCTCTCTTGCTCGGTGTAGCTAGTTCTTCAAGCTCCCGAGCCCAAGAACTCAATACAATCCAAGCAGGAGTAGGGTTTTACGCGTCCATCGCGGCCCGAACCTGGGTAAACAGCCCGCGTGCTCTCCTCGATCTGCTCTTCGTGCTCCCTCCGCTCCCTTACCGCAACGTAGAAGGGGCTCCGGTCCCATAGGTATTCGTGGTGGACAGTTTCCCCCGACAATCATGGTGCCCCGAAGATGAACATCAAAGGAGCAAAAATGATATTGGCCATATCATGTCACTTTATTTGATTGCATGTGATGTTTATCATGTTTATGCATCTTATTTGCTTAGAACGACGGTAGTAAATAAGATGATCTCTCACTAAAATTTCAAGAATTGTGTTTCCCCTAACAGTGCACCGTTGCTAAGGATCGTTGTTCCGAAGCACCACGTGATGATCGGGTGTGATAGGCTCTAACTTCCGCATACAACGGGTGTAAGCCAGATTTACACATGCAATACACTTAGGGTTCACTTGACGAGCCTAGCATGTACAGACATGGCCTCGGAACACGGAAGACCGAAAGGTCGAACATGAGTCGTATAGAAGATACGATCAACATGAAGATGTTCACCGTTGATGACTAGTCCGTCTCACGTGATAATCGGACATGGCTTAGTCGATTCGGATCATGTGAAAGATCGTGGATGTCGCCTAGAGGGGGGGTGAATAGGCACTTTAAAATAATTATGGTTTAGGCTTGAACAAATGCGGAATAAACCTAGCGGTTAATTTGTCAAGCACAAAACTTACAACAACTAGGCTCACCTATGTGCACCAACAACTTATGCTAAGCAAGATAAACAACTAGGTGATATCAAGATATATGACAAGAAACAATATATCTATCACAAAGTATAGTGCATAAGTAAAGGGCTCGGGTAAGAGATAACCGAGGCACGCGGAGACGGCGATGTATCCCGAAGTTCACACCCTTGCGGATGCTCATCTCTGATTGGAGCGGTGTGGAGGCACAATGCTCCACAAGAAGCCACTAGGGCCACCGTAATCTCCTCACGCCCTCGCACAATGCAAGATGTCGTGATTCCACTAAGGGACCCTTGAGGGCGGTCACCGAACCCGTACAAATGGCAACCCTTGGGGGCGGTCACCGAACCCGTACACTTTGGCAACCCTTGGGGGCGGTCACTGGAACCCGTCAAATTGCTCGAGGAGATCTCCACAACCTAATTGGAGACCCCGACGCTTGCCCGGAGCTTTACACCACAATGATTGAGCTCTGAACACCAAGGTTGGGGCTATCTCCCCAACGACACCACGAAGCTTCACCACAATGGAATATGGCTCCGAGGTGACTACAACCGTCTAGGGCACCCAAGCACCCAAGAGGAACAAGCTCAAGGGTACCAAGCACCCAAGAGTAATAAGCTTCTCAACTTCACTTCCACGTATCACCGTGGAAAACTCAAACCGATGCACCAAATGCAATGGCAAGGGCACACGGAGTGCCCAAGTCCTTCTCTCCCAAATCCCACCAAAGCAACTAATGCTAGGGAGGGAAATGAGAGGAAGAACAAGAAGGAGAACACCAAGAACTCCAAGATCAAGATCCAAGGGGTTCCCCTCACCTAGAGGAGAAAGTGATTGGTGGAAATGTGGATCTAGATCTCCTCTCTCTTTTCCCCCCAAAACTAGCAAGAATCAATGGAGGGATTGAGAGATAGCAAGCTCGAAGAAGGTCAACAATGGGGAAGAACACGAGCTCTAAGGATTAGGTTCATTGGGGAAGAAGACCCCCTTTTATAGGTGGGGGAAAAATCCAACCGTTATGCTCACAGCCCGCACAGAGCGGTACTACCGCTCCAGGAGCGGTACTACCGCTAGGGCAGTAGAACCCCTTTGAAAAACAATAGCGAGGAGGCAAAAAGGTCAGAAGAACCGTCGGAGCGGTAGTACCGCTTGACCTCACGGTACTACCGCTACGGGTAGCGGTACGACTGCTAAGGGTAGCGGTACTACTGCTTGCGAGCGGTACTAAAAAATTACATCCGTGCCTACCACCGCTGGACTTGTGACGAGTTTTTGGTCCCGAGCGGAAGTAGCCACGGTAGTAGCCGCGGTAGTACTGCTCCAAGCGGTAGTACCGCTCCCGAAAGCGGTAGTACCGCTCCCGAAAGCGGTAGTAAAAAATTACTTCCGCTCCAACCCGCGGTAGTACCGCTGCAGCCTTTTCAGTACACCAAAACGACAATAACTTTTGCATACGGACTCCAAATTGGATGAAACCAAGTTTGTTGGAAAGCTAGAGACAAGGGCTAACACAATCTTGATAGAAGAACCAATAAGAAGCAAATTAGAAAAGGCCCTAAGAAAATGGTGAGAACCCTTTCTCGGAAAAGACCGGTGAAACCTCCAACACCGAAAACATCATAGAAGACGCATGTGAACTCCGTTTTCGATGAACTCAAGCTTGTCATCAAGATGACCATAAGCTCTAAGACTCACAAAGAGAACCAAACAAGAACCAAGAAACATGATGCAAGGATGCAATGGTTTGAGCTCTCTACTAACAATACGATCAAGCTACCAACTTGAGAGCCCCCCTTGATAGTACGGCAATCGATCCTATAACCCGGTCTCCCACAACTACCATGAGACCGGTAAAATAGAAAACCTATCAAGGGCAAACCTTTGCCTTGCACATAGTCCACTTGAGCTGGATGATGACGATCTTCACTCCCTCAAGTTGGACCACCTTTCTTGATTGCGTTGGCTCGCTGAAGACTAGTAGATTTCTTCCCCATACTCCACTATGGGTGAGCTACTCTTAGGCACATCTTCACAAGTCCATTGTCACCACAATGGACGGCAAGCTTCAAGCACTTGATCTCTTTGTGATGCTCCACTTGAACTTTCATACCGCAATCTTGATGACGATCACCATTTGATGTCATCCTCCATGGGTTGTATAATATCTTTTTCTTGACGCAAGCCCATGGAAACAAACCTAACCCCACAACGAACTCTCACGTAGACCATGGGTTAGTACACAAAGCGTAATGGACAATGCTTACCATACCATGGGATCACTTGATCCCTCTTGGTACATCTTATATGCTTTGTGTCTTGATCAACTTGATTCGCTCTTTGACTTAGTCTTGATCAACCTTGAATCTTTCCAACTCTCTTCATTTCGATGATGTCTTGAAGGTAAACATGAATGATCACACACTATTCTTCTTCAAGACATGCTTGTAATAAGTTCAACCCTCACAAGACCAATCTTTGGATAATTCCTTAATATCACCTTGGTCATCACAAACTCTCCTTGAAACCAACGAATGTACTCCAAGAAAAGCCTATGGACAAACCCTTCAAACATAACTCAAGGCAACTATAAGTCCATAGATATTGTCATCAATTACCAAAACCAAACATGGGGGCACCGCATGTTCTTTCAATCTCCCCCATTTTGGTAATTGATGACAATCACTTTCAAGAGAGTTTATATAAGGAATTATGCATCACCATACCATGCAACAATAATGTATGCGCATGAGATGCAAAAGCTTAGGAACAAAACCAAAGCAAGAAGAGAGAAGATACAACTCTCTAAACTTCCTCACAAAACTAAACTCTCTGAAACTTCTCCCCCATTGGCATTGATTGCCAAAATGGGTGAAAAGCTTAGAAGGCCAATATAAATTATGCTCCTCCATAAATTGTGTATTTCTCAACTAGATAGTGGAATGCAATACACATATCCAATGGTAAATACTTGGAGGAACACAAATTATATTGAGGCTCAAAGATTGCAAAAGAAAGATATGCCACAAAGGCATAACAAAAGGAGAGACACGCAATCAAGCAATCAAAGGATACCAATTGAAGCAAGCTATCAAAAGATACCAATTGAACCAACTAGACCAATGATCCTACATGCCACATGAATAAAAGATATTAAGATATGATTAATGAGTGTTCTAGAGAAACTAGAGAAGCTCCCATGATTTGTGCACAATTTAATTTTGTATTTGGATACAACGAGCACAACATAGGATCGTCCCTCCCCCAAGATCAATAGAACTCATGACATAACAACCGATTTTTCTAAAGACACTGGTGAAGCTCCCCATAATTTGTTGTAATGCCCAGGATGGGACTATACCTCCTACGTGTCGAGGCACGACTTAAAGGTATAAGCCCATCCTAGAATGATCTCAAGTTTGGTATCTTTGCACGACTCATGTAAAAGAGGGATTAAATTGCAAAAAAGGATAGTTGGCTTACACTCGCCACTTCACACAATACATTACATAAGCAAGACATCATTCAAAACATCACAACCCGACTACGGGTGAAGATCCAAAAGATAGATACCAAAACAACATAAAGCCACAGGTCTAGATCGAATCCTAGTAGAAACCACTACTGAGCGTCGAAACGTCACAAGCAAACGGCCACGATCTTCATCGGACTCCCGGGTGAAGAACTTGAACCAACTCCTGCATCAAACTCGGCTGAACCTGCATCTGGTGTGGTGAAGTAACTGTGAGCCACAGAGGACTCAGCAATCCCGTTCCCGGGTAACACGACTATTTAAGCCTTGGGTGAGGACAAGGCTGAAGAAAGAACGAGAGGTGAAGGAACAACAAGAGTCTGCAGCAGCAACTAGCACTAGCTTACGTGATAGAGAGCGAGAAGAGAAGTGCCTCGGTCGAAAGATGATCACGAAGTGATCCTAGCTAAAGCCGGTCAAACATAACCCCACCGTGTTCAACTCCCGAATCCCTATTCGGAAATTGACAGTCACGGTACACACGCTGGTAGTGTATTGGAAACATTGTGTCAAGTTATCTACAACCGGATATTAACAAGCTCCCATCTGCCACATAACCGCGGGCACGGCTTTCGAAAGTTCAAACCCTGCAGGGGTGTTCCAACTTGACCCATTACAAGCCCATGATCCGCGGAGTCGCAACTCCAAGGTGGGAAGACCCGAGTATTCTCGGAATCCCGTGCTCAAGTTAAACCGAACTAAGGTAAGGCTAATCCAGCAAATCCTCCCGGCGTGTCGACACCCTGATAGTAGCCGCGCATATCTAAGTCTCAGGACACGACCGGATGGGTGATGCTACAGGACCCAATCCTCGAGTTTCCCCGTGGTGGTTCCCGCAGGCTCCCCGTTTGGGACCAACACCATCCGCACTGCCCCCCCTGCTATGTAGAATTAAGAATCCTCGGGGACATGACCCCCTATGCAATTAATTAATTATTTAAGTTGTTATTATGAGGCAAATAGTACCAAATGTTGGGACTTGCTGGAAAAGACTTAGCACTTAGCGGTTTATCAAGGGGGTCCCATACACCCCAACCGTATTAGGAACGCATAATCAAGGAACATAACACCGGTTTATACGGTTCCTAACGGCATGAGTGGAACAAAACACCAAGAAAAAGGCTTAGCCTTCCACCCTTGCCAATATATAGATGATTTCATTTTTAAGCATTTATATAGTGTGATATAACCCAACCAAACTTCAACATGAAGCAAGCATCTTCAATCTTCACCTGCAACTAGCAATGCTATAAGAGGGGCTGAGCGAAGCATACTTAGCCATTCAACGGTTTGCATAGGAAGGGTGGTTAAACAGGTTCATGGTTACAATAGGAGGCTGACAGGAAAACATGGGCATCGAGGCAAGACTATATATCGAGACTACTAGCAATAGGCAAAGATAGTAATGGTATCCGGGTTCGGTCATCTTGCCTGGGATTCCACAGAGGGAGAAGAACGGATCCATGAAGCAGAAGGAGCAACAATCGAGCGAAACCTCACAACTCCGGAACGAAACCGAAGCTAACAAGAGAAGCAACCGGAAAGAAAGAACAACACGGTAAACACACAAGCCTAAACATGGCATAAGATGCACATCCAAGTATGATGCATGTCCAGTTTAATTATGCAAGTCATGGCAAAGTGCACAAACAACACTACAAGTTAAGTGGAGCTCAATATGCAACGAGTTGCATATTGACGAAACACCACACTTATTTATTTAGATGACTCTCGTTATTTACAAGACAAGATTAAATGTTGGTTAACATGGCAAGAGGTGAAGCATAATAAAACTACACTATTTAGGCATTTTAAATGAGGCCGGAAAAGAACAACAACATATCCGGAAAATCCCCATGAGCATGTTTAGTAATTATAAGCAAACAATAATTAACATATATAATGTTGTTAAATTGATGCGGATGACATGATCAAGTTTATGCAATTTTATTTAAAAGGTTAACAAGAAGATGATATGAAGCATTGTCACCATGGTGAAAGGAAAAGGTGCCACGGCAACGATCCGAAAATGATGCAACGGCATCATATCGGTACCGGTAACTCGTTGAGAGTCCGGTGCAAAAGAATGATCGGCGTGAGCGAGTCAAACGAGATGAAAGGTGGGGCGATCCCGTTGCCGGGTTCCGATGGGTCGGCGACGAGGCAAACGAGGAGCACGACAAAAGATGAAACGGGCACGAAGCACACAAGGGCAAACATTTCATACAACACACCAAGCATCCACGGGTCGTCCACGGGGTCGTCTCGTTATACCTTTGAAGCGTGCGTTTCGGGGCGGTTCGAGACGTAGAGGAAGAAGGCGTTCACGTTCGGAGAGGAAGTAGCCATTCCGATATCGTGTCGTGGTACTTGCGGCGTCGGACATCTTCGGGGCGACGGTAGTGGTACACGTTCCGTAGGGGTACTTGTCGCATCGCCATGTAGTCGTTCACGTTCATCGGAGAGGAAGTAGTTGTACACGAGGTCGCCAACGAGTAGTCGTTCCGTTCGTAGAGGTACTTGAGGGTCTCGGCGACGGTAGGGGTACACGGCGATGGTAGTCGTTCGGGTCGTCGTGGTACTCGGTGTCTCGGTCTTGACGAAAATGAAGTGGGTACTTGTTGATTCCTCGTGTAGTCGAACTTGACGAAACTTGGGGTCCCTCGTGCACTTGGCGAAACAAAACAGCAGCATGGTCTTCGCTGAAGGGGCCACGAGGCCAGAGCAGAGGCCTGGGGCGTCGAGGTACTTGGACAGCAGCAGCAGCAAAACAACCACGGCACGGAGGAGGAAGGTGCAGGGAACGAGGCGGCCCGGCCTTGGCGATGCGCTCGGTACTGGAGGGAAGGGGAGGCGAGGCGCTGGTGGAGACCGGAGGGAGGTCGCGGCCGGGACGTCGGACGATGGAAGGGGGCGTCGCTCCGCGGGGCGATGCGGGCGCGGCCTTGGAGGCGCGTCGGTGCTGCAGGCGGAAGCCCGAGGCGCAGGCCGCTCGAGGGAGACGCAGAGGCCGGCGCTGCCTTGGCGACGGAGGAAGGAGAGGGGGACGCGCCAACTCGCGAGGCGGCCGGTGGCCCTGGAGACAGAGGCAGGGGCGGCGCGATGCAGAACTGGAGGACGACGGAGCTCCTGGCGCGGACCCGACGCGGCGAAGGAGGAGCTCCTGGCGCGCGGGACCCTGGCGCGTTCCCGGGCCGGCTTGGGGACGCGGCGGTTGGGGTGAGGCTCGAGATCGAGCGCTGGTCGAGGGAAGAGCTTCGAGGGATCGGGCTGTCCACGCGAGGGAGACGGGGGGGATGGAGTCGGGGTCGAAGAAAGAACGAGGGGTGCGGGAGAACGGGAAAAGAGCGAGCGGACGAGGGGGTGGCGGCGGAGGAATCGGGAGGGAGCGATGGGGTCGTCGGCTGGGACGAGCGATCGTCCGCTAGGGTTCGGTAGGGATTGGGCCTATGGGCCAGGAGGGAAGATGGGCTGCGCCTAGGGAGGCCAGAGGCTGGGATAGGAGGCGGCTGGGCCCTGCTAAGAGGCCTAGAGGCCGGCTGGGCTGGCTGCTTCTCTTTTTATCTCTTAAACAGAAATAAAAGAGAGAGAGCAAAAATAAAATAAGAAAAGAAGGTCATGAACAGAAAATAAAAGATGGAACATTTTGTAAGGTTTTATGGAATAAAACCAACCCAACAAAATAGTTCCAACAAAAATAGGGACATGCAAACTAAAACATTTAGCTTGCAATAAAAGGAGTTTAGATTTTTGGAGGAGCCTCGATAATTGAGAAAAGAATATGGGGAAGGTTTTTGACGGTGAAACTTGAATTAAAGAAGCATGGGGAATATTGCAAGTGTGTTGGTTAATTCCAAACAAATGGAATATTATTATATAGCTCCCTAAAATATTGAGAGGCTTTTATATGTTATAAAGAGAAGTCACCTTCCCTCGATTTAAATGGACCGAAGGTCCACACAATTTATTTAGGTTGAGATGCAAAAAATTAATGACATGATGGCATGATGACATGATGCAATGCAAAAATAAATAACACAAGCAAAATAAAACACACGGGAGAACCCGGAACATCTGGAATTTTCTGGAATCTTCTGGGATCTTCTGGGACGTCGGTCTCGGGCGTCACATTTGTGCACTCCTTAGAAAATTTTCATTAGGATACCAAGTGCACAAAATAGGATCATCACTCCCCCAAAATAAATAGAAACTCACACCAAGTGCAAGTGAGCATGAAGGTAACAAAGCCTAGCACTTGCAACAAACAAATGGTTGAGCAACATATAAAAGAGACAACTTAAGAGTATGCTCAACCAAAATGATGTGTGTGAGTCATGGCAAAGTACTTGAGAAGACTAATGTATGGATGAACATTAAGCACCAATATAGTCTTGAATGAAAGAGATACTTGGTGCAAGGCCTATCATTCCCACACACAACAAGCAAACGGGTTCACAAGCTCACTAATAAGCATATAAAGAACCTATGCTTGTGACAACCCGTGGTGAAGATATAAATAGAGAGCGTTATCAAGACGAGGGATACCAATTAATTGGCAAAAGCCTTGTCAAGACAAGCAAGAGACAGAAATATCCTCACCACACAAGAGTGCATCTAGATGCAACAAGATAAGATCCGCACTCAAGGCAAAGGCTTTCACGGAGGCACCAATGAATGATACAAGAAAGACAAGGTGGTCGTGAAAGAAAGGATATCATCTAGATATGTAATTTCTCTCAAGTGTATAAGATTCTAGGTAGATGAAAATCATGATGATATCAATCCACAAAGAATAATGTACATTCGAAATAGTTACAAAAAGGAAGTAAAAAGATATCCACAAGGAAGTCATAATTATACCAATAAGATATTTTGCTTAAACGCAAGCACATGGCTAGATAAGGTCTTATTGTATATAAATGAATTCCAACCAAGCGAACATCAAAGACATCACAACTAGCAACAAGGCATCATTGTTGGGATGCTTTGAGAAAGGAAACAAATATCACAAGAAGGAACGACTAACATGCCATGATGCAACCTACGCAAGGTTGGTGCAAGAAATGTGTGCATGAAGTAGATGATGATACTTGTTACCGAGATACCATTGGAAGGATGTAGTAGATACCAAATGAAGATAGATAGTAGTTCATTGATCATCCTAATTTGACTCCAATAAGCACATGGTGACACCACCTTCCTTTTGAATGAGCCGAGCATCCAATGCATCTCCAATTGTTCCTAGAACAACACAAACAAAATGGTACCCAAACTCATTGGGACCAAAGAGTTAGAAACACCAATACATAGGACAAACTCCACAAACTTAAGTGCATTTAAATATGAAAATGAATTTCATGCACATCTCATCCAAATTGAGACTAGGTGGAGTTTCCCCTATATATTGGGTTAAAGGAAGAAAGCATGCCAAAGAAAATATATGTAGTAAATATGCATGCTCAAGACATTCAAGAAACGAAAGGAAATGAAAAAGAAATACCAAGTGAAAATAGGATACCGAATGGAGAAATCATCACTTGGAAGATATCTATTTAGAAGATACATCAAGGAATGAGATATCCATTGATACACGCAAAAGGAAAGATATCAGACTCCCAAAAGAGAGGATGGTTCCAAACAAACCAACCCATCTACAAAGTTTCATGATGGCACAGGTACCAAAAAGAAATGGCTTGCCTTCCATCAACACACACTTGAAATGGATCACAAAATGAGTGTTCTATCGAAAATAGGATAGCTCCCCCACGATATGTACATTTAGAGAGAATTTGCATTCGAGTACAAAATGCACAAGGTGGGATCACCACTTTCACTATATCTAGAAAACACTCGACAAAAACAATAAAACACGAGATCCAGAAGTGGCATGGAAGGAAATGGGAGTTGACACAAACTTGGCAAGAGATAAGACAAATAAAACCAAAAGACAATGTAAAGATGATCAATAATTTCCACCACATAAATGATTACCAATTGTCAAAGACAAGAGGTATTTGGAAATAATTCCCGGTGATAGATAGCAATGATATCCAACATCATCTTCACACCAAACACAAGCAAAATGCAACTTGTAGAGCTAACACGCCACCTAGGAACAACATAATTTATACTATCAACTCTAGGTGACAATATCTCAAATTTACACATTTTCTAGGCTTGTAATATGCACATAGAATATTACTCCCCCATAATGTGATACCAATGAAAAACTTACCAAGATGCAAAAGAGAACCAACAAGAGCTAATTAATGGAACATTTAGAATTTGACTTTCTCATGAGAAGACATACCACATAGAGACTAGATAATCTTGTAATATCAATACTAGATGGTATTCCTCATGTACACACATTTATAGGATTGTGAGGTGCACAAAGCACATCACTCCCCCAAAATGGGATGTTCCATTAATCTCTCACAAGAGCCAACTAAGATAAAAGCAAGAAGCACAAAGGCTCAACGCATGACACACGCATACATGATGTGCAAACCAATATACACATACTTGATTTCTCAAGATTTACAAATTGGACGCACATCATATACAAACACATGCAAGGAACAAAACCAAAACATGCAAAGGGGCAAGTAACTTTCAATGTAAACAATTTAAGCACAAGTTACCGCAAGGAGGAACATTGGATATAAGATAAAAACTTGATCATCCGAATGACTTGGCTTGAGACAATATGAATGATGAAGACCCCTTAATTCTTCATAATGTACCAAGTCTCCAACGCCCTCCAACAACGCCTATTCATCAAGTTTTAGCTTGTTTGTCCCCAACCAAGTTGGGTCCTAAGAGGTTAGTCACAATAGGCTTGGCCACCCAAATGGTTCTTTTCTTGACACCACTTTGAGCACCAAAAAACTTGGCAAACACATTGCCAACATTATCCTTCCCAAGAAAATAGACATCATCAATAATAATTGGGTTGGATAAGTTACCACTAGTGCATGAAGAAGCAAGGTGACCCTTCTCACGGCATAGGTAGCAACATCTACTCTTCACTTTCTTCTCATTTGATTTCTCAAAATGAGAAGCATTACCATGAGTCTTCTTGGGAAGTGGCCTTTCTCCAACTTGCGGTTGAGCATGAGATTGAACTTGTGGCCTCTTCCCTTGTTGCTTGTCACTAATGACCTTCTTCTTCAATGGGCAAGATCTAACATGATGCCCTTCAATTTTGCACTTGAAGCAAATAATCTTGGCCGAATTCTTGAGTTGTTCTTGGCCCTTCTTCTTATTGCTCTTGGACTTCTTCTTCTTGTTGGAGTTGAATCCAAGTCCACCTTTGTCATTGGGGGATTTTTGCACCCTCAAGATATTGTTGAGTGTGGACTTCCCTTCATGACACTTTTCCAAGTCTTTCTTCAAGGAAGAGACTTGGGCCATGAGCTCTTTGATTTCCTCTACATGGTTAGTATCAACACAAGTACTAGAGGAAGTATAGGCTTCATTGTTAGAGCAACAAGGCAAGGAAAGCAATTCATCACAAGATGTACCAATGTTATGCATAGATGAATTACGAGGACTAGCACATGGTAATATAGCATTTTGACTAGAAGTAGTGCAAGCGACCACATGAGACTCACTAGATGTTACCTTGATGATCATAGCCTCATGAGCTATCTTTAGCACATTATGGGATACTAGAAGATTATCATGAGAGCTTGTGAGCTTTACATGACTTTCTTCCAATCTCCCATAATTGCTAGATAGCAACTCAAGTTGAGCCCTTAGCTCAACATTCTCCTTCAAAATGGATGCTTTACTAGAAATAGAGTTAGTAGCACAAGCATCATCAATAATAGCAAGAGGAGAAGGCAACTTGGCAAGGTCTTTAGAATATGAAGCTTTAAGTTGAGCATGAGACTCGGTGAGTTTGATGAGCTCACTCTTAATGACCCTTGAGCCATTTTTGAGGTGATCAGAATCCTCAAGGTGTTTAGCATGTGCAACTTCAAGCTTCTCATTTTTAGTTTCAAAATCATTAGCCACCTCGACAGCTCTATCACGGGATTCCTTTATTCTAGATAGTTCTAGAGCAAAAGTCTCATCAAGAGATTCCTTGGTGGTTTGTTCAAGTTCAAGAGCTTGCGAAAGGTCGGCGATCTCATTAGCGTAATCATGCTCATGACCTTCCATTTTCTCAATGGTGACCTCATGCTCCTCTAGATGAGATTCCAACTCATCAATATATTTCTTGCCCTCAATGGCAGTAGACATGATTTCCGTAAAGTTGGAACGAGCTAATTTATTCTTAAGAAGAGCTTTAAAAATCATTTCCCCCTTAATTTTTAAGGAGGCAACATTATCATTCTCTTCATCATTTTCTACATCATCATCATTGTCATCATCACTATCATCACAAGATATATTGGGGTTCAAAGTGGGAGATACCTTTGAAGCCTTGGCCATAAGGCAAAACGCAATAGATGATGATGTAGGATCCCTTGAAGCACCATTCAAGACTACATTTTGTTCCATGGGTTGTTGGGTTTCCTCTACATTGTTAGCACAACAATTCGAGGAAATAGATGCATTTTTATCATCGCAACAAGACATAGCAAGCATATCATCATGAGTTTTAGTCAAACAATTTCTAAATGATATGCAAGGACTATCAACACAAGCATGTGAAACATGTTGGGTGCTCGAAGTGTTAAAGTCCAAAGAAGATGCATTGCAATAAGATAGTGATGAAGGATCATCCACAATAAGCATACTATCATCATTGCAATGACCAACACTACTCACCATATAATTACCTTGTAGCGAACCACATGTAGGTGAAGTAGAGGAAGTTGAGAAGACAACACGGCCGGAGGTGGATGGAGAACAATCATTCCCACAATTCTTGGACACACCATATTTATCTTGAAGCTTTGTCCACAACTCATGAGCATCCCGGAATGGCATGAGTTGAAATATAACTATATTGCTCAAAGCATCGAAAAGCACATTAGAAGCTTGAGCATTGAGATAAGAGTTTTTCTCATCCTGTAAAGATAATCTTTGGGGATCCTTTGGAGGAGAAAAACCCATATCTACAATTCGCTCTAAATTTGGGTCCATGACCCTAAAGAGATTAAGCATGCGAATTAACCAAACATCAAAATTTGTGCCATCGAAACTAAGAGGGTCACAGAATCCTAAGCCCCCCTTGGAGATCCCATCTCCTAGGGCCGACGCCCCCCTGGCCCTTATATGTAGTGGGAGGGAGAGACGGCAGCCGCACCTCAGCCCCTGGCGCCTCTCCCCCCCCCCCAGTTACACCTCTCCCTCCTCTCGCAGGTCCTTGGCGAAGCCCTGTAGTTTTCCCCGTTGCATCCACCACCATGCTGTTCTGCTGCTGGATCTCCATCAACCTCTCCTCCCCCCTTGCTGGATCAAGAAGGAGGATACGTCGCTGCACCGTACGTGTGTTGAACGCGGAGGTGCCGTCCGTTCGGCGCTGGGATCATCGGTGACAGGGATCACGACGAGCACGACTCCATCATCCACGTTCTCTTGAACGCTTCCGCTCGCGATCTACAAAAGGGTATGTAGATGCACTCCTTTATGCTCGTTGCTAGGTTACTCCTTAGATTGATCTTGGTGAAACGTAGGAATTTTTTTGAATTATGCTACGTTCCCCAACAGTGGCATCTGAGCTAGGTCTTTGCGTAGCATCTTGCGCGAGTAGAACACAAACAAGTTGTGGGCGTTGATTTTGTTCAATTCTCTTGCCGCTACTAGTCCAATCTTGATTCGGCGGCATCATGGGATGAAGCGGCCCGGACCGACCTTACACGTACGCTTACGTGAGACTGGTTCCACCGACTGACATGCACTAGTTGCATAAGGTGGCTGGCGGGTGTCTGGCTCTCCCACTTTAGTCGGATCGGATTCGATGAAAAGGGTCCTTATGAAGGGTAAATAGAAATTGACATATCACGTTGTGGTTTTGGCTTTGGTAAGAAACGTTCTTGCTAGAAACCTATAGCAGCCACGTAAAAACTTGCAACAACAATTAGAGGATGTCTAACTTGTTCTTGCAGCATGTGCTATGTGATGTGATATGGCCAAAAGATGTGATGAATGATATATGTGATGTATGAGATTGATTATGTTCTTGTAATAGGAATCACGACTTGCATGTCGATGAGTATGACAACCGGCAGGAGCCATAGGAGTTGTCTTATTTATTGTATGACATGCGTGTCACTGAATAACGCCATGTAATTACTTTACTTTATTGCTAAACGTTATCCATAGTAGTAGAAGTAATATTTAGGCGAGACGACTTCATGAAGACACGATGATGGAGATCATGATCATGGAGATCATGGTGTCATGCCGATGACAAAGATGATCATGGTGCCCCGAAGATGAACATCAAAGGGGCAAAAATGATATTGGCCATATCATGTCACTTTATTTGATTGCATGTGATGTTTATCATGTTTATGCATCTTATTTGCTTAGAACGACGGTAGTAAATAAGATGATATCTCACTAAAATTTCAAGAATTGTGTTTCACCTAACTGTGCACCGTTGCTAAGGATCGTTGTTCCGAAGCACCACGTGATGATCGGGTGTGATAGGCTCTGACTTTCGCATACAACGGGTGTAAGACAGATTTACACATGCAATACACTTAGGGTTCACTTGACGAGCCTAGCATGTACAGACATGGCCTCGGAACACGGAAGACCGAAAGGTCGAACATGAGTCGTATAGAAGATACGATCAACATGAAGTTGTTCACCATTGATGACTAGTCCGTCTCACGTGATGATCGGACATGGCTTAGTCGATTCGGATCATGTGAAAGATCGTGGATGTCGCCTAGAGGGGGGGTGAATAGGCGCTTTAAAATAATTACGGTTTAGGCTTGAACAAATGCGGAATAAACCTAGCGGTTAATTTGTCAAGCACAAAACTTACAACAACTAGGCTCACCTATGTGCACCAACAACTTATGCTAAGCAAGATATACAACTAGGTGATAGCAAGATATATGACAAGAAACAATATATCTATCACAAAGTATAGTGCATAAGTAAAGAGCTTGGGTAAGAGATAACTGAGGCACGCGGAGACGGCGATGTATCCCGAAGTTCACACCCTTGCGGATGCTAATCTCCATTTGGAGCGGTGTGGAGGCACAATGCTCCCCAAGAAGCCACTAGGGCCACCGTAATCTCCTCACGCCCTCGCACAATGCAAGATGTCGTGATTCCACTAAGGGACCCTTGAGGGCGGTCACCAAACCCGTACAAATGGCAACCCTTGGGGGCGGTCACCGAACCGTACACTTTGGCAACCCTTGGGGGCGGTCACCGGAACCCGTCAAATTGCTCGAGGAGATCTCCACAACCTAATTGGAGACCCCGACGCTTGCCCGGAGCTTTACACCAAAATGATTGAGCTCCGAACACCAAGGTTGGGGCTATCTCCCCAACGACACCACGAAGCTTCACCACAATGGAATATGGCTCCGAGGTGACCACAACCGTCTAGGGCACCCAAGCACCCAAGAGGAACAAGCTCAAGGGTACCAAGCACCCTAGAGTAATAAGCTTCTCAACTTCACTTCCATGTATCACCGTGGATGTAATGCCCAGGATGGGACTATACCTCCTACGTGTCGAGGCACGACTTAAAGGTATAAGCCCATTCTGGAATGATCTCAAGTTTGGTATCTTTGCACGACTCGTGTAAAAGAGGGATTAAAATTGCAAAAGGAGATAGTTGGCTTACACTCGCCACTTCACACATTACATTACATAAGCAAGACATCATTCAAAACATCACTACCCGACTACGGGCGAAGATCCAAAGAAAGATACCAAAACATAAAGCCACAGGTCCGAATCGCCCCTAGTAGAAACCACTACTGATCGTCGAAACGTCACAAGCATACGGCCACGCTCTTCATCGAGCTCCCAGAGAAGTACTTGAACCAGCTCCTGCATCATCTCGGTTGAACCTGGATGTGGTGTTGTAGTATCTGTGAGCCACGAGGACTCAGCAATCCCATAACCATGGGTATCAAGACCAGCAAAGCTTTATGGGTAGGAAGAGGTAAAGTGGTGAGGTTGCAGCAGCGGCTAAGGAAATATGGTGGCTAACTTACGAGTACAAGAATAATATGAGCATCTACGCAAACGGTCGCAAAAGTAGTGATCGCTAAAGATCCTGAACTACATATGAGTCAAACATAACCCCACCGTGTTCTCCTCTCAAAGTGAAAAGAGACAGTCACGGTTACTCACACAGTTGTGTGTTTTACTTCGGATCCTCTGTCAAGTTTTCTACAACCGGACATTAACAATTCCAATCTGCCACATAACCGCGGGCACGGCTTTCGAAAGATCATAACCCTGCAGGGGTGTCCCAACTTAGCCCATCACAAGCTCCCACGATTAGCTGAAGTTATAAATATAATATCATCACCCCTTATCTTAGGGAAATCCGATCAGGCTCGGCATCCCGGTGCACAAGACATTTCGACAATGGTAAAACAAGTCCAGCAAGACCTCCCGGTGTGTCGACACCCTGATAGTAGCCGCGCATATCTCGTCTCAGGCCACATCCGGATAGGTGATCCTACAGGTTATACCAGATACCTCGGGTTTCCCCGAGGCGGCCCCGCAGTCTCCCCATTTGGGACCAACACCATCAGCATTGGCCCCCCCTGCTATGTAGAATTAAGAACCCGGGGACGCGACCCCCTATGCAAATTTAATTTAATTAATTAAGTTGTTATTATGAGGAAAATTAAAACCAATGTTGGGCCTTGCTAGAGGAGTTTTATTCAAAGTTGAACTGTCAAGGGGTCCCCATCCACCCATCGTGTAAGGAACGTAAAATCAAGGAACATAATGCCGGTTTATCGGCGCCTAAGGTGGCATGAGTGGAACAAAACACCGAGCAAAAGGCCAAGCCTTCCACCCATGCCCAGTATATAGGTGTGTTAATAATAATAATAGATATTGTGATATACCAACAACAAGTTCCCTCCTGGAACAAACTTCATCTTCACCTGCAACTAACAACGCTATAAGAGGGGCTGAGCAAGCGGGTGACATAGCCAAACAATCGTTTTGCTAGGAAGGTTTCAAAGGCTAGAGGTTTCATGGAAACAAGGAGAGGCTGACATAAAAGATGGGTAGCGCGACATGTAACGATAGCATCGAGACAACTAAGCATGGCAATGGTAGTAAAGGTATCCAAGGGTATGATCATCTTGCCTGGAATTCCGCAAGGGAGAAGAAACGGATCCATGAAGTAGACGGAGCAACATAGTCGAGCGAATCCTCACAACTCCGGAACGAAACCGAAGCTAACAAGAGAAGCAACCGGAAAGAAGCAAACAACACAGTAAACACACCATCATAAGCATGTCATACGATGCACATCCAAATATGATGCATGTCCGGTTTAAATATGCATGGCATGGCAGAGTGTGCACAAAAAACACTACAAGTTAAGTGGAGCTCAATATGCAACGAGTTGCATATTGACGAAACACCACATTTAATTATTTAATTGACTCTCGTTTATTTACAAGACAAGATTAAATGTTTGTTAACATGGCAAGAGGTGAAACAAAAGCAAACTACCTATTTAGGCAAGTTTAAATGAGGCCGAAAAAACAACTACAAATTCCGGAAAAACCCCATGAGCATGTTTAGCAATTATTAAAGCAACAACAATTAAACATTCAAAGGTTGTTAACATGATGTGGATGACATGATCAAGTTTTATGCAATTTTTATTAAAAGTTAACAAGAAGAGATATGAAGCACTTGTCACCGTGGTGGAAGGAAAGGGTGTCACGACAACGATCCGAAAATGATGCCACGCAACATATCGGTTCCGGTAACTCGTTGAGAGTCCGGTGCAAAAGAAAGGTGGCGTGAGCGAGAAGAAAGGTGGGGTGATCCCGTCACCGGGTTCCCACGGGTCGGCGACGAGGCAACCGAGGAGCACGACAAAAGACGAAACGGCACGGTGCACACAAGGGTCATCGTCTCGGGGTTATACCTTCGAAACATTCGTTTCGGGGCGGTTCGAGGTCGTCGAGGGACGTAGTGGAAGTAGTTGTACTCGTTCGTAGAGGGAAGTAGACGTCGCGACGGTAGTGGAAGTAGTGGTACACGGCGACGGTAGTGTCGTTCACGGAGCTCGTTTCGAAGATGAACTTGATGTCGAGGGTCTTCGAGGTCGACGGTAGTGGTACTTGCGTTTCTCCTTGTAGTCGAACTTGACATCGGGCGTCGAGGTACTTGAGGTCTCGTTCTTGCGATGGTAGTGGTAGTCGCACGTAGACGAACTTGACGGTTCCGAGGGCTCCGGCCACCGTGGTACTTGTCAAAAACCGCATCGGATGTAGTCGTACAGGCGTCGGGCGGTCTTGCCGGTCTCGGTCTCGCGTAGTCGTACACGGGTCTTCGTGGTACTTGGCGGTTTGTAGTGGTACTTGGTGCATCTCCGAGGTCCAAACGCAGCAACACGAGGGCAAACAAAAAGGCGGCAGCACGGAACAAGAGGTCGAGGCCATGGCAACGGCATGGCGGTGAGGAGACGAGGCAGGGGCCGGGCGCTTGGCGAGGTGGCTGCAGCTCCGGCGACGGACGGCGACCATGGCGAGGAGGCAGGGGCGGGTCGCAGGGAGCCCCGGCTGGTCGATTGGGGGGCAGGGCGCGGGCGGCAGGGGCCTGGTGGAGGCCGACGGGGCGACCAGGCGGTGTGGTCGCACTGGACGAGGAGGCGGGGCCTCGGCGAGCGGACGGCGGGATCCCTGGCTGGCGCTGGAGAGGCCTGGCGACGGAGGAGGCCGGAGGGAAGGGGCCCGAGCGCCGGAGGTGAGGCAGGGGCGGCGGAGGATGTGGCCTTGGCGGCGCCGATGCTGGGGCTCGCATAAGCGCTGCTACAAGGCTGGGGCGGCGCCGTCGGCTCTGGAGGCAAGGCGGGCGCGTCGGGCGCGGGGTCTCGTGAGGGAGGAGAGGAGGGGTTCGAGAGGAATCGAGTTGCGGCGCTGAGGAAAAAAAAGAGGAGCGAGGGGGATCGAGAGGGAATCGGGCGTCCTGGCGGCGCTACGAGGAGGAGGGAGAGAAGATGGGATCGGGACGTTGGGGCTAGGGTTACGGGGAAAAACGGGCCTGATGGGCCAGGAGGCTGATGGGCTGACTCGGAGGGAAAAGATGGCTGGGAGGCCCAAAGGTCGGGGCTGGGAAGCCCTTTTCCTTTTTTTCTGAAATTAGAATCTCCATCTTTGCAAAGGAAAAGGTCAGGGAGTTTTGGAAGAAAAAAAGGAAGGAGCAAGAATATCCCTGGACTTCTGGATAGATGGACTATTTTACAAATTTGTTTTGGCAATTTTAGGGACTGAAAATTTATACAAGTTTGAAATTAAGTCAAACTTGAATAAATATAAAATCCAACCAAATCACATCCAAAAGATCTGTCAAAAATTGAGGAGTGAGTCTTGGCATGGCTTAGGGAAATTAGAAATATAGTGAACATTTTTCTGAAGTAGAAAAATGCAACTTGAATTTGGAAAAGAAATAAAGTAGGAAAGAACTCTGGCTTGGCAAATTGATACTTGGCGAAACATGAAGAAGAAAATACATGGGGTATATATGCAAGTGTGTGTTGGTGATTCCAAACAATTGGAATAATTATTATAATATAGCTCCCTAAATATTGGGAGGATATGTTATAAAGAGAAGACATCCTTCCCTCGATTTAAATAGACCGAAGGTCCAGACGATTTATTTAAGTTGAGATGCAAAACTAAAGACATGATGGCATGATGACATGATGCAAAGCAAAAATAAATAACACAAGCGCAAAAGAAACACACGGAAGAACCTGGAACATCTGGAATCTTCTGGGATCTTCTGGGACGTCGGTCTTCGGGCGTCACAACTCTCCCACACTAACAGAGGATCTCGACCCGAGATCCTAGAGATAGCACCGGGTAAAAAAGAAAAAGAAGAGGTAAAACAAAGTTGCTTTTTTGACAGACGAGTGAAACCAAAGAACCTTGAGAGGTTGAACAATCTTGAAAGAAGGAATACAACGGAGATGAACGAAGTTGAAAACACTCCGTTAGAAAAGAGGAACAAGGAGCATTATGAGAACCTTGTAGGTTGAAAGACATGAAACAAGAGCTCACGGATGACGAAAAAATTTCAAACACACTCCGGTTAACCAAGATTGCAAAGGAATAAGAACGAAATAATTTGGACAACACTCCGTCTGAAAAGGGAAGGAATTAACAAGAACTTGAGGAGATGGAGTGATACTTGATGAAATCAACAGCATATTGCCTCCGAAACAATTGAAAGAATGGCACAAGAGGTAAGAAGGATTCAGACATCACTCCAGTTGAAAAGAGAGGCAAACTTGATAAGATGAGAGAATTAGAGTGGAGAATACAACACTCCGGATAAATGATAAGCAAGGGAAAGAACATGATCTTGACAAAATGAGAATATGGGACAAAGAGGGCAATATCACAATGCCTCCGGAATGAAAGAATAGCATATAAATCAATGAATAAAAGAATGGAGAAGAAAATGACAACTTCTCCCACGAATGAATTAGGAAATCCTCCTTACAAAGAAGGGTTGAATGGGGTTGATGGAAAAATCAACAACAAAAAGGAATAAGCTTGATGTGGTCTTATGGAAAACATCTCAAAATTAAGAGGTGACAACCAGCCACTGACGAAAACAATTGATTGGATTGAGATCAAAGACAAGATGAAAACTTGTTTCTGCAGGAAGATAAATGAAGAAATTGGGTCATTTATAAGCACCATAATAGCAACAATCCTTAAGGAAAGCTTTTAGGTGAGATATAACCCAAATAACTCCAACAAACAAGATGGGAGGTTGAAAAGATCTCCTGAGAAAATAAGGATGATGGGTTTAAATATTTCATTCTTGACAACTTGTGAATCATGAAACATGAAGGAATTGTCGAGAATGACATAACACCATCTGAAAAGATAAGGTAGAAAGAATTGCAATTGGAATTCATGATGAAGAATGCTTGAGCTCCAACAAGAATCTTGATGAAAACTTCGAGGATGAATTAAATCTTGATGAACCACCATGAAAACTCCGGTAATGAAAGCATGAGAAGTGAAAGATGAAAAGAATAAGATTCAAGGCCTGCGATGAATTAGATTGAGGTTTGGAATGATATAATTGAAATAACTTGGAGCTCCGGAAAGCAAGATGAAGAACTTAGAACCGAGAATATGATATGATGAACAAGCTCCGGAAAAAGAGATTAATCACTTCGAGGGAAATAAGAATAAGATTTACTGTATGCTTATCCTTCATCAAATTAAATTGATGACAAGCAAACGGATTTGGCATACTACTTATTCTCGTTGGAAAGAATTAAGAGAGATCTCTCACAAGCTTGGGTAAATCTTCAACGAACCACCGGTAGGATTGTGAAAAGAACAAATGAATTAATATGATAAGAAGGAAGAGTAAACTTCAAGGAACCACCGTAAGAATTGAGACCGGGTGAAGAAAGAGAATAATCCACCGGGAAGAATAAGCACTTGAGGAAAAATTTGCAAGAGAACGAAGAGACATCAATTAAGGATAGTTGGAGGACGAAGTTGAAAACTGAGAATGAAGAAATATTCTGAAATGATGGCCTTCGGAGGATCACAAAGAAAAGAATTCATGAAATGCTTCAGATGGATATGAAAAGAATTCCTCACAAACGGAACAATAATGAGGATGGCATGAAGCTAGAACCACGAATCTTGGAAGAACGCATAAGGATTCAAGAGGAACTCGTCTTCGAGTCTTCAAAATCTGAGAAGACGATGAGATACACCACCATGAATTGTATAGGCACTCCGTAATGAAGAATTAAAAGGTTGAACCAATGATGAACAAGAATTTGAAAGTGATCTTGGAGAAGGCATGTGACTGGTGGGAATCATTCTTACGTCACACTTTGGAAAAAATTTGAGTATAACTCCAGAAAAAATTAGAAGAGTCTGGTAAGATCCTGGAGAAAGACCTATGGGTTAGGGCCCACTAAAGAAATCACCGTTGGAAAAGATTGCTTAAGAGATATTGCATCGGTTGAATTAAATGGCTTGAATAAGAAGACAATGCTCAAAATAATTTGAACGGATTAAGAATGGAATTATGAATCTTCAGCACTCCGGATATGAATAGCAAGAGGAGAATGATTAATTGGTGCACCGGAATAAGAAAACATTGTGAAATGAGGAAACGGATAAGATCAACACCGAAATCTTGAATTACATCCACCGGCAGAATTTGAGAACAAAAGAATGATGAACTTGAAGATCTTGAGCATCTTCACGATAAATCACCGGATAAGAACATTGAAGGAAATGAATGAAGAACCTCACATGAATAAAATGGATACTTGATTTAAGAATTCCAGCTCCATAAGAAAAGGGAGGGAGGGTGGTGAAAAACAAAGACGACTTGGGATAAATGAAACAGACAATCGTTAGATTTCTCAACGGCGTCCGTATGGAATAAATTGAAGAGAAGGCACACTGGTTGAAAATAATTAACATGAAAATCTCGATGGTCAAGAAGAATTAGCACTCTCATATAAATATGAGAACACCGCTTAGGAAGGTATGGAATCAACATTTGACATCGAAGCAACTCGAATACCAGAATCAAAACAAAACAACGGATAGATATGTTGCAATATAATCTTCACAATATCATTCGAATAGAGAATTGAACGAATGAATTCCGTAGGTACATCAACTTGTCGAGAAGCCACTTGGGAGAACAAAAGGTAATTAAAAGCAACAAGGCGCAGATTGAACAAATACAAGATAGGAGTTTCGTTCGGCATATTCGTGCTGAAAGCTCATGGAACGTGTTACAAAAGGGTTTTGCAATCCCCGGATCAGCATAGCCAAGGACCCTTTAAGATGCAACTCCCGATCGGAAAAAGCCCATAAAACCACTTCACTCAATGTAGAACCCCGAACTTCATATCGTGCACTCGTTGGAAGAATGCCTAGAACTACTGGATGAACCCACCTATTAATTTCCGAAAGTTTCCAGTTATGCAATCAGGTGTTGGGGATACAGGGGAAGCACCGCGCACTCAACTCTAATCCTACATCCAGCTGTATCCATCCTTCAACACATAACCAGTTGTTTTCGGAAACCGTTTACCTCGGACCTTCGAAACGCATCTACTATACAAGCTATGGCAATACTCCCGAACTACCTCCCCAGTACTGGGTGATGTCGGGGTTATCTTGCCACTAACCGCATAGGAGAGTTTTCGATGTCGGCCGCCTTAAGTATTCTAGAACCGCTGTGATATATTTGTGAAGACAACACCACGGAGCTCAACTCCCCGGGACACTGCCACAACCCCAAATGACAGGAGGCATCGAGAACAATGTTCTCGTCACAAAGACATCGGAACAATGCAAACAATACTCGCGTGATCCTAAAAAAATTTGGTGAATTTTTGAGAATAGAAGAGATAAAAGTAATCGCCAGGAGTCCTCACCAGAGTGAAAGGGGATGAGAAGCAAAGAAATCCTACTCTCCGATATAAATATAGGACTCAAAACATTTCAAGTGTGTGCCTAGACTCAACCGTCAACGATTCGATCAAACAGTGGGGGCTTCTAGGTCGGAGAAGGCTCTGATACCAACTTGTAATGCCCAGGATGGGACTATACCTCCTACGTGTCGAGGCACGACTTAAAGGTATAAGCCCATTCTGGAATGATCTCAAGTTTGGTATCTTTGCACGACTCATGTAAAAGAGGGATTAAAATTGCAAAAGGAGATAGTTGGCTTACACTCGCCACTTCACACATTACATTACATAAGCAAGACATCATGGAAAACATCACTACCCGACTACGGGCGAAGATCCAAAGAAAGATACCAAAACATCAAGCCACAGGTCCGAATCGCCCCTAGTAGAAACCACTGCTGATCGTCGAAACGTCACAAGCATACGGCCACGCTCTTCATCGAGCTCCCAGAGAAGTACTTGAACCAGCTCCTGCATCATCTCGGTTGAACCTGGATCTGGTGTTGTAGTATCTGTGAGCCACGAGGACTCAGCAATCCCATAACCATGGGTATCAAGACCAGCAAAGCTTTATGGGTAGGAAGAGGTAAAGTGGTGAGGTTGCAGCAGCGGCTAAGCAAATATGGTGGCTAACTTACGAGTACAAGAATAAGATGAGCATCTACGCAAACGGTCGCAAAAGTAGTGATCGCTAAAGATCTTGAACTACATACGAGTCAAACATAACCCCACCGTGTTCTCTTCTCAAAATGAAAAGAGACAGTCACGGTTACTCACACAGTTGTGTGTTTTACTTCAGATCCTCTGTCAAGTTTTATACAACCGAACATTAACAATTCCAATCTGCCACATAACCACGGGCACGGCTTTCGAAAGATAATAACCCTGCAGGGGTGTCCCAACTTAGCCCATCACAAGCTCCCACGATTAGCTGAAGTGATAAATATAATATCATCACCCCTTTTCTTAGGGAAATCCGATCAGGCTCGGCATCTCGGTGCACAAGACATTTCGACAATGGTAAAACAAGTCTAGCAAGACCTCCCGGTGTGTCGACACCCTGATAGTAGCCGCGCGTATCTCGTCTCAGGCCACATCCGGATAGGTGATCCTACAGGTTATACCAGATACCTCGGGTTTCCCTGAGGCGGCCCCGCAGTCTCCGCGTTTGGGACCAACACCATCAGCACTGGCCCCCCCTGCTATGTAGAATTAAGAACCCGGGGACGTGACCCCCTATGCAAATTTACTTTAATTAATTAAGTTGTTATTATGAGGCAAATTAAAACCAATGTTGGGCCTTGCTAGAGGAGTTTTATTCAAAGTCGAACTGTCAAGGGGTCCCCATCCACCCATCGTGTAAGGAATGTAAAATCAAGGAACATAATGCCGGTTTATCGGCGCCTAAGGTGGCATGAGTGGAACAAAACACCGAGCAAAAGGCCAAGCCTTCCACCCATGCCCAATATATAAGTGTGTTAATAATAATAATAGATATTGTGATATACCAACAACAAGTTCCCTCCTGGAACGAACTTCATCTTCACCTGCAACTAACAACGCTATAAGAGGGGCTGAGCAAGCGGGTGACATAGCCAAACAATGGTTTTGCTAGGAAGGTTTCAAAGGTTAGAGGTTTCATGGAAACAAGGAGAGGCTGACATAAAAGATGGGTAGCGCGACATGTAACGGTAGCATCGAGACAACTAAGCATGGCAATGGTAGTAAAGGTATCCAAGGGTATGATCATCTTGCCTGGAATTCCGCAAGGGAGAAGAAACGGATCCATGAAGTAGACGGAGCACCATAGTCGAGCGAATCCTCACAACTCCGGAACGAAACCGAAGCTAACAAGAGAAGCAACCGGAAAGAAGCAAACAACACGGTAAACACACCATCATAAGCATGTCATACGATGCACATCCAAATATGATGCATGTCCGGTTTAAATATGCATGGCATGGCAGAGTGTGCACAAAAAACACTACCAGTTAAGTGGAGCTCAATATGCAACGAGTTGCATATTGACGAAACACCACATTTAATTATTTAATTGACTCTCGTTTATTTACAAGACAAGATTAAATGTTTGTTAACATGGCAAGAGGTGAAACAAAAGCAAACTACCTATTTAGGCAAGTTTAAATGAGGCCGAAAAAACAACTACAAATTCCGGAAAAACCCCATGAGCATGTTTAGCAATTATTAAAGCAACAACAATTAAACATTCAAAGATTGTTAACATGATGCGGATGACATGATCAAGTTTTATGCAATTTTTATTAAAAGTTAACAAGAAGAGATATGAAGCACTTGTCACCGTGGTGGAAGGAAAGGGTGTCACGACAACGATCCGAAAATGATGCCACACAACATATCGGTTCCGGTAACTCGTTGAGAGTACGGTGCAACAGAAAGGTGGCGTGAGCGAGAAGAAAGGTGGGGTCAGCCCGTCACCGGGTTCCCACGGGTCGGCGACGAGGCAACCGAGGAGCACGACAAAAGACGAAACGGCACGGTGCACACAAGGGAAACATCTCATACAACACATCAAGTATTCAACCACGGGTCATCGTCTCGGGGTTATACCTTCGAAACATTCGTTTCGGGGCGGTTCGAGGTCGTCGAGGGACGTAGTGGAAGTAGTTGTACTCGTTCGTAGAGGGAAGTAGACGTCGCGACGGTAGTGGAAGTAGTGGTACACGGCGACGGTAGTGTCGTTCACGGAGCTCGTTTCGAAGATGAACTTGATGTCGAGGGTCTCCGAGGTCGACGGTAGTGGTACTTGCGTTTCTCCTTGTAGTCGAACTTGACATCGGGCGTCGAGGTACTTGAGGTCTCATTTTTGCGATGGTAGTGGTACTCGCACGTAGACGAACTTGACAGTTCCGAGGGCTCCGGCCACCGTGGTACTTGTCAAAAACCGCATCGGATGTAGTCGTACAGGCGTCGGGCGGTCTTGCCGGTCTCGGTCTCGCGTAGTCGTACACGGGTTGTCGTGGTACTTGGCGGTTTGTAGTGGTACTTGGTGCATCTCCGAGGTCCAAACGCAGCAATACAAGGGCAAACAAAAAGGCGGCAGCACGGAACAGCAGGTCGAGGCCATGGCAGCGGCATGGCGGTGAGGAGACGAGGCAGGGGCCAGGCGCTTGGCGAGGTGGCTGCAGCTCCGGCGACGGACGGCGACCATGGCGAGGAGGCAGGGGCGGGTCGCAGGGAGCCCCGGCTGGTCGATGGGGAGGCAGGGCGCGGGCGGCAGGGTCCTGGTGGAGGCCGACGGGGCGACCAGGCGGTGCGGTTGCACTGGACGAGGAGGCGGGGCCTCGTCGAGCAGACGGCGGGATCCCTAGCCGGCGCTGGAGAGGCCTGGCGACGGAGGAGGCCGGAGGGAAGGGGACGGAGCGCCGGAGGTGAGGCAGGGGCGGCGGAGGACGTGGCCTTGGCAGCGCCGACGCTGGGGCTCGCTGGGGCGCTGCTACAAGGCTGGGGCGGCGCCGTCGGCTCTGGAGGCGAGGCGGGCGCGTCGGGCGCGGGGTCTTGCGAGGGAGGAGAGGAGGGGTTCGAGAGGAATCGAGTTGCGGCGCTGAGGAAAAAAAAGAGGAGCGAGGGGGATCGAGAGGGAATCGGGCGTCCTGGCGGCGCTGCGAGGAGGAGGGAGAGAAGATGGGATCGGGACGTTGGGGCTAGGGTTACGGGGAAAAACGGGCCTGATGGGCCAGGAGGCTGATGGGCTGACTGGGAGGGAAAAGATGGCTGGGAGGCCCAAAGGTCGGGGCTGGGAAGCCCTTTTCCTTTTTTTCTGAAATTAGAATATCCATCTTTGCAAAGGAAAAGGTCAGGGAGTTTTGGAAGAAAAAAAGGAAGGAGCAAGAATATCCCTGGACTTGTGGATAGATGGACTATTTTAAAAAATTGGTTTGGCAATTTTAGGGACTGAAAATTTATACAAGTTTGAAATTAAGTCAAACTTGAATAAATATAAAATCCAACCAAATCACATCCAAAAGATCTGTCAAAAATTGAGGAGTGAGTCTTGGCATGGCTTAGGGAAATTAGAAATATAGTGAACATTTTTCTGAAGTAGAAAAATGCAACTTGAATTTGGAATAGAAATAAAGTAGGAAAGAACTCTGCCTTGGCAAATTGATACTTGGTGAAACATGAAGCAGAAAATACATGGGGTATATATGCAAGTGTGTGTTGGTGATTCCAAACAATTGGAATAATTATTATAATATAGCTCCCTAAATATTGGGAGGATATGTTATAAAGAGAAGACATCCTTCCCTCGATTTAAATAGACCGAAGGTCCACACGATTTATTTAAGTTGAGATGCAAAATTAAAGACATGATGGCATGATGACATGATGCAAAGCAAAAATAAATAACACAAGCGTAAAAGAAACACACGGAAGAACCCGGAACATCTGGAATCTTCTGGGATCTTCTGGGACGTCGGTCTTCGTGCGTCACAGTGGAGAACTCAAACCGATGCACCAAATGCAATGGCAAGGGCACACGGAGTGCCCAAGTCCTTCTCTCCCAAATCCCACCAAAGCAACTAATGCTAGGGAGGGAAATGAGAGGAAGAACAAGAAGGAGAACACCAAGAACTCCAAGATCAAGATCCAAGGGGTTCCCCTCACCTAGAGGAGAAAGTGATTGGTGGAAATGTGGATCTAGATCTCCTCTCTCTTTCCCCCCCAAAACTAGCAAGAATCCATGGAGGGATTGAGAGATAGCAAGCTCGAAGAAGGTCAACAATGGGGGAAGAACACGAGCTCTAAGGATTAGGTTCGTTGGGGAAGCAGACCCCCTTTTATACGTGGGGAAAAAATCCAACCGTTATGCTCACAGCCCGCACAGAGCGGTACTACCGCTCCAGGAGCGGTACTACCGCTAGGGCAGTAGAACCCCTTTGAAAAACAATAGCGAGGAGGCAAAAAGGTCAGAAGAACCGTCGGAGCGGTAGTACCGCTTGACCTCACGGTACTACCGCTACGGAAGCGGTACTACTGCTAAGGGTAGCGGTACTACTGCTTGCGAGCGGTACTAAAAAATTACATCCGTGCCTACCACCGCTGGACTTGTGACGAGTTTTTGGTCCCGAGCGGAAGTAGCCATGGAAGTAGCCGCGGTAGTACTGCTCCAAGCGGTAGTACCGCTCCCGAAAGCGGTAGTAAAAAATTACTTCCGCTCCAACCCGCGGTAGTACCGCTGCAGCCTTTTCAGTACACCAAAACGACAATAACTTTTGCATACGGACTCCGAATTCGATGAAACCAAGTTTGTTGGAAAGCTAGCGGCAAGGGCTAACACAATCTTGATAGAAAAACCAATAAGAAGCAAATTAGAAAAGGCCCATAAGAAAATGGTGAGAACCCTTTTCTCGGAAAAGACCGGTAAAACCTCCAACACCGAAAACATCATAGAAGACGCATGTGAACTCCGTTTTCGATGAACTCAAGCTTGTCATCAAGATGACCATAAGCTCTAAGACTCACAAAGAGAACCAAACAAGAACCAAGAAACATGATGCAAGGATGCAATGGTTTGAGCTCTCTACTAACAATACGATCAAGCTACCAACTTGAGAGCCCCCCTTGATAGTACGGCAATCGATCCTATAACCCGGTCTCCCACAACTACCATGAGACCGGTAAAATAGAAAACCTATCAAGGGCAAACCTTTTCCTTGCACATAGTCCACTTGAGCTGGATGATGACGATCTTCACTCCCTCAAGTTGGACCACCTTTCTTGATTGCGTTGGCTCGCTGAAGACTAGTAGATTTCTTCCCCATACTCCACTATGGGTGAGCTAATCTTCGGCACATCTTCACAAGTCCATTGTCACCACAATGGACGGCAAGCTTCAAGCACTTGATCTCTTTGTGATGCTCCACTTGAACTTTCATACCGCAATCTTGATGACGATCACCATTTGATGTCATCCTCCATGGGTTGTATAATATCTTTTTCTTGACGCAAGCCCATGGAAACAAACCTAACCCCACAACGAACTCTCACGTAGACCATGGGTTAGTACACAAAGCGTAATGGACAATGCTTACCATACCATGGGATCACTAGATCCCTCTTGGTACATCTTATATGCTTTGTGTGTTGATCAACTTGATTCGCTCTTTGACTTAGTCTTGGTCAACCTTGAATCTTTCCAACTCTCTTCATTTCGATGATGTCTTGAAGGTAAACATGAATGATCACACACTCTTCTTCTTCAAGACATGCTCACAATAAGTTCAACCCTCGCAAGACCAATCTTTGGATAATTCCTTAATATCACCTTGGTCATCACAAACTCTCCTTGAAACCAACGAATGTACTCCAAGAAAAGCCTATGGACAAACCCTTCAAACATAACTCAAGGCAACCATTAGTCCATTGATATTGTCATCAATTACCAAAACCAAACATGGGGGCACCGCATGTTCTTTCATCATGTTTCACTTAGATGACTAGAGAGATGTCTATCTGAGCGGGAGTTCATTAAATTTGATTAGATGAACTTAATTGTCATGAACTTAGTCTAAAATATTTACAATATGTCTTGTAGATCCAATGGCCCACGCTCATGTCACCCTCAACTTCAACGCGTTCCTAGAGAAAACCAAGCTGAAAGACGATGGTAGCAACTATACGGATTGGATCCGTAACATGAGGATCATCCTCATATCTGCCAAGAAAACTTATGTCCTAGAAGCACCGCTAGGTGACGCTCCCGCCCCAGCAAACCAAGATGTTATGAACGCTTGGCAGTCGCGTTGTGATGATTACTCCCTAGTTCAGTGCGGCATGCTCTACAACTTAGAATCGGGGCTCCAAAAGCGTTTTGAGCACCACGGAGCATATGAGATGTTCCAAGAGCTGAAAATGATTTTCCAAGCTCATGCCCGAGTTGAGAGATATGATGTCTCCAACGCATTCTACAGTTGTAAGATGGAGGAAAATAGTTCTGTCAGCGAGCACATACTCAAGTTGTCTGGGTTGCACAATCGCTTGTCTCAGTTGGGAATGAATCTCCCAAATGAAGCGGTCGTTGACAGAATCCTTCAGTCGCTCCCACCTAGCTACAATAGCTTCGTGTTAAACTTCAATATGCAAGGGATGGAGAAGTCCATTCCCGAGGTGTATTCAATGCTGAAATCAGCGGAGGTGGAGATCAAGAAAGAGCATCAAGTGTTGATGGTGAATAAAACCACTAAGTTCAAGAAAGGCAAGGGTATGAAGAACTTCAAGAAGGACGGCAAAGGAGTTGCCGCGCCCAGTAAGCCAGTTGCCGAGAAGAAGCCAAAGTATGGACCCAAGCCTGAGACTGAGTGCTTTTATTGCAAGGGAAGGGGTCACTGGAAGTGGAACTGCCCCAAATACTTTGCAGATAAGAAGGCCAACAACGTCAAAGGTATATATGATATACATGTTATTGATGTGTACCTTACCAGCGCTCGTAGTAGCTCCTGGGTATTTGATACCGGTGCAGTTGCTCACATTTGTAACTCAAAGCAGGAACTGCGGAATAAGCGGAGACTGGCAAAGGACGAGGTGACGATGCGCGTCGGGAATGGTTCCAAGGTCGATGTGATCGCCGTCGGCACGCTACCTCTACATCTACCCTCGGGATTAGTTTTGAACCTTAATAATTGTTATTTAGTACCAGCTTTGAGCATGAACATTGTATCTGGATCTCGTTTGATGCGAGATGGCTACTCATTTAAATCTGAGAATAATGGTTGTTCTATTTATATGAGAGATATGTTTTATGGCCATGCCCCGCTGGTCAATGGTTTATTTTTGATGAATCTCGAACGTGATGTTACACACATTCATAGTGTGAATGCCAAAAGATGTAAAGTTGATAATGATAGTCCCACATACTTGTGCCATTGCCGCCTTGGTCGTATTGGTGTCAAACATATGAAGAAGCTCCATGCAGATGGACTTCTAGAGTCTCTTGATTATGAATCATTTGACACGTGCGAACCATGCCTCTTAGGCAAGATGACCAAGACTCCGTTCTCCGGAACAATGGAGCGAGCGACCAACTTATTGGAAATCATACATACCAATGTGTGCGGTCCAATGAGTGTTGAAGCTCGCGGAGGCTATCGTTATGTTCTCACCCTCACAGATGACTTAAATAGATATGGGTATGTCTACTTAATGAAACACAAGTCTGAGACCTTTGAAAAATTAAAGGAATTTCAGAATGAGGTTGAGAATCGACGTGACAGAAAAATAAAGTTCTTACGATCGGATCGTGGGGGTGAATATTTAAGTCATGAATTTGGCACACACCTAAGGAACTGTGGAATTGTTTCACAATTGACACCGCCCGGAACACCTCAGCGTAATGGTGTGTCCGAATGTCGAAATCATACTCTGTTAGACATGGTGCGATCTATGATGTCTCTCACCGACTTATCGCTATCTTTTTGTGGTTATGCTTTAGAGACTGCCGCATTCACTTTAAATAGGGCTCCGTAAAAATCCGTTGAGACGACATCGTATGAACTTTGGTTTGGCAAGAAACCTAAGCTGTCGTTTCTGAAAGTTTGGGGTTGCGATGCTTATGTCAAGAAACTTCAACCTGAAAAGCTCGAACCCAAATCAGAAAAATGCGTCTTCATAGGATACCCAAAGGAAACGATTGGGTACACCTTCTACCTCAGATCCGAAGGCAAGGTCTTCGTTGCCAAGAATGGATCCTTTCTGGAGAAAGAGTTTCTCTTGAAAGAAGTGAGTGGGAGGAAAGTAGAACTTGATGAGGTGACAGTCACGCCTTCCGAACCGAAAAGTAGCGCAGCGCAGGAAATTGTTCCTAAGGTGCCTGCACCGATAGTGGAGGAAGTTAATGATGATGATCATGAAGATTCAGATCAAGTTACTACTGAACTTCGAAGGTCCACAAGGACACGTTCCACACCAGAGTGGTATGGCAACCCTGTCATGGAAATCATGTTATTAGACAACGGTGAACCTTCGAACTATGAAGAAGCGATGGCCGGTCCGGATTCCAACAAATGGCTTGAAGCCATGAAATCGGAGATAGGATCCATGTATGAAAACAAAGTGTGGACTTTGGTGGACTTGCCCGATGATCGGCACGCCATAGAAAATAAATGGATATTTAAGAAGAAGACTGATGCGGATGGTAATGTGACCATCTATAAGGCTCGTCTTGTCGCTAAAGGTAATCGACAAGTTCAAGGGATTGACTACGACGAGACTTTCTCTCCCGTAGCGATGCTGAAGTCCGTCCAAATCATGTTAGCAATTGCCGCATTCTATGATTATGAGATATGGCAAATGGACGTTAAAACGGCATTCCTTTCCTCAAGGAAGAACTGTATATGATGCAGCCAAAAGGTTTTGTCGATCCTGAAAATGCTAACAAGGTATGCAAGCACCAGCGGTTGATATACGGGCTGGTGCAAGCATCTCGGAGTTGGAATATTCGCTTTAATGATGTGATCAGAGCGTTTGGGTTTATACATACTTGGGGAGAAGCCTGTATTTACAAGAAAGTGAGTGGGAGCTCTGTAGCATTTCTCATATTATATGTGGATGACATACTGCTGATGGGAAATGATATAGAATTCTTGGAGAGCATAAAGGCCTACTTGAATAAGAGTTTTTCAATGAAGGACCTTGGAGAAGCTGCTTATATATTAGGCATCAAGATCTATAGAGATAGATCGAGACGTCTCATTGGTCTTTCACAAAGCACATACCTTGATAAGATATTTAAGAAGTTCAATATGGATCAGTCCAAGAAAGGGTTCTTGCCTGTATTACAAGGTATGAGATTGAGCACGGCTCAATCCCCGACCACGGCAGAAGATAGAGAAAAGATGAGTGTCATCCCCTATGCCTCAGCCATGGGTTCTATTATGTATGCCATGCTGTGTACCAGACCTGATGTGAACCTTGCCATTAGGTTGGTAGGGAGGTACCAAAGTGATCCCGGTATGGAACACTAGAAAGCGGTCAAGAACATCCTGAAGTACCTGAAAAGGACTAAGGATATGTTTCTCGTTTATGGAGGTGACGAAGAGCTCGTCGTAAAAGGTTACGTCGATGCCAGCTTCGACACAGATCTGGATGACCCTAAGTCACAAACCGGATACGTGTATATTTTGAATGGAGGGGCAGTCAGCTGGTGCAGTTGCAAGCAGAGCGTCGTGGCACATTCTACATGTGAAGCGGAGTACATAGCTGCTTGCGAAGCAGCACGGGAAGGAGTCTGGATGAAGGAGTTCATCACCGACCTAGGAGTCATTCCAAGCGCATCAAGCCCGATGACTCTCTTATGTGATAACACTGGAGCCGTTGTCATTGCCAAGGAGCCCAGGTATCACAAGAAGACCAAGCACATCAAGCGCCGTTTCAACTCCATCCTGAATTATGTTCCAGATGGAGACATAGATATTTGTAAAGTGCATACAGATCTGAATGTCGCAGATCCGTTGACTAAACCTCTTCCACGAGCAAAACATGATCAACACCAGAACTCTATGGGTGTTCGATTCATCACAATGTAACTAGATTATTGACTCTAGTGCAAGTGGGAGACTGTTGGAAATATGCCCTAGAGGCAATAATAAAATGGTTATTATTATATTTCCTTGTTCATGATAATTGTCTGTTATTCATGCTTAAATTATATTATACGGAAACAATGATACATGTGTGAATACATAGACCACAACGTGTCCCTGGTAAGCCTCTGGTTACTAGCTCGTTGATTAACAGATGGTCACGGTTTCTGGCTGTGGACATTGGATGTCATTGATAACGGGATCACATCATTAAGAGAATGATGTGATGGACAAGACCCAATCCTAAGCCTAGCACAAGATCGTGTAGTTCGTAATGCTAAAGCTTTTCCAATGTTAAGTATCTGTTCCTTAGACCATGAGGTTGTGCGACTCCCGAATACCGTAGGAATGCTTTGGGTGTGCCAAACGTCACAACATAACTAGGTGGCTATAAAGGTACGCAACGGGTATCTCCGAAAGTGTCTGTTGAGTTGGCACGAACCAAGACTGGGATTTGTCACTCCGTATGACGGAGAGGTATCTCTGGGCCCACTCGGTAAGACATCATCATTATGAGCTCAAAGTGACTAAGGAGTTAGTCACGGGATGATGTATTACAGAACGAGTAAAGAGACTTGCCATGACGAGATTGAACAAGGTATCGGTATACCGACGATCGAATCACGGGCAAGTACTATACCAATAGACAAAGGGAATTGCATACGGGATTAAGTGAATCCTCGACATCGTGGTTCATCGGATGAGATCATAGAGGAACACGTGGGAACCAACATGGGTATCCAGATCCCGCTGTTGGTTATTGACCGGAGAGTCGTCTCGGTCATGTCTACGTGTCTCCCGAACCCGTAGGGTGTACACACTTAAGGTTCGGTGACGCTAGGGTTGTAGAGATATATGCACACGGTAACCCAAATGTTGTTTGGAGTCCCGGATGAGGTCCCGGACGTCACGAGGAGTTCCGGAATGGTCCGGAGGTAAAGAATTACATATAGGAAGTCCAGTTTCGGCCATCGGGAAAGTTCCGGGGGTCACCGGTAGTGTACCGGGACCACCGGAAGGGTCCCGGGGGTGCACAGGGTGGGACCACCCATCCCGGAGGGCCCCATGGGCCGTAGGGGGAGGGGGAATGATACGTCTCAAACGTATCTACTTTTCCAAACACTTTTGATATTGTTTTGACCTCATTCTTGCATGATTTGGACTAAACTAACCCGGACTGACGCTGTTTTCAGCAGAGCTGCCTCTATGTTTTATTTCTGTGCAGGAAAACGGATTTTTAACTATCTCAGAAAAATCCATGAAAAATCAAGAAAAATCCACGCACCCGAAGAAACCAGATACCAGAAGTGGGGCCAGAGGGGGGCCAGGGGGTGCCCAGGCGCCCTGTGGGCGCCCCACCCCTGGGCCGCGCCGGGGGGGCGCCTGGGTGGGGCCACACCCCCTGGTGCCCTACTTTAGCCCGTATTTTTTCCTCCGAGGCAGAAACCCCAGATCGGAAGTCCTTTTCGTTGTTTCTCGTCGTGGAGCCGCCGCCACCCTCTGTTCTTCTTCGGGAGGGCTAATCTGGAGGCTGATTTGGCCTCCGGAGAGGGGAGATCGTCGCCATCGTCATCATCATCACCACTTCATCATCTCTCCATGACTTCCCCCTTCATGTGTGAGTAATTCCCTTGCTATAGGCGAAGGGGATGGTAGGGATTGGATGAGTTAGATCATGTAATAGTTCGTCAGATTGTTGGGGGCATGTTGCCTATCATCTAGTATGGTGTTTATCATCTTTGCTACGACTTGTTATTCTTAATGCTTGACACTTAGGGCCCGAGTGCCATGATTTCAGATCTGAACCATATGTGTTTGCATGAATATATTTGTGTTCTTGATCCTATCTATGAGTTGTATGCACCTGTTACGGTTCGGAACCGGCGATCCCAAAAGTGACAGCTTGGGACACCAAAGGGGATGGTCCGTAGTTTGAGGATTGCATGTATCCATTGAGTTCATTGCTTTGTTCCGGTGCTCTTTGACTGGAGCACCTTAATATCCATTAGTTCCTTTTGGCCCCATTCGTAGCGGGATGGTAGGACAAAAGATGTTGTGCAAGTTCTTATTGCAAGCACGTACAACTACCTACGGGATACATGCCTAATGTTTGATATTTTCCTAGATGATCATTACTTTTCCGTGTGCCGTGCCCCGAGTTAGAAACTATCTCATCGATGCAACGCCCAACCATACATCTCCCTAGCCTACATTATTTTAACCCTTGCTTGTCACTAGTTGCCACTTTTGCCATTTACTACTGCTATTTACTTTTGCTATTTACTTTTACTATTACTATCATCACTATCATATCACTGTTACCGCTTATCTTTTGTTGCAAGTTAGTATATTTCAGGTGCGGTTGAATTGACAACTCAACTGTTAAAGCTTATAAATACTCTTTGGCTCCCCGTGTGTCGAATCAATAAATTGGGTTATTCTTACCCGCGAAGACTATCTCGATCCCTTACGGTTGAGGGTTATCAAGTACCATTTTCTGGCGCCGTTGCCGGGGAGCATAGCAATATTTACAAGTCTACTTGAGATATCCTACCCGCTGCACTTTATTCACTATGGGTGAGAAAGGTGACCCCAAGGTTCCGATCTTACGATCCACTACAAGAAGAGGTACTGCTCTGAGCACTAGTGCTACGCTTGATTCACCTTCTGTTATGAGTAAGTTTGCCTCACCACCGCCACATGATGCTCCTACTAAATCTGTTACTATGTCTGATACACTTGATGATGCTTCTACTACTTTTGATGATGATATTAGTTCACTTGGTTATGCTCTTGAGAAACAAATTACTGCTGCTGCTGAAAAATATGGAATTGAACTTCCTGTTACTCGCTACCCTATTGGTGAAACTTATGATTTTCCTCAATTGAGTAAACTCCAGGAGAGGCTCCTTGATGATGATTACTATATACTTGATGAAGATTTATGCAAGGAACTGACAGAGTTTGCCGGCTCTGACCCTGAAACTATTAAGAAAATATTTGAAAAACACTCTTTGAAAAACAAAACCGTTCCTAATCCTGAGTTTGTTAAATCTCCTATATGCATTGATGATCCTGATTTTGATTTCTCTGTTGATCTTTCACTTATACCTATGGTTGAAGCTGACCCCTTTTATGGCAGAGAAAATGATGATGCTATTGCACACCTAACTAAACTTGGTGAACTAGGTAGCCTGTTTACCACAGATGAGAAGATACGCTACTTTTATGTGACCAAACTTCTTCCTTTCTCGTTGAAGGAAGGTGCTAAAGCATGGTATGATTCACTCCCATGTGGTTCTATTAAGAGTCCTCAGAACTTAGCTCACTCTTTTGTCGATAAGTACTTTCCTGCTCATATGCAACATGCTGCTTTACAACGAATTTATAATTTTAAACAGTTGCAGAATGAGTCCCTCCCTAAAGCTTGGGGGAGGTACTACAGTTTGATTCAGGCTAGACCAGGACATGGAGTTCCTAAGAATGAATTAATTGATATATTCTATGCTGGTTTAACTGATGACTCTAGGTCCTATCTAGACAGTTGTGCTGGTTGTGTTTTCAGGAAAAGAACACCAGACGATGCGGAAGATCTAATGGGCAGAATTGCCAAGAACCATGAAGATTGGTCCGTCCCTGAACCACCTCCACCAACAAAGAAGAGGGGCATGTTTGTTCTAAGCCCCGAGGATATGCGAGAAGCAAAGAAGTCTATCAAAGAGAAAGGTATTAAAGCTGAAGACGTGAAGAATCTACCCCCTATTGAGAAGCTGTGTGAGCCTACCACTCACCCTCCTATGGTAGAGGTACACTCTCTTTTAGATTTCAACGAAAGTAACATCCCTCATGGTAAGCCTCCTGATCAATGTTTAGATGAGTTTGATAATTTTATTATGAAACAGAATCATTTTAATGAGAGGATAGAAAGTCAGTTGCATGATAACTCCCTTGCTATCAAAAAGTTGCTTGGTGTTTTAGATAGAACAGTTAATGATGTTCAGTGTCTTGTGAAGCATTTTCATATGGTTCAAACTCAGCTTGATCAAATTTCTAATGTGCAAAGAGATTTGCTTGCTAACAATGCCAAACAAGATAAATTGCAGGCTTTTGGGATTAAGACCCGAGGAGGAACTAGTACTCAAGATCCTCTTTATCCAGAGGGACATCCGAAGAGAATCGAGCAAGATTCTCAAATGCAGGAAGAAGAAATTGTTGTCTCTCCAAATAAGAAAAAGAAACATAAAGAGACTGACAATTCTAATGATCCTATTGCAGATGAAGAGCCAGCTATTGATCCCAACAGTGTATCTATCTCCGATGCTGAGACTGAAGACGGTGCTGAACCTGAAGGTAATAATAATGAGAAGAATGATCCACCTGAAGTTCGAGAAGAAGAAGCACCTGACAAACGTAAGAGGTACACTAGAGAAGACTTCATCGCAAGAAAACATGGGAAGGAGAAAGAACCATGGGTACAGAAACCCATGCCCTTTCCAGGTAAGTCCATCAAATCTAAAGAAGAAGAGCATTATAATAAGTTTTGTGAATGGATTAAACCTCTTTTTCTTCAAATCCCTTTGACTGATGCTATTAAATTACTTCCGTATTCAAAATATATGAAAGATATTGTCACTAACAAAAGAAAAGTTCCTAATGATGGAATATCTACTATGCTTGCTAACTATTCTTTCAGTGGAAAGATTCCTGAGAAGCTCGGTGATCCAGGTATACCCACCATCCCTTGCTCCATAAAGAATAATTATGTCAAAACTGCTTTATGTGATCTTGAAGCGGGAGTGAGTGTTATGCCTCTCTCTCTTTACGAGAAGCTTTGTTTAGAGAAACTAATTCCTACAGATATCTCCCTTCAGATGGCTGACAAGTCAACCACTGTTCCGATAGGTATTTGTGAGGATGTTCCAGTTGAAGTTGCTAATTGTTTAATTCTTACTGATTTTGTTGTGCTTGACATGCCCGAGGATGGGAGCATGTCCATTATTCTTGGTAGACCTTTCCTTAACACCGCAGGTGCTATTATTGATTGCAACAAAGGGAAGGTTACCTTTCATGTGAATGATAAAGAACACACGGTATATTTTCCGAAGAAGACCGACAGGAGGCATGCCCTCAACTCTATAGAGAATATCGAGACCGTGAAAATTGGAGAATGGGATTGTCCACTACATGTGCCTCACAAATACAAAACTATCATGGTAGGGACAATGTCCACCAAGGTAAAAGTTCAGTGATTACTTCGTAGGAGGTGAGACTTTTTGTTCTATATACCGCTTGTTTGTTGGTAAGACTTGATCAACCTTACTAGTGAACGTGTTATATACGGATAAAAAGTTGAGCTTTCTATGTATTTATTTGTTTTTAGTGTTGTCATACTTGCTGTACCAAGTATCTATGTTTTTGAAGCTTTACAATACTACTAACTACTTCAAGTTTTCAGAGAGTTTCGCAGCTTTTTGAACTTCGAAAAAATTTCAACAGTGAAGTTTTCAGAAAAATTCCAGAAAAATTATATTAAAAATTTCAACAACGGGAGAGACCCGAAAAGTCCTGGGGCCAGCCAGGGGGGGCTACCAGTGGCCCAGGCGGCCAGCTGGCGCGGCCCAGCCCCTGGCCGCGCCCACAGGGCGCCTGGGGCCCACAAGACCCCCCTCCAGGTACTTCTTCTTCCCCTCTCTTTCTCTTTTTCCAGAAACCCGAGTTCTGGTCGTGTTCTTCTTGTTCTTGCTGTTCTTGGGGGCGATTCTTCGATCTCTCTCTACAGCCCATCATTTGAGCTGAAATTTTGAGCAAATACTCCCTGGTATGTGACTCCTCCACTCCTCCAATTAGATTTTTGATTGGTGGCCTCATTTGTGAGTATTTAGTAGTTCTTGATGCTGTAGAGATGAGCTTGCATGCATGTGTAGAAAGTTATTTTCCAAGTTTTGATGCAAGTTTATGCCTTGGGCAAGTGAGTTGAGTAGTTTGCCTTAGCTCACTTTGTTTTAATCCTCGTTTTTGTGAATTGTAAAAAAAATCATAAATGAGTTTATTAGGAAGGGCAAAAGGATGGCTTGAGAAGAGGAGACCTGCACACTCCGATCGAGTCACTAGAGCCGCAGCTTCACCATCGACTGCCAGGGTGAGCTATAATGAAGATCATGTGCCCCTGGAGTTATTGGAAGATACAAGTCCAGCACGTGCGATGACATATCCATGTGACGTATTCATGGAAGCTGCGGGAATCAAGGATGAGTTTTATAATCTTTGTGCTAATGCAGGTTTGACACGACTCGTCACGAGCCGTGTTACTCAGTATCAGAAACTCACCTCCGGTTTCATTAACAGTTTTAGATATAATCCTGATTCAGGTGCTATTGAGTTTAAAATTTATAATGATCTTATCACCATGACTCTAGGAAATTTTTGTGAAGTAATAGGTGTGCCGAACATTGGGAGGACGGCAAGGATGGGCACGCAGCCCTCCGAGCTGAAAACCGTCATCAACTCTCTCTGCAGCATGGGTACGAGGGATATTCATCGGTCGAAGATCTCCAGCATCTTGTGTCCTCACCTCAGGTATTTTGCATATTATATTGCTAGAGGGGTGTTAGCTCGTGACAACACGAGCAACATTTCTGCTCCGGATATTGCTATCCTCGTAGCAGCCCTCTCAGGGAGGTCTGATTATAATATTGGTACCTTAATTGCTCGACGCCTTGCTATGAACGGTAACAAGGGGGACTTATATGGGGGGATTTATGCCACGCTTATCTTAGAGCATCTTGGAGGCACCCCACACCCTGATGATACTCCTTTTACTTATTTAAACTTTGATCTTGCTGCTATGAAAAGGCATAAGTTTGTTACCATGGGCTCTGAACTAGATAACCTTGTTTATATCTTGCGTTTCGGAACTACCGCGGAACGCGAGATCCGTCTACCTGCACCCCTTTTGTTTGATTATTCTCGCAGGAATGGATGGTCCTTTGATGCTGTCCAGTTCGATGAGTTCATGGTCCAGCATCAGTTCCATAACCACATGGATGGGGTTGTGCCCGACGAGGAGAGGCACGGTGAGATACCACATTTTCAGGATGAAACCGCCACCGAGTTTGGTGAAGGGTCTTGATCTGTTTGGTGCTCGGAACCTTCCTCGTGGGAGACTCCGAGCAGTTCGGTGTACGCGCCATCATCCTTCTACGACCCTTGGTCTCACCACCATACCCCTGGAGCAGGAGGCTCCTGGGGGCAGTAGCTGCTACCAACTTAGGCCAAAAGCCTAAGCTTGGGGGAGTACGTGCCCTTCTCACCTTTTCATTGTACTATCTGTTTTATTCACTTTGATCTTTTCGAAGATTTTACCCGTTCTTCTTTATTCATCTATATTGCAAAAACAACAAAAATATTTTCTCTTTCTTTTGCTTTTATTCAACCTTTGAAAAACCCAAAAAGATTTCCTTTCTCTCTTTAGTTTGCTTTGTTTTCAGAGATCAGCTCGAGTCCGTGATGGCATTTGATTATATTTCCTGCGTTCGATCGTACAAGTGACAAGCAGTAATGACGAAGATCGACTGAAAGGAAGCAACAAGGAAGACCGGTATGAACTCTTATTGTTTCTACTTTTGTACATATGCCTGTACTTATGATCTAGAGACCAGTTTGTAGCGACATAGTGCTATGATTACAATGCTCATCCAGTGGTTCATGCTTTCCTTGTGGCCGGTCTCCAATAATTAGAGTATATAATGTGTTATTGAAATGATCTACATGCATTGCACTGTTCCTAGTCTGGCATACTATGGTGGTATTTCCCTTTAGAGAATTTTTGGATTGACTTGGCACATGCTTACACATGTTTAAGACTAAAAAGTCTACTTTGCCTTGATGATCTTTGAGTTTTAGAATAGTTATATCACTTTCATGCCCGATTCAATGTTGCTTTGTCGCTCTGCATGATTATGACCGTTATTGCTCTCTAGTTGGTCGCTTCCCAGTCTTTTGCTAAACCTCCACCCGTACTAAGCGGAATGACTGCTTGTGCATCCAAAACCTTTAAACCTGTTATGCCATATGAGTCCACTATACCTTCCTATACATGGTATTTACCTGCCATCCCTAACGAAGACTTTCATGTACCATCTCGAAATTAATCAAAAGCATTTCTCTTTTGTGCCTATGTTTTAGCTCATGAGGAAGTAGTAGTTAATTCATGATCTCTTCAAGTTGGACAAGTTTCACCCCTGGATTGCATGCATAATGTGCGAACCCCTAATATGAAAAGGAACTGGCATTGAGTGCGCCCGGCTCGAAAAGATAATATAACAAACAAACCCTCCTTCATGCTTTGTTCATGAGAAATCAGAAAACTTTGGCAGTGATAAACAAAGGAGATTAAGAGGATGTGATCGTCCTCATGCGGGAGCCGTTCCTCGAGACTTGTCTAGCTTAAAAAGTGATTGAGTTATCTGCTAGCATTCGTTGACGAAATATGCACCTCTCAAAAACATGTTTACTTCTGTTTTTAAAACCAAGAGCTCTGGTACATGTTTAGTTTTTGTTTCCGACCATGGGTTTTCAACTTTGCCAATAAAAGCCACGATTCGAGAGTCTCATCTTCTTTCTTCAAAGCACTGACTAGGAGAGCGTAATTGTCATTCTGAGTGTAATGTGCATTGTCCCAAAGCATTACATTGTCTTCTGCATACTTGTGGTATGATTTATTCTGAAGTTCTTAGTTCTAGTCTCCTTTAAAACTCTGGAGGAGTCTCTACATTTATGTTTTGCTTCACTCATGGAGGCTAGCAAGATACCACCTTAATATGCTCAAGCTATGTGCAATGTGATCTTGTCTTGATTTTCAGTAATATATTGTTTACTCTTAATTATTTGTGACTGGTCACTTGAAAGAAGGATTGCTCCTTGCATTGTTCTCATAAGTACTGTTAATACTTGCTGAACTCTTTTCGTAGTACATGCTTATATACATCTAATGAAGCAAAAGAGTTTGTCAAAGTTTTCTTTGTCGCGTCCAGTTCGTTGAACTGAATTGCTTGAGGACAAGCAATATGCTAAGCTTGGGGGAGTTGATACGTCTCAAACGTATCTACTTTTCCAAACACTTTTGATATTGTTTTGACCTCATTCTTGCATGATTTGGACTAAACTAACCCGGACTGACGCTGTTTTCAGCAGAGCTGCCTGTATGTTTTATTTGTGTGCAGGAAAACGGATTTTTAACTATCTCAGAAAAATCCACAAAAAATCAAGAAAAATCCACGCACCCGAAGAAACCAGATACCAGAAGTGGGGCCAGAGGGGGGGCAGGGGGTGCCCAGGCGCCCTGTGGGCGCGCCCCCCCCTGGGCCGCGCCGGGGGGGGCGCCTGGGTGGGGCCCACACCCCCTGCTGCCCTACTTTAGCCCGTATTTTTTCCTCCGAGGCAGAAACCCCAGATCGGAAGTCCTTTTCGCTGTTTCTCGTCGCGGAGCCGCCGCCACCCTCTGTTCTTCTTCGGGAGGGCTAATCTGGAGGCTGATTTGGCCTCCGGAGAGGAGAGATCGTCGCCATCGTCATCATCATCACCACTTCATCATCTCTCCATGACTTCCCCCTTCATGTGTGAGTAATTCCCTTGTTGTAGGCGAAGGGGATGGTAGGGATTGGATGAGTTAGATCATGTAATAGTTCGTCAGATTGTTGGGGGCATGTTGCCTATCATCTAGTATGGTGTTTATCATCTTTGCTACAACTTGTTATTCTTAATGCTTGACACTTAGGGCCCGAGTGCCATGATTTCACATCTGAACCATATGTGTTTGCATGAATATATTTGTGTTCTTGATCCTATCTATGAGTTGTATGCACCTGTTATGGTTCGGAACCGGCGATCCCAAAAGTGACAGCTTGGGACACCAAAGGGGATGGTCCGTAGTTTGAGGATTACATGTATCCATTGAGTTCATTGCTTTGTTCCGGTGCTCTTTGACAGGAGCACCTTAATATCCATTAGTTCCTTTTGCCCCCGTTCGTAGCGGGATTGTAGGACAAAAGATGTTGTGCAAGTTCTTATTGCAAGCACGTACAACTACCTACGGGATACATGCCTAATGTTTGATATTTGCCTAGATGATCATTACTTTTCCGTGTGCCGTGCCCCGAGTTAGAAACTATCTCATCCATGCAACGCCCAACCATCCATCTCCCTAGCCTACAGTATTTTAAACCTTGCTTGTCACTACTTGCCACTTTTGCCATTTACTACTGCTATTTACTTTTGCTATTTACTTTTACTATTACTATCATCACTATCATATCACTGTTACCGCTTATCTTTTGTTGCAAGTTAGTATATTTCAGGTGCAGTTGAATTGACAACTCAACTGTTAAAGCTTATAAATACTCTTTGGCTCCCCGTGTGTCGAATCAATAAATTGGGTTATTCTTACCCGCAAAGACTATCTCGATCCCTTACGGTTAAGGGTTATCAGGGACTAGCCCATAGTGGGCTCGCGCACCCCCTTGGGCCTCCCCCGGCGCCTAGGGTTGGAAACCCTAGGGGTGGGGGGCGCCACCCTTGCCTTGGGGGGCAAGTCTCCCCCTTGGCTGCCACCCCCCTAGGAGATCCCATCTCCTAGGGCCGGCGCCCCTTCCTAGCCCCTATATATATGGGAGGGAGAGAGGGCAGCCGCACCTCAGCCCCTGGCGCCTCTCCCTCCCCCCCCATTACACCTCTCCCTCCTCCCGCAGGTCCTTGGCGAAGCCCTGCAGTTTTCCCCGTTGCATCCACCACCACGCGGTTCTGCTGCTGGATCTCCATCAACCTCTCCTCCCCCCTTGCTGGATCAAGAAGGAGGAGACGTCGCTGCATCGTACGTGTGTTGAACGCGGAGGTGCCGTCCGTTCGGCGCTAGGATCATCGGTGACAGGGATCACGATGAGTACGACTCCATCATCCACGTTCTCTTGAACGCTTCCGCTCGCGATCTACAAAAGGGTATGTAGATGCACTCCTTTATGCTCGTTGCTAGATGACTCCTTAGATTGATCTTGGTGAAACGTAGGAAATTTTTTGAATTATGCTACATTCCCCAACACCAACATGCCATGAAACAGCCTATAACATTTTCACTATCCCAGCAAACCGTTGTTTGGCTATGTTACCGCTTTGCTCAGACCCTCTTATAGCATAGCTAGTTGCAAGTGTAGTTGCATATTGTTCCATGTTGGAACATGCATATCTTGGAATATCACAATATCTCTTATTTAATTAATGCACATATATATTTGGTAAAGGGCGGAAGGCTCAGCCTTTTGCCAGGTGTTTTGTTCCACTCTTGCCGCCTTAGTTCCGCTAAAATGGTGTTATGTTCCTTGATTTTGCATTCCTAACACGGTCGGGGTTTATGGGCCCTCCTTGACAGTTCGCTTTGAATAAAAGTCCTCTAGCAATGCCCAACTTTGGTTTTACCATTTGCCTAATAAAAACTAAAACTTGCATAGGGACTTACCGGTACCCGAGGATTCTTAATTAAGAACCCGGGCTAGTGCTCCTCATGAGTGTTGGTCCAAAACAGAGTCGTTTGCGGCTTCCCCCAGAGAAAACCCGGGCTTCATTTGTTGTACGCTGGGCTCATCCGATCACGGCCTGAGATGAGATGCGTGCGACTCCTATCAGCATGTTGGCACATCAAGAGGTCTTGCTACATTTGTTTTACCATTATTGAAATGTCTTGTAAACCGGGATTTCGAGTTTGGTTGGGTTGTTCCGGGATGGAGGATTTTCCTCCGCTCATCGTGAGAGTTTGTGATGGACTAAGTTGGGACACCCCTGCAGGGTTTCAATCTTTCGAAAGCCGTGCCCACGGTTTTGTTGTACCTTGGAAATTTATAATATCCGGTTGTAGAGAACTGGACGGGATCCAAAATAAAGTACACCAATCATGTGCGTAATCGTGATCATGTCTTTTTGAGTGAGTTCGGGAAGAGAACACGGTGGGGTTATGTTTGACTTGTAGGTAGTTCAGTGTCACTTATTGATCATTACTAGTTTGCAACCGTATGCATAGCTTCTCATTTTTCTCTTGGAATCGTAAGTTAGCCACCATACAAATGCTTACTCGCTTGATGTAGCCTCACCAAAAATCCTTTCCATACCCATTAAGCTTTGCTAGTCTTGATACCCATGGTAATGGGATTGCTGAGTCCTCGTGGCTCATAGATTACTACAACAACAGTTGCAGGCATAGGTAATGCGATGACTTGACATGAGAGCGATGTATACTGCGTTGGAGTTCTTCTTCTACTACTTCTTATTTGATCAGGGGATAGTTTCCTGGTCGGTAGCCTGGGCTAGTGGGGTGGATGTCGTTTGTGTTTTCCGTTTGATTTCATCCGTAGTTGGATGCCTTTCTTCTGTATGATGTTTGTTGTATTCATGTGGCATTGTATGCCTTTTGTATGTATCCCCATCTATTATGTAATGGTACGATGTAATGATATCCACCTTGCAAAGCGTTTCAATATGCGCTTCTATCCTTGGTGGGACCTCCGAGTTCCTTGAGGATAGGGTCGCATAGTGGGCGTGACACTGATCCGTCCTACATACCTATTTTGTTGGCCGCCCATGTGTGTTGCTCCTTCCGGTAGCGACCTCTGAGTGCTCATGCTCGTCGCCGGCCTCACGCGCTAGTGCTACGATGCAGTTTGCGAACTTTTCATCGATTTATCAGGACACTTCATTACGGGATTTACTACTGGGAAGGCTTCTCACTTTGTTGTTTTCCTCCTTCCCTCTTTATTTTCTCTTGCCTAAATCCCTCCTTTACTTCTTTATTTTCTCTCCCTTCTTTCTTATTAGGACACTCTCTTTTTACTAGCTTCCCACTTTCCTATTTTTCTTTGTCAATCCCCGAATCCCGTCCTTTCCTTCTTATTACGAGACAACTTCCCACTTTCCTATTTTTTGCTTTGAATCCCCGAAATCCCTCCTTTCCTTCTTATTACCGGGGAGCTTCCCACTTTCCCTTTGTCCCTTCTTTATTTTTAGGAAACATGGGACCCACACTTCACCATGGTCTCTTGATGGCTTCCTGATACCCAAGAAAATTAAATTTATATATAAATTGGGTAGATTGGATGTAAGGGAGCGAGGTGGGACAATTAAGAAACTAAACCAGCCATTGTTTTCTACAAATAACACAGGTTGCTCGATTGGTCGTGCTATTATTTGTTGGATGTTAAGCTTGTGGTTCGAATCCTCTCACTAGCAAGTATTTTTTTGCTTCAAACAGGATAGGTGGGCCTGATTTATTTGGCCATAACGCACGGGCGGGCTTGGCCTGACTTGGATGAACTATACACACCAACGAACGGACGAAACGAACGTGGACGGGTGAAACTAAATAACGGACAAAAATTAGGGAGGAAGAAGCGTTAATCCTTTTATTAGTAGGTATATATATATATAATACTTTATTTATTGTCATGCATATAGTAGTATTGCATTTATTATGATACAATATCATGATATGATACTCAATTGTCATGCATATGGCGCTCCATCTCCTCACGGACGTAGTCGTCCCGCGCCCATTTGAGGGAGGTCTAATCGTCGACGGCCGTGTCCAGGTGATCCTGCTTGATGACGAATGGAGGTGTCGCCGACTCCGACTCCGTAGGGCTGATGAGCCAAAGGTGGCCGCTGGAAGGGGGAAAAGGTTGGCGGTGGCCGCTATGCTGGAGCGGCATGTCTTGGGGCTCGGCCTTCACCGGGTCAAGCGGCGTCCGTGCGCCTGGGGAGTGAGAGTCGGAGGAGGACGAAGACGCGCCGGCCATACAGCTCAAATGCCATGAGGAGCCGCTCCGACGCAAGAAGGAGGGCGGTGGATACTCCATCTGCAGAGAGTTGACACCCTCAATGTGCGAGAGGGCGGCCTCGAGGGTGAGGCCAGGGACGCCCCACCATTCCCGCCGCCAACCGGAGTTGCAGTGCCCGCGACATGCCAGAGCACCGTTCGTGGAGGCGAGCTACTCCTCGTGGCGGCGCTCAAAGTACGCCATCCACAGGTTGTGGCTGTCGGGGCATACCACTGTGCTGCCGCGCATTCTCCAGCAACGATGACCGGATCCACGCGATCTCGGCGCGTCGATCGGCACCGGAGGGCGGAGGTGGCATCGGGACTCCACCTGCGCTGAGCTTCCACGAGCCCGACATCCGCATGTCGGGCGGCACCAGGTACTCGGCCTTATAGAGGAGGCAAGCCTCTGTCTCATGCAGGTGGCGCCGCTGAAGCCATTGGCCGCCGCTCCATCTCCGGGGAAGCGCGCAGCCATGCTGGCGGCTTGAAACGGGGGGAGAGTAGGTCTCTGGTGGCAAGGAAGGAGAGGAGGCGTCGATGGCGAGAGGGATAGGCTGTGGCGAAGGAGTGTGTGAGGCCACTAGCGAGGGGAGGGTCGGCTTTTATAGCAGTGGGTGGGCGGCGAGCGGGCGGCAGCCGTGTGGCCGCATGGCGGGTGGGGGCGGGACTCGCGTCGGCACGCCTTCACTGCACCGCACGTGGGGAATCAATGGAAGGCTGACCGGCGGCAGCCTTCGCATTGATTCCTTCGGGAACCGAGGCGATGAGGACGACGAACGCACCTAGTCAATGACTCGGCGTGTCCGCACGATTTTGCGCCAAAATCATTTCCCCTGGCGCCCCCTCCCCCCCCCCAGCGCGTCGGGTTCGGCGTGGGTCCGCCGGCGCCAATTTCGGCCCTAACCAGCGAAATTTGTGCTCCTGGACCGATTTTCCTCAGTCGGCGATAAAAAAGGGGCTTGGAGGGCCTGTTGAGGGCTGAGTGGAGATACTCTTAGACATAAGGCAAGAAAGTAACATGGCCGTTTAACCACCTAACCAAGGCTGCTGGTTCGGCAATAAAGAGGAATTTTGTTATTTGAGCACTCCGTTTTGGATTCCTTTTCCGTTTGAGAAATCTCCCTCACACCTTTGTCTTTTTTCCACTTTTGTTTCTCATCCTTTAGTTTGCAGGTGGTGGTGAAGAATTCATATGAAATAACTTAGTGTATAGACTCATCCTACGAACCTTATAGCCGTGTCATGTTTTTTCTTGTTTCTCTCGTTCAACCGCCTTCCATAAATTGTTGTTGAAAATATACTCCTGATAACTTGTGTGTAATTTGTATAACATGTCATGCTAGCTTGTAGGCCTCACCTCGGTAGACGAGCATGATGCACGACGTGCAACGGGCCAGGCACAACCCATTTGGTCATGTCTTGGGTCAGGCCTGTTACGCGTCGAGCACGCATGCTCGTGGGCTAGCCCATGAAAATTGGTCAGGATAAAATCTGATAACTTGCGTATAAATACCACGGTAGCTTTTCAACCGTGAAAAAAGTTGGTGAAAAATATGCCCGGTAAGTTTTGTAAATAGTATGGTAATATACACATATCGGGGTTGATAACTCACATACAAACACCATGGTAACTTTTCAATCCAAGGTAAAATTTGTTCAAATATATACACCGATAACCTTTGTGTAAATAGCATGATTGTATACACACATGAGATCTGATAACACATGTATAAATACTGATGTAACTTTTCACCTTGGGATGAAAATTATTGGAAAACATGTCACGATAACTTCTATGTAAATATCATGGTAATATAGACATAACAAAGCTGATAACTCACATACAAACACCACAACAACTTTTTAAACTGAAAAAATTGTTGAATATACCCTGATAACTTGTGTGTAAGTAGCATGGTAATATATAAATAGTAAAGATGATAACTCACATACAAACACACCATAACTTTTTGATTCGGAAAAAATGTGTTTAAATGCATACACCGGGTCACTTCTATGTAAATAACATATGATAATATATGCACAACATAGTTAATAACTCATGTGAAAACACCATGGTAACTTTTGACCTCGGGATAAATATTGTTGAAAAAATATTCCCAATAACTTCTGTAAAAATAACATGGTAATATATGCACAACAAAGCTGATAACTCATGTACAAACACTATGGTAACTTATTTCTGTCTAATTAGCATCGTAATATACTAGTGTGGTAACTTTTTTTACCGGGGTTGGTCGGGTTGGGGTGGGGGAAGTTGTTAAAAAAGCTTTTACCAGGGATGGTTCCGGTGGCATGGGGGACATTTGTTGGAAAAAACCTATGATAGCTCATTTGTAGATATCACTATAATATACGCACACCTGAGCTGCTAAATTCCTTTTAGCCCAGATGAAGTATTTTTCTGATTTTTTTTGTCGAAACATAGTAACATGAGATCTAGGTTCGAATGTCTCCCCGCGATGGACTTTTTATGTGAAAACTATATTTGGATAGGACTGGCGGTTTGAGTTACAAAACATTGCTTAAGTTTTCAAATAAGTGAATCTAGGATGTCATCAGTTTTCTTTCCTCTAGTGTATGCAGACATGTGCACGTGAGGAGAAGGTTGGAAAAATCATTTTTCATGTCCCTGTAATTTTTGTGTAAACACAATGATAACTTATGTATCACAGGCATGATAACTTACATAGCCCACATGTGATAACTTTTGACCGCCAAAAGAAATTCGGCGGAACATGCCAATATGGGATCTAGTTTTGAAGCTCTCGTCGCGACGAAATTTTTATGTGAAAACGGTATTTCGATTGGATGGACGATTTGAGCTACAAAATTCTTTAAAGTTTGAACTTTTGTTGCAACCTTTGCTACCCATGCATGCACATTTGCCTTTTAGAGATATCTGCATGCAATTAGGCTCTCTTCTCCTGTACTTCTTTATGAGAGAATCATTTCGCATGCATGCAACTACTTTGGCTAGAGCAAGGAAGGATTTTTCGGATATATTGCTTATATGCGAACGTTTGGTATTTATAAAGGTCCATACATAAAATATGCCGTGACAATGTCGCATATATACACCAATGATAAACGTCCATGGTATATGCGTAGAGAAAGAAAAATTCTATACTCCAAACGAAAGTTCCCATTCCAAACGGCATTGGATCTTGGTATATTGTAGTGCCTGATGGCTGATAGCGGATCCTAATTGGACTTGTGGCCAAATCCTAATTGGACTTGAGGCCGCAGCAAAGCAGCTAGACAAACCAGCATGATGCTTTGTCGACACCTCACCGCCGGTATATCCACAAAATGTGATGTGACAGTCAAGATACACGTTGCCTCTAATGGAGAAGAAACGAAGTGATGATGATTTGAGTCGAGTCTTTGAAGGTCTAGAGTTCCTGTAACTTAACTTGGCGAGAATTTACATCTCGAGGACGCGACAGCCAATCAGATGTTTCAAAGTGTAGAGAGAGAAGCAGTGAAGCATGCCAAATGACCCATCGTTCTCCATCACCAAACACCTGCAGCCTCTCCACTTCTCCCGCTATCGAATCCCATACGCTCATCGTATAGAACCCCGTATGTCGAATCCCATACGCTCATCGTATAGAACACCATCAAATCAAATCAAGAGGCACCAGATTTTGTTCTTATATTTTTGTGCAGAAAAATTGTTGTTCTTGTATTTAAAAAGTTATCAAAAATTGAGTCGTTGTTGAGACCCTTAAAATTCTGCAAAAGGAAGCCGGTAATTCCGCCCAAGAAAGAGAATTCGAAACGCGATTCGACTTGATCAAGCCAGTTGTGGTTGGAATATAACCGCTTCGCCCTTCATTTTGCCTTCCCTCTTTCCTTATATAACGCCCCCCTATCTCTCCCTCCATCTCCATTGCTAGCCGCCTCCAAAACCCTAGCAGACCTTCATCCCACTTTACCTCCAGAATTCAACCTAGAGTGATGGCCAAAGTTCCCTCCGCCGTGATCGCCTTGGCGATCTCCGTGGTGTTGACAATGTTCGGCAGCATTGTATCCGCCGCCGAGGTCCCCGCCCCCACCCTAGCCCCAGTCTCCGGTGTGTTAGTGACCGTAGTATCGACACCGCTCCCGGCCTGCTGTTGCGCCATCCTCCTCGTGGCCTTACTCCGCCACTAAGGCACACTTGTCGTTGTCAGATCTACCGGTACACTGTTGTTAGGGCATATTTCTCCCTTAGTGGTTTTGGTGATTGATAACAATGCATCTGTGGACCAATAGTGTGCATTGAGCATTTCAGATAATCTATCTTATGGCACAAGACAATTGGAACCCTTCTAGATATTGATGAAGACGGTGTTTTCTTGTGTTTCTTTTTCGGTGGACTTGAGTCGTAGGAACACCGTACTATTAAGAGCGGGTCCATTGGGTGGAATCAACACGTACACTATATCTACACCCTTGGTCTTTCCTGACAAGTGAGCTTGTCCTTCCTTGTGTTTGAACGTTGCCAAAACAGACTAAGCGGTAGTACCACTCTTCGCAACGGTAGTACCCCTCCAGCGGTACTGCCGTTGTGTAGTACAACTCCTACTTCCGCCTAATTTTTAGGTTCTGTAGATGAGCGGTAGTAGAGCGGTAGTTCGCCATGGTAGTAATGCTCCTGCGGTGTTACAGGGCTAACTAGCTCAACTACCGTCGGTCTACGAGGCACCTACAAGCTGAGTGGAAGTACGCCGCTAGCCACGGTAGTACCGCTCCAACGGAACTACCGCTGGCTAGTACCGCGGGGAGTACCACTTATTTTTCCGTTCTGGAATGGTTCTATTCCACACGCAGTAGTAGGATGGCAGTTCCCAATGGTAGTACCGCATAGGGCGGCACTACCGCCCTGCCCTCCTCTACTACCACAAGTATCGGTTGTTGGTCATCTCCACGCGGTAGTACCGCTGGAGGGCGCGGTAGTACCGCACCTGTGGCACTACCGCTCTCCTGACTTGCTCAGGATGAACTATGCGGCCAGTACTTCCATGCCAGTGGAAGTACCGCTCACCCAAGCGGTACTATCGCTTATGCACGGGTTGTGGAAGCATAACGGTTGGATTCCTTCTTCTATTATAAAAACGAGTCTTGTTCTCTATGTTGACTACCTCTTCCTCTCCCAAGCTCCATTGTTGAACTCAAGATCATTCTTGCCCGATCTCTCTCCCTAGCCAATTATACTTGTTGATTCTTTAGGGATTGCTTGAGAGGGACTAGATCCACACTTCGACCAAGAGAAATTTTATTCCCCCAACTAATCCCTTGTGGATCTTGTTACTCTTGGGTGTTTGAGCACCCTAGACGGTTGAGGTCACCTCGGAACCACATTTCATTGTGGTAAAGCTTGGTGGTGTTGTTAGGAGCCTCCAATTCGGTTGTGGAGAGAGCCCCAACCTTGTTTGTAAAGGTCCGGTTGCCGCCTTCAAGGGCACCACTAGTGGAATCACGACATCTCGCATTGTGTGAGGGCGTGAGGAGAATATGGTGGCTCTAGTGGCTTCTTCGGGAGCATTGTGCCTCCACACCGCTCCAACCGAGACGTACTTCTTCTCAAAGGGAAGGAACTTCAGTAACACATCCTCATCTCCACCGGCTCCACTTGTGGTTATCTCTTGCTTTTACTTTTTGCAAGCTATTATTGTGTTGTATCATTTGCATGCTCTTGTTGTTATTGTTGTTAGCATCATATAGGTTGCTCACCTAGTTGCACTTCTAGACAACCTATTTGTTGCTAACCCTAATTTTCGAAAAAGAGTTAAAAATTGGTAGTTTCCTACTCACCCCCGTCTAGTCAACCATATTGATCCTTTCAATTGGTATCAGAGCCTCGTCTCTTTTTAAGGGTTTCACCACCCAAAGAATATGGTTGACGGGAATGAGGAGGTGCCCGAGGCCGTGGAATTGAACTCGATCACTCGAGAAGACTTAAATGAAGCTATGGTTCACTTAAGATTTCTATGATGACCGAGGTCATGTCCATGCTTAAAGAATTGCTTGAGGGGTTGAAAACTACTCCCGACCCGTTGCTTGTGATTAATCCCACCGCATCGGAATCGGAGGCCAATTCCGGAAAGGAAGCGGCTAAAGGTACTCATACCTCCTCCCCTCTTAACAATAATGGGACGGGAACCTTTCCCTTGGTTCCCCCTCCCCCGGTCTATGTTGGACCAGTACCTATACTGCATATTAACCATTTTGGTCCACCTCCTAAGCTTGTTAAGGGTGGGTACGCTAATTGAGTTTTTCACGTCAAGTCTCATTTGAATCACAACTCAACAAACCTCTGGAGGGTCATCGAGCATGGTTTCTACCCGCATGATCCAAGCAACCTCACCCCAAGAGAAGAAGTGGACAACCAATATAATCACTTCGCCTTGTTCATGCTCCAGGCTGTTGTGCCTCTTGAGGATCTCTCTCACTTGCGGACATTCTCTCGTGTAAAGGATTGCTGGGAACATATCACGTCTTTGTACAAAGGAAGCTCAAGTATTCAACAATTAAACTTTGAAGTGGTCCTTGATGAGGCCGATGAGTTTGCAATGATTGAAGATGAAGATCCTCATGACCTCTATCGTAGAGTGACAGCTCTTGCGGTTGCTCTCCAAGATCATGGGAGTAAGGACACGGATGCCACATGGATCAAGCGCTAGTTTTTCAAGGCCATCATGCCATTGAACAAAGACATGTCCACCATGATCCGCCAAAGGCCGGATTTCCACACCTTGAATTCAAGTGAAGTGTTGGATGAATTCATCGTCATGAACATCATGAGCAAGACCGCCGACAATGCTCTAGCATGTGTCCAACGGTCAAAGAAGGCTTCACCCAACCTTTCTTTGAAGGCCAATGCCATTTCTGAAGAAGAGGAAGAGGAGGAAGAAGAGGGTTGCCCCGAAGACACCAAATATGCTTATCCTGAGCACATGGCTCTTGCTTCAAGGAAATTTTGGAGCAACAAGAGGAACTCAAGGCCAAATTTCTCCAAGAACAACTCAAGTGCTTCAAAGGGCAAACAACATGTAAGGACTTGCTACAATTGCGGCAATATGAGTCACTTTGTGGTAGATTGTCCTTATGAGAAGAGGAAAGACAATGATGGAACTTATCCGAAAAGACAAGGCCAAGTCCGTCACAAACAAGAAAAACTTCACCAAGAGAGTGCCTCAACAGGGGTTGATGGCACAAGAAGAGTATCTCTCTGATGATGATGACGAAGACACAAGTGGCCCGAGAATAGCAATAGCCACGGTGGCTATTGCCACGTCCTCTCCATCTAAGGTGTCTCTCTTCGATGCCCCCAACGAGAAATGCTTCGCCACGTGCCTCACGGCCAAAGGTACCAACAAGGTAACCTCCAACACCATGACCTCTATCACTTCTACCCCTTCCTTATTGGATTGTGTGGATAAGCATGTGGGGTCTAAGTTGGATGAGAATGAATTTGAAAAGTTCTTGAGTGGTCTACGAGGTGAGAACAAGAGGCACTTTGTTGCTCTCTTGGAACAACTTGGTGAGGCCAATGATATTATTGAGTCTCATGAGGACACGATCTCCAAATTGGAGGGGCACAGTCGTTACTATGCTGATGAAATTGTGGATCTTTCCATTTCCCTTGAGAGAGATCAAGGTCTTTGTTTGGCTCCTGAGGAGTCACACAAAATTGATCTTTCTCAACTAAGGAAAAGTCACGGTCATGCTCTTGTTCTTACTCGTGTGCTTAAATCCAAGAAGGCTGCACTTGGGGTTGGACATGATAAACTAAAGGAAGAGTTTGACATGCTTGACAAGGCTCACAAAGCCTTGAAGAGTGTTCACGCCTCTCTCAAGGAGTCCCATGATCAACTCCAAGTGAAACTTACTACGGAGATCTCCAAGTGTCCTCATTTTGTTTTAATTGATAATGTCCATGCTAGTAACCCTTATTGTGATCATGTGCACCATGTGGAGGAAAATGCCAAGTTGAAAGAGCAACTTGAGAAAGGCCTTGTGACATGCATTCAAGGTGAGAAGACCCTAAATGACCTTTTTAGTAATCACAAAAAAGTTGTGGGAAAGGAAGGACTTGGGTATGTCCCTGAGTCGAAGAAGAAGAAGAAGAAGAACAAAACCAGCAACATCTCCCTCTTAATGAAGCCTTTGTCAAGGCAGGTGAGGGTACTCATGATAAGAAGAAGAACAAGGAAGTGAATGGTAATGTCAAGAAGGGCAATACGACACCTACCAACAAAGCTAGTGACTTTAACCCCTCATATGTGTTGTGCCGTGCTAGTGATGGGCATGTTTATGCCAAATTTGTTGGTTCTTTCCATGAGTAAGTTGAATGGTATATTTGGGTTCCTAAGACCCTTGTTGCTAAACTCAAAGGACCCATTCAAAAATGGGTACCTAAATCCAAGCATTGATTTCTTGTGGGAGTTTTCTTTTGGTGGGGTGTCATGGTTGCTCGATAGTGGAGCAACAAATCATATGACCCGGAGCAAGGACTTGGTGGTGGACGTGCGGCCTATTCTATCCATGCCCACTCATGTCCAATTCGTTCATGCTTCAACATCTAAAGTATTGGGCCTTGGCAAGGTGGTCATCTCTCAAGATTTATCTATTGGGAAGGTCATGCTTGTTGAGTCCCTTGCATATAATTTACTTTCCGTTTGTCAACTTGCACTCATGGGCTTTGCAACATTCTTTGATCTTGATTCCGTGGCCCTTTCCTGGAGCAAGACTCTAAAAGTAGCCTTTGTTGGGCATGTCGAGAATGGTCTCTATGTGGTGAACTTTTTGGAACGACCCACCAAGACCGCGACTTGCCTAATGGCTAAAGTTTAAGTGGGATGGCTTTGGCATCGCCAACTAGACCATGTCAATATGAGATCTTTGGAAAGACTACTCAAAGGGGATCACGTTCGTGGTCTAACAAATGTGAGTTTTGCCAAAGATCATGCTTGCGTGCTTATATAGAAGGAAAGCTTCATGAAACGGCTCACAGACCCACAACTATCATCTACTCGAAGAGGCCCTTGGAGATCCTTCACATGGATTTCTTTGGCCCTCCATCCTTCCATAGTCTTGGGGGAAGAAAGTACTCCTTGTTTACTGTTGATGACTACTCAAGATATACATGGGTGTATGCTACCTCTTGAGCTTGCGTTGGTTTTTCCCTTGAAGAGGAAAGGGTGATGCAGCAAAGTAGAGTAAGTATTTCCCTCAGTTTGAGAACCAAGGTATTAATCCAGTAGGAGACTATGCACAAATCGCCAAATACATGCACAAACAATCAAACAACTTGCCCCCAACGCAAAAGGGGTTGTCAATCCCTTCACGGTTATTTGCAAAAGTGGGATCCGATAGAGATAGATAACTTGTAAAGTAAATATTTTTGGTATTTTTGGTTTATAGATTGGAAAGTAAAAGACTGCAAAATAGTAGATCTGAAACTTATTAGATGGAAAATAGACCCAGGGGCCATAGGTTTCACTAGAGGCTTCTCTCATGATAGAAAATATTACGATGGGTGAACAAATTACTACCAAGCAATAGATAGAAGATCACATAATTATGATGACATCCAAGGCAATGACCATGAATATAGCCATCACGTCCGTCTCAAGTAGACTAACTCCTGCCTGCATCTACTACTATTCCTCCACACATCGGTCGGAACGACTCTACATCTAGAGTATTAAGTTCATAAGAACAGAGTAACGCATTAAGTAAGATGGCATGATGTAGCGGAACTAACTCAAGCAATATGATGAAAACCTCATCTTGTTATCCTCGATGGCAACAATACAATGCATGTCATGTCCCCTACTGTCACTGGGATTTAGCACCACAAGATTGAACCCAAAGCAAAGCACTTCCCCAATTGCAAGAAATACCAATCTAGTTGGCCAAACCAAACCGATAATTCGAAGAGAATTACTAAGATATTAAATCATGCGTATAAGAATTCAGAAGAGACTCAAATAATATTCATATAAATCTGATCATAAATCCACAATTAATCGGATCTTGGCAAACACACCGCAAAAGAATGTTACATCGGATAGATCTCCAAGAACATCGAGGAGAACATGGTATTGAGAATCAAAGAGAGAGAAGAAGCCCTATAGCTACTAGCTATGGACCCGTAGGTCTATGGTGAACTACTCACACTTCATCGGAAGGGCAATAGGGTTGATGTAGATGCCCTCCATGGTCGAATCTCCCTCCGGCAGAGTACCAGAAAAGGCCTCCAGATGGGATCTCGTGGAAACAGAAGTTTACGGTGGTGGAAAAGTGATTTCGATGGATGTTCTGATGTTTCTGGAATATATGTGAATTTATAGGTGGAAGAAATAGGTCAGGGGACGCTCGAGGGGCCCACAAGGGTGGGGCGCGTGCCCTACCACCCAGGGCGCGCCCTTCGTCCTTGTGGCCGCCTCGCAGCTCCCCTGACGTGTACTCCAAGTCCTCTGGATGTCTTCAAGTCCAGGAAAAATCCTCGTAAAATTTTGTTCCATTTGGACTCCGTTTGATATTCCTTTTTGCGAAACTACAAAAACAAGGAAAAAACTGAAACTGGCACTGGGCTCTAGGTTAATAGGTTAGTCCCAAAAATAATTTAAACTAGCATATTAATGCATATAAAACATCCAAAACAGATAATATAATAGCATGGAACAATAAAAAATTATAGATACGTTGGAGACGTATCAAGCATCCCCAAGCTTAATTGATGCTCGTCCTCGAGTAGGTAAATGATAAAAACAGAATTTTTGATGTGGAATGATACCCAACATATTTATCAATGCAATATTCTCTATTGTCGCATGAATGTTCAGATCCATAATACTCAAAATAAAAGTTTATCAATATCAAAACAATAATACTTCAAGCATACTAAAAAGTAATCTACGAAGCTTCAAAATAACATGGCTAAAGAAAGTTATCCCTACAAAATCATATAGTCTTTTATGCTCCCTCTTCTTAACACAAAGTATAAATCATGCATATCCCGGTGTCAATCAAGCAATTATTTTCATACTTTAACATTCTTAAACCTTTTCAACTCTTCACGCAATACATGAGCATGAGCCATGGATATAGCACTATGGGTGGAATAGAAGGTGGTAATAGACAAAAGGAGGGAGGAAGTCTCACATCAACTAGGTAAATCAATGGACTATGCAGATGTCCATCAATTGATTTCAATGTGAGTGAGTACGGATTTCCATGTAACGGATGCACTAGAGCTACAAGTGTATGAAAGCTCAAAAGATAACTAGTGGGTGTGCATCAACTTGCTTTCTCCTGAAGACCTAGGGCATTTGAGGAAGCACATCATTGGAATATACAAGCCAAGTTCTATAACGAAAAATTCCCACTAGTAATATATGAAAGTGACAACATAGGAGACTCTCTATCATGAAGAACATGGTGCTACATTGAAGCACAAGTGTGGAAAAGGATAGTAACATTGTCCCTTCTCTCTTTCTCTTTCTCTTTTTTTAGTCTCCTCTCTTTTTTTGGAGACCTTTTCTCTTTTTTTGAAGACTCTTTTGGCCTCTTTATTTATAACCTCACATGGGACAATGTTCTAATAATGATGATCGTCACACTTTTATTTTCTTACAACTCAGTACTAGAACAAATATTTGACTCTATATGAATGCCTTCGGTGGTGTACCGGGATGTGCAATGACCAAGAGTGACATGTATAAAAAATATGAATGGTGGCGTTGCCACAAATACTATGTCAACTACATGATCATGCAAAGAAATATGACGATGATGATGCATGTCATAATAAACAGAACGGTGGAGTTATATGGCAATATATCTCGGAATGGCTATGGAAATGCCATAATAGGTAGGTATGGTGGCTGTTTTGAGGAAGGTATAAGGAGGGTTTTATGCACCAGCGAAAGTTGCATGGCACTAGAGTTGCTAGCAAGGTAGAAGGGTGAGAGTGTGTATAATCCATGGACTCAACATTAGTCATAAAGAACTCACATACTTATTGCGAAAAAAATTATTAGCTCTCGAAGCTAAGTACTACGACACATGCTCCTAGGGGAGATGTTGGTAGGAGTTAACCATCGCACGTCCCTGACCTTCACGCAAAGACAAACACTCAAAATACAATGTGCTCCAATTCGGTTACAAAGTTAGGAGACCATACGTGCATGTTACGGGAATCACAAACCTTAACACAATTATTTCTTTAACCTCACAAACTACCACTAGCATGACTCTAATATTACCATCTTAACATCTCAAAACAATTATAAGGAGTCAAACTTCACATAGTATTCAATGCTCTATATATGAAAGTTCTTATTATATCTCCTTTGGATGCCTATCATATTAGGACTAAATCCATAACCCAAGCAAATTACCATGTTGTTCTTTAAGGACTCTCAAAATAATATAACTGAAGCAAGAGAGTTCAACAATTTCTATAAAATAAAACCACCACCGTGCTCCAAAAACATATTAGTGAAGCACTAGAGCAAAATTGCCTAGCTCAAAAGATATAAGTGAAGCACATAGAGTATTCTAATAAATCACGATTGAAGCGTGTCCCTCTCAAAAGGTGTGTACAGAAAGGATGATTGTCGCAAACTAAAAAGCAAAGACTCATATCATACACGACGCTCCAAGCAAAACACATATCATGTGGGGAATAAAAATATAGCCTTGAGTAAAGTAACCAATAGATGAAGACGAAAGAGGGGATGCCTTCCCGGGGCATCCCCAAGCATAGGTTCTTGGTCGTCCTTATATATTACCTTAGGGTGCCTTGGGCATCCCCAAGCTTAGGCTCTTGCCACTCTTTATTCCATAGTCCATCAAATCCTTACCCAAAACATGAAAACTTCACAACACAAAACTCAACAGAAATCTCGTGAGCTCCATTAGTAAAAAAAGCAGATAACCACTCAAGGTACTGTTATGATCTTATTCTTATTTTATATTGGTGTAATATCTACTGTATTCCAACTTTTCCATTGTTCATACCCCCCGATACTAGCCATAGATGCATCAAAATACGCAAACAACACTTAGAAAATAGAATCTGTCAAAAACAGAACAGTCTGTAGCAATCTGAAAACTTCGCATACTTCAGTAACTTTAAACATTCTGAAAAATTAGGACGACACTGGGAATTTGTATATAAATTTTGTGTAAAAATTTCAGAAGGTTTTCACGTTACAGTGAATTATTGAATTTTCTGCATTGGGCGCAAAAGTTTCTGTTTTTCAGCAAAATCAAATCAATGATCACCGTAAGCCATCCCAGAGGTCTTGCTTGGCTCAAACACTAAATAAAACACCAAAACACAATTACTACAGAAGTAATAATGTGTTATTAATGAAAAACAGAAGCCAAAAGAAAAAAGGAAAAAGAAATTTGGGTTTCCTCCCAACAAGCGCTATTGTTTAATGCCCTTAGCTAGGCATAAAACACTAATAGATCTATGTATTATCATATTTAGTATGCAATCCATAGGTAGCTCTCATAATAGATTCATAAGGCAATTTATTTCTTGGAAAGAGTTCCATACCCTTAATTAATGGAAATTAAAATCTAATGTTCCCTTCTTTCATATCAATAATTGCACCAATCGTTCTAAGGAAAGATCTACCAAGAATAATAGGACATGTAGGATTGCAATATATATCAAGAACAATCAAATATCCAGGCGCATAATTCCTATTTGCAACAATAAGAACATCATTAATCATTCACATAGGTTTTTTAATAGTGGAATACGCAAGATGCAAATTTAAAGAACACTCATCAATTTCACGGAAACCTAGCACATCACATAAAGTTTTTGGAATTGTAGAAAGCTAACACTCAAATCACACAAAGCATGGCACTCATAATCTTTAATATTGATTTTAATAGTAGATTCCCACTCATCATAAAGTTTTCTAGGGATAGAAACTTCCAATTCAAGCTTTTCTTCAAATGATTGCACCATAGCATCAATGATATGTTTAGTAAAAGCTTTATTTGAGTATAAGCATGAGGAGAATTCAACATGGATTGAAACAAAGAAATACAATCTATGAAAGAACAGTTATCATAATTAAATTCATTGAAATCCAAAGTGGTGGGTTCATTGCTACTTAAAGTTTTGACTTCACCAATCCCACTTTTATCAGTTTTTGCATCAAGATCTAAAAACTCAAAATTATCGTGATGACTTTTAACTAAAGTTGGTTCATCTCCAGTCCCATATTTATCAATATTTATTTTGGAAAATAAAGATTCAATAGGAGTGACATCAATCACTTTAAGATCTTCTTCATTATTTTCACGTAAACCGGGAGAACGTGTTTTAATGAACCAATCCTTTTTGCACGCATCTTGGCGGTTCTTTGTTTGCATTCATCAATGGAAATTCTCATGGCATTGAGAGACTCATTGATATCATGCTTAGGTGTAATACATATAAGTTTCAAAGAATCAACATCAAGAGAAATTATATCCATGTTCCTAGCCAAATCATCAATCTTAAGCATTTTTTCTTAAATCATAGCATTAAAATTCTTTTGAACACTCATAAATTCTTTAACACTATTCTCAAAATCATAGGGCATCTTATTATAATTTCCATAGGAATTTTTGTAGCAATTACCACAATATTAGAGGAATTACGGGGATAAGGCCTAGGATTAAAATTTCCTCTATATGCATTGTAACCAAAATTGTTCCTACCAACAAAATTCACATCCATAGATTCGTTATTATTCTAAATCAAAGTGGACAAGGGCATATCATTGGGATCAATATTAGTACCCTTGCTAGCAAATAATTTCATAAGGTCGTCCATATCTCCACTCAAAACATTAATCTCTTCAATTGCATGCTCTTCTTTACTAGTGGAAGATATTTCGATATGCCATTGAGAATAATTAACCATTATATTATCTAGGAGTTTAGTACCTTCTCCTGAAGTTATTTCCATAAAAGTACCTCCCATGGCCGAATCTAAAAGATTTCTAGAAGCAAAGTTCAATCCGGCATAAAAAAAGTGTAATCATCCATAAATTCAAGCCATGCGTAGGACAATTTCTTATCATAAGTTTCATCCTCTCCCAAGATTGTGTGACATTCTCATGATCAAGTTGTTTAAAATTCATAATATCATTCCTAAGGGATATGATCTTAGCGGGAGGAAAATACTTGGCAATAAAAGAATCTTCGCACTTATTCCATGAATCGATACTATTTTTAGGCAAAGATGAAATCAAGTTTTAGCCCGATCTCATAGTGAGAACGAAAATAGCTTTAATTTAACAAGATCAATATCCATATCCCTTTTCTTTTGCATATCACACAAATCAACAAAATTATTCGGATGGGAAGAGGCATCTTCACTAGGAAGGCCAGAAATTGATCTTTCACGACTAGATTCAATAAAGCAGCATTGATTTCACAAGATTCTACATTAGTAGTGGGAGCAATCAGAGTTCTAATAAAATCAATAATATTGGTGTTGGAAAAGTTACATAATTTAGTATTTTCTTGAGCCATCGCGACAAACCAAACAATCCAACACACAAGCACACAAAAAGCAAGCGAACAAGACAAATAGAAGAATGGCGAAGAAAAGGCAAATCTTTTCATAAATCGTTTTAGAAGTGGGGGACAGGAAAACGAGAGGCGTATGGAAAATAATGTAACAACAAGAGATGAGAGTTTAATGAAGGGTACTTGGTAGGACTTGACATGACGTAGATCTCCCCGGCAACAGCGCCAGAAATTCTTCCTGCTACCTCTTGAGCTTGCGTTGGTTTTTCCCTTGAAGAGGAAAGGGTGATGCAGCAAAGTAGAATAAGTATGTCCCTCAGTTTGAGATCCAATGTATCAATCCAGTAGAAGACTACGCACAAATCGCCAAATACATGCACAAACAATAAAACAACTTGCCCCCAACACAAAACGGGGTTGTCAATCCCTTCACGGTTATTTCTAAAAGTGAGATCCGTTAGAGATAGATAACTTTTAAAGTAAATATTTTTGGAATTTTTGGTTTATAGATTGGAAAGTAAAAGATTGCAAAATAGTAGATCTGAAACTTATGAAGGAAATATGCCCTAAAGGCAATAATAATGTTGTTAGTTATATTTCCTTATATCATAAATGTTTATTATTCATGCTAGAATTGTATTAATCGGGAACTTAGTACATGTGTGAATACATAGACAAAACAGAGTGTCCCTAGTATGCCTCTACTAGACTATCTCATTAATCAAAGATGGTTATGTTTCCTAACCATAGAGATGTGTTGTCATTTGATCAACGGGATCACATCATTAGGAGAATGATGTGATGGACAAGACCCATCCGTTAGCTTAGCATTATGATCGCTTAGTTTTACTGCTATAGCTTTCTTCAGGACTTATACATGTTCCTCTCACTATGAGATTATGCAACTCCTGAATACCGGAGGAACACATTGTGTGCTATCAAACGTCACAACGTAACTGGGTGATTATAAAGATGCCCCACAGGTGTTTCCGAAAGTGTTTGTGGTGTTGGCATAGATCAAGATTAACATTTGTCACTCCTAGTGTCAGAGAGGTATCTCTAGGCACTCTCGGTAATACACATCATAATAAGCCATGCAAGCAAATGACTAATGAGTTACTCACGAGATGATGTAGTACGGAACGAGTAAAGAGACTTGCGGTAACGAGATTGAACTAGGTATGATGATACCGACGATCGAATCTCGAGCAAGTAACATATCGATGTCAAAGGGAACAACGTATGTTGTTATGCGGTTTGACCGATAAAGATCTTCGTAGAATATGCAGGAGACAATATGGGCATCCAGGTTCCGCTGTTGGTTATGGACCGAAGATGTGTCTCGGTCGTTTCTACATAGTTCTCGAACCCGTGGGGTCTGCATGCTTAACGTTCGATGACGATTTGTATTATGAGTTATGTGATTTGATGACCGAATTTTGATCGGAGCCCCGGATGAGATCACGGATATGACGAGGAGTCTCGAGATGGTCGAGAGGTAAAGATTCATATATTTGAAGGCAATATTCAGACATCGGAAAGGTTACGAGTGATTCAGGTATTTTTTGGAGTACCGGGGAGTTACGACAATTCGTCCGCGGAGTTGATGGGACCTAGTGGGCCTTAGTGGGAAGGAGAGGCAGCAGCCAGGAGGTGGTGCGTGCCCCTCCCAAGACCAGTCTGGATTGGACAAGGGGTTGGGGCGCGACTCCCTCTCCCTTCCTTCCCCCTTCTCCTTTAAGTGGAAACCTACTAGGACATTGAGTCCTAGTAGGATTCCCCTTCTCTCGGCGCGCCTAGCTTGGTCGGCAGGCCTCCTCCTCTCCCTCCTTTATTTACGAGGCTAGGGGCACCCTAAGACACAAGTTGACAATTGTTTTAGCCATGTGCGGTGCCCCCTCCACTATTACACACCTCGGTCATATTGTCGCAGTGCTTAGGCGAAGGCCTGCGTCGGTAACATCATCAACACCGTCACACGCCGTCGTGCTGACGAAAATCTCCCTCGGCCTCAACTGGATCAAGATTTCGAGGGATGTCACCAAGATGAACATGTGCAGATCGCAGAGGTGCCGTGCGTTCAGTGCTTGATCGGTTGGATCGCGAAGATGTTGAGCGTTACTAAACGCTTTCGCTTTCGGTCTACGAGGGTACGTTGACACACTCTCCCGCTCGTTGCTATTCTTGTCCTAGATAGATCTTGCGTGATCGTAGGAAATGTTTTGAAATACTACGTTCCCCAACAACTTATAAGACGGAAAATAGTCCCGGGGGCCATAGGTTTCACTAGAGGCTTCTCTCATGATAGCAAATATTACGGTGGGTGAACAAATTACTGCCAAGCAATTGATAGAAGAGCACCTAATTATGACGACATCTAAGGCAATGATCATGAATATATGCATCATGTCTATATCAACTAGACCGACTCCTTCCTTCATCTACTACTATTACTCAACACATCGACCGAAACAATTCTGCATCTAGAGTATTAAGTTCATAAGAACAGAGTAACACATTAAGTAAGATTACATGATGTAGCAGAATTAACTCAAGCAATATAATGAAAACCCCATCTTGCTATCCTCGATGGCAAGAGTACAATATGTGTCATGTCCCCTACTTTCACTGGGATTGAGCACCGCAAGATTGAACCCAAAGCAAAGCACTTCCCCCATTGCAAGAAATACCAATCTAGTTGGACATACCAAACCGTTAATTCGAAGTGAATTACTAAGATATCAAATCATGCATATAAGAATTCAGAAGAGACTCAAATAATATTCATAGATAATCTGATCATCAATCCACAATTCATCGGATCTTGGCAAACGCATCACAAAAGAATATTACATCGGATGGATCTCCAAGAACATCGTGGAGAACATGGTATTGAGAATGAAAGAGAGAGAAGAAGCCATCTAGCTACTAGCTATGGACCCGTAGGTCTGTGGTGAACTACTCACACTTCATCGGAAGGGAAATAGGGTTGATGTAGATGCCCTCCATGGTCGAATCCCCCTCCGGCAAAGTACTGAAAAAGGCCTCCAGATGGGATCCCGCGGAAGCAGAAGGTTACGGTGGCGGAAAACTGGTTTCGATGGATGTTCTGGTGTTTCTAGAATATATGTGAATTTATAGGCAGAAGAAATAGGTCAGGAGACGCTCGAGGGGCCCACAAGGGTAGGGGCGCGCCCTACCCCCTAGGGCACGCCCTCCGTCCTTGTGGCCACCTCGCAGTTCCCCTGATGTGTACTCCAAGTCCAGTGGATGTCTTCTGGTCCAGGGAAAATCCTCGTAAAGTTTCATTCCGTTTGGACTCAGTTTGATATTCCTTTTTTGCAAAACTCAGAAACAAGGAAAATACAGAAACTGGCACTGGGCTCTAGCTTAATGGTTATTCCCAAAAATAATATAAAATAGCATATTAATGCATATAAAACTAACAAAATAGATAATATAATAGCATGGAACAATCAAAAATTATAGATACGTTGGAGACGTATCAGTTTACTTATTCAAGAGGAAGAGTGAGACTAAACAAACCGTCATCAACTTTGGAAATGAAGCTCAACATTAATATGAAGCAAAGATCTTGATGGTCCGAAGTGACAATGTCATCGAGTTCAAGGACTACACCTTGGATGAGTTTCTCAGTGATGAGGGGATCAAGCACCAATATGACGCACCATATACTCATCAAACAAATGTTGTAGCGGAGAGAAAGAACCTGATGCTGATGGATGCGGCAAGGACGATGATGGCGGAATTCAAATCACCGTACAAATTTTGGGCCGAAGCCATCAACACTGCATGTCATGCATCCAATCGGCTCTACCAGCGCAAAAGCTTGAACAAGACTCCATATGAGATACTTACCGGTAACAATCCAACCTCAAGTACTTCCGGGTGTTCGGTTGTAAGTCTTCATTCTCAAGAAAGGTGTTCGCTTGTCTAAATTTAAACCTAGAGCTCAAGAGGGCATATTTGTTGCTTATGCTTCAAACTCTCAAGCCTACCATGTCCTCAACAAGTCCTCCGGACTCATCAAGGAGATGTGTAACATGGAGTTTGATGAAAATAATGGCTCCCAAGTGGAGCAAAGTGGTCTTTGTTATATAGGTGATGAAATTCCTCATCAAGCCATAAGAAGAATGGGCATTGATCAAATACTCCCCATTGAGGAACCCCTTGTGGCCGAAGGAGAAGGAAAATGATCTACTCAAGTGGAGCCATCACCAACACTAAACCCACACGCTTCTGAAGAAGAAAGTGAAGGCCCTCAACCAAGTGAACAAGGTCAAGGGCAAGAACAACCTCGTGATGAAGGTGTCTCACCGAATGATGCCCAAGATCGAGTTCATGACACAGAGCAAGCTCAAGACTAAGAGGCTACTCATGATCAAAATCAAGCTCAACACGGTGCTCAAAATGATCAAGATGATGAACCTCACATCCCTATTGAGGAACTTCTAGAGCGCCATGCCGCCAAGGTGGATGATACGACTCCAATGTATCTATAATTTATGAAGTATTCATGCCATATTTACATCAATTTCATATGGTTTCGGTATGATTTGATTAGAAATAACATGGACTAATGTTGTTTTCAACAGAACTACTGTGGTGTCATTTTTTGTGCAGAAATAAAAGTTCTCGGAATGGGCTAAAAATTTACGGTGATTTTGTATGGACCAAAAGAGACCCTCGAAGCATCGGAGCCATGCCAGGAGAGCCACTAGGTGACCACAAGCCACCGGGGCGCACCCCAGAGGGGAGGGCGCGCCCCTATGGCTTGTGGGCCCCTCAAGAACCCCCTTGATGTTAGACCAATGCCAATATTCCTATAAATAGCAAAACCCCCAGAAACGGACCCTAGATGAGAAGTTCCACTGCCGCAAGCCTCTGTAGCCATGAAAAGCCAAACGGGGCCCGTTCCGGCACCCTACTGGAGGGGGAAATCATCACCGGACGCCATCTTCATCATCCTGGCGGCCACCATGATGAGAAAGATCACAATCAATGCAATGCATAATATGATGCATGAATGTGACATGGCAATATGCTGTTGGTTGAGCTAAAGCAACTAGCAACAAGTTAAATGAAGTTGGTTTGAACCAAGGGTTCAAATTCAAACTCCATATGTGATTATTCAAATGCCATTTATGCAAATTGCCCTAAACAATGGCTGTAAGTTATTTAAACATGCATGAAAATGCCATAAACAGATTCCTTGGATTTTTTGATCAATTTTCATATATAAATTATTTTCATCTGAGTTATAGATTATGTTCTGTGATTTTTAGAAGTTTTGGCTATTTTCTGGAATAAATAAATCATTTCTGGTTTATTTAAAAACCCAGAAAACATTTACTGCGTCAGCACTGCGTCAGGCTGAGGTCAGCAGGTCAACTGACCGGCCAGGGTCAAACCTGACGTGTGGGGTCCACACGTCAGTGACACATGGACTGATTCCGGTCAAAACCAGCGCTGATTGGGGTTTGACCAAGGCTAGGGCCCACTGTCAGTGGCTGTGAGGGTGATTAGCGTGGTCATTAGTGCTAACTAAGTGAGCCACGTCGGCGGCGTAACGCCGGCGACCAAAGAACACGGTGGAGGGTCGCCGGACTTGCTCGGGACGGTGCTACGGAGCTCCGTTTCGTGCGAGGTTTGCGGCTACGGCGAGCTGGCGATGCGGCGCATCTTCTGGCGCAAACGCGAGGAACCGGGGTGGCCGGAGCTCGTCGGAAACGAGCTCGCGGCGGCGCCAGAGTTCGGGCACCATCGGGTTTGGGGTTGTGGTGCACCAGGAGGTGAGCTGGTGAGTGCGTTCGGCTCCTGGGAGCTCGGTGAGCATGGTGACGTGCTCGCATTCGAGCTTGCGTGTCTGTGGCTACGACGGCGACAAGCTCAGCGACGGCCGGCGACGGTAAGGAAGGGGGCGACGGCTACGGCGAGTTACAGGCCACGGGGACAGGGGAAAACGGCGGGGGAGCTCACTGCGAGGTCGAAGCGCAGCTCGGCGGCTCGGGGGAGGCTCTGCAGGCGACGGAGAGACGACGGCGATCTCGGACGGCCGCGGTTGAAGATGACGGTGGCGAGGGCGTTCGGGGGCGTCCAGCGTCGCATAGGTACTTAGGGGGAGCATAGAAGACAGAGGCGGAGCTCGTGGATGAGTCGGAGAGGCTCGGAGATGGCTGTGGCCGTGGTGGTGATCGCCGGCGCGGCCGTGGCGGCTTCGGCCATGTTGGGAGGGGACGAAGGAGAGAGCAGAGGAGGGAAAAGGAACACGGGGAAGGGTCGAGGGGGTTCCAGGGTGTGCGTGGCGTTCGTCCAGGGCAACAGGGAGGAAAGCAGGCAGGGAGGAGGTGGAGGCCGCGGCCGTGCGCCGTCGCCACACACCTGCCTGTCCTCCTGGCAGGAGGAATAAGACCACACAACCCCTGGTGGGCTGGGCCTCTTCTGCCAGGTAAGGCCCAGGTGAGTTCTTCTCTCTCTCTTATTTCTGTTTCTGTTTTCTATTTTTCTTTCTTTGTTTTATTTTCTTTTGCCACTATTTTGAAATTTAAACAATTTCAAACAATGCCAAAAACTCCTCTGAACAATTTTATGTTGCTAGATGGACTTTTCCAAAAGCACATAAAATATTTCAAAGTTATTTGAAAATATATTCTATATATTATGAATATAGTTCCAAATTCAAATACAATAATAAATTAAATTCCATGCCCAAAATATTCCACAGAAATGTCCATTATTTTTGGTTTGCTGCAAGAGCCTTGCCAAAAATATCCAACAATTATTAGGAACATTTTGGAAACATTGAATGCAAATTTTTTTTGACTGGACCTATTTGGAATTTGAAGTGATAGGGTTTGAACAATCCCCATTTCAATTTTCCTTTGAAAATAAACATGATGACATGATAACCAGGCAAGAACCACAGGGGTTGATCTAGGGATGTGACAACTCACCCCCACTAAAACAAGAATCTCGTCCCGAGATTCAGCGTAGGGTAAGAAATCAGAGGGGACACAAGCTAGCACAATCTTCAGGATCCAAATTTCCTTCTCGGAGGTATTGATTTATTGCATCATATTGATCTTGTCATCCTTGCTTTGAGATCTTCATCCAACCAGTTGATAACGGAGACATACTCTGAAGAAATCGATCTTCCCGAAGATCGAGGAACTCAAGATCAATTCATGAAGTGAGACATCGAAACATCTCTTGAGCTGAGACACGGAACACACATCCAGAGGGATGGAGTGAAACAAATGATGAAGGTTCACTTGGTAGGCAAAATTCCACACCTAGAAGGATGGTGATCGATGTCACCAGACGGGGCACCTTAGCGAAGGTGACTCGTAGAGTTATTCCTTTAAGTGGCAAGAAGAATTACTTTTGATATAGAGATCATTGAAATTCCCTACACCAGCCTAGGACGGATCACAATCGATCATTTGACAGGGTCCGTAAGAATGACATACTCCACCTAGGATAGACGACATGGACTACCTTGTTGAAGACAACACAACGGATGATTTTGCTTATCATCGGAAATGGATGGAACCCATGGTAAAATGGCCCATTAATGGTGCAAGCTGGAAACAAAAATGCAAATGTTGGGAGTGATTTTGGTAACTGGGATAAATCCCAACAGTAGAGGGTAAATATACTCTTTGAGAGGTTTTAACATAACCAAGAACACTGTGAGCAATCCCGGTTAGTACCGGTGATAACACCTAGTGCTTGTGCGTGCTCTCAAGAGCTTGAGCATTCCCATATTCATTAAGGTTTTAGCAATATCCGAGTCAAGGATCCTGGCAACACCACATACTACCATGATGAATAACGATGGACAATGCAGATGCAAAGGAAGATAACACTTTCTCAGATTTCACCTTAGCGGAGTCAAGGTCAAAATCTGGATGATCGACCGAGAGACATTTAGCACTCCGCTTCTTATGTTCTCCTTGATGTGCTAGCACAACCCATTTATTAAAATGGTTTGGTACCTAGAACATCAAGTATAAGGTCGGACTTCGGGAGCACAAGAATCCATAAGGAACAACTAGGAAATAAATCCTATGAAATTCTTATGGGGAAGTGGCCAACTCCTTCAATTCAAGATTCTACAACAATAGGTCTTCCGGCTGGATGGGTTGGCCACGACCTCCACTTTACCGGTTATCGAGAGACCAATATCATAGTTCCTGGAAAATGCTCCAACCATCATATCTGCCTGAGATTCAATTCTGGTTGGTGTCAGGATATCCCAGACTCATTGAGTCTAGGAAGAAAAATGAAAGCTTGCAACACAAATCGACGGGACGACGTTGCGAGATTCTCAGGAAATGGACTGCGGTAGTAAGCTCCAAAACATGAGCTGGTTCTGCTACGTACCTGTGAACACGTTGTCCAAGACAAACATGACCACATAGTAGTCTTACAATGAAACACTACCGAGTTTGGGTTGGGGAACCATCATTGCGGATAACGAAGTCCTTGCATAAATCCGGATCTTAAGAAGGAACTTCTTCTCCTAGGACAATCAATCAGTGGCTTGGTGTGCTAGGAATACATATAGAGTGAAGGTTGCAAGTCTCCAAACCACAGAATACTTCGCACGTATGCATGACTGATTTGGGATGATTCCACAGGAAGCAAAACAACTTTCTCGCATTCACGGTGATAACTTTCATCAAATGCTCATGAATTTGAGGAAGTCACTTCTTTCTTCCGTACATATGCTTCACGAACGGCCATGAAGATAATGCTTATAAAAGTTTCCAATACTATCTGGATGTGCAACATAGATCATGGAGAAGATAACAATGTTGCTGGTGGGCTCAACAACAATTCATCCAGGTTTCCATGGAGATGGAATTCCATAATTATGTGATCAAGTGATAGTATTGGTCAGACCCAAAAGATTTAATGGTGTATGCCCAAGGGAACAACCATGAGTAAGACAACATTACGAATATCGTTGGTTCTGATTTGACTTGACGATAACCCATACTCAAATCAAAGTTAGGACAAGACAATATATCCACAAATGATCACGGGGATCAATCGGAGAAGATATCATCTATCTTCAATACACACACAAGATATCCCTTTGGAGTGAGCTATGTGGGTGAAGCTTTTATCTTCCAACTCTCCAAGTTGTTGTTTAGCTTAACCAACTAGTTCGGGGTATCCAACACAGATTCTTGGAGAAGGGGTGGTTTATAGGTAAACCAACTTCATCACGAACTCAACATAGCGGTCAGGTGACAACCTGGTAATACTTCCGAGAAGATATTCAGAAAATCACGAACCACCGATATGTTACTAAGCTCGAGAACAATCTTGCTTTTCAGGGCGAGAAGATATGATCACAAAAGTGGGGAATTTATGCAATCCTAACTCATTGATCAAAAGGTGCACCAGAAAAAATGGACTAGGTAGCACGATCAATCTTAGAATGGTGATTTGGTAACCAACACACTAAGAATGAGATTATCGTCCATTTGCTACCAAGCAACAGGGTTGCTAGGAGTATTGATTTCACACATCACAATTCACTTATCGGTATTCCGGTTATAACAACGCGGAGACCGAGGAATGAACGACGATGGTGAGAAGTATTACTGTATCAAGAGTTCACAAGATGATGTGCAATTCCCATGACATTCTTGACATAAAGATGGTAATATTCCAAGATAGAACAGATTAGAAGCTGGATTAACATTCTTCATCTGCGGAGTACAACTTCTTTGACCCCATCCTAGGAATGGATGAGGTACTGGAGTTTGTTTCTCCTAGTCGTTCCGGAATAGAATGGCTTGACGAACCACAAGAGTAAAAGGCATCGATGAACACGAATGCACAACTACCCGTGACTATCAACTGATAGACGAGGGTCATAATACAACTAGAGAGGAACAACTCAAAGGAACATATAACTTTCTGAGTTGTGGATGCATAGATTAGTATGTCGAACTAGTTCAACATATTTCTTCCGGATAACCCATGCAGAAAGGTAGGACTGGCAGAGTCACAATATGAATGGAGTACTACTCAAGAGCACTCTGGTTGTGATCTTTTGGTTTAGAAGAACTTCTGCCAAGGACGGTTCATGGTATTGGAAGAGCGATAACCACGGACCTCGAGGACTATCACAAGGTTACTAATAACCTAAAGGAGCGAGCAATACTATCAACATGAAGTAAGTAGAGTGAATCTTGGGTTCAAGAACCCAGAAATAGAATACCTACCAACTAAATAGCATCACGGGATGCTTTCGAGATTGACGGCCAGAATTATCACACTGGGAATATAAAGCATTGCTAGATTACTGGGTGATCTTCTAAGACACCTAGGGTCATAGTAATAAGTCCAACATATGTGTCGAGGTAATAGAGTACCTCAACATAACGACTAGTGTGGTTAATCTGGCCCAAAGGAGCATTAAGAACAGGTAGGAATGATTTGCAAATGCATCAGATTGTTAAGAGACCTGGGATGACTCGGACAGCATAACGGCTGTAAATGCTCGAAAATACTTTTGAGACTCATGCACAAGATAGCATAACCACTCAACATCATAATGTCAAAGTTCTGAGATCAGCAGTTGAACACACAGAAGTAGAATAAACTGAACTGGGAGTTGAATCCACAATTAACGTGATCCTGATAGATAGAAGAGAAAGCCTAGTTCTTAATCCCCGTAGAAAGAAGAAGGTGACTCAGATCAGAAGGTCATGGGGTAAAGGAGTAAAAAGAGCCTTACGTTCCCTTCCACAATCAATTCCCTCAATATAACTAAAGAGTTTCTAGACACGACTTCGACCAGTTTGGCTTACTAATCCTACAGGCAGTCAGGCTCTGATACCAAAGCTGTCGGGACCCCGATCCTAAGTCACACAGGTCTAGCCTGTAACACATCATATCACTTTGCGGCCTCACGCACGGTATCCCCACGGGTGCCACCTTACCTGGCCCGGGACCGTTTGCGCATTTTGGCACACGTATATGATAGTGTCGCTAGCATCCATATGACAGAGAACCCGGGCTGACATGACCAGTTATAAACCAAAAGTGGCACTAAATTACAGAGACAGGCATACATGACCCAGCAACGAACGTGTCGGTCATCAACGTATGAACCCAAGTCATAGCAAGCTACAAGGACTTAAAGGAGCAACGCGTGACATTTCCCCTAAGGGACAGACACAGGAACGAAGAAGGACACATGCCGGCCAGCCTAAGTGTTCCGGAGCAGTAGCAAGCTACCAAGGCTCAGTGGAAGCACTAGGAGACATTTCCCTGTAAGATAGGCTACCAAAGGTAAACAACTAGGTGTCGGATCCCACACATAGCAATACACATTACACGTACGCATAACATGCAAGTATGTGTTGTACAACATGGCATCACAACATAACTCAACAACTCATATAGATAAAGGCCCAGAAGAGCCATCATAGCATTTATTACAATCAGAGGTCACATGACCCAACATACAGAGCATACATGCAACGGAAGCATAACATGTCTGAGTACAGACAACTATAAATGAAAAAGGTTGGGAAGTCTGACTATCTACAAGACCCTCCCAAGGGTACAAGATCGTAGCTGAGGTAACAAGCTAAACGTCGAAGTCCACGCGGAACCACTAGCGAGACTGAAGTCTCTCTGCAAAAACATAAATTAAGCAAACGTGAGTACAAAGGTACTCAACAAGACTTACATCAGAACTAACTACATATGCAACAGTATCAACAAAGGGGTGGTGGAGTTTGACTGCAGCAAGCCAGCTTTGACTCGGTGGCTATCCTGAACTACGACTGCAAGTAACTCTTTTGAGGTGGCGCACACGAGTCCACATATTCACCAAATCAAACACCACTATGGATCCGCTCCGTCTCCCTACGAGAACGCCATCCATAGCACTCACACTTGTCTTGAGTATTTTAGAGTATCCACTTTTGATTGTCTATGTACCACGTAAGCATCCAAGAAGTCCATATCCGCGGACCCGGCTATTCGAATAGATCATGTTAACCCTGCAGGGGTGTACTTCTTCACACACGCTCTCGCCACTTACCGCCATGTACACGTCGTGCATCTCGGCAACCTTCAAGCGGAAGCCTGGCGAGGGTGTCGGCCACGACCTGACTAACCACACAAGTCTCTCGTCCAGGTTTATCGCCTATTCGGGTTCCCTCCATGGGGAGATCCGGCCGGGGTGTCGCTCACGGCCCCAAATGATGTGCGCAGGGTTCCCAAGCCCACCTCGACGGATGGATCTACGCTTGGTACACCGTGCCACGGTGCCTAGTCTGCCCCAAGCCCACATGTACCGTGTGCCACTTGGTAGACTACTAACACTACCTACAAACACCAGAAACTAGTTGCAACTCCTGGACAGAGATCATGTTGATTAATAAGTCGAGAGGGGTCGAGTTACCGGAACCCAATGTGTGGTAGTAGCTTTGTCATTGGACAACTTACACAGAACTCAGTTCTTAAGGACGGTTCCAGTGAGACAACCCACCATGTACTCCTACATGGCCTCTCACCGCTACCTTTACCAAATCGTGTTCACACACTTAGCTCTCAACAGTAGGGCATGTTCACCACATTCCAATTCATCCCCGATGAATCAGACCTGACACAACTCTAAGCAATAGCAGGCATAACCAGAAAGCATGAATGAGTAGGCACAACATGGCTCAAACAACTCCTACTCATGCTAGTGGGTTTCAACTATTTACTGTGGCAATGACAGGTCATGCAGAGGAAAGGGGTTCAACTACCGCAGCAAAAGCAGTTCAATCGTTGTTGTCCTAATGCAGTAAAAGAGAGCAGGAGCGAGAGAGTGGGATTGTATCGGGATTCTCAATAGGGGGTTTGCTTGCCTGGCACTTCTGAAGATAGTAGTAGTTCTTCATCGGTGTCATCGAACTCGTCGTCGGAACGTCGTCTACTGAGAGGGAACAAAACCGACAAACAGAGAAAGATCACAATCAATGCAATGCACAATATGATGCATGAATGTGACATGGCAATATGCTGTTGGTTGAGCTAAAGCAACTAGCAACAAGTTAAATGAAGTTGGTTTGAACCAAGGGTTCAAATTCAAACTCCATATGTGATTATTCAAATGCCATTTATGCAAATTGCCCTAAACAATGGTTGTAAGTTATTTAAACATGCATGAAAATGCCATAAACAGATTCCTTGGATTTTTCTGATCAACTTTCATATATAAATTATTTTCATCTGAGTTATAGATTATTTTCTGTGATTTTTAGAAGTTTTGGCTATTTTCTGGAATAAATAAATCATTTCTGATTTATTTAAAAACCCAGAAAACATTTACTGCGTCAGCACTGCGTAAGGCTGAGGTCAGTAGGTCAACTGACCAGCCAGGGTCAAACCTGACGTGTGGGGTCCACACGTCAGTGACACATGGACTGATTCCGGTCAAAACCAGACCTGATTGGGGTTTGACCAGGGCTAGGGCCCACTGTCAGTGGATGTGAGGGTGATTAGCGGGGTCATTAGTGCTAACTAAGTGAGCCACGTCGGCGGCTTAACGCCGGCGACCAAAGAACACGGCGGAGGGTCGCCGGACTTGCTCGGGACGGTGCTACGGAGCTCCATTTCGTGCGTGGTTTGCGGCTACATCGAGCTGGCGGTGCGGCGCATCTTCTGGCGCAAACGCGAGGAACCGGGGTGGCCGGAGCTCGTTGGAAACGAGCTCGCGGCGGCGCCGGAGTTCGGGCACCGTCGGGTTTGGGGTTGTGGTGCACCAGGAGGTGAGCTGGTGGGTGCGTTTGGCTCCTGGGAGCTCGGTGAGCATGGTGACGTGCTCGCATTCGAGCTTGCGCGTCTGTGGCTACGACGGCGACAAGCTCAGCGATGGCCGGCGACAGTAAGGAAGGGGGCGACGGCTACGGCGAGTTACAGGCCATGGGGACAGGGGAAAACGGCGGGGGAGCTCACTGCGAGGTCGAAGCGCAGCTCGGCGGCTCGGGGGAGGCTCTGGAGGCGACGGAGAGACGACGGCGATCTCGGACGGCCGCGGTTGAAGACGACGGTGGCGAGGGCGTTCGGGGGCGTCCGGCGTCGCATAGGTACTTAGGGGCAGCGTAGAAGACAGAGGCGGAGCTCGTGGATGAGTCGGAGATGGCTGTGGCCGTGGTGGTGCTCGCCGGCGCGGCCGCGGCGGCTTCGGCCATGTTGGGAGGGGACGAAGGAGAGAGCAGAGGAGGGAAAAGGAACACGGGGAAGGGTCGAGGGGGTTCCAGGGTGTGCGTGGCGTTCGTCCAGGGCAACGGGGAGGAAAGCAGGCAGGGAGGAGGTGGAGGCCGCGGGCGTGCGCCGTCGCCACGCACCTGCATGTCCTCCTGGCAGGAGGAAGAAGACCACACAGCCCCTGGTGGGCTGGGCCTCTTCTGCCAGGTAAGGCCCATGTGAGTTCTTCTCTCTCTCTTATTTCTGTTTCTGTTTTCTATTTTTCTTTCTTTGTTTTATTTTCTTTTGCCACTGTTTTGAAATTTAAACAATTTCAAACAATGCCAAAAACTCCTCTGAACAATTTTATGTTGCTAGATGGACTTTTACAAATGCACATAAAATATTTCAAAGTTATTTGAAAATATATTCTATATATTATGAATATAGTTCCAAATTCAAATAAAATAATAAATTAAATTCCATGCCCAAAATATTCCACAGAAATGTCCATTATTTTTGGTTTGCTGCAAGAGCCTTGCCAAAAATATCCAACAATTATTAGGAACATTTTGGAAACATTGAATGCAATTTTTTTTGACTGGACCTATTTGGAATTTGAAGTGCTAGGGTTTGAACAATCCCCATTTCAAGTTTCCTTTGAAAATAAACATGATGACATGATGATCAGGCAAGAACCACAGGGGTTGATCTAGGGATGTGACATCCATTTTTAGCCGGAGTGCTGCCCAAATTCCTTCGCTCAACTTCCTTGTCTATCTCGCTTATCCGAAGTGGTTTCGAATTCATTCTTCTTTCTTCAGCTCTTGTTTCATGTCTTCTACCACCAAGATTCTCGTAATTTTCCTTGTTCCCCTTTTGTACCGGGGCTTCTCAAATCTCGTTCATCTCCGTTGTTTCCTTCAATTTTTTCAACCTCGCAATATCCTTTGTTTCACTCTTTTCTCCAAGAAGAACTTGTTCTTCCTATCCCTCTTCTGTCTCGTTCCTAAGATCTCGAGACGAGATCTCTTGTTAGTAGGGGAGTGTTGTGACACCCCGAGACCGATGTGCCAGGTGTCTTCCTCTTATTTGCTATCATTGCCATGTCATTTGCTTGCATGTTGCATTTTGCCATGTCATCATGTGCATTGCATCTACATAGTTTTCAAAACTTACATCCGTTCATAGTTGCCGGATCCCCCATCCTCTCCGTTGTCCGTTCTGAGCCCGGACACACTTGCACGCGCCCGTGGCACCTCTGAATATTAGTTTTATAGGTGGCCGAAAAACGTCCTCAGAATGAGTTGAAACTTGGCGTGCGGTCTTGTTATAGAATAGGTAAACCGCGTGTCAAATTTCGTCGCATTCGGAGCTCGTTTGATAGCCCAACTGTTAAACATATAATAGTGTCGTTGCCGGTACTGACGTCGGACGTTTTCGGTCTCTGAAAACCCTTCCTGGGCTACTTTTCTCTCCTCTCGTCCTAGCCCGTCTACACAGCCCACTAACCACTCACCTAGTCCCTCTCCGCTCCGGAACCGTCCGATAGCGATCGAACGGTCCGAAAACGGATAGAAACCCCCCTCTCCTAGCCCTTCTTGCTATAAATAGACCCCCTAGCCTTCCTAATCTGGCAAACCCTAGCCTCATAGCCTGCTTCCTCGGATCCGGCGCCACCACCCCCTCCGCTCCAGTTGGCACCGCCGCCAGCGACAGCTCTGGCCAACCAGGGGACGCCACTTGGCCTTCCCGCGCCTTCCCCGCCGCCGCGGCCCGCCGGGCCCAGGCATGGCCCGCCAAGGCCCTCGCGGCCGCCCGAGCCTCGCGCCCTCTCCCTGCTCATCATGTGCGCCGCACCCTCCCGCTTCCCCACTGCCAGGCCGGGCACCATCGCCGCCGCCCGCTCCTGGCGCCCCCCCTCCTTCTCCGATCTGGCCAGCCGCCTGTAGCACCACCCCTGCCGCCGGCACACGTGAGCCCCGCCGCCTCTCGGGATCTGCCTCCCACCGGCGATCGCCCGCTGGCCCTCCGCTCCTAGCACCTCGACCCAGGAGGGCGCCGTCCGAGCTCTTCACCGCCGCCGCCCTCCACGCCTCCCCGAGCCCCGCCCGCGCTGGTGACCGCCACCGCCGGTTGGCCTCGGGCCCTCGTCGGGATGGACCCTTTCCTGCCCGGGCATGTCCACCGAGCCAAACGGATGTTGGGCCAGCTCTGTCACGCTCCTCCTCGTCCGATTACAGCGTCGTCCACCTGGACCGTGTTTTCCCTGGATGTCGGCGTCCCGCAAGCCAAATGCATGTCCAGATCCACTGCATCGCCTCGTCCACTTTTTCCCCGAGGTTTTTTTTTACTTAGTCCCCAGAGAAATAACATCATATTGCATTTTGTGGAGAAAATAAATTTGTGCATGTAGTTCCATTTTGAGCATATAATATGTCAAACTGTTCGTCTCTGAATGCTCTACATGATGGTGTGAGTTGCATGCATGTTAGGATGCATTTGGCCATGTTAATCTCTGCTGCAAAAGTGCTAAGTGATATAGACTGCTGAAAACTAATATAACTTGCTCATTTGTCTTTTTTATATCTTTATGTGTGATTTTTGTTTGAGCATCATGTCAACATGTGTTAGGATCACTATCATGTCATCTTTGCTGTGGTGCAATCCAATTTTCATGATATGCCTTGTGGTGAGTGAAACAAGCTTGCAAAGTGACCTATTCGCTGTTGTTGTTTTTCTTATACTTTTAACTGCTAAGTCTGAAACTGTTATATTGTGTTCTTGAATTCCATGTTATGCTCTATACATCCATGCCCTTGTTTGCATTTATAGGTTGATGTAGCTTGTCTCTATCTTGCTCTCAAGTTGTCATTATGATAAATCTATCAGCCTGTCAACGGCATGTTCAATTTGGCAAAGCTTGTTGTAATCATTCTATGCATCTTATGGAGTTGTGCCAATGGAGTTATTTGGACTATGCCATGCCTATTACATGTTCATGAGCTTTGCATGCTTATTAGGATTGGTATGCTTGCTGTTATATGCCTCCAAAGTCAGCAACATAATGTTGTTGTTTGCATAAGTCTGATAATGTGCTATATCATGTTTGCATCTTGTTGTGATGAATGCCATGAACCTGTTAATGCTATGTATATGCCATGTTGTATTCCTTGAGCTACATGTTATGTTTTAGCATGCCATGCTTTTGCTTGCCATGTTCTTATGTTGTAGCTTATTTATTTCTTGCCTCCAACATGTCAACATATTTACTCTGCTCATGTATACGCTCTGTTTTCCACTAAGTCATAATCTGTAATATAAAGTTTGCTTGTTGCCTTGATCATGATGGATTAGTCTTGATGCCTATGGACCTGTTACTTGTTGACATTGGAGGCATGCTATCTGTACTTTGATTTCATGCCATGGTTGTGCCTAGCTTGTACTTATAGCATGTTGTTTTGATGCCTGTCATATGCCTAGTTGCTGTTTTGGACAGGTTGTCCTTTAATCTTGTTTCATGTGTATGTGTTCAACCGTGGCTCCGTTTGGGGCATGCTCTATATGAAACTTGCTTAGTTTTGCATGTAGATGTATCATGTCATGTTGCATTCATGTTTTGAGTGTTGTGCTTGATGTTTGAATGCATTTTGCATCAATTCCATGTGTAACTTGTTTTGCTCATATCTTCTAGGTCGTAGCTCCGAATTAAATGAATTTTATATGTAACTTGACTAGAATTTCGTGTAGATCATCATGGTGCATGTTAACTTGCTATTTAACTACTTTAACATAAGGTTTGTTCAGATGTGGACCAATTTCGAAATTTGCATATGAGGACTTACCGGAATTGTTATATGTTGTTTGCAGCCTCATTTAAACTTGCTTTGTTGTGTGGTCTTGTATGCCTAATCTCTTGCCATGAGTAGCATCATGTAGCCTTGTCATGCATCATACTTGGTTGAGCATCTTGTCTTGTTTATGTGTTGTGTGTTTACCTTGTTTGCTTCTTCTCGGTAGTTGCTGTTTCGTTGCGATCGGGAGGATTCGTTCGACTACGCTTCAATCGTCTTCGTGGCTTCTTATTCTTCATGGACTCGTTCTTCTTCCTTGCGGGATTCCAGGCAAGATGGCCGTCACCTTGGATACCTTTGCTATCATTGCTATGCTAGTTGTCTCGATGCTATCTCTATATGTCGTGTTGCCTATCTATTTGTTGTCAGCCTCTCATTGTTGCCATGAAAGACCCTCTAACTTGTGACACCATCCCAGCAAACTTTTGTTTGGCTATGTTACCGCTTGCTCAGCCCCTCTTATAGCATTGTTAGTTGCAGGAGAAGATGAAGATTGCTCCATGTCGGAACTTGGATATTGGAATATCACAATATCTATTACTATAATTAACACACCTATATACTTGGCAATGGGTGGAAGACTTGGCCTTTTGCTCGGTGTTTTGTTCCACTCATGCCGCCTTAAGAGCCGATAAACCGGTGTTATGTTCCTTGAGTTTGCGTTCCTAACACGGTTGGGGGTATGGGACCCCCTTGACAGCTCGCTTTGAATAAAACTCCTCAAGCAAGGCCCAACTTTGGTTTTAATTTGCAGCATAATAAAACTATTAATTAATTAATTAATTTGCATAGGGGGTCGCTTCCCCGGGGATTCTTTTCTACCTACAGGGGGGCCAGTGCTGATGGTGTTGGTCCCAAATGGGCAGACTACGGGGCCGCCTTGGGGAAACTCGAGGTACCTGGTATACCTGTAGGCTGACCTATCCGGACGTGGCCTGAGACAAGGTACGCACGGCTACTATCAGGGTGACGGCACGCCGGGAGGTCTTGCTAGACTTGTTTGACCATTGTCGAAATGCCTTGTGCACCGGGATTCCGAGTCTGATTGGGTCTTCCCTAAGATAAGATGTTTTACCACCGCTGGTCGTGAGAGCTTGTGATGGGCTAACTTGGGACACCCCTGCAGGGTTATGATCTTTCTAAAGCCGTGCTCGCGGTTATGTGGCAGATTAGAATTTGTTAATGTCTGGTTGTAGAAAACTTGACAGAGGATCCGAAATAAAATAAACCAACCGCGTGAGTAACCCTGACCGTCTTTTTTCATTTTGAGAAGAGAAAACGATGGGGTTATGTTTGACTCCTAGGTAGTTCAGGATCACTTACCGATTATTACTAGTTTGCGACCGTTTGCGTAGATTCTCATCTTATTCTTGTACCCTTAAGTTAGCCATCATATAATGCTTAGTCGTTGCTGCAACCTCACCACTTAACCTCTCCATACCCATTAAGCTTTGCTAGTCTTGATACCCATGGTTATGGGATTGCTGAGTCCTCGTGGCTCACAGTTACTACAACAATAGTTGCAGGTGCAGGTTTCCGATGACCTGACATGAGAGCGATGTTTACTTGTGTTGGAGTTCTTTCTTTCTTCTTCTTTGTCAGTCTTGGGATAGGTTTCTGGTCGGCAGCCTGGGATAGCAGGATGGATGTCGGTGTGCTTTTCCTGTTTTAATCCGTAGTCGGATGTCTTGTGTATGAATTGTTGTATTCATGTGGAAATTTGTATGACTTGTATGTATCCCCATCTATTTATGTAATGGTGCGATGTAATGATAGCCATCTTGCTAAGCGCCCGAAATGCGGTTGTGCCCCAATCATGAGTTCATCGCCTGATCGGAATAGAATCGCATATTGGGCGTGACATCATCCACTTGAGGGAAAATTGCTACTTTCCTACAAGACTCTACGCTTGGAGGCCCAACACGAGTCTACAAGAAGAAAGGTTGTGTAGTAGACATATGTGGCTTCCAAGCTCAAGCATCAACAACATGTCTTGGAGAATATCCTTGGAAGATTGAAAAGGGGGTAACTACTCGTAGAAAATTGTCAATTTTTCTGAGCATCACGCGTTTGTTTCGTGTGTTGAACCACAAAAGGTACATGAGGTGCTTGATGATGTGGATTGTCTTGAAACTATGCAAGATGAACTCAACAACATCCAGCGCAATCAAGTTTGGGAATTACTGCCAAGGCCAACAGAGAACCACATTGTCTGTCGAATATGTGGTTCCGGCAAAACCCTTAAGGTTCAAACTCTGGGGTGCGCACGAAGATCTCTCCTTTCGCCCTAGCTCGTCTACTCAACAACCCTAGGACTAGCTCGTCAGATCCGATGAACAAGGGACACAAGATTTATACTGGTTCGGGCCACCGTTGTGGTGTAATACCCTAATCCAGTGTGGTGTGGTGGATTGCCTTGTAGGCTGAGGAAGAACTAGTACATGGATGAACTGCCTCGTGCGGAGAGGTGTTCTTGAGCTCGGGTGAGCTTGTGGATTGTAAGAGGTCTCGATCATCCGATCCCTTCCCAAGGTGGTGGCTAGTCCTATTTATAGTGGCCCGGGTCCTCTTCCCAAATATTGAGCAGGAAGGAATCCCACAACGGCCAAATTTGAAGGGGGACAGCTAGTACAAGCTATCCTGACAAAAGGTGGTCTTCGCCTGCCAAAGGCTCTGGTGGTGATGCTGTCGTGGGCTTCGCGATGACTTCCGTCCTGCCGTACTGCTGGTCTTGGTCTCGTTGCACCGATATGGAAACCTTTGCCACACGCCTCGGGACTCTTCGTCTTCACCTGCCCCTTTAGCACCAAAGGGGAAACTGGCACTATGCGCCCACTGGCGCCCCCCTGGCCTATGTCGTCACTTCTCACATCATGAGGACCTCGCGAGGAGTTTCTTGCCTCGATATCTCTGATCCTCACGAGCCGACCTGGTGAGGCCGCCCCAGGGAATGCCTTCTGTCGTCCGCCTCGCGAGGCTTGGCCCCTCGCGAGGGTCTTGAGTTGTCGCTGAAGATGCTGGGCAGTACCAGGCCGCCTGGTGAGCCACGCCCTGGGCCGCAGGAAGGCAAGTCTGGGTACCCCCATTCCCAGAACGCCAACAGTAGCCCTCGGGCCCAAGGTGCACTCGGGCTTGGCTTCGCGGCGAAGCCAAGGGCCAAGTGCGGAGCGCCACGGGCCCCAAAGCCTGTGGTCCTGACTGACGCGTGGTGGTTGACGGGATGTGGGCATCTCCACTTCCCCATATAGCCTCGATTCTCGCCCGGTCGGAAGGCTACTGTTACTCGCTCAGTTCCGCCCCTTCGCCAGCGGCGTGCCCAGCGGTTTCCTTGTCCTCTGAATCTCCTCTTCCAGATTGATTCAGCACCAACTCCCACCATCATCATGGGCTCCAGTCGGAGACGGGAAGAGGGAGCGGAGCCAAGTGCTTTGGCTCCCCTGCCATCGGTCTTTGGGCCCGCCACCGAGCGGTCGGAGGTAATCAACGAAGAGATGATGGATAAGGTGCGCCCGCGCTCTCCGCCGTCTCGAACGAGTGGGGGCGACTGTGGCTTGGCCTGCTTCTCGCGCCGCGATTGACAGGTATGCCATCGAGTTCCCCCTCCATCTTCACGCCCTTTGGGTTGGCCTGATCCCTCCCTTCTCCAATTTCTTTAATGCGGTGCTTTCGCATTATCAAATCAGTGTGCTGCATCATGACCCCCAGTCCATCGTCCTCCTTGTTGTCTTTGCCTTTGTCTGCGAGGACATGGTGGGTATTGCTCCCTCCGTGGCCTTGTTCCGCCACTTCTTCTCGTTGCACCTGACGGATGTGCTCCAATGTTCCGGATCCGTGTCCTTCTAGGCCATCGCGGAGACGGCCGGCGCTGGCATTGACTTTGATCTTGCGACAATTGTTGGTGGCTTCAAAAAGTGATGGGTGTTCGTCGACGTCGGGGTGCGCAGCCCCCTGCTGCTTCCACCATGGACTCCGGCCGCTCCAAGCTCCGGCTGGAGCCACGTGAGGCGCCGATCGGAAGCTGACTCCTACTTGGCTCCGGTTCGTCAGGCTGCAGAGGCTCGGGGTGACAGCGCCCATGGTGGCGAGGGAGTTCATCCAACGCTGCATTGCTCCACTTCAGCACCACTCTCGGCCGATGTGGGCCTTCTCTGGTCATGGGGACCGCATGAGGCTCCAAGCGTCGGTTCTCCCTTGTGAGGTACGGCGCACGGTGCTCAAGGTCCTGATGGGTGATCTATCACCAGCTCGCTTGTCGGAGGAGGGTAGCCTCCTATACTGCTGCTCGAACATGGTGGAGATCGTGAGGAAGATGTCCTCCTTCGATGAATGGGGGCTCCGTCCGTCCGGACTCGCTGGGCCTCGCGAGAACCCTGTCTGTGTGGCTCCCTTGTCCGCAGCTGCTGAGGTGGTCATCCCAGAAGTGGGTGCTGGTGAACAGCTGCTGTCGAGTGCTAGTGGTGCTGCAGCCTCTGTACTGGCACCTCCTGAAGTTCCTGAAGTGCCGCCCTCTGGAGCTCAAGAGAGTCGCCCGGAAGGGGTGGCTGGAGTGCCAGTGCCACTGGATGCTCCTGAGGCCAAAGCCACAGTGGCCTCTTAGCATCGTCCTGGGGAGGGCGCTGGTGCTTCTGAGGGCGCCTCGCCTGGAGATGCCCTGGTTGCGCCCGATGTTGTTGATTGTTTCCGTGGCTTCGGCCGGCTCCGGCCAAACTTCGAAGCCCTCCGCAAGAGGAGGAGGGCCCCTGGTGGTGGTCACGCCGCCTCCCGATCGCAGAAGCTGAGGAAGTTCATCACCATAGACGAGTGAGTAGCTTGCCCTTGTAACTTCTTGTGTGTTGCCTTCCTTCCGAACCATGATTCTTCAGGAACCCGCCTTCCAAGGCTACGACGCCCACCGACGAGCGGGCCCCTGCAGCCCCGAGCTCTTCGCCTGCCCAGGGCAACCTTGGTCGATGCGCCTCCCTGGCTATAAGGCCGTCCACGAGGCGGGCGCGCCAGCCTGGCGCCTCGACCCCGTGTTCTTGCCGTTTCTTCTCCGCAGCCCCGCTTGGGGGCCGGGGAGCATGCCAAGGGCTCCCCCCATGGTCGTTGAACGCTCCGGGGCTACTTCAGCCCTAGCGTCTTCTTCACGCGGTGAGTCCCAGCCCCTCCGAGCCCCGGCCGAGGCCCGAGAGACGTATGTGGTGCAGGAGACCGCGGTTCCGCCTTCGGGGGAAGACGGTCTCCTCAGACTTCTTCAACTGCTCCTGGCACCGAGGAGGGCCCTGGCCTCCTGCTCAAATCAGTGCGCAGACACGGAGCCGCCCGCCGCGAGCTTGATTGGGCCGGCTTGGGAAAGAGCTTGATTGGGCCGACGCTTGTCTTGAGGCTGAGGGTCTTCAACTGCTAGATGAGTGGCGCCGGCTAAGGGTGGCCATCAACTTCGGGCGCCTCCAGCAAGAGAACGCTAGTGCGAAGGCAGATGCATCCCTCGCTGCCTCGCGAGAGGCCTGCGCCCAAGCCATGGAAGAGGTCCGGGAAGCCGACGTCTGTCGTGAGGCCGCGGAGAGGTGCCTCCTGGAGCTTCAGGCCTTGAATGCCGACTTGCAGGACCGCACCGAGGTGCGCAGGGCCGCCCTGGCATCGATGCGGGGGATGCCCCTCAAGGAGGAGGAGGTCTTGAGGCACGAGGAGGCGCTGATGCTGGAAGCCACGGAGCGTAGCCTGGAGCTTGAGCGGCTGGAGGCGAGGGAGCGCCACGTGACCCTGGCTGAGGACGTCGTCTCCGCTTGCGAGTCCAGGGTCCAGGAGGATATCAAACGGAGGGTGGCGGAGGCCCGTGCGGACCTCGCCGAGGGGTATAACTTGAAGTTGGAGTTCCAGCGAGCGGAGGCCGACGGGAGGACTGCTGCCCTCAGGTTGAGGCTGAGAGAAGCAGAGCTGCGCGAGAGGGCCGCCGTGACAGCACAGTCTTCTGCCCAGGCCGAGTTGGCCTCCGCGCAGGCGGAGTTGGCCTCGCTCCGGCGATAGGTTCATGAGGCCGCGGCCCTTGCGCGACAGAGCGAGGACGAGGCCGGCTGTCGACTTGTGCTGCAGCACGAGCATGGCCTGATACTGCGGACTCTTCAGGCGAGGGCGAACCGGGCGCTGGGAGCTATCTGTGAGAACACCCCCGACCCCTACGTGGAGGACTATGTCGGTCATCTTGTTTTCTTCACCACGATCATGACGCGCCTGGAGAATCGGGCCATGAGTGCCCGCCGCCTTGTTGAGGAGAAAAGTCGGGGCCTCCTGGGTCTTCAGCTACCTCCAGAGCATTGATCCTGACTTTGACTTCAACGCTGCCATCGCCCCCGTGCCCGGGGCTGTCCGAGACAAACTGGTGCACTGGGTGGATGACCATGTGGATTCCCTAGTCCAGGCCTTCGCCGTTGATGATCACGAGGCCGTGGTCGTGGCGGATGAAGGAGGCGTGGTTGATGATGATGGAGATGTGTCCAACGACAGCGTTGGTGGCGCATATGAAGGTGACTCGGATGGCTCGTCGAGCGATATGTCTGGTTGAGCTTGCTTTCTCCCGTCCTGATCCTGTACGCATAAACTCCTAAAGGGCCCCGTGGGGCGTAAGAGCATTTTGACGGGGGAAGCCCCCTATGTGTGTAAATTGGTATTTCCCTTTGTTCCCTTTTGTTTGGCAATCGAATCCGAACCTGGGGCGTGCGTCCTCAAGCCTTTCGAGCTTAGTTGTTGTAGTGCCTCACCTAGATCTTACCTGTCTTTGTGAGGGTCACGAGACCGTGGGCTTGCCTCCCTCCTAGGGTGGATTGCTGGTGGTCCACTCCATGAGCCTCCTAAGTAATGTGTGGCCCTGCTCTGGGGAACAGGGTCAGTGGCGTTCCGCGGGCCGCGGCAGGATGCCTACGCGGCAGAGTTGCGGCACGTAGACTATTGCCCCGAGGGGGTCATGCCGAGGTTATGATGGTACGCCAAGTGGGATTGACCTTCCAGCCCCCGGGCCCGACGGCCCGGGGGATGATCTTCGAGACAGCCAGAGGCGGCTAAATCCAGCAGAAATCAAAGAAAACTTGCCGCCATTTTGGCAACGAGCAAGACTCCAAATTAAATTCAAAAGACACGGCGAATCCAATTACAAAAAGGAAGGCGAGGAAAGCAAATAGCTGCGTCCGGCTCCTATCTAGTCTTCAGTGTTCTCACCAGCGCGGAGCTAAGTGCTGCCACTAGGACGTGGGAGGGAGCCCCCGAGGCCCGAGGGCGGCTCTCCGGAGACTCCGGGGCGTGTAAAGCCCCACTCATTATTACGTAAGAGTGTCACGGGTGGAGATCTTATGTGGGGACCCCGACTCATAAGTCGTGATCACCGAATGCACGTGTACAGTGATCCCAGAGATCAATGCTCACTGAACACACATAAGCTGAATAACAAGAGTCTTACATCCATACATACCGTATTACACAAATAGGACCATTATGGTCAGGTCTTGAGTATATCATCGCAGCGGAAATCTTCAATAACAACTTGGACCCATGCCGTCTGCCTTAACCCTAGAGGCATTCTGACTAGGAAGCGTCCTAGCTCGCATGCTCGTCACCAAGAAATCTTCATCATATCCTGTTCTCTCCTGCCTGGCCAATAAAATAACCAGTGGCAAGCCAATGAGTACTTTGAATGTACTCGCAAGCAACCCAAGTGTGTTGACAGAATAATTATGCAAGGCTCTACTGCTAAATTGGCAGTTTTGCGGAAAGCTACTTTTTCATATGCAAGTATGATCAACATATAACATGGACATGCATGTGGCTGCAACAAGTATCAGGAGGTTTCAGACATCAATATCGAAAAAGAGTCATGAACAACTCTTGCTCACGCTCATCGTGACTTTCTCACAATAACATCTACAGATTTACCCAACCGTGTTGTTTTCCAGAAACTTATGGACATATTCTAAGTAGCACCACCCAACTGTCCTTGACCGTGGACACGGCTATTCGAATAGTTTGACACTCTGCAGAGGTTGCACACTTTACCCACAAGATCCGGGGAACTTCCGTGTCATTCACGACCCGCGGTACCTCAAGTACCCGGGGTAAGCACCCGATCACTATCTTTCCCTAGACGACACTAACATAGAGTCCAATCGATTGGTAACAGCCCCGTGCCAACATTTCACATCTTTAAAAATTGTGGAGACTCGCTCCCATATTCATCACATACCACTGACATGGGGTACCAACGGTGTGTTCGGTGCCCTGTAAAAACAGTCATGGCCGCCTATCCAAGCACGACCCGTCCCGAGAGTGACCTCATATCACCCCCGTCACTAGTAATGCGGGCACCATGCTAGTATCGACCTAGGTAATCAATAATGCCCTTTCCCATATAAGGGTAGATTGGTTGCGCATGTTTGGATGGGATGGTAGTCACACCTAAATATAATCCATCTCTGTAAACAACACTTTCATCAAGCCTCGGTACACTACTTCTTCACCAAGTAGTGCCCTAGTTTCTCATCATCTCCCTGGGGCATTAGTGGCACCCACTAGGTCATTTGCAAGTATGTCTTACCACACTTGCTTCACTCAATGCATAACCCTGACCCATTTTGCATAGCCAACAACTATAGCATATATCTATCTACTCCCACCCACATAACCCTCATAGGAAGGTAGGGTCATGTTTGATGCAAGTTTCAATAGTAAAGTAACAAAGGTACCAACCAAAGTGGTCACCTCCTCTACATGATTCCGATGCATTGATAATAAGGTGCTATGAGACATGCATAAAAAGGTTTCTCGAACATGGTCAAAGGGCTGCTTGCCTTATCCTTCCAAGTCTTCAAACCTTCTGGTCCATCTCCTAGTACTCCATTTATTTCATCAACTAACGATGGAAACAATCATAATAAGCAACACAACAAAGAAAAAATAAAAGTGCTCTAAAAATAGGAGTTGGACTTTTCTAGGATACCTCTGGTCATATGAAAAAATAACCAAGGTGGTTTCATTGGAGTATGATCAATGGATGGTTTGGCACATTTCAATATGATGGAATCAAGGGGTTTATGGATTTGAAAGAAGTGTACAGAAATATATTTTTGAATAATGAGCAAAGGCATCCATTAATCAAGTCATGATTTTAGAAGCATCTAGGAGTTGGTTTCACTGGATTTGGAGTTCAAATGAATTTCCTAGGATTTTGCTAAGTTGATAAATATGAAGAAATGGCTCATTATTTGGTGGGGTACAGAAAGTATTAATAAAGATGTTCCAAAACTAAGTTTGGATATGACAAGCACCTAGGAATTTGAACCACTGCATTTGGATGAAATTTGAGCTCTCTGTGATTTTCTAAAGTTCATCATAGAAATGGAATAATGACATTTGATAATTATTTGTGAAGAAAAGGTTTCTGGAAAAATGTGCATGCTGCACCAACAGGTAGATCATGATTTTAGAAACTACCAGAAATTTGAATCATCAAATTTGGAGTTCATTTGAATTATTTATAGATTTTTGAAGATTGCAGAAAAAAAAAGGTAAAGGGAAAGGTTATATACCCCTATACTGCACACTGAGCGGGAGGTAGCTGTATCGCAGCTGGGCCGGCCCAACGGCTCGGCCGCGCGCACAGGAGGGACGTCGGAGGCGCCTTCGTAGAATGCGCTTTCGCGCTGGGAAAGCGGTTCCCTGCCGCCCCGCCTCCACTTAAACGACGTGGCGGCTGGCGGGGTCGCTGACCTGCGGGGCCCAGCCGCAGGTCGTCTCCCACGTCCGCCGTCGTCTTCCTCTCGACGGGAAGGGCAGGGGAGGCTCGGCCTTGCTGGCCGCCGGCGCCACACCGCCCGCCTGCGCCGGCCGGAGATGGGAGCGGTGCCGTGCGGCTCGGCCGCGCCCGAAGGAGGAGGCAGGGGAGAGGCAGCACCTCCCTCGTGCATGCGCGGACGAGGTCAGAGCAGGGCCCAGCTGCCGCCCGTGCCAGCGATTCCGGCCACCTCCGGCGGTGTGCGGCACACCGGAGTTCACAGAAAGAGGTGCCGCATCCATCCAGATGCCCAAGGTAGGTCGGGGAGGTCCGAAGAGGTGAAGGGCCGAATGGCCGTGGAAGGGGCCGCCGGCAATGGAGGGGGAAAGAGAGCACCAGGGGGATAGGGAGCTTGTCCAGGGGGTTCGCGTGAGAGACGGGAAGTGGAAAGAGGCCACAGGAGAGCTTGGGAGGGCCTCTGAATAGAGTGGCAGCGGTGCACCGTGGGCAGCGTCCACGGACGTGCTCGGGTGAGCTCGCGGAGGGAGAAGGAGGGCAAGGGAGGATAGGGTCGACAGGTCTGCATGTCACGGACGTCGAGGACACATCGGGAGACACGATCCCGGCGCCCAAGGTCGTCGCACTCGCTTGGAATGGGTGAGCTACAGTGCAGGGGAGCACTATAGCGTGCTCCAGAGCGCGAGCTTTGCATGCCATGGCATAAACAAAGTGACATAGGCGTGTCCCCTTATGTCCAACAGTGCTAGGGGTAGTAAACAATGCACAGACGGCCTGGGATGCCCTGGAGGGCCACTGGAGTGAGGAGGGAGGTGAGAAAGGAGGAGAATACTACTGTCCAGAAGAGTAAAATGGGGTTTTCACCCCTCAATCATTGAGCTCTGGCCATGGGGAAGTTACTGGAGGTAGAAGATGATCAGGTTTACCTGTGGTAAGAATTTGAGGTAAAGGGGAATAGTAGAAGGGGTCAAAACAATGGTTTTGGAAAATGCCAGAAGGTGTTTGATGCAGATTTGGGCAAGCAAAATAACTCCACTTGACATGAGACTTAACAGGATCAAATGGCACATACATTTAGGCCCTTCCACCAAATTTGAGCTCATTTGGGCAAAGTTGCCAATGCAACTTTTGTAAACCCTAGAAATCAACAGAAATGGATTTCTCAAGATTAGGTTAAGCAAATCATCCCTCCTTGATGCACCACTTGGTGTAGTGTCATCATTTGGGGTTGTGAACATGTCCACAAAATTTGAGGCCCCAAGTAAAAAGTTGGCAATGTAGAGTTGTTCAAATTTGGATCTGGTTAGAAAGGGTTTTGGGGCACTTAGATCAAGTTGTCCTTCTCCAAAACTTGTGCCATTTGGCATAGATGCATAATTACATCATTTTAGCATGTGCACCAAGTTTGAGAGCATTTGGACAAGTTTGGCAATGTAAAGTTGCTCAAACTTCAAAATGGACAGAAATGGTTTTGAGGGGATTAGATGATGTTTCCTTGATCTTCAAGGCATGGGGCCTTGTAAGATCATCACATATGTTATATTTGACATGATAGAATTTCCCTGGAATTTTTGGGGAATATTTCCTTTGTAAATATTTCAAAAGCTTGAAATATCCAGAAAGGGTTAATGAAGGATTTGTCCAATATTTTGAACATGACCATGTGTTGAAACTCTTATATATGGACAATATATGTCCTAAGAGTTTCCCTGAATTCTGGCAAATATTTTTGAAATAATTAAATAATTTTTCCCTATTTAAGACCATTTCTGGCCTTAAGAAAAAGCTTTTAAATAAAATATATAAATAACTTCTAAAATTATAATTTTGTGGTTTAGGGGAGTCCTATACCTAATAGGATTCAAATATACTTTTTGAAAGATTTTTCACACCCTAAATAAGGTACTTACAGTGCAAGACCTCAATTCAGGGGTTTTTGGAAAACTAATTTTAGAAAATACTATTTGGCCAAAATATTTTTATAAGAAAATACTATACTGGTCTATACACATGGCATGATCATTGGGAAAAGGTCTTGGATCAAGGAGATGAAGTAGAAGAGTTGGAGGATTTATTTGATTTTTAGAGCACTAGCAAACAGCAAACATAAAACCAATCAAGCAAGATCAAAAACACTCAAAAGTTTTTGTCAATCCACATTTTTAGCATGATTATTATCTTAAGCAATGTGGCATGAAAATCAGGGTGTGACATCTTAACAGGCGCGAGCCTTACTTCATATCGCCAGATGAGGGCCCCGCCTTGCACCACCCTCGACCTCCGTTGGGGCGACCAGAAACCAGGACAGGACCAAGGAGGCAGAAAGGCGACGCCAGCGGCGCCCTCGGCGATCACAGGCCCTCTTCCGGGGGGAGCTTGGCGAGGCTCGCCTCGACAGAGGACCTACTTTCGCATAGTTCCCTGCTCCTCGCGTTGCTGGGGAGGCCGTGGCTCTAGGCCTTCGACATGCAACCCCCATCGTTCCACTCCGGTTGAGGGCAGAGCGGTCGCTCTCGGGTCTTCGACCATCGTCGTGGTCTGATTCACCTGCAGTCCATTGTTAGCATACGCATGTTGTTGTGATACATGTTGTGCTCTGTCCTCATCGCTAAAGGGGTCCACGACGTCCCCAGGTGACCCGTGGTAATCTTCTTCCTCGTGAGCCTCGTCGTTCCATCCCGGCCCGTGGAAAGCATTGGGGACCTCCCCAAACACGTATGCCAGGTCCACCATGCGGGGCACGTTGGCTTCACCGATAGCCCCACCAAGGGCACCGCCTGCGTGCCCCGCGCCTTGAGCTCCCGACTGTAGCATCTGGCCCTGGCGTCCACTGAGTTGAACCCCGGCGTACCCTCGCGAGGTGCCGCCGGCGTCTTCTCTTGCTAGTGACAAAGTTGCTGCAGTCGTAAAGAGGGCACCAGCGCGCCAGCTGGTGTCACCGGGTCTTTCAATTTCTTCGGAGGACGCCAACGCCGGTCGGGGCCTCACCAGCGCCCCACCTGCGAACTGGGGCAGGGGTGAGGAGCAGAACGGCGATGCACATCTGCAAGCACAGCCCAGTAGTTCAGCGACGCGTTCCAGCAACACGTCACGGCCGCACTCAGCCAGCCTGCTTCCTAACAGTTCCCGCGCCATGATGAGCGCAGCCCTCGTGTTCGCCTGCTCCCGTCGGGTGTAAGGTGTCGTTGCCGCGGCATGGTTTGCAAAGCGCGCCACGGAGCGCGTGTGTCGGGACGTCGCGGCGGTGGCCGCCAGCCCGCGCCGCTCGTGGCCGGCGGCGCCGAGTGGTGCTGGGGCAGCCTGGAGCGAGGGGTTGAGGTCTCCGTGGCCGGGCCGCGCCGCCCGCGCTGGCCAGGTCGCCCAGCGGGTGGCATGAGCCCCCTGGTCATCGGACATAGTAATCGTGTGGCGGTGACGGTGCGGACGATGGAAGAACAGATCCGGCGCACCCCTACCTGGCGCGCCAAATGTCAGATCTGGGGTTCCGGCAAAACCCTTAAGGTTCAAACTCTGGGGTGCGCACGAAGATCTCTCCTTTCGCCCTAGCTCGTCTACTCAACAACCCTAGGACTAGCTCGTCAGATCCGATGAACAAGGGACACAAGATTTATACTGGTTCGGGCCACCGTTGTGGTGTAATACCCTAATGCAGTGTGGTGTGGTGGATTGCCTTGTAGGCTGAGGAAGAACTAGTACATGGATGAACTGCCTCGTGCGGAGAGGTGTTCTTGAGCTCGGGTGAGCTTGTGGATTGTAAGAGGTCTCGATCATCCGATCCCTTCCCAAGGTGGTGGCTAGTCCTATTTATAGTGGCCCGGGTCCTCTTCCCAAATATTGAGCGGGAAGGAATCCCACAACAGCAAAATTTGAAGGGGGACAGCTAGTACAAGCTATCCTGACAAAAGGTGGTCTTCGCTTGCAAAGGCTCTGGTGGTGATGCCGCCCTGGGATCCGTGATGACCTCCATCCTACCGTCCTGCTGGTCTTGGTCTTGTTGCACTGATATGGAAACCTTTGTGTGACGCCTCGGGACTCTTCGTCTGCACCTGCCCCTTTAGCACCAATGGGAAAACTGGCACTCTGTGCCCGCTGGCACTCGCCTGGCCTTGGTCGTCACTGCTCAGGTCATGAGGACCTCGCGAGGAGTTCCTCGCCTCGATATCTCTGATCCTCACGAGCCTACCTGGTGAGGCCTCCCCAGGGAATGCCTTGTGTCGTCCTCCTCGTGAGGCTTGGCCCCTCGCGAGGGTCTTGAGTTGTCACTGACGATGTTGGGCCGTACCAGGCCGCCTGGTGAGCCACACCCTGAGCCACAGGCAGGCAAGTCTGGGTACCCCCGTTCCCAGAACGCCGACAATGTCATTGGGACCAAGTGGATCTTCAAGAAAAAGCAAGATGCGAACGGTGTGGTTGCTCGTAACAAGGCAAGATTGGTGGCACAAGGCTACCCCCAAGTCGAGGGTGTCGACTACGGTGAAACCTTTGCCCCCATTGCTCGTCTTGAATCTATTCACATTTTGCCTGTATATGCATCTCATCATGATTTTATGCAACAAATGGATGTGAAGAGTGCATTTCTTAATGGTCCTTTAAATGAGTTGGAAAACAACCCTGGGATTCGAGGATCCCAAGTTCCCCAATCATGTATACAAACTCAACAAGGCACTCTATGACCTTAAACAAGCCCCGCGCGCGTGATATGAGCACCTTACCGAGTTGTTGCAAGATCGTGGGTTTGAAATTGTGAAAACCAATCCTACTCTTTTTACTAAGAGGGTCAAAGGGGATTTGTTCATATGCCAACTATATATTGATGATATCATTTTTGGTTCTCCTAACAAATCTTGCAATGATGAGTTTATCGCACTAATGACCAAGAAGTTTGAGATGTCTATGATAGGAGAGTTGTTGTTATTTCTTGGATTCGAAGTCAAGCAAAGAAGAGAAGGAACCTTCAACAACCAAGCCAAATATACCCCAAGACATGCTCAAGAGACTGAAGCTCGGTGATGTCAAGCTATTCAAGTTTCCTATGCGTGCCAAATGCAAGCTTGACATTGATCCCAATGGTAAAGCCGTGGATCAAAAGGTATATTGCTCCATGATTGGATCCTTGCTTTACCTTTGTGCATCTAGACTGGATATTATGTTGAGTGTGGGAATGTGTGCAAGATTCCAAGCCGCACCTAAGGAAAGTCGCTATGTGGCAGTGAAGCAAATCTTTCAATATTTGGCTGATATCCCAAACTTTGGCCTATGGACCCCAAAGGAGCTAGCTTTGATCTCGTGGGATATTCACACTCGAATTGGGCGGGAGATATTGTGGATAGGAAGTCAACTTCCTGAGGGTGCCAATTTCTTGGTGGCTCTTTGGTAAATTGGTCTTCAAAGAAGCAAAATTGTGTGTCTCTCTTATCCATCGAGGCTGAATATGTACCCGCCGCAAGTTGCTGTGCACAATTGATATGGATGAGGCAAACTTTAAAGGGTTACGGTGTCACGTGTGACAAAGTGTCTCTTCTATGTGACGATGAAAGTGCAATCAAGATCTCCTACAACCTGGTGCAACATAGCAAGATGAAGCATATTGAGATTCATCATCATTTCATTCGAGATCATATCAAGCGTGGGGATATTGAGATTTTCTATGTCAACACTTAAGAACAACTAGTAGACATTTTCACGAAGCCCTTGGATGAAGCAAGATTTTGCGAGTTAAGGAATGAGCTAAATATCATTGATTCGAGAAATGTGGCTTGAATCTAGGCACACTTCACCGCATTCATCGTATTATCTTTTTCTAGATGGAGGCATGGACATAGGGGGAGTGTTGTTCTCTCAATGAACTCCCCCTCCCCCTATTATGCATAAATTGATCAAGTCTTTCACATTAGCCATTTATGGATGTTAATTGTGCTTCAAAGAGGAGTTTTGGTAATGGGCCCAAGGTTAAAATCTTTGCGGTGCCATACCAATTGACTCAAATATAGGCGACCTTGGTCACCGCCTTCTCATTAAGAGGTTTTGTTTCCTTAGGTTTAAGGTGTGCTTTATTTTTCTTGGTTTTCGGTTGTTGGTTTGCTCCGAGTGTGCTCTCCTTTTTTGTCGGCTTTTGTCCTTTGAGTACTCCTTCCCACTTGATGTGTTTAGTGTCTTTCACCTAAGCCTATCCTTGTCTCAACTTCTCATACATTGCATAAGCCCATTTCCCTCTTTGATCTAGTGCAGTTTTCTGGTAGCAGGCGTTACTACTACGGGCAGGAACAGTACTACCGCGCTGGCAAGGGGTACTACCATTGAGTGTAGTGTGTTTACCCCTGCCAATACACTAAGGCGGAACTACCAGTTGAGGGCACGGTGCTGCTGCTTAGGCGGTACTACCGCTGGGCCCAGCGGTACTACCACTTCGAGGACTTGCGTGGGGGTTAAGTGCTCGGCGCGGGGAGTTCCAACTCCCCCATACCCATTCACTTCTCCTCTCCCCATGTTCTCTCTCTCAAGTGACCCAAATATGCTCCGAAGGCCGGCTCTGGCCCTCCGAATCCGTGTCGTATTCTCTGTGTCCGACAGGTGGGATCGACGCCCACCTTCTCTTGCCATGGATACCGGTATTGCCCTCATTTTACTCTCCTACGGTTCTATTTTTTTGAATCCTGGTTCTAGGGCAATGCATGTGCTATTCATAGATTTTTGGCTAAATGTCGGTGTACAAAAAGGGAGGGTACACTTTTTGTACCCCTATGACTGTGCATGGGCAGTCTGAGCACGGGCACCGCCACACCAAGCAAGGCAAGGGAGGTGAGCCAGGGTAAGACCGACGCTCGATGGAACTGAAGCAACACCAAAGCCAAGACCACAAAGAGCAAAGGGACGAAGCGGGTTCCCCCGGCAAGATCCTTGCCGGGAGCCAGTTTTAGCAGCCCCAGCAAGACCCTTGCCGCGGCAACTTGCCCCACGCCTATGGAGCAAATCACCCTTGAGTCCACTGCCCCCATGGGGCAAGGATTCGGGAGACATCCCCGTGGTGGCATGCAGATCTTTGTGAAGACATTCAAGATCAGATACGCACTAAGAAGACGACGACCCTTGGCGGGATCCCAGCCAAGGAAGACCACAAGACCTCCGGCAACACCTTGCCGGGGATGGAAGCAGGCGCCGCGGAAAGACCATTGCCGGGGCCCCGGCGAGGCCCTTGCCGAGGACATCCGCAGGGCCACCATCAGGCCCACGCCGACTAAACTTCCACCACCTTATGCAGCTGTCGACCCAACCAGCTGGGCAGGCACCTGCGTGGCGATATGCAGATCTTCGTGAAGACCCACCATTGCGCCACCTCAGCTGCCTGCCTACCTACATGGCATCTCAGGCATCGCTGGCCAGGGCGCCTGTCGACACAAGAAGGAGCGGCGACGGACGAGACAGATCTCTCTCCCGTCCCCGATAAAGCAAGGACACCTAAGCAAGACACATTAAATGTGCCTTGTCATGTAATGCGAGGGATAAACTCGCATCACTGTACCCTTTCCACCTCCTGTGTGCCACTGTGGCAACCCCTTTTTCTATAAAAGGAGGCCCGAGGCGACCAGGAAGAGGATTCGGCTTTTTGGAGCTCCTCACGCCCCATAGCTAGCTAGCTAAAGAACACAAACATACAATCCACCAAAGCAGGAGTAGGGTTTTACGCATCCTCGCGGCCCGAACCTAGATAAACGAACTGTGTGCTATCTGTTTGACCCGCTCTTCTCTCAACCCCGCGCCCCGCAACCGTAGTAGGGATTCTTGTGATCCCATAGGTGTGGTTCCCAATACACCGACATCTTTGGTGCTCCAGATAGGGGGGTGCAGTTGTGAGAATCGGCTTTAGCAGTTAGTTCGACACTTCTTCATCATCATGGCACCCAAGAAGAAGATGACGGTGGCGGTTGGCCATTTGGAAGCCGGACAGCCCGTCCCGACACCGGCGAGCAGCGGACCGGTCGCGGAAAGGACCTGGGGCGCTGCTCGCGAACACCAACACCGTCCCAGCAGCAGGAGTTTGGGAGGTGGCGATGTTTGTGCGCCTGGTAACGGGCCACACACCACCAAATCCAAAGACGGAGCCAGGCCCTCCTCGGGTGGCGCAGGACCCTCCAGGATCGCTGCCGCATCATTCGAAGGCGACGCAAGGACCTCCAGGACTCCCATGCCGGCGCTGACAGCGCGCTCCTCCCAAGCAGCGCGCGACAAACGGCGTCATCACACCGAAGATCCCGGGCGTCGCCGCGAGAAGAGCCTCGAGCGCCACTCCCGAGACATAGAAGACCTGCCCGCCCGCCGAAACGCTGGTGAAAACGGCATGCGACCGTGGGATCGTGATGGAGCTCCTCCTGACATGGTCGGGGGTCGAAGCACGTCGCGGTCCGTGCAGGTTTCGCTACCGCTAACCCCAGCAGAAGCCCTGGCGCGCGCGCAGTTGCTCCTCGACTTTCCTCCCGTTACGGGGAAACTCGACGAATGGAGAGCCACCATCCGAAGCCTTGTCGCGGTCGCCAACAAGGATGAACCAAGTCCAGCGAGGCTCCTGGGTCGACGCTCCGATGGGGTCCCACGCACCGGTGGCGGGAGGACCGGCAGCACCGCGGCCACGGTGCATTCGCCTCCTCCTCGCCCGGTACCGCGTGTGTCGAATCGTCGAGACGTCGCGGGTGATGACATCTCCATATCGTCATCCGACCCACAGACCCACGGCGATCAGCGTCAAGTTCTTCAGGAGAGAGCTCATGAAGACGCTTGAACCACCATCGAGCGCCGGCGCGGAGCGCGCCACCAGTCAGACAGGCGAGCAGGGCCTGCTGTGAACCGCCCAGCACCGGAGAGCCCTAGAAGTCTACCTTACGAGGTAGGCTGTCCGGCTTTTACTCGTGAGCTGCGGCAGTTCCAGTGGCTCACTCACCGCACCTTCAAGCCTGACGTTGGCGAGAAGTACAATGGCAAGACCCACCTGTCGGAGTTCCTCGGCATCTACACCATCGCGATGCAAGCTGCCGGAGCCCGCGACGATAAGGTGCTTGCGAATTACTTTCCGTTGGCTCTCAAACCCAATGCCATGTCGTGGTTGATGCACTTGCCGGTAGACTCTATTTCCTCCTTGTCGAATTTCTGCCATGAGTTTGTTGGCGCCTTTACTGGAGGTCACCAAGCCCATGGCCAAGCAAGTGACCAGCACGTCATTCCCCAGAAGGAAGGCGTGAGTCTGCGCAAGTATATACAGAGGTTCAGCTGGGTATAGTACAATATCCCTGATGTTCACCCTGCCGCCATCATCAGCACGTTTCATCAAAACGGGCGTAACCGCAAGATGCGCGAAGAGCTGGCAATGACCAAGGTGAAAGACGTGGCAAAACTCTATGTTCTTGCTGACAGATGTGCCCGGGCTGAAGAGGGAAGGAAGTACCCCGGCGAAGATCTCGGCGTGGAAACCGACTCTTCAGATGAGGATGCTGCCGCCCCGGCAAAGAAAGGCCGGCGCCGCAACAGGAAGCGCAAAGGTAAAGCCGTGCTTGCCATCAAGGGATCTGATGACGCCGGCTCCGCCAAGAAAACCAAGGCGGATGACCCTGGCAAGGAAATTGCTGGGTGTGTCGCCTGCCGGGCCTGGGCGGCTGCCGAGAAGCCAAGAAACTCCGACAACCAATACTGCAAGATCCATCGCACCAAAGGCCATGATCTCCAGAACTACCGACAGGTTGAGCTCCTTGCTAAGAAGCAGAGGGCTGAATATGAGAGGCGGGACAAGGAGAAGGGCCAGGACGGTGCTGAGGGGTCCGGCAAGAAGCGTGACGGCCAAGCAGGCCGTCGCGGCAAGGATAAACAGCAGGAGAGGCCCGCCCGGGACCGTGACAGAAGGCCCGAAGACGACGATCACGAAGAGGACGACGAGTCCGGCGACCAAGAGTTTCAGAAAGCCACGGAGGCCATGTGCGTCGAGGGCGGCGCCTCGCTGCATACTTCTCACCGCCAGCTTAAACAGTGGGTGTGTGAGATTACAGCGGTGGAGCCGTCGTCTGGTGCCCAAAAGCCGCTGAAATGGTCCAGCACGCCTATCATTTTTGACACTGAGGATCACCCTGATTGCACTACTGCGGTAGGGTGCTTGCCATTGTTAATTTCACCAACAATACGCAACCTCAAGGTGACAAAGATGCTAGTCGATGGCGGGGCCGGTCTAAACTTAATCTCACCTACCGTGATCGAGAAGCTGCAGATTCCTGACGGAGACCTCAAATAGACGGGCACGTTTCAGGGGGTCATCCCGGGGAAAAGTCAACCAAAGGGGAAGGTCATACTGCCCGTGACTTTTGGAAGTGATCTGAACTACAGGACAGAAAGGATCGTGTTCGATGTCGCCAAGATCCCCTTGCCCTACAACGGGATCCTTGGCCGCCCAGCGTTGGCCAAGTTCATGGCAGCGTCACACTATGCCTACAACACCCCTCCGATAAGAAAGATGCGCTGATTTGCGCTGACCAACTATACCAACAGGCAGTTGCAGCAGCTGCCGCCACTAGGGCACTTGCTCCTGCCACTGGAGCCTCGGGCGGGAAGAAGAAGAAGTAGAAGATGACCGGTGAGACCTCGGACACCCACTCCGGCAAGTACACCTCTTCGGAGTGTAGTGCTCTCGTCGAGGACGTGCCAGAGAGCTCTACCGGCGGAAACAAGAAGTCCAGGGCCACACCGTCGGGAACCAAGAAGGTTTCTGTCAAGGAAGACGGCACAGGAGGGGCTTTCACCATAGGCTCCACCCTTGACGACAAATAGGAAGACGCGCTCGTCACCTTCCTGCGGGCAAATGTCGATGTGTTTTCATGGCAAGCATCCGACATCCCCGGCGTTCCCAGGGAGGTGATTGAGGACCACCTTGCTGTTTGTCCTCATGCGCGGCCCGTCAAGCAGAAGGTCGGGAAGCAAGCTTTGGAACGACAAGATTTCATCACAGAGGAGATCCGGAAACTGGAAGCAGCGGGTTTGGTAAGAGGAGTGCTCCATCCAACGTGGTTGGCCAATCCGGTGGTAGTGCGCAAGGCGAATGGGGAGTGGAGGCTGTGTATTGATTACACAGATATCAATAAGGCTTGTCCCAAAGACCCCTTCCCGTTGCCGCGCATCGACCAGATTGTTGACTCCACGGCTGGGTGTGACTTGTTGTCATTCCTCGATGCCTACTCCGGCTACCATCAGATCTTCATGACAAGAGAAGACGAAAAGAAGACAGCATTCATCACCCCATGTGGTACGTATTGTTTCGTACGAGTGTCTTTCGGGTTGAAGAGTGCTAGCTTGGCGTTTGCAAGGGCAGTCCAGATTGGTTTTGAACCCCAGCTCCATAGAAATATGGAGGCTTATATGGATGATATAGTGGTAAAAACCGAGAACAAGGCAACCCTCATACCGGATCTACAAGAGACGTTTGCAAACCTACGCAAGATTAATCTCAAGCTGAACCCTGAGAAGTGTGTCTTCGGCGTCCCGTCTGGCAAGCTTCTCGGGTTCTTTGTGTCACAGCGTGGGATAGAGGCCAATTCGAACAAGATCAAAGCTATAGAACAGATTGAAGCACCCAAACAGGTCAAGGATGTGCGTCGGCTTGCTGGCTGCTTTTCCGCCATGAGCAGATTCATTTCCAAGTCTGCTGAGCGCGCCCTCCCCTTTTTCAAGATTTTGAAAAAGGCGGGCCCAATGGAGTGGACGCCAGAAGCCGAAGTAGCGTTGCAATATTTGAAGAGGTATCTTTCCTCCACTCTAGTACTAGTTGCGCCTAGGCCACAAGAACCGTTGCTGCTATACCTGGCGGCAACGAACCAGGTGGTCAGCGCCGCACTAGTGGCATAGAGTGAAATTGATGACGAGGTGATAGCAGCGACAGAGCCTGATGTCGTTGGTGCAGAGACGACACGGCCGGTTGGAGTGCCGTCAAGGAAGAAAATGATGCAGCACCCCGTCTACTTTGTTAGCTCCCTCTTGCAGGGGGCTAGATCAAGGTACTCCAGTGTGCAGAAATTGCTCTTCGGCCTTCTTATGGCCTCGAGGAAGCTGCATCACTACTTCTAGGCGCACGAGATCACTGTCGTCACACGCCTCCCTCTGCGATGGATATTGCACAATCCACATGCAACGGGAAGAATTGTGGAGTGGGAACTGGAGCTGTCCAGCTTTGGCCTCAAGTTTGAAAGTACCTCGATGATTCAAAGCCGAGTCCTGGCGGAGTTCGTTGCATAATGGACCGCGACGCCTGATGAAGAAACCCAGGAAACTGCTCTCCCCGGCAAAGAGGCGAGTTGCAACTGGATCATGTACTTTGATCGAGCTTTCTCCTTACAGGGCACCAGGGCTGGCGTACTGCTTGTCGCTCTCACCGGAGAGCACCTCAAGTACGTGGTCCGGATGCACTTCCCCAGAGAGGTATCAACGAACAATACTGCCGAATATGAGGGGCTGCTTGCTGGTCTTAGGATCGCGGCAGACCTCGGAATCAAGAAACTCATTGTCAGGGGCGATTCGCAGCTTGTCGTCAAACAAGTCAACAAAGATTACCAGAGCCCGTTGATGAAGGCCTATGTCGATGAAGTGAGAAAGCTGGAAGAGCGCTTATGGTATACAGGCGGAGCACGTTCCCCGAGCAGAGAATGACATCGCCGATTACCTGTCAAAGTGCACTGCCCTCAAGTTACCTGTGGAACCAGGTACCTTTGTGCTTCAGCTTTCTCAGCCATCCGTTGATCCATCAACAGAGCAAAACAAGAGGAGGAAATCAGGGCCCGGCAAGTACTTTCCCGCCGAGCTCCCCGGAGCCGCCGGCAAGGATGTTGCCGGGGACACTTAGCCCGCCACGGGACGGCTAGCTCCGGTGGAGCATCAAGCTCTTGCCGTCGAGACAGCCGCTCCTACAGTGGAGGAAATGCCTTTAGTCCTCACCGTCGAGCCCCAGGCTCCAGCGTGGGCACAACATACCGTCCGATTCCTCCAAACTGGGGAACTTCCTGAGAAGCAGGAAGAAGCGGAAAAAGTAGCCCGTCGATCTGCTATGTACCAGTTCGTCGATGACGTCCTGTACAGAAAGAGACCGAACGGCATGAAATTGAAGTGTATCCCTCGAGAGGAAGGACTGGGGATGTTGGTAGAGATACATGGGGGCATATGTGGATCCCACATAGGGTCAAGAGCCCTTGCCGGCAAGGCATTTCGGCAAGGCTTCTTCTGGCCCACCGCCCTCCAGGATGCGACGACACTGGTCACCAGGTGTGAAGCGTGTCAGTTCCATACAAAGAAACTTCATCAACCAGCTCAAGCCCTTCAAACCATTCCTCTCTCCTGGCCCTTCTTGGTCTGGGGGCTCGACATACTGGGCCCTTTCCCCTGCGCTGTCGGGGGCTTTGAGTACTTGTACGTCGCAATCGACAAGTTCACAAATTGGCCGGAGGTGGAGGCGTGAGGAAGGTCACAGCTATGTTAGTCGTCAAGTTCTTCAAGGGACTAGTGTGTCGTTTTGGTGTACCCAACAGGGTCATCACCGACAAGCCGCACCTTCGTGCAATATACCCAAGACCTCGGCGGCAAAGTTTGTTTCGCTTCCGTTGCTCACCCACGAAGCAATGGTCAAGATGAGAGAGCAAACACTGAAGTATTGCGAGGCTTAAGGACAATGTCAGGACCCCGATCCTAAGTCACACCGGTCTAGCTGTAACACGTCATATCACTTTGCGGCCTCACGCACGGTATCCCCACGGGTGCCACCTTACCTGGCCCGGGACCGTTTGCGCATTTTGGCTCACGTACATGACTGTGTCTCTAGCATCCATATGACAGAGAACCCGGGCCGACATGGCTAGTTATAAACCAAAAGTGGCACTAAATTACAGAGACAGGCATCCATGACCCAGCAACGAACGTGTCGGTCATCAACGTATGAACCCAAGTCGTAGCAAGCTACATGGACTTAAAGGAACAACGCGTGACATTTCCCCTAAGGGACAGACACAGGAATGAAGAAGGACACATGCCGGCCAGCCTACGTGTTCCGAGCAGTAGCAAGCTACCAAGGCTCATTGGAATCACTAGGAGGCATTTCCCTGTAAGATAGGCTACCAAAGGAAAACAACTAGGTGTCGGATCCCACACATACCAAGCATTTCAATCATACACGCAATATGCTCAATATGTGCAAATACAACATTGCATCACAACAGAACTCTATGACTCAAAGTACTTTATTTAAAAGGCTCCAAGAGCCATACATACCATATTCATACAGGTAGGGGTCACATGACCCAACACTCAAGTCATACAGTCATACAAGCACAAGCGGAAGCTACATGTCTGAGTACAGACAACTTAGAAAATAAAACAGGCTTGGTGTAGCCTGACTATCTACAAGGCCCTTCACAAGCTCCAGATCACCGTCTGGGTGTCAAGCTACTCGTCGACGTCAACGTCTATGTAGAACCCATCAGCAGGGGCAGGGTGCTCCTCTGCAACAGTTATTAAGCAAACATGAGTACAAAGGTACTCAGCAAGTCTTACCACAGAACCTATCATACATGCAACATTATCAAAGGGGGTAGTGGAGTTTATAGCAGAATGCTAGCTTTGACCTTGGCTAACCTATACTACAACTCTCAACGGATTGCAAGATGTTATTACGAACACGAGTCCTCTACTCACCACATCAATACACTACCGAGGATCCTCTTCCGTCATCCTACGGAAGGGACATCCACGGCACTCACGCTTATCTTGAGGCTTTTAGTAGTAACCATCAACTTGTCTATGAACTGTAAGAGCAACCAAGTAGTTCGTACCGCGAACAACGGCTATTCGAATAGTTTGATAACCCTGCAGGGGTGTACCTCTTCACACACGCTTCCACCACTTATCGCCGTTTACTCGGCGTGTACTCGGCAACCTTCAAGCGGAAGCCCAGCGAGGGTGTCGGCCACGACCTGACTAACTACTCAAGTCTCTCGTCCAGGTTTATCGCCTATTTGGGTTCCATCCGTGGGGAGATCCGGCCGGGGTGTCGCTCACGGCCCCAAACGATGTGTACAGGGTTGCCGAGTCACCAAACGGGCAACCGGTACATCGTGCCACGTACCTGTCACATCACAACCCACCCCGAGGGTCAACGTTGTGCACGACCTCCAGTAAGCTATAAACACCAGAAACTAATTGCAACTCCTGGACAGATATCAAGGGTAATTAATAAGCCGAGAGGGTCAATTAAGGATCCCAATGCGTGGTAGTAGCTGTAACTTGAACCACACATACAGATCTCGGGTCCTATGGACGATTCCAATGAAACAATCCACCATGTACTCCTACATGGCCTTTCATCGATACCTTTACCAAGCGTATTCCACACTTCCTTCTCTTTATCGGTAAGATCATTTCACTCTGATCCATCACCCAGATGAACCAGACCAGACACAACTCTAAGCATAGCAGGCAACATAAGTAAATAGCATGGTGGATCACACATCACATGGCTCAAACAACTCCTACACATGCTAGTGGGTTTCAACTATTTACTGTGGCATTGACAGGTCATGCAAGGGAATAGGGTTCAACTACCGCAGCAAGTAGCAGTTCACGCGCTGTTGCCTTAATGCAGTAAAAGAGGGCAGGAGCGAGAAGATTGGGTTTGTATCGGAATGATCAATGATTGCTTGCCTGACAAGGTAGTTGTCGGGTACTGCTCTTCAACTGGATACGCAGCAGTATCCTCGGAAGCAGGACCTAACACAGGGAATTCCGACGATACAATCATTAACAAACAAATGCAACAATATGATGCATGTTTATGACATGGCAAGATGCATGTGTGTTGGCTAATGCAACTAAAACCAGAAGGGTTTGAACTTATTTGAATCAAGGATTCAAATTGAAGTTCAAACTATTATTTGAATAAGTGCATTATCATGTTTTTGATGTATACAGCAAGTTAACTTGTTCAAACATGCATGAAACCAGTGCCATTAGAAAGATTAGATTTTTCTGATCATTTTTCATATATAAATCTTTTCCATCTGAGCTATGGTTGATTTTATATGATTTTTAGAAGTTTTGGGTATTTTCTGGAATTTCCTGAATTATTATAAAACCTAAAAATCCCAGAAAAACCTTTACTGCGTCAGCATGACATCATGCTGACGTCAGGCAGTCAACAGGGCCAGTCCAGGTCAAACCTGACCAGTGGGTCCCTCATGTCAGTCTCACAGCTAATTAACTTAGTTAATTAGAGTTAAACTAGAACTAATTAGCTGTCAGTGGGGCCAGGGCCCACGTGTGAGTGACTAAACTAATTAACTAATTAAATTAAATTAACACCTAAACTAGGTTTGACTTGCGGGCAGGGCCCACATGTCATTGACCCAGGGGGTCAAACCCGTGGTCAAAACAGGTCCAACTCGCCGGCGTTTAGCCGCCGGCAAGGCCAAACGCGGCGGCGCGCTTCGGAAAACGCCTACGGTGCACGGTTCGAGCTGCGGTTGGGTGCGTTGGATAGCCCTTGCTGTTGCGCATCGGATGGTGGTGGTCGCCGGACCTGGGGTGGCCGGAGACGACGGCAACGAGCTCGACGGCGGCGACCGGCGTCGGGCGTGTGTGGAGAAACGGCTGCAGGGGCCTAGGCGATGCGTGCGTAGCACCGTTCGCATCTACGTGCTGCGGTGAGTATGTTGGACGGGTGCCAGTGACCAAATGGTCACCGGAGCATCACCGGCGGCGAGCACAGCGGCGGTGCGTGCGGTTGAGCTTCGTGCAGGGCAAAAGGGAGCCAACGGAGAGGGGGAGGAGGTAGCTAGGCTCACAGGGGTTGCGGCAAGCACCGGAGCGAGCTCGGGGGTGGTCGGAGCTGAGCAGAACGGCGAGGGGGATCTCCGCGGCCGGAGTTGGGGAAGAAGAGGTCGGGGCGTCTCCAGGGCGGGCGAGCGCTCGGGGCTCGGCCTGTTCGAAGCAGTCGAGGACGGCGGAGACGATGGACACCAGGGCGGAGCTCAGGGACGACGGTGGACGCGGCTTCTACGACGGTGCGATCACGGCAGCGTCGGCCATGGCGCGGGGAGAGCGGAGGAGAGGAACTGGGGGGGAGGTGGAGGTGTCTGCGGGATCGAGGAGAACGTGGAGGGTCGAACCATCCCTCCAGGACGGCGAGGGGGTGAAGGAAGGCGGCGGGCAGCTGCGTGGCGCGCGGCGCGGTCGCCGTCGAGCACCTGCCTGCCTGCCTGGCCGAGCCAAGCAGCTCGCTGGAGCGGCAGCTGGGCTGGGCCGGCAGGTGGGCCGGGTGGGCGCCAGGTAAGCTTCTCTCTCTCCCTTTTTTTCTATTTTCTTTTCTGTTTCATTTCTTTTGCAACTTTGTTTAATTAAATAAAATGCCAAAGCATTTTTGTAACTCATAACACTTGTCATACCTGCTGCATATAATATGAACAGTAGGAAACATTATAGTTTATGATTGTTTGAGCATTTAAAATATTTTGTAGCATTTAAATGCCCAAATTCAAATACCATATGATTTAATCCAAAGCCCTAGATTGTCCTAGAAAATTGTGCACCATTTTTGGCAGAGGTTTAAGACCAAGGCAGAAATGATGAACATTTTGAAGGGCATTTTGGGTACATTGGAAAATATTTTAGCAAACCCTAGTTGTTAGGGGAGGGGTGCTGGGGTTTCTGTTAATCCCATTTCAAGTTTCTTTGAAAGTAAACATGATGCACACTCTAGTTAGGTCCTAATGCAAGTGCTAGCTAGGGATGTGACAACTCACCCCCACTTAAAAGAATCGCGTCCCGAGATTCGGGTTCCTCCGGAAAGAGGGTGGGGTACTCAAGTCGAAGACGATACTCCCTTTCCCAAGTAGCTTCACTCTCGGAATGATGTGACCATTGAACCTTGAGAAACTTGATATTGTGGCGTCGAGTGGTGCACTCAGTTTGATCAAGAATACGAACGGGGTATTCTTGATATGTGAGATTGTCTTGGAGATCAAGCGTTTCGTGGTCCACTCCGCGGATAGGATCCGAGAAGCAACGCCTGAGTTGAGAAACGTGGAAAACATCATGAACTCTGGAGAGGTGCGGAGGTAGTTCCAATTGGTAGGCAACTTCTCCTCGTTTGGCAAGAATGCGAAAAGGACCGATGTAACGAGGGGCCAATTTGCCTTTGATACCGAAGCGATGGATTCCCTTAAGAGGAGTAACCCGAAGGTAAGCCTTATCGCCGACTTCAAAAGTCACAGCCTTATGATGACTATCATATTGGCTCTTTTGGCGAGACTGGGCTGTTTTCAATCTTTCACGAACGATGCGAACTTGTTCCTCTGCTTCCTGGATCATATCCGGGCCAAAGAATTGTCTTTCCCCGGTCTCTGACCAGTTAAGAGGTGTTCGACACCTTCGTCCATATAGAACTTCGAAGGGAGCTTTACCCAAGCTGGCTTGATAACTATTGTTATAAGCGAATTCGGCAAATGGAAGACACTTTTCCCATTCCATACCGAAAGAAATGACAGAGGCTCGAAGCATGTCTTCCAGAATTTGATTGACTCGTTCCACTTGACCACTTGACTGCGGATGGAAGGCAGTACTGAAAGAGAGATGAGTTCCCATAGCATTCTAGAAACTTTCCCAAAATCGGGAAGTGAAAAGACTTCCACGGTCTGAGTTAATCTCCAATGGTACACCATGTAGTGAAACTATCCGAGAGATATATAAGTCTGCTAGCTGGCTAGCGGTAATACTCTCCCGAACAGGCAGGAAATGAGCTACTTTAGAGAGGCGGTCGATAACGACGAAGATAGCATTATTCCCTTTCCTGGACCTGGGAAACCCGGTAATGAAGTCCATACCGACTTTATCCCATTTCCATTCAGGAATAGCTAGAGGTTGAAGGGTGCCAGCAGGCCGTTGATGCTCTGCTTTGACTCGACGACAAACGTCGCAGTTAGCAATGAACTGAGCAATTTCTCTCTTCATCCTAGTCCACCAGAATCTTTGACGTAGGTCTTGATACATTTTGGTACTACCGGGATGAATCGTGAGAGGAGATTCATGAGCCTCCTTAAGAATCATCTGTCGTAGTTGCGGTTTCTTGGGTACCACCAAGCGGTTCTCGAAGTACACTACACCTCGATTATCCATAGAGAAGCTTCTAGCAACTCGGCTAGCAATGTTCTCCTTGATCCGAGATATGCCTTTATCATACCGCTGGGCAACTATGATTTGATCCATAAGGGTAGGTTTCGCCACCAAGGTGGAAAGGAATCCTCGAGGAACAATGTGAAGGTTAAGCTTACGAAATTCCTCGTGGAGAAGTGGTTGACTTTGTTGTAACATTAAATTGTTACAATATGACTTCCGACTTAGTGCATCAGCCATGACATTGGCCTTTCCAGGAGTGTAAGTGATTCCTAAGTCGTAGTCGGTGAGCAACTCAACCCAACGTCTTTGCCTGAGATTTAGATCCGGTTGGGTGAAGATATACTTCAGACTTTGGTGATCAGTGAAGATTTCACAACGATTACCAAGAAGGTAATGTCGCCATGTTTTGAGTGCATGGACTACAGCTGCAAGCTCTAAATCATGAGTAGGATAGTTATCCTCATGTGGACGCAACTGTCGAGATGCGTATGCAATCACTTGACGATCTTGCATGAGAATGCAACCTAGTCCTTGTCGCGAGGCGTCGCAATAGATTATAAAATCCTTGGAAAAATCTGGTGGTACCAGTACAGGTGCAGATGTCAGGCGTGTTTTCAGTTCCTGAAAACTGGACTCGCACTGTGGGGTCCACTCAAACTTTTTATCTTTCTTGAGGAGTTCGGTTAGAGGTTTAGCAACCTTGGAGAAGTTCTCGACGAAACATCGGCAATAGCTCGCTAAGCCAAGAAAACTCCTAACTTGCTTGACCGATTCAGGGGGAGTCCAATCAAGGACGGCTTGAACTCGCTCGGGATTGACAGCAATACCCTTGCCAGAGATCACATGACCTAGATAGGTTACTTCTGGCAACCAAAATTCACATTTAGAGAATTTGGCATAAAGGCGGTGCTCTCGAAGTTTCGTCAATACCAGCCTTAAATGCTCGGCATGATCTTCCTTGTTCTTGGAGAAAATGAGTATATCATCGAGGTATACCACGACGAATTTATCCAAATACTCCATGAATATAGAATTCATTAACCGAGAAAAGGTAGCTGGGGCATTGGTTAATCCGAAGGACATGACGGTGTACTCATATTGGCCATAACGAGTAACGAAAGCCGTTTTAGGAATGTCCCCGTTCTTGATTTTGATTTGATGGTAGCCCAACCTCAAATCCATCTTAGAGAAGACTGAGGATCCAGCGAGCTGATCATACAGGTCGTTGATCCTGGGGAGCGGATACTTATTCTTTATGGTGACCAGATTGACAGGTCGGTAATCTACAACCATCCGCTCCGTTCCATCCTTCTTCTTGACGAAGAGGACGGGGCAAGCCCAATGGGGAAGAACTAGGACGGATGAAACCCTTTTGCAAGGACTCATCGAGTTGTTTCTTTAGCTCAGCTAATTCTAGCGGTGCCATCTTATAAGGTCTCCTAGAGATTGGGACAGTTCCAGGGATAAGATCTATCACGAACTCGACATCTCTGTCAGGTGGAACTCCTGGCAGTTCTTCTGGGAAAACATCGGAAAATCACGGACTACCGGGATATCTTCGAGTTCTGGTAGAGGGCTGGCATTAAGAGAGTAGAGCTGACGTTCAGCCATTCGAGTCAAGACATTGACTATCTTGCCGGATGGATGTGTAAGTTGAACGGTCCTAGTAAAGCAATCAATTTTGGCGTAATGGGTTGTCATCCAATCCATACCCAAAATGATATTTATGTCCGAGGACTTGAGAGCGATTAAAGATGCAAGGAAAACAAGTCTATCGACAAGGATTTCATTTCCATGGCTTACCCTAGAGGTTTGCCACTTTGAACCAGGAGTTTGAATAACCATGGAAGTAGGCATGTCACAAAAAGTCATGTCGTGCAATCGAGCATAGCTCTCAGATATGAACGAATGGGATGCTCCAGTATCGAAACGAACAGATGCTAGATGGCAGTTTACGAGAAGCGTACCAAGGACGACGTTAGGATCCTCATAAGCTTCTTCGACAGAAACATAGTTGACATGACCACGTGCAGTGGGGATTGGCTTGACATAGTTCACCTTGCCGGTTGGCTTACCACGGCCAACGGGTTTTCCTGGCTGATTCTGGGGACAATCACGCATGTAGTGTCCCGGTTCTCCACACTTGAAACATGTCACAGTGGTGGTGCGTGGAGCAAAGTTGGAAGGTGGACCTCCATAGGTCTTAGCAGGTGCAAACTGTTGAGTTGGGCGAGGCGCCTCATAGGATGGCCTCGGTGTATACTTGGGTGGCAGAGCAGTGTTAGGAACCCACACACGGCGCTTGTGAGAACCAGAGCCGGATGAGGAACCAAGGTCTCGAGTATGCTTGTGGGTGGCCTCGAAGTCGGTCTGGCCTGTCTCTGCACTGATAGCCTTGTTAACCAACTTCTGGAAGGAAGTGCACTCGTGCAGACGTAAATCTCGACGAAGTTCAGGGCTGAGTCCCTTGCGGAACCTCGCCTGTTTCTTGGCATCGGTGGATACTTCCTTAGGTGCATAGCGTGCCAGATTACCAAACTCACGACTATAGCCATCCACAGTTAAACGGCCCTGGGTGAAATTGCAGAATTCCTCCCGCTTGCGATCCATGAGACCTTACGGAATGTGATGTTCACGGAATGCCTCACTGAACTCAACCCAGGTAGTGACTTGGCCAGCAGGACGCATAGCTTCAAAGTTTTCCCACCAAAGACTGGCAGGGCCCTCAAGATGGTAGGCGGCGTAGATAACCTTGTCAGCTTCGGCCACACGGGCAGAGTGTAGCTTGTGGGTGATACTACGTAGCCAGTCATCAGCATCCAGAGGTTCAGTGGAGTGATGGAACTTTGGTGGACACATCTTGATAAAATCGTGGATTGACACCACGTCATTCCTCTGACGGAACCCAGTGTTCTGCTCTATGCGTTCCAGCAGACGGTTGGTCTCTCTCTTGTTCCGTGCTGCTTCAAGCATAACTTCCGCCAAAGAGGGTGGCTGGGGCAGATTCCCATCTCTAGCCCCACTAGCCTCACCCTGCTCCTGAGCAGCAGGAGTGTTGCGAGTGTTGACCATCCTAGGAAAACAAAACAACGGTTTAGACAAGGATGGCAAAAATTTGACATAGAAGTGCAGAATGTAATGGATGACACAGAATGCAGAGATGTTCATCCGTACGACATGGTAATATAGGAACTGCTATATATACACCAGTGGTCATACACACCATACAAAGTTTAGTACAAGCCAAGGCTAAAGTACAACTGCGGTGAAAGACGATACATCCCATCAGAGGCATTCCAAGCTCCTATACATTATTTAACTACACCTCCGGAATTCAGTACACACTAAGTCATATTCCACAAGACGCGCAAGACTGTGGAAATACAACTACTACAATACTACTACTACCACGGACTAGCTCAGACATTCGCGTAGTAATCCTCGTAAAGATTACCACCGTAGCCTGGAAGTGGTACAGACGGATCTTGGAACTCGCGAGCACTCGAAGGCTGTGGACCATAGGGGCATAGGTGTGGTCTTGGTCCCGATGCTGGTGGTAACCGACGCCCACGTGGAGGCGTAATACCCCCAACGTCACGCCAATCCATGCGATCAGGCAGACGAGTTCGCACAGGATACAAATCCCGCATGTCCAGATATCCGGCGTGCACAGCAGGTGCAAGCCGTGTCAAAGTAGTCCAGTGAGCGGCTCGAGTGTTATACAGCTCCATTCGGAGGGCACGGACCTCACGGTCCCTATCCTCCAACATCTGAACAGTAGTCTGAAGCAGTGGCTCTTCATGAGCAGCATCAGTATACAGACCAGTGTAGTAGCCTTCCTCTCCGGGAAGTGAGGCTGGCATGTAACAGAACTCAGTGTTCAGCAACAGGGCATGCCTAGCACGGAGAATGGTCATCATCGAATAAGCGGCATCCTGCACTGCCATCTCGATGGTAATCCCGAGTCCATAAGACCAATGGATGGGATCATTAGCTCCGGGATATGAGGGGTATATCCGGACTGTGCAGAAATACTGACTTTGATTGAAATCCCGGTACTGTTCCTCCACAGTGTATTCAGGATACCAGCGATAACCGGTCTCAGTCATCACACGAACTAGCATGGCTGTGTGACCGGGCACATTAATGCACCGAGTCAAACGAACCACTTGGTGAGGGATGCGGCCAGACATCTGAAACACGAAATAATGCAAAGGCATTAGTGTTTCTGGAAGAAATCGGGCAGCATAACAACTGTAAATGATCAAACAAAGATTTGAGACATCATACAAATGATAGCATAGCCACTCAACAATTCCATATCAAGGTTCCGGTTCAACAATCATCAAACTAAAAGGATAGAAACTGAACTGAGGCTTGAAACCAACAATCCTAAGAGTCTACGGATTAGTAACACGTGAACCTAGTAAGGATAAGAGGCCAAGTCCTAATCCCCGTAGAAAGAATAGACTGACTCAGATCAGAAGACATAAGGTAAAGGAGTAAAAAGAGCCTTACGTTCCCTTCCACAATCAATTCCCCTACATATAACTAAGAATATTTCTAGACTCAACATCGACCAGTTTGGCTTGAGAAACCTACAGGCAGTCCAGCTCTGATGCCAACGCTGTCAGGACCCCGATCCTAAGTCACACCGGTCTAGCTATAACACGTCATATCACTTTGCGGCCTCACGCACGGTATCCCCACGGGTGCCACCTTACCTGGCCCAGGACCGTTTGCGCATTTTGGCTCACGTATACGACTGTGTCGCTAGCATCCATATGACAGAGAACCCGGGCCGACATGGCTAGTTATAAACCAAAAGTGGCACTAAATTACAGAGACAGGCATCCATGACCCAGCAACGAACGTGTCGGTCATCAACGTATGAACCCAAGTCGTAGCAAGCTACATGGACTTAAAGGAACAACACGTGACATTTCCCCTAAGGGACAGACACAGGAACAAAGAAGGACACATGCCGGCCAGCCTACGTGTTCCGAGCAGTAGCAAGCTACCAAGGCTCATTGGAATCACTAGGAGGCATTTCCCTGTAAGATAGGCTACCAAAGGAAAACAACTAGGTGTCGGATCCCACACATACCAAGCATTTCAATCATACACGCAATATGCTCAATATGTGCAAATACAACATTGCATCACAACAGAACTCTATGACTCAAAGTACTTTATTTAAAAGGCTCCAAGAGCCATACATACCATATTCATACAGGTAGGGGTCACATGACCCAACACTCAAGTCATACAGTCATACAAGCACAAGCGGAAGCTACATGTCTGAGTACAGACAACTTAGAAAATAAAACAGGCTTGGTGTAGCCTGACTATCTACAAGGCCCTTCACAAGCTCCAGATCACCGTCTGGGTGTCAAGCTACTCGTCGACGTCAACGTCTATGTAGAACCCATCATCAGGGGCAGGGTTCTCCTCTGCAACAGTTATTAAGCAAACATGAGTACAAAGGTACTCAGCAAGTCTTACCACAGAACCTATCATACATGCAACATTATCAAAGGGGGTAGTGGAGTTTATAGCAGAATGCCAGCTTTGACCTTGGCTAACCTATAGTACAACTCTCAACGGATTGCAAGATGTTATTACGAACACGAGTCCTCTACTCACCACATCAATACACTACCGAGGATCCTCTTCCGTCATCCTACGGAAGGGCCATCCACGGCACTCACGCTTATCTTGAGGCTTTTAGTAGTAACCATCAACTTGTCTATGAACTGTAAGAGCAACCAAGTAGTTCGTACCGCGAACAACGGCTATTCGAATAGTTTGATAACCCTGCAGGGGTGTACCTCTTCACACATGCTTCCACCACTTATCGCCGTTTACTCGGCGTGTACTCGGCAACCTTCAAGCGGAAGCCCAGCGAGGGTGTCGGCCACGACCTGACTAACTACTCAAGTCTCTCGTCCAGGTTTATCGCCTATTTGGGTTCCATCCGTGGGGAGATCCGGCCGGGGTGTCGCTCACGGCCCCAAACGATGTGTACAGGGTTCCCGAGTCACCAAACGGGCAACCGGTACACCGTGCCATGTACCTGTCGCATCACAACCCACCCCGAGGGTCAGCGTTGTGCACGACCTCCAGTAAGCTATAAACACCAGAAACTAATTGCAACTCCTGGACAGAGATCAAGGGTAATTAATAAGCCGAGAGGGTCAATTAAGGATCCCAATGCGTGGTAGTAGCTGTAACTTGAACCACACATACAGATCTCGGGTCCTATGGACGATTCCAATGAAACAACCCACCATGTACTCCTACATGGCCTTTCATCGATACCTTTACCAAGCGTATTCCACACTTCCTTCTCTTTATCGGTAAGATCCTTTCACTCTGATCCATCACCCAGATGAACCAGACCAGACACAACTCTAAGCATAGCAGGCAACATAAGTAAGTAGCATGGTGGATCACACATCCCATGGCTCAAACAACTCCTACACATGCTAGTGGGTTTCAACTATTTACTGTGGCAATGACAGGTCATGCAAGGGAATAGGGTTCAACTACCGCAGCAAGTAGCAGTTCACGCGTTGTTGCCTTAATGCAGTAAAAGAGGGCAGGAGCGAGAAGATTGGGTTTGTATCGGAATGATCAATGATTGCTTGCCTGACAAGGTAGTTGTCGGGTACTGCTCTTCAACTGGATACGCAGCAGTATCCTCGGAAGCAGGACCTAACACAGGGAATTCCGACGATACAATCATTAACAAACAAATGCAACAATATGATGCATGTTTATGACATGGCAAGATGCATGTGTGTTGGCTAATGCAACTAAAACCAGAAGGGTTTGAACCTATTTGAATCAAGGATTCAAATTGAAGTTCAAACTATTATTTGAATAAGTGCATTATCATGTTTTTGATGTATACAGCAAGTTAACTTGTTCAAACATGCATGAAACCAGTGCCATTAAAAAGATTAGATTTTTCTGATCATTTTTCATATATAAATCTTTTCCATATGAGCTATGGGTGATTTTATATGATTTTTAGAAGTTTTGGGTATTTTCTGGAATTTCCTGAATTATTATTAAACCTAAAAATCCCAGAAAAACCTTTACTGCGTCAGCATGACATCATGCTGACGTCAGGCAGTCAACAGGGCCAGTCCAGGTCAAACCTGACCAGTGGGTCCCTCATGTCAGTGTCACAGCTAATTAACTGAGTTAATAAGAGTTAAACTAGAACTAATTAGCTGTCAGTGGGGCCAGGGCCCACGTGTCAGTGACTAAACTAATTAACTAATTAAATTAAATTAACACCTAAACTAGGTTTGACTTGCGGGCAGGGCCCACATGTCATTGACCCAGGGGGTCAAACCCGTGGTCAAAACAGGTCCAACTCGCCGGCTTTTAGCCGCCGGCGAGGCCAAACGCGGCGGCGCGCTTCGGAAAACGCCTACGGTGCACGGTTCGAGCTGCGGTTGGGTGCGTTGGATAGCCCTTGCTGTTGCGCGTCGGATGGTGGTGGTCGCCGGACCTGGGGTGGCCGGAGACGACGGCAACGAGCTCGACGGCGGCGACCGGCGTCGGGCGTGTGTGGAGAAACGGCTGCAGGGGCCTAGGCGATGCGTGCGTAGCACCGTTCGCATCTACGTGCTGCGGTGAGTATGTTGGACGGGTGCCAGTGACCAAATGGTCACCGGAGCATCACCGGCGGCGAGCACGGCGGTGGTGCGTGCGGTTGAGCTTCGTGCAGTGTGTTACAGGGAAAAAGGGAGCCAACGGAGAGGGGGAGGAGGTAGCTAGGCTCACAGGGGTTGCGGCAAGCACCGGAGCGAGCTCGGGGGTGGTCGGAGCTGAGCAGAACGGCGAGGGGGATCTCCGCGGCCGGAGTTGGGGAAGAAGAGGTCGGGGGCGTCTCCAGGGCGGGCGAGCGCTCGGGGCTCGGCCTGTTCGAAGCAGTCGAGGACGATGGAGACGATGGACACCAGGGCGGAGCTCAGGGACGACGATGGACGCGGCTTCTACGACGGTGCGATCACGGCGGCGTCGGCCATGGCGCGGGGAGAGCGGAGGAGAGGAACTGGGGGGAGGTGGAGGTGTCTGCGGGATTGAGGAGACCGTGGAGGGTCGAACCATCCCTCCAGGACGGCGAGGGGGTGAAGCAAGGCGGCGGGCAGCTGCGTGGCGCGCGACGCGGTCGCCGTCGAGCACCTGCCTGCCTGCCTGGCCGAGCCAAGCAGCTCGCTGGAGCGGCAGCTGGGCTGGGCCGGCAGGTGGGCCGGGTGGGTGCCAGGTAAGCTTCTCTCTCTCCCTTTTTTTCTATTTTCTTTTCTGTTTCATTTCTTTTGCAACTTTGTTTAATTAAATAAAATGCCAAAGCATTTTTGTAACTCATAACACTTGTCATACCTGCTGTATATAATATGAACAGTAGGAAACATTATAGTTTATGATTGTTTGAGCATTTAAAATATTTTGTAGCATTTAAATGCCCAAATTCAAATACCATATGATTTAATCCAAAGCCCTAGATTGTCCTAGAAAATTGTGCACCATTTTTGGCAGAGGTTTAAGACCAAGGCAGAAATGATGAACATTTTGAAGGGCATTTTGGGTACATTGGCAAATATTTTAGCAAACCCTAGTTGTTAGGGGAGGGGTGCTGGGGTTTCTGTTAATCCCATTTCAAGTTTCTTTGAAAGTAAACATGATGCACACTCTAGTTAGGTCCTAATGCAAGTGCTAGCTAGGGATGTGACAGACAAAGACCTTTGACGGGCTGCGCAAGAGTGGAAGGCGCTGGATTGATGAGTTGCCGATGGTTCTTTGGTCGATCAGATTGACACCAAATCGAGCCACCGGCCAGACACCCTTTGCCCTAGTATACGGGGCAGAAGCAGTTCTCCCCACTGAACTCATATACGGGTCACCTCGAGTGCTCCCTTATGATGAGCTTGAGCAGGAGCAACTGCGGCAAGATGACGCAACGCTCCATGAGGAAGATCGTCTTCGGGCGGCTGTGAGAGCAGCACGCTACCAGCAAGCCTTGTGCCGCTACCATAGCCGCAAGGTCCGTGCCCGAAGCTTTGAGGAAGGCGACCTTGTTCTTCGGCGCGTTCAATCGGCCAAGAATACCAACAAGTTGACACCGAAGTGGGAAGGCCCTTATCGGGTAATACGAGTCACCAGGCCTGGCACAGTCCGCCTGGAGACCGAAAATGCCGTTCCGGTGAGCAACTCCTGGAACATTGAGCATCTTCGCAAGTTTTACCCGTGAGGCACGGCTTGCCGGGCCCCCCGGCAAGCCACCTTTTGTACAAGCCTTGCCGACAAGGCATGTAACCCTTTGTACAAAGCCAGGCGCAGACCCTGAGATAAATAAATGAAGCGCTGGCGCCCTAAGTTATAGCATGCATGCTAGGTCGAGTCTCGTCCTTGGTTAGGGTTGATAGTGCTTAGCGGCAGCTAACCCCTATGCTAGAGGTCGAGTTTGCATCCCTTTGTCTTTCTTTTATCTTCTTTGGTTCACAGGACACACAAATATCCTTGCCGAAACCACTTGGGGAGAAGAAAAAGGAACAGACCAGCATCTAGGCCCCGGCAAGCCAGTATTGTCGGGGGCTACAAGAGCAAAGATTCACCCACGGCAAACCAGGGTTGCCAGGGGCTGCAGCTTCAGATAAGGTCTTTATCCCTTATCATGCATTCCATTATGGACTGAGGTATGTGAAACCTCGTTTTTTCCTTAAACTATCGTGCTCCCCTGACTCTAGGCCCGAGGGCTTGTTCCTGGGACCGGGTTTGGTCGTAGTCACGGCAACGAAAGGGTGAAACAAGGAGCCTAAACCCACTTCATCCCTGCCTCCGCCAAAGGCGTGAGAAAGGTCGAGCGAAGTGGGGGGATGGCGTTGCCGGGCAAGAAAATGTTTATCTTAGAGATATCAGGGATTTATTCCCTGTTGTGGGTTCTACCTGCGAACAAATGACCCGGCAAACATCCCTTTTTCATTAAAAACATTCCACTCAGGTATAGTCCATAGGGAATGAAAAACATGAACAAGGGGATTACAAGTTTTAAATTTAACAGACGCCCGAAGGCTTACAAACTAAAAAGAGATAAGATGCCCGTAATCCCTTTCTTGTCCCTCTCCTCAGGAGGCAGGTCAAGGCGGAGAGAAGGGCAAAAGGAGCGCCTAGGCGAGCTACGGGTGGCAGAAGACACCAAGAGAACATCTTGGTGGCCGCCCAAAGTCTGGATGGTGATGGCGGCGCCGGAAGCAGAGCTCGAAGACGAGGCGGCAGGACGTCAGTACGCGTCGAAGGCGTCGGTGCCCGCGTACTCCGACATGACGACCTTGCCGCCCGCCCTCTTCCTCTTCCGCAGCCCCCCCCC
>LR738711.1:494127925-494139581 GCA_902687465.1 Secale cereale | reverse complement strand
CCCCCCCCCCCCCCCCCCCGCTCTTTATAAAGGAACGGGGTTGGGGCTCGACCGCCCCGCTCGGCCAATCAAGACACGGAAGGCGCAGGGAGCCAGGACCGACCCACCGCCCCAACCAGCGACGGCCCGGTTTCCCGCCTCCACCATTTGCCACCCCAAGCGCATGGGAGACATGTGGCAGACGTGCAGAACCGAGGGGAAAGGTGAGGCGACCTCTCCCCACCCTGATCGTGGGGAGTGGACGCCTTGAGGACCACGCCTCGGCCCCATTCAGTAAATGGGCCGTGCCTCCACGCCTCCCTCCGTTTATGGGGAAGGCGCGAACCACCCCTTTACTACGACGTGACGCATGCCTGCGGGAACCAACCCCACGCATGCCGTCCACGTCACGCACACCCCTCCACACCGCGCCACGCACGCAGATCGTGGGCGGCGCAGCACGCGAAAAATCTTACCGCGATAAAAACCGTCCCGCCTGCCCGTGCACCGTTCTGGGCCTAGCCCAACAACGCATCGCGCTTATGTGTGGCCCAGGCCCGGGGGCTCCTGTTGGTGTACAAAAAGGGGGGTACACTTTTTGTACCCCTATGATTGTGCACGGGCAGTCTGAGCCACGGGCACCGCCACACCAAGAAAGGCAAGGGAGGTGAGCCAGGGTAAGACCGAAACTCGATGGAACTGAAGCAACACCAAAGCCAAGACCACAAAGAGCAAAGGGATGAAACGGGTTCCCCCGGCAAGATCCTTGCCGGGAGCCAGTTTTAGCAGCCCCGGCAAGATCCTTGCCAGGGCCGGCTTTAGTAGCCCCGGTAAGACCCTTGTCGCGGCAACTCGCCCCACACCTACGGAGCAAATCAGCCTTGAGTCCACTACCCCCATGGGGCAAGGATTCAGGAGACATCCCCATGGTGGCATGCAGATATTTGTGAAGACATTCAAGATCAGATACGCACTAAGAAGACGACGACCCTTGGCAGGATCCCAGCCAAGGAAGACCACAAGACCTCCGGTGTCGGGACCCCGATCCTAAGTCACACCGGTCTAGCATGTAACACACCATATCACTTTGCGGCCTCACGCACGGTATCCCCACGGGTGCCACCTTACCTGGCCCGGGACCGTTTGCGCATTTTGGCTCACGTATATGATAGTGTCGCTAGCATCCATATGACAGAGAACCCAGGCCGACATGACCAGTTATAAACCAAAAGTGGCACTAAATTACAGAGACATGCATACATGACCCAGCAACGAACGTGTCGGTCATCAACGTATGAACCCAAGTCGTAGCAAGCTACAAGGACTTAAAGGAACAACGCGTGACATTTCCCCTGAGGGACAGACACAGGAACGAAGAAGGACACATGCCGGTCAGCCTAAGTGTTCCGGAGCAGTAGCAAGCTACCAAGGCTGAGTGGAAGCACTAGGAGACATTTCCCTGTAAGATAGGCTACCAAGGGTAAACAACTAGGTGTCGGATCCCACACATACCAAGCATTTCAATAACATACACACAATATGCTCGATATGTGCAAATACAACATGGCATCACAACAAGACTCTAAGAAACAAGGTATTTATTCATTAGGCTCCGAGGAGCCAGATATTACAAACATGGGTCTCATGACCCAACATTCAGAGCATACAAGCAACAAGCGGAAGCATACATGTCTGAGTACAGACATCTACAAAAGAAAAAGGCTGATGAGCCTGACTATCTACAACACTCGTCCAAGATTGTAGCTGAGGTAACAAGCTAGTCCAAGCGGAACTACTAGAGAGACAGAAGTCTCATCTGCAAAACATAAATTAAGCAAACATGAGTACAAAGGTACTCAGCAAGACTTACATCAGATCCTATCATATATGCATTTGTATCAAGAAGGCATAGTGGGGTTTAGTTGCAGCAAGCCAACTTTGACTCAGTGGCTATCCTGTACTACGATTGCTGGTAACCTTGAGGTGGCGCACACGAGTCCACTAATCACCATCAAATACACCACTATGGATTCATCCCCGTCTCCCTACGAGAAGGCCATCCATAGCACTCACACTTGTCTTGAGTATTTTTAGATTATCCACTTCAAGTTGTCTATGTACCACGTAAGCATCCAAGAAGTCCATAACCGTGGACTCGGCTATTCGAATAGAACATGATAAACCCTGCAGGGGTGTACTTCTTCACACACGCTCTCGCCACTTACCGCCATGTACATGACGTGTATCTCGGAAACCTTCAAGCGGAAGCCTGGCAAGGGTGTCGGCCACGACCTGACTAACCACACAAGACTCTAGTCCAGGTTTATCGCCTATTCGGGTTCCATCCGCAAAGGAGTCCGGTCGAGGTTTCCATCACGGCCCCAAACAATGTGTACAGGGTTCCCGAGCCCACCATCCGGGTGCCACTCGGTACACCGGGCCACGTGTGCCTAGTCTGTCCCAAGCCCACCCTGCCGGGTGCCACTTGGTAGAGAAATAACACTACCTACAAACACCAGAAACTAGTTGCGACTCCTGGACAGAGATCAAGTTGATTAATAAGCCGAGAGGGGTCGAGTTACCGAAACCCAATGTGTGGTAGTAGCTAGTCATTGGACAACATACACAGAACTCAGTGCTTAAGGACGGTTCCAGTGAGACAACCCACCATGTACTCCTACATGGCCTCTCACCGCTACCTTTAGCAAATAATGTTCACACACTTAACGCTCAGCATCACAACATATCACTGCACTCCAATTCATTCCCAATGAACCAGACCTGACACACTCTAAGCAATAGCAAGCAAGGCATGGTAAGAACACAACATGGCTTCAATCAACTCCTACACATGCTAGTGGGTTTCAACTATTTACTTTGGAAATGACAGGTCATGCAGAGGAATGGGTTCAACTACCGCAGCATAAAGTAGAAGTTGAATCGTTGTTGTCCTAATGCAATAACAGGGAGCAGGAGCGAGAGAGTAGGATTGTATCGGAATGAACAAAGGGGTTTGCTTGCCTGGTATAACAACGTGTAGAGCACTGCTCCTCTGACAGGTACTCTGGAACGGTCTCCGGAGCAGGACCTATCGAGAAGAACGGTGCCGACAATCAAACACAAGCATATGCAACAATATGATGCATGAATATGGCATGAAGATATGATGTTGTTTGAGCTAATGCATCTAGCATTTTATTTGGTTGAATTCCATTTGAACCAAGGGCTCAAATGCAACTCTAAATAAGCATTTTTAAATGCCATTTTTGTGTTTTCATATAAACAATGGGTGTAACTTCATTTGTCATGCATGAAAATAGTACAGATGGATAGATTGAATTTTTCTGATAATTTTTCATATATAAATTATTTCATTCTGAGCTACGGTTGAATTTCTGTGATTTTTTGAAGTTTAAACCAATTCCTGAAATAAATAAATCATTTAAGATTTATTTAAATTCCAGAACTGGAATACCGCGTCAGCATGACCCCAAGCATGACATCAGCAGGTCAACCAGGCTGACCAGGGTCAAACCTGACAGTGGGGTCCACTGGTCAGTGACTTAGTTAATTAACTGAGTTAATTAACACTAAAACTAATCCTAACAGAAAGTCAGCAGGGCAGGGCCCACATGTCAATGGCTAACTAATTAACTAAACTAATTAACTAACCTAATCTAGTCAACTAACTGGAGGGGTGGGGGCCCACCTGTCATTGACCCAGGGGGTCAAATCCTGGTCAACCCCCGGCTAACACGCCGGCGTTTAGCCGCCGGCGGCAGCAAACGCGGCGGAGGGCATCGGGATTGGGCCCCCGGCGTCCAAATGGACGGCCGAGGCCATCTACAGGCAGTGGAGGCTCGCCCGCATCCATTCACGGCGACGAGAGAGTGCGGGGGCGCCGGAGCTGGCCGGAACGAAGCTCGCGGCGGCACCGCAGTTCGGGCCTCGTCGGAAATGGCGCTTCAGGGCACGGGGAGGCCAACAGATGGGTGATACGGCCTCCTGGTGAGGCACTGAGTGCGGTGAGGTGCTCGGTTTTCAGCGTGCGTGGCTGTGGCCACGGCGGCGGCATCGCCGGCGGCGGTGAGCTTGCGGTCACGGAGGGGATCGGGGCTAAAGCACGCGTGAGAGTAAGGGGACAGGGGGGAAAGAAGGAGGAGCTCATGGCGATTGCAACACGATGAACGGCGAGCTCGGGGAGGTCCTGGAGTGGTCGGGGCGGCGAGGGGGATCCACGGCGGCCGGCGGTGAAGACGAGCTCGAGGACCAGGCCTCAGGGCGTCCGGGGTCCTGCGGTTCGGCGTGGAGGTGCACGGCAGCGAGGCGAAGCTCGGGGGCTTGTCGGAGAGGCGAGGGGGAGGCGGTGGCTATGGCAACGGCGAACGGCGGCGACGACGCGCTCGGGTCCGAGCGGAGAGAGGGAGACAGAGGAGGGGAGGGGCGACGAGAGAGAGCCAGAGAGGTAAGGGGAGGTGCGTGGCATCGGCCAGAGCTTCCAGGCGGCGAGGGGGAGGGGCAGGAAGGCAGGAGGCGTGGCGGCCATGCGCGAGAGCGGCGGGCGCGTGCCCCTGCCTCCTGTCATCGCCAGGAGGACGATGACTGGCAGCTGGGCCGGCCCTGCGCCAGGCCAGCAGGTGGCCCAGGTAAGGTAAGTTTCCTTTCCTTTTCTGTCTTCTATTTCTGTAATTATGTTTTGATTTAGTTTCTAAACTAAATCAATTGTTTTTTTCTGACATTTTTTTTGCAGGGACCTAGGAATTAATCCAAGCCCCTCAAAATAAAAATCAGAATTTTGGACATATATAAAATATAATATATATATATATATATATATATATATATATATATATATATATATATATATATATATATATATATATATATATATATATATATATATATATATCCAATGCAAATATTTATTGCATTAATTCCAAAAGCCCAAAATAAATATTTATGAGCTCCTAATAATATTGGTTTGATTTTTATCTCTAACCAATATTTTCAGAGAGCAACATGAACATTTTCTTGGCCCCTTTTGGAGCAATTTTTATTTGGGTCATTTTTCAAAAGGGTTTCTAAGGGTTTCACAAGTCCTCAATTCAATTTCATTTGAAAATTAAACATGATGCAAACATCAAGACTAGCCTAGTGCATACCAGAACTAGGGTTGTGACATCCGGTGTCAGGGATATGGTTAATAGGTATAAACCGGATATTGTAAACCGGTTTAACTATATCGTACTTGATTTGTTATTAGTAGAAATTACGGCCTATGAGATTTCAAGGCCCATGTATAGAAATACGGTTTGTAAACCGCCAAAGAGATGTAACTTGAGAGATAAGAAAGGAAGAGCAGAAACCGAGGCGGACACGATTATGAGCCGGCCTCGGTATTCTGAAAACCGGACTAGGCGTCACCTCTATATAAAGGGACGACCCGGCACCGGTTCAAGGACAAGCAACAATCAATCCGTCGAGACGCAGGCAAGCGATTTCGCTCCCTGTAATCCGACGCCCAAGTAATACCAAACCAACTAGACCTAGGCTTTTACCTTCTCGAAGGGGCCGAACTAGTATAAAGCCTTTTGTGTCCTTTGTGCGCCATGAACCCTTTCAAGCTAACCCGTGCGATGGTTCCATCATCAAGTCCATTAAACCGGACATCTGCCGTGTTAATTCCACGACAGTTGGCGCTCACCGTGGGGCCTGCGCACGATGGTTTCGAGTTCTTGGAAGGCGGCCTCAAGGGGTTAAAGGGCTACGCGGTCGGCCGGATGACCAAGAGTCGTCGCGGCCGGATCTACATCGACGACGCAGGTTGGGGACCGGAGGCCGATTCGATCGAATACGGGTACCGGGTTCCCTTCGGCAGCATCCAAGTCTTCATCGGCAAAATCGGGGAACCGGGACCTGAGCCGGACACCTTCCCCAACCTCGTCGAGCCGGCTCAGCGTGTGAGGTCGACCCGGATTCAACCTGCTATGAAGCATGTGTTGGTCGGAGCGATTCACATAGGACAAGCTGAGGACGGGTCGGAATCTGATGGTGCAACCGTCGTCTATTCAGATGACGAATCTTCGTCCGGGGAAACTGGATCTCTGTATCAGTTGCGGGACGGCCGGTCTGAGGGTGAGTCCGTTGGAAACAGTATTCCGGGTCCCTCCGACCCGCCAAACCGGGTGGCGGTTTTCATGGCCGGTTCACAACCCCCGACGAACGGAACAACAGCAGAGGCTGGCGCAGGAGGAAGCGGTTCAAATCCCTCTGTTACTGCGGTTCTATCCACCTTGATGGAGGAGTTCGCGGCTAAGGCAATAGAGGCCGTAGCTCCAGCAGACAAGGCGCAACATGATGCAATGCTTCTCCAGTTGAAGGCCCGGATCGATCAGTTAAAGGAGGATCTAAAGGCAGAGGGAGAGATGCTAGCGACAAGGCAAGCGGAGTTGGATGAACAAGCTTTTCACTTAAGGATGGAACAGGCTTCCATGGAAGGGGTAAGAGGACGAAAATAGCGATCCCGCCTGCCGCCGGGTTATGAATCTACGGATTTGTTCAGAACACCGGGGGCTGGGGCCAGTAACAATCCGATCTTAAACCGGAGAAGCCCACCGGCTCGAGAGGAACCGGTTCAGCAACCCGCCGCGGAGCGGGAGCGACGGATTACATCGGCGCCTTATGTTCCGGTCCCCCCGGGGCACTATTCAAACCCTGTGGATAATATCGCTGCAGCGGCAGCACGATTGGCCGCTTTACCTGTGGAAGAAACATCCCCTGTAGCGATAGAGGCGCGCAGGGCCCAGAGGTTACTCAACACGGCCTTAATACAGCAGCAAGCGTACTCTCACAGCAGGGAAAGGTTGCATTCAACACCACGTCCCAACCGAAGTTACTCTAGACATTGGGAGGAGCCCGAAGTATCTAGCAGCGAACGGAGGAGACATCAGCACAGGCAGAATAATCCGGCAAGGGCAGAGATGCCAGCCCCGGATCGAAACCGGCCTAGATCGGAGGCCAGGGAGGAGATCCGCCAGTCGACACCGGCGCTACGGGGACAGGAGCGACAGCGAGCGGTTTTGGGATACAGTGTCTTGTCCCGGCCCTGCGGAGTGTTAAGCTGCCCAAGGATTTCAAAGGACCTCGCAAGGTGCCCAATTACACAGCCGATTTACCGCCCGAGGCTTGGGTGGAAAGCTACGAGATGGCTATGGAGATGCTGGACGTGGATGAATCGGCTTGTGCCAAATATTTCACTATGATGCTTGAAGGAACGGCCCGGACTTGGCTAAAGGGACTTCCTCCGAATTCCATCGGATCATGGGGGGAGCTGCGTAATCAGTTCATCAAAAATTTCAAAGATACATGCAAGCAACCTATGTCGGTGATAGATTTAGCAGCATGTGTACAGGGGGAGCAGGAGTCTACAGCAGCTTGGGTACGCAGAGTGGCAGAGATCTTGCACTCCTCAAACGGTATTAATCCGAGCACCGCAATTGTAACTTTGGAGAACAATTGCCGGTTTGAATCTTTGAAATTAAAACTCGGACGGCTCAAACGAGAGTGCAATGACATGGGGACTTTAATGAGTGCCTTGGTGAAGTACGGAGACTCAGATAGTACCAAGTATCCGGAGCCAGAAAGAGATAAAGCGGGAAAGGCCAGCAAGACTGGTAAACCGGCTTCAGCCAATCCGATCACTTCAGGTGTGTTGGGCAAACGGAAACCGGAAGGCAGCTCTGATTTTGTGGCTAATACACAGGTTCAAGGCGGTTTTCAGGGAAATCAGCGGGGTCCCGCTCGCCAAGCCGGTGGAGGAAATCCGGGTTGGGAGCAGGATTTGGATCAACCCTGCATAAAGCATAGCGGGAATAAGGGGCCTGCAAAGCACACTACGAGAGAATGTCTGAACCCCACGATAGCAGGGAACGGCCGTTTTAATCCTCATAGCCGGCCCCCGAATGCCGGTTTAGGGCCCGGGTTTTATGGCCCAGGTTACCAAGGGAACAATTTCGGTTCAGGATATAGGGGCAACAGCGGTTATCAAGGGAATAACGGCGGTTATCAATCCCGGCCAGGCGGCCCAGGCGGTCAAGGAAACTATAATGGTCAAGGAAGCCAATCACATTATCAAGGTGGTTATCAGAATCAGGGAAATCAGCCGTATCATCAAGGTGGTTACAACAATCAGAATAATCAGCAGCAGGGCCAAGGGAGTCACAATAACCAAGGAAACCAGCAGCAGCAGCGTCCGCAGCAACAACAGCAATCCGGGTACCAGAGCAATCCAAAGGAGTTGAGCAGTGGCCAATATCATGTTTTCACCACAAGTCTATGCAAAAGAGACCAGAAGGTTTTAAAGCGGACTGTTAATGCGGTAGAACCGGCAACACCGCAGTTTCTACGGTGGTCAGAGCAGCCCATTGTTTGGAGCAGGGAGGACCACCCATTACGGGTAGATAATCCGGGACATTTAGCCTTGGTAGTGGCACCTCAGGTGGGAGGATACCGGTTCACTAAAGTCCTCATGGATGGAGGTAGCAGTATCAATATATTATATTACGAGACTTTCCGTCGTATGGGTCTGACAGATAAACAATTAAGGACATCAAACACAGTGTTTCACGGGGTGGTTCCAGGTAAGTCAGCTTATCCGGTTGGTAAGATTGACTTAGAAGTTACCTTTGGAGATGAGCGGGACTCTAGATCGGAGATGATCACCTTTGAAGTTGTCAAAATCAAAAGTCCATATCATGCTTTGTTTGGGAGGACGGTTTATGCTAAATTTATGGCTAGGCCATGTTATGTTTATCTGCAGCTCAAGATGCCGGGTCATAAAGGCACGATTACGATGCACGGCAGTCGTAAGATAGCAGTAGAATGTGAAGAAGGTGATGCAGCTTATGCAGAAGCGGTATGTTCTGCGGAAGAGTTAAAATTTTATAAAGATAATGTTGATCCGGCGGACATGACTCCGCTGAAGAAGCCAACCACTGAGCATGATCCGGCTTTGAAGTTCAAATCAGCGGAAGAGACTAAACAGGTCGATTTTGTGCCCGGAGATTCATCCAAGCAGTTCACCATCAGTGCTAACTTGGATCCTAAATAGGAAAGCGCGCTCATCGAGTTCATCCGTGAGAACCGGGATATCTTTGCATGGAAGCCCTCTGACATGCCTGGTATACCGAGGGAACTCGCTGAGCACAAGTTAAATATTGATCCGAAGTTTAAACCGGTAAAGCAGTATCTGCGCCGCTTCAATGAAGAGAGGCGCAAGGCTATAGGAGAAGAAGTGGCTAAGCTTTTGGCGGCAGGATTCATAGTGGAAGTGTTTCATCCGGAATGGTTGGCCAACCCGGTGCTAGTTCTAAAGAAGAATGGGAAGTGGAGGATGTGCGTGGACTACACAGACCTCAATAAAGCTTGCCCAACTGATCCTTTTGCTCTACCTCGCATTGATCAGATTATTGATGCTACAGCAGGGTGTGAGCGGCTGAGTTTCCTGGATGCGTACTCAGGCTATCACCAGATCAAAATGGCAGTTGAAGACCAAGAGAAGACGGCATTCATAACCCCTTTTGGTGCTTTTTGCTATGTGTCTATGCCTTTTGGGCTCAAGTGTGCGCAGGCGACGTATCAGCGTTGTGTTCAGAACTGCTTGAAAGGGCAGATAGGAAGGAACGTACATGCTTATGTGGATGACATTGTGGTTAAGTCAAAGGAGGAGAGGACAATGATAGAAGATCTCAGAGAAACCTTTGACAATCTTCGGGCTTACAAGATGATGCTCAATCCGGAGAAATGTGCCTTTGGTGTCCCGGCCGGTAAGCTTTTGGGATTCCTGGTCTCAAACCGGGGAATAGAAGCCAATCCGGAGAAGATCAAGGCCATCACATCTTTGACAAAACCGGCTTGCATTAACGATGTTCAGCGCATAGCTGGACGGATCACAGCTCTGAGCCGGTTCATCAGTCGCTTAGGAGAAAAGGCGATCCCGCTTTATCAAATGTTGAGGAAAACGGACCGGTTCATCTGGAGTGATGAAGCGAATACAGCGTTTGAGAATCTGAAACAGCAACTAGCGAAGCCGCCGGTTTTAGCCGCCCCTATTGACAAGGAGCCTTTGCTACTGTATGTTGCTGCAAACACACGGGCAGTTAGCGTTGCAATTGTGGTTGAGCGCAAGGAAGCAGGGAAAGAACATCCGGTTCAGCGTCCGGTTTACTATGTGAGTAAGGTACTCATCGAGTCCAAGCAAAGATACCCTCACTGGCAGAAATTGGTGTATGGAGTATTCATGGCGAACCGGAAGTTGAAGCATTATTTCCAAGGGCATCCGATAACTGTGGTCAGCTCGGCTCCGTTGGGAGATATAATCCAGAATAGAGAAGCAACAGGCAGGATAGCCAAGTGGGCCATTGAGCTCAGTCCGCATGAATTGAAATACGTACCACGTACTGCTATCAAATCTCAGGCACTGGTGGACTTCATCAACGACTGGACAGAATTGCAGACCCCGGAGGAAAAGCCGGATCTCACTTATTGGACGATTCACTTCGACGGTTCGAAACAGTTGGAGGGCTCGGGGGCCGGAGTGGTTTTAACTTCCCCCAGAGGTGATAAATTTTGTTATGTCCTCCGGTTGTTATTTCCTTGTACTAATAATGCAGCGGAATATGAAGCACTACTTCATGGTCTGCGATTGGCAAAGGAGATGAATTTAAGCCGGGTTAAGTGCTTGGGCGATTCAGACCTAGTGGCACAGCAAGTTTCGGGCAAGTGGGATTCAAGGGATCCCCTCATGGCGGCTTATCGGCGAGAGGTTGAAGCGGTGGCAGGTTACTTCAAAGGGTATCAGGTGGAACACATAGACCGGCGGAAGAACGAAGCAGCTGACGCTTTAAGCCGGCTAGGGTCGCAACGTAAACCGGTACCACTGAACACCTTTTTGGATGAATTGCACAATCCTTCGGTTCAAGTACCTTCAGAGGACGATCTGGCTGTTCCGGACCCAGAGGCACAGTTGGTTGCGGCAACCCATGTTATCCCGGATTGGACGGTACCTTATTTGGTATATTTAAGCCGGGGAGAATTACCAGAGGACGAAGGTGAAGCACGACAGATAATCCGGCGTTCCAAGTCTATGACAATTGCCAATGGGGAGCTGCATCATCGTAGCACCTCCGGAGTATTTCAACGATGTGTTTCAGCTGAGGAAGGTTGTGAGATTCTAAGGGAGATTCATGAAGGGGATTGCGGTCATCACGCCGGATCAAAATCTTTAGTGGCTAAGGCTTTCCGACATGGTTTTTATTGGTTAACCGCACATGCAGATGCGGCAGACCTGGTCCGCAAGTGTGATGCTTGTCAGAAATTCTCAAGACGTGCCCTTGTTCCGGCACAAGAACTCCGGATGATACCAATAACTTGGCCTTTTGCAACTTGGGGGCTTGACATGGTTGGTCCTTTCAAGAGATCCCAAGATCAAAAAACTCATCTACTAGTGGCAGTAGACAAGTTTACAAAGTGGGTTGAAGCGGAACCTATAAGCAAGTGTGATGCGGCAACGGCGGTTAAGTTCATCAAAAAAGTAATATTCCGGTTTGGTTTTCCACACAGCATCATCACAGATAACGGCACCAATTTATCTCAGGGTGAGATGGAAGAATTCTGTCAA
>LR738711.1:494077644-494127179 GCA_902687465.1 Secale cereale | reverse complement strand
CCCTGAGGACAGTGGTATCGCCCACACACCTCTTGAATGGCTATGTTATGAAATTTTGGGTTCCCTGAACAGTGGTATCGCCCACGTTCAAATGATGACCCGGCCCCTGAGGACAGTGGTATCGCCCACACACCTCTTGAATGGCTATGTTATGAATTTTTGGGCTCCCTGAACAGTGGTATCGCCCACGTTCAAATGATGACCCGGCTCTCTGAACAGTTTTTGAGCCTGGCAGCTCTTTGAAAAAGCCTCGATTGCATAGTTGGATTTACAATAAATATGTGTTTCTTGATGATTTCTGTGTTTCATAACCTTTCTAACCAAGGGGAACAGCTCTAGAAGTTGACTGTGTATCTAGTGTTATAAGTCCGGATCATGAACACCAGAGAAAGTTAAATCGGCGTTCATCGTAACCCGGTTCGACTTCATGATGAGCTGACAATTGGCAGCACGGGGTCAGATACAAGTTACAAATTGCTGAACCAAGAAAAGAAAAATTCATGGACAAATTAAGACTGAAGAGTTCCAAGGGCTTATTAAGGTAATTTTAAACATCTTGCCGGTTTAAGGTATTTCGGCTACATGCAATTAAGGTATCAAAGTTATTTATCAAAGGTATGCTTGTTTATCATACCAAGAGAGCAAGTTAATCCGTCCAGTGGTCACACCACTGGGACATATTTTTCATCTGTTTTATGAACAGGGCAAGAGATCCGCATCAATCAACAAGTCAGCGAAAGAATACTTTATAAAGACCAAAAGCCGGATCACAGTGCATTAAATTTCAGCTAAAGCCTATTACAAGGCATGAAAGCCAAATAGTTGGAAGCATTGTTTATGGAATAGTAATTGTGTTTACAGCAATAACATTCAAGATTCCGTTCCTCCCTGCCGGGATGACTGGCCACCATCTGGTTCCGGAACATCTTCTTCCTCGTGAAGCGGCGGGAAATCTGGTGCACGCCAATCAATCTTGGCCAAGGCACGGAAATACACTTCATCGTTGATCAACTCAGCAGGATCAATATCAGGAGCAAAAGTGTGAGGACGAACCGGCGGAGTTAAGTTTGCAACATCATAGACCGGTCGTTCCACACGCTCGTTTTGAAGGTCGTATGCTGGGTGGTATCGGGATAAATCAGTTTCCACCGCAATCTTGCTAGAAAGTGGATGCATTTCCTTTGTCAGAGCATACAGATCTCTCTCACCAAATGCTGAACCGTCTTCCTTGGTGTCAGGAAACCCGGTTAACACTTCTGCCGGATCAATGTCTGGAACCCAAGCTTTAGCCCTTGTCAGGGCCAGAAGAGCACCTCCTCGGGCAGCTGATTTCTTCACCTCTTCAAGACGAGTTGGCAGAATCGACAAGCTGTTCAAAGTAGCCTTGATGGTTGAAGGAGCCGGTTTACCAAAGGAGGTAGCGCTGATAATCCTCTGCGCCCCAGAGTATAGTTGCTCCACCAAGGTGTAGCAGGCCTTCAGTTTCTTCCGTACATCATCCCCAAGATGGGAGACGCGGCGTCCTACATACAACAAGAAAAGTTAAAACCGGTACAAAACACAGTTTGCAAAGATAACAGATAAAGAATTCAGGTTATGCTTACCAAAGATAGCAGAAATCATCAAATCAACTTGGCGCTTTAACCCGGCCAATTCTTCAGTAACCGGGTTAAGAGCTCCTTCGGCATCTTGAACACGTTTTTCAAGATCCTTTCTCTGGACTTCAAAAGCAGTCCGTTCTTCATCAAAGAACTTCTTCAAGTCCTCGGCAGTTTTCAAACTGACTTGAAGTTCTTTCTTGGCCTTTGAAGCGGCTGCCTCAGTCTCTATAAGCCGGCTTCGAAGCTCACTGTTTTCCACAGCATTCCGGTTCAGCTCAGCCTGTAGACAAAAGTTCAAAGGTAAGATTAGAAATTACAAGTCTCAAGCATACAAGCAAGTTGTATACTTGACACTTGGGGGCTAATGGCAGTTGAAGCAAAGCATCAGAGATAATTTTTACAAGTCTCAAGCATACAACCAAGTTGTATACTTGACACTTGGGGGCTAATGGCAGTTGAAGCAAAACATCAGAGACAATTTCTACAAGTATCAACTACATAACCAAGTTATCTACTTGATACTTGGGGGCTAATGTACGGATCAGCAGTTTAAAACTACAAAGTTTCCGGATTACCTTCAATGAAGAAGATAAACCGGAACTTGGGGGCTGTTAGAAGATAAAGATGCGTCAAAGCAAAACAAAGTCAGAACAGGAAAACTTACTTCGTATTTCTCTCTCATCATATTTACTAAGCTGGCTTCAAAATCCCGGCTACTGTGGAGCCGGCTCAAATATCCGGAATAAATGTCTTGAGCACTCATGCTCGAAAGACTGGATAAGTCTGTACTCCACTTCCCCTTTTCCTGAGTTACTTTCTCCGCTTTAGCAGTGTGCTTTGCTAAAACGGTGGGTTTGGCTGGCGCAACATAAGTAGCACCAGTAACCACAACGTCAGGGGAAGTAGGTGCATTGGGAGGTGTAACTTCAGCTTGAGCCGGATCAGGAGACCCCGGGTTAACTTGAGGAGAGCTAACCCGGGCCGGACTTGGTGGATCTTGGGCAGCATCAGTGGCAGGAATATCAAGAACAGGTTCTTGAACCGGAGTGACAGGAGTATCTTCAGGAGGGATAGTTGTTGACGGCTCAATTACTGGTTCATCAGTAGAAGGGTCAGCAACAGGCTTCTTACCCTTAGCTCTTTTGCTGGGTTTCGGTTTGCTGGAAAAACAAGCAAAGATAAGTCAGCATTATAAAGAAAAAGAAGATTATAAACCGGAAGAAGTAAAGAGAATTACCCTGGGACAGTCTTCAAAGGTGGAAGCTGTGTCGCAGTTGATTCGCCAGATGAAGACAGTGGAGTTTCCTGATAATCAGGATCAGTCAGTTTAAGTGGTTTTCTGATAAGACCGGCCTTGGGGTGAAGAAGAGTTGGAGAGAGCATCACCTCAGCGCGGCGTTTTCGAGCCGGAGTTAGCGAAATTCCAGAGGATTCCACTGCCAAGCCGCTATGGCGAGTGGTCCGGCGCAAGGCTTCGTGCTGTTGTTTCTTCAAAGTAAAATTGGGATCCAACTTAGCATAAGGATGAGAAAATTGATACTTTCTAACAGTCCGACGGTTCTTTTGAGGAGGGGGTTCTGAATCGGAAGAAATAAGGGTTACCTCAATCTCCGCCGGGTTATCACCTTCGAGTGGATCCTGTGAAAAGGGCATCATTAGAGATATGAACAAGTATATAAAGACAAAATATAAACCGGAGTAAGGCGTACCTCAGAGTCCGGATCATCATCTTCAGAAGGAGAACCGGCGTCAACGGCTGCTTTCCTTTTCTTATTTGCAGGAGTCTTTCGGCGAGTTTGCCTTGCAGGTTTTTCCTGAGGTTTCCTCCTCCAGAAAGGATCATCAGCCTAAATGAAAAAAAAGGGAAGGCAAATAAAGGACGGTTCAAAAAGGACGGTTTATAAAGTACAAGTTAAAGATAATTACCTCAGGCAGCTTATTTTTCTTGAAGTATGGGGCCAAGCCAACTTTAGTGCAGTCTGTTAGAGCAGGATTGACAATCTTCTTGGCCGATTCAATTACTTCCGATTCAGACAACTTATCCTTAGAAAATCTTTGAGGGTCATCCGGTTTACCGGAGTAATTGCACATCAAATCAGGGCGCCGGCTTAAGGGAAGGATACTCCATGATAACCAGCAGCGAAGGAAATCTGTGCCGATCAGGCCATTGGCCATGAAAGCCCTCAGCTTGGAGAGTTGAGGAGAAAACGGGATCCGTTCAGCATCGCTTAATCGTTGCGGCAAGGGGTGATTTGCCGGGATACGAGTTTCACGGTAACCCGGCAAAGGGTTTTCACCTTCAGGGGATGTGTCTATACAATAAAACCAAGACTTATTCCAGTCCTTGGGGTGAGTGTGTAAAGAGGCGTGAGGGAAAACTGCATCCCTCCTTTTCTGAATACTGATACCACCAAGCTCTTGGTGAGGCCCGCTGGTGAACTCAGTACGCCGGTTTGCATGGAAGAAATCCCGAAAAAGATCAACCGAAGGCTCTTCTTGCAGATACGCTTCAGAAAAAACTTGGAAATCACAAATATTGGAAACGGAGTTCGGTCCGATATCATGTGGATGCAGCTGGAAGGTGGCAAGGACGTCCCGGAAAAATTTTGAACCGGGGGGAGAGAAACCCCTGGAGATGTGATCCAGAAATACAATCACTTCCCCGGACCTAGGAGCGGGAGGACACTCATTACCCGGAGCGCGCCATTTCAATTCGGCCTGAGGACCTAACGTACCAATGCTTGATAGTTTGACTAAATCCTCTTCAGTTACAACAGAACGAACCCAGTCGCACGAAACATATTGCTTAGCCATTTGAGCAAAGTACTGAAGAAGAGAAAAGTGCAAAGACGGATTATGAAAAAGTAACGATCCGGAATATGTTCATGATATGCAATGGTTAAAATGGAGAATTCTTTGGCAAGGTTAAACCGGTAATTATGAAACAGAGTTTTATCATTTCCGGTTTAAATGGCAGTTGAAGGGGAATCGTTTAAAGTTATTACATCAGGTTACATCATTTCCGGTTTATGGCATGATGATCTAAACCGGAGCATATTTAGTAGATCTATTGAAGAGAAAAACAAGTTTTCAACGCATTACTAAGGAAAAATAGATCTGAGCATACGGAGATAAAGAAACGAAAATTGGGCGGAAAATCTACAGAGGTCCAAATCAGAGCAGATAAGTTTACAAGATATACATAAAGCAGGCAACAGCAGAAATAAAAATGGCAAGATCTAAGGTACCTGACGCATCTACAGCAAGATCGGAAAGCTAAAGGTATTACGGAGTTGCAGGTTTTCAGAGTAAGAACAGTATGAAGTTCGCGGAGAACTCTAATGGCGGAATGTATAAAACTACAAGGTCATTATGACGAAGATCTAATCTGATGCTAAGCGAGAGACCTATGGACTAGGGTTTGAAGACTACAAGATTTCTATGAGAAAAACATCTACGAAGGGACGGAGCTTCATCGGAAGCCCTAATGGCGGAAGAACACGGGCGAAGCAATGGCGGACACAGATCTACAGAGAGGTGGATAAACGTACCAGGGACAGCGAGAATCGGCGGCGGAGAGAATCTGGTCAAAGCTCAGGTTGATGCAGCGGCCGGTCGAAGGTTGAAGATCCTGCGGTCGTCGGTGGCGTTCTTGAGCTCAAGCAGCAATGGAGGTTTGCGGGTCAGGAAGTGGAAGGAGGAAGAAGACGCGAGAAGGAAGAATGAGGAGGGGCGGTACTATTTATAGACAGAGAGGCAGATATGAAGCGACAGGTGCGGTAATCAAGGGAGAAAAATCGGATAAAGATCCGTTGAACGCCTCGATTCTCGGGATAACCATTAAAAACAAAGCTGCAGTACAGCTCGCGGCGTTAAATGCGGAGATGATGTCATTGTCGGACTTTAATGATTTTGGAGGATGACGTCAGAGCCGGTTTACAAAAAATGAAGACAGAAGAGAAGTTGCAGAAGACGATGGAGACTGATATGAACAAGTTCAAATCATTCTGGGGCCTAATGTCAGGGATATGGTTAATAGGTATAAACCGGATATTGTAAACCGGTTTAACTATATCGTACTTGATTTGTTATTAGTAGAAATTACGGCCTATGAGATTTCAAGGCCCATGTATAGAAATACGGTTTGTAAACCGCCAAAGAGATGTAACTTGAGAGATAAGAAAGGAAGAGCAGAAACCGAGGCGGACACGATTATGAGCCGGCCTCGGTATTCTGAAAACCGGACCAGGCGTCACCTCTATATAAAGGGACGACCCGGCACCGGTTCAAGGACAAGCAACAATCAATCCGTCGAGACGCAGGCAAGCGATTCCGCTCCCTGTAATCCGACGCCCAAGTAATACCAAACCAACTAGACGTAGGCTTTTACCTTCTCGAAGGGGCCGAACTAGTATAAAGCCTTTTGTGTCCTTTGTGCGCCATGAACCCTTTCAAGCTAACCCGTGCGATGGTTCCATCATCAAGTCCATTAAATCGGACATATGCCGTGTTAATTCCACGACATTCGGCAAGCACCTTGCCGGGGATGGCAGCAGGAGCCGCGGCAAGACCTTTGCCGGCGCCCCGGCGAGGTCCTTGCCGAGGACATCCGCAGGGCCACCATCAGGCCCACGCCGACTAAACTTCCACCACCTTATGCAGCTGCCCACCCAACCAGCTGGGCAGGCACCTGCGTGGCGACATGCAGATCTTCGTGAAGACCCACCATTGCGCCACCTCAGCTGCCTGCCTACCTACATGGCATCTCAGGCATCGCTGGCCAGGGCGTGTGTCGACACAAGAAGGAGCGGCGACGGACGAGACATATCTCTCCCCCGTCCCCGATAAAGCAAGGACACCTAAGCAAGACGCGTTAAATGCGCCTTGTCATGTAATGCAAGGGATAAACTTGCATCAATGTACCCTTTCCACCTCCTGTGTGCCACTGTGGCAACCCCTTTTTCTTTAAAAGGAGGCCCGAGGCGACCAGGAGGAGGATTCGGCTTTTCGGAGCTCCTCAGGCCCCATAGCTAGCTAGCTGAAGAACACAAACATACAATCCACCAAAGCAGGAGTAGGGTTTTACGCATCCTCGCGGCCCGAACCTGGATAAACGAACCGTGTGCTATCTGTTTGACCCGCTCTTCTCTCAACCCCGCACCCCGCAACCGTAGTAGGGATTCTTGTGATCCCATAGGTGTTGTTCCCAATACACCGACACTATATCTAGGCATGAGTAGGATACGGGATGACTGCTAGATAGGAGTATAGTAGTCCTTGCCAAGTTTTTGGAACTCTACATCACCGCTACTAGCGGATCCATTCCACAGAAACTCTCCCGTCGGATGGGCGGTACTACTGCTTGAACTCGGACAGTACTACCGCTTGCAGCTATACTACCGATCGTGTTTAGGGTTACTACTGCTTGTCCTTTCGCGGTACTTCTGTGGATGGGCATGGTACTTCTGTTGTGACTTAGAATTTCGAAAACTTTGCACTTACTACTATCCTCATTTTATATTCTTTGTCTTATGCAATGACTTTACACTTGCTTTTCCCTCGATCTATGTTTTGGGTTCCAGGTGATGGTAGCTCTTGTCCTCATCAGGCTGGGCGCAAGAATCTAGAGCGTTCGGGTGGTTCTAAGCGCTACCGTACCTATGATGGCACTCCTGCCAGTTCTAGTAGTCCTCCTAGGAAGAGTGTCAAGTCAACAGCAGGCAAGCCAAAGCAGAAGGAAAAATACACTCCGCGTGCTGAGATATCTACAAAGGAGTTTGAGGAGTTTCGCATTCGCAACCCATATCGTCTCCCTCAGGATGCAGCAGTTTTTGGACACCCCTTCTAGAACAAGGAGCAGTCTTTGATATATCTGGATATTCTGAAGGCCAAGAAGAACTTGTTTGTCAACATCAAGTCCATTGATATCTCTCGTATGGAGAAGGATTCGGCGAACTTTGGTGAAGCCCTGGCTCTTTGTCATCAGTGGAGGCTCATCCCCTTCATCACCTACAACAAGGACTACGATCCCGAGATTGTGGCTCAATTTTATGCCACGATTAATTTTCATGCCAATGAGGAGAGAACTATGTCCTGGATGACCTGTGGGCGCAGGTTCAGGGTTGACTGGAAGGACTTCATGGGTTGCTTGGGTGTTGCTGATGAGGGAGAAGAAAATACAGTTGGTCTCCGGCGTCACAAGGAAGTGCTTTCCACTCACAAGTCCAAGCTTATTGGGTACTCCAGGATCATCAAGACACTCAAGGGGGCTACTAGAACAGAGCTCATTCCCTATCTGGACATCATGCAGTATCTTCCCTAACACTCTTTTCCCTCGCATTGGGAACTTGGACATGGTACACTGTTACCTGGTGGATCTTCTGTTGTTGTGCATCAAGGAGCAGGGCAAGAATTCTACTTTCGACATTTCCCACATCATGTGGTGTGAGCTTAGGCCTGCAGTTTTTACCGGACGGCGCCCATCTATGGCCCTTACCTTTTCAAGTTGATTGAGGAGAAGTGGGCTGCTGAGTGTCTAGGAGAGGCACTTCCTACTGAGTACATGGTCTCTCATCCCATTCTGAATCTTCGTCACAAGGAGAACTGGGGGACTGTTCCTGCTGGCACTGGAGAGGAGATTCCTCCCACTGAGTCAGATGATGAGGAGGCGCCTGACTTCGAGTTTGTTCCCTCCCTAGAGAAGGTGCCATCTTGGGCATCTAAGCTCAAGTCTAAGATGAAGAAGCTTTTCTGCAAGGAATCTCAGGGTCAGTACAAGGCTCATGTTGCTGAGAAGGCCGCTCGCGCTCGCGATAAGCACATGATGTGTGCTCTTGGTCAGGATATCCTGAGTGGATCTTAGGAGCGGGTCAGTAATGAGGACGACTGGATCTCTCAGCATTGCAAGTGGTCAGATTTCGAGACACAGCATCAGGATGTAGCTACAGAGTCTACGGTGCACGAGGAGTCTGAGGGGCACGAGGAGTGTGAGGAGGAGGAGGACTCCGATGATCACAAGGAGTACTATGATCTGGAGATCTACTATCACCTTGGTCGTGTCTAGTGCTCTTTGCCCTTTTGGGGTCTCGATGCAAAAGGGTGAGAAAGTTTAGGGGATTTTCCAAGTCACGAGTGTATCTTCTTTGTCGTTGGTTTCGTTCTCTCGTGAACTCTTTTTCGTTGGTTGGTTTTCTTCTCATTTGTTTGTGGAACCTATCATATGGCGTGAGACATATGCTACCTTATCTTATCTTTATGCCTACATTTTAGCCTGTGAGATGTTATCTATCTTATGCCATATCTTTATGCTCACATGCTTATTACTTGCATCCTATCTTTATGCCATATATTTGTTGCAAGTATTGTCAGTCTATAAAATATAGGGGGGGTGTTGATCCTAGTGTGTGGGCTTTGCATTCCAAAGGCATACCCATATAGTGCACACATCTAGGGGGGCCGTCTATATTTTGTAGATGTTGGCTTTCCATGCTATCTTATCATTCTTTTGTGCAAATCCCATATTGTCATCAATCCACCAAAAAGGGGAGGATTGTTTTGGTGGTTGATGATGATGCATCCGCAGACTAATCATGTGCATTGACAATTTCAGATAATCTATCTTATGGCACAAGACAATTGGAACCCCTCTGAATATTGATGAAGATGGTGTTTGCTTGTGTTTCTTTTTCGGTGGACCTGAGTTGTAGGAACACTTTACTATTAAGAGGGGGTCTGTTTCGAAAAGGTTCGGGTGGAATCAACGCATACACTATCTTTACACCCTTGTTCTTTCCTGACAAGTGAGCTTGTCCTTCCTTGTGTTTGGACCTTGCCAAAATAGAATAAGCGGTAGTACCGCTCTGTGCAATGGTAGTACCGCTCCAGCAGTACTGTCGTTGTGTAGTACGGCTCCAACTTCCGCCTAATTTTTAGGTTCTGTCAACAAGCGGTAGTAGAGCAGCAGTTCGCCATGGTTGTACCGCTCCTGCTGTACTACAGGGCTAACTGGCTCAACTACCGCGGGTTTACGAGGCACCTACAAGTTGAGCGGAAGTACCGTCGCTAGCCACAGTAGTACCGCTCCAGCGGAACTACCACTGGCTAGTACCCGGAGTATCGCTTATTTTTTTCATTCTAGAATGGTTTTGTTCCACTCACGGTAGTAGGGCGGCAGTTCCCAACGGTAAAACCGCCTAGGGCGGCACGACCGCCCTGCCCTCCTCTACTACCACGGGTATCGGTTGCTGGTCATCTCCATGCAGTAGTACTGCACCTACGGCACTACCATTCTCCTGACTTTCTCAGGATGAACAATGTTGCTAGTACTTCCATGCTAGTGAAAGTACCGCTCACCCGAGTCGTACTACCTCTTATGTACGGGCTGTGGGAGCATAACGGTTGGATTTCTTCTTCCACTATAAAAGGAGTCTTCTTTCTCTAAGTTTACTACCTCTTCCTCCCCCGAACACCATTATCGAACTCAAGATCATTCTTGCCCGATCTCTCTCCCTAGCCAATAAAACTTGTTGATTCTTTAGGGATTGCTTGAGAGGGCCTAGGTTTACACTTCCACCCAGAGAAATTTGATTTCCCCTGTAATTGTAATTCCTTTCGGATCTTATTACTCTTGGGTGTCTGAGCACCCTCCAAGGTGGAGGTCACCTCGGAGCCACATTCCATTGTGGTGAAGCTTCGTGGTGTTGTTGGGAGCCTCCAATTCGGTTGTGGAGGGAGCCCAAACCTTGTGTGTAAAGGTCATGTTTCCACCTTCAAGGGCACCACTAGTAGAATCACGGCATCTTGCATTGTGTGAGGGCGTGAGGAGAAAACGGTGACCCTCGTGGCTTCTTGGGGAACATTATGCCTCCACACCGCTTCAACGGAGATGTACTTCTCCTTAAAGTGAGGGAACTTCGGTAACACATCCTCGTCTCCACCGGCTTCACTTGTGGTTATCTCTTACCTTTACTTTGTGCAAGCTATTATTGTGTTTTATCCTTTGCTTGCTCTTGTTGTTGTTGTTGTTGTTAGCATCATATAGGTTGCTCACCTAGTTGCACTTCCAGACAACCTATTTCTTGTTAACCCTAATATGCTAAGAAAAGTTAAAAGTTGGTAGTTGCCTATTCACCCCCCCCCCCTCTAGTCAACTATATCGATCATTTCAACTGTTGTAGTGGAGCTAGCTTGGTGGTTCGGAGGTGTGTCTCGCCTTTGTGCGGGGATTTGGTTTTGTGTTAGCTGAGGAATTCATAGGTTTGTACTGTACGTAGTACGTACTAACCTGATTATTGTGGATTTATGATATTATTATTGTTGTCATGTTTATGCTTATTCACCTATCATGTGTGTTAAAAGATTATTAGTACTTTGGTACTACTCCCTCCGTCTCATAATATAGTGTCAAAAACACTCTTTATATTGTGGGACCGATCCATTATAACTGCAATGACATGAGTCAATCAAACAGGTATACTTCCTTCACCCCATAATGTAAAAATGTTTAGACACTAGTGTAGTATCAAAAAACATCTTACGTTATGGGGGAGCAACTAGTTAGCGAGCGCTCTTTCGGGAGCCTCGCAACGATCACTTGCTGGTTTTTTGGATTTTTTTTTGACTTCGAGAGCCACTTGGCGCGCTCTCAGCCGCTGCCACATGTCGCGCTCTGGGCACTCCATCTGGATTTTTTTTATTTTGCCGCACACGTTTAGGCTTTTTAAGCGGAGTTTTTCGGGGGTTTTTGACTTTTTGGTCTTCCTTAGCTTTTGGACCCAAAAAATCAAAAAAAAAACATTGCGCGAAAAAAGCATTTTTTTTTCTTTCGCAAAAGGTATAGTTTTGCTTCCAGGTTTTGCTTTCGCGAGAGGCATACCTCTCGGAAACGGAAAAAAATACGAGTATTCTAATTAATTTTTTCCCGCGAGAGGCACGGTTTTGCTTCCGTGAGAGGCACGCCATTGCTCCTCGGAAACAAAAAAAATGTGTTTTTCGTTTTTTTTCTTACGCGAGAGGCACGGCTGTGCCTCTTGAAAGCTTCCGCGACGGTACGGTTGTCCTTTTGCAAGAGGCACGACTGTGCCTCTTGAGACAAAAAAACGTGTTTCTATTTTCTTTCCTTCTACGAGAGGCTTGGTTTTGCTTCTGCGAGAGGCACAGTTGTGCTTTTGCGAGAGGCACGGCCGTGCCTTCTTTCGGAAAGTGAAAAAACTGTGCTCCGGGGTCATTTTTTGTCCCTTTTTTTGTTCAATTTTTTCGTGAAAAGAAGTTCGTCAAAACCTATCAACATGGGATTTAGTTTTGAAAATCTCAACACGAGGAATACAAAGGTGAGAATGGTTCAAGATTTGGATGCATGGTTTAAGAGATAAAATGTTTTGAATAAATGGATCTACGAAAAAAGTGAAACTCCCAGATTACGACAAGCGGCGCACATGCAACGTGCCACTTGTGACAATCTGAGAAGGTGGGTGTGATCTTCACTAGGAATACTCTTTAATTAGTGATTTCACATTACAAGACAGAGGGGGTAAAAAGAAGCAGGCTTGTTCGGAATGCTAATCTCCAGCTAATTGTGATGTCGGTTCTAGATCGCTCGCGCTTGGTTTCTTTTTTGTGGCATGTTTGGTGTCGCACCCTCACACTAAAGGGAAAGTGCGAGAATCTCCATGCAGGCTTTTTTTCTGCAACGCGATACTTTAAGAGCAATCGCACGATGTCTATGTCCCTGTTTCTTTTCTTCCCGAATATGCACGAGTGCGCGTATCACATTATATAGAAGGGGTGGGTAGAGAACCCAAATCCACCGGTGATGTTACATATTTAATACATCATGAGCCAAGCTCCCACATCTACTCGGACAAAGCAAGCCCTATGACTACTCGCCTCACGCCCACCCTGATAACTCCACTACTACGTCGTTCTAGTCTCCCTTGAGCAGTCCAGCCCTAAACCAAGTGTATCCCTCCTCCACGATCTTCTTGATGAGCCTGACCAACAAGGGAGAGGCACCATCAAAGACAATGGCATTGCGATGTTTCCATAGTTCCCAATGAACCAAGGTGATGATGACGCGCATGTACTTTGGCTTATCCGTGCACCAACCGACCAAAGTGTCGTGACCCTCGGGCGTCCAGGTCGGCTTGCCAATCGTGGTGCACAGCGTTCTCCAAACTATCCGTGCAAAGACGTAAGTTAACTCGATGTGGTCTAAGGTCTCCTCTTGCTAGTCATAGAATGCGCAGGCGTCTGGGTGTGGTAGACCTCACCGAGCCAGGAGATCCTCCGTCCAACATCTGTTTTTCATGGCTAGCCAGAGGAAGAAGTGACATCGCCACAGCGCTTTAGATTTCCACGTGAACTGCGCTACGGCTGACACCTCTCTGCCGATGAATTTTCCGCATAAGCAGACCGGGCTGCGAACTTTCCATCAGCCTCCCAAGACCAAGGTATGACATCCTGCTTGCCGTCTTCCAGCCTAACCTCCGGAACCCTCAGCCACAAATGTAGGTACTACCAGAGAGCCTCGAGCCCCAAGTCTAGTTTGATATCTATTGCCCAGACGCCTGTAGCGATGGCCTCCTTGAGCAACCTCAAGCTTCTTTTACGCGGAGGAATGTCATCATAGATTAACGGCGCGATCTCCTTAAGACAATATCCATCCAACCGGTGATCCTCCTAGAAGAGGGTCAGATTCCCGTCTCCAACTGTTATCCTGGTCATGGCGTTGCAGAGCGTAGTCGATGCTTTGGGGATCGCAATGTTGAACTCGCTCCACGGCCTTTTCTTATCCACTCGTTGTAGACAGGGCCATCTTGCTTGCGGGGCCACGTTGAGCCATGCTAGGTCCAGTATGCCTAGTCCGCCTATCCACTTAGGCATAAAAACTATCGCCCAAGCAACCCAACGGTATCCACCATTTTCTTGGCCTTTGCCGCACCACAAAAACCCTCTAATGATCTTTTTTATGGCATGGATGGTCTTCATCGGGATAGCGAGCGCAAACATCGCGTGTATAGGGACCGAGCGGAGGACCGAAAGAATGAGGATGAGTCCACCACTCTTTGGTAGGGTAGCAGCCTTCCACTTTGAAAAGCACCGGGCTATGCACTCCACCAGGATGTGCAATTGCACGGCAGAGGGCTTCTTCAGACATAGCGGTAGCCCCAGATAGCGACACGGGAAGGTTCCAAGCTCACATCCCAGGGTAGCCACGGTGAGCTACTTCTCGTCGTCGGAGCAGCAGATTGGTATGGCCACCGTCTTGTTGAAGTTCACCTGTAGGGCTGATGCCATCCCAAATAGGTGAAGGATGCGGGATCAAGCTTGAAGATCAGTGGCCACTAGCTTGAGGAAAACAATCGTGTCGGCGGCAAATAGGGACACCCGTTTCTTTAAGCCTCGGCTTGCAAGCAGTGTCAGAACGTCCATATCGACGGCCATATGAAACAGATGGTGAAGCGGCTGCATCACGAGGATGAAGAGCATGCGGCTCACTCTGATGAACTGTTTGCGTTGAGACATGAGAATAGAAATGGTTCAACTTAACAAGATGTGTGTGATACGCGGCAAACAGGTCTACAATCAGAAACGCGCGCGAAGACCGTTAACAACACAGACGGTCACTGCTACCAAGTCGTGTGTGTTATGTGCAAACGATTGCTGGTATACAATTGTGAGTGATTGATGAAAACATCACCGACGGGTTCCATTTTTTAGTCCGTGTGCGATGTGATTTTGTTTGTCCGCACAACATCTACGCTCTGTCTAAGCATACAATTACACAAGTGACTACACACATAACATTTCCACACACACCAAAGTAAGCAATTACATGCATACTAAAGTAGGAGAAACGAGGATCTAATCATCTACTTATTATTGCGATGACGCTTGCCATTACTCTGCTTCCGGCTGGATCCCTGGCCGTTTTGGGGAAGGAGGCACTTCCTCATGTCAACAATCCGCATGTACATGTCGTAGCTCATGTTCGCCTCCTTGGCCGCGTACACGACATGAGCTTTGTCGAGTTTCTCCATCCAGGCCGAGTGCCAGGCACGCTTCTCCTTGTTGCATAAATCCTTCATGTCTCTGTAGTAGGGGTCGATCATGGCCTCAGTGAGGTGAACCAATGAGTCCTACTCGTGCTCCTTGCTGCCCCAGATCTTGTATTGGCCCTGGATGTCGACAAGATTCTAGCAGGCGATGCCCGAATTCTCGAGCACCTTTACATCGTTGGTGATGTCCACCGTAGCAAACATGTAGTGGGGGTTGTTGACAAACCTAGCGAAACGCTCGCAAGGCCTTGTGGCCAGGCAGTAATGCTAGACGAGGACGTGGTGGCGCACACACATCTGGGCGACGGCGACCTTGGGGCGAGACCCGGCACGAGCGCTGGTGTACTCGAGGTCGAACCCGACCACCTTGTACTTCTCCTCGGCAAGCAACAGCTCCATGATGTGGATGGAGTGCTCCACCCACACCGGGTCGTCGTTGTACACCACCGAGAGGTCCATGAACCTTCTTGGGTGTCCACCATGGCACGCATGGTGAACTGCTGCTCATCATCGGCAGCCACTCGGAGCGCCATTGGAGCCGCGCGGGATACCCTCTAAGAATTTATCATGGTGCATGTGCTTCTTGCAATGGTGGGCGCGGTCGAAAGGTTGGCCGTTGTAATAAATGGGGGCCAGCCAACCTTTAATCGTCACGTCTTGTCATGGCATTCATAGTGGAGGATTCTAGTGGACACTTGACAACACCGCACCACACGCGTGGACTCGAAGAGGCGCCAAATATAGTCGGTGAGCCTATTCCCGCGCTACCGCGCAGTTTACCACAGAAGGTTCCCGCCCGACTAGTTTGGCCACGCGTCGGTGTCACGCCCAAGATGCGATTCTATCCCGATCACGTGATGACTCGTGATTGGGGCACAACCACATTTTGGGCGCTTAGCAAGATGGATATCATTACATCGTACCATTACATACATAGATGGGGATTCATACAAGTCATACAAACTTCCACATGAATACATCAATTCATAAACAAGACAACCGACTACGGATGAAAACACAAGAAAGGCACAATGACATCCATCCTACTATCCCAGGCTGCCGACCAGGAACCTATCCCAAGATCGACGAAGAAGAAAAAAGAACTCCAAAACAAGTAAACATCGCTCTCACGTCAAGTCATCGGAAACCTCCACCTGCAACTGTTGTTGTAGTATCTGTGAGCCATGAGGACTCAGCAATCCCATCACCAAGGGTAACAAGACTAGCAAAGCTTAATGGGTATGGAGAGGATAAGTAGTGAGGTTGTAGCAGCGACTAAGCATATGTATGGAGGCTAACTTACGAGTACAAGAATAAGATGAGCATCTACGCAACCGGTCGCAAACTAGTAATGATCGCTAAGTGATCCTGAGCTACCTACGAGTCAAACATAACCCCACAGTGTTCTCTTCTCAAAATGAAAAGAGACAGTCACGGTTACTCACGCGGTTGGTGTATTTTATTTCGGATCCTCTGTCAAGTTTTCTACAACTGGACATTAACAAATTCCAATTTTCCACATAACCGCGGTCCCGGCTTTCGAAAGATCATAACCATGCAGGGGTGTCCCAACTTAGCCCATCACAAGCTCTCACGATCAGCAGAGGTAAAACCTCTTATCTTAGGGACACCCCGATCAGACTCGGGATCTCGGTGCACAAGAAATTTCGACAATGGTAAACAAGTCCAGCAAGACCTCCCGGCGTGCCAACACCCTGATAGTAGCCGCGCGTATCTCGTCTCAGGCCACGTCTAGATTGTCCAAACTTCCGGTAGGCCAAACCAAAGTTGCCCCTGGTGGCCACCGTCGGTTGACAAATTTGGACCAACACTCATGAGGAGCACTGGCCCAGGTTGTAAATTAAGTCCTCGGGGTCCGGAAAGTCCCTATGCAAGTTTTTAGTTATAGCAAATGGTAAAACCAAAGTTGGGCCTTGCTGGAGGAGTTTTATTCAAAGCAACCTGTCAAGGGGTCCCCATATACCAACCGCGTTAGGAATGCAAAATCAAGGAACATAACATCGGTTTTTCTGTTCTTAAGGAGGCATGAGTGGAACAAAACATCGAGAAAAAGGCCAAGCCTTCCACCCATTCCCAATTATATATGTGCATTAATTATAGTAATAGATATTATGATATTCCAACATCCAAGTTCCGACATGGAGCAATTTTCATCTTCACCTGCAACTAACAATGCTATAAGAGGGGTTGAGCAAGCGGTAACATAGCCATACCACGGTTTGCTGGGATGGTGTCAAAGGTGGGAGGTTTCATGGCAACAATGAGAGGCTGACAACAAAAGATAGGCAGCGCAACATATAGCGATAGCATCGGGACAACTAGCATACAATGATAGTAATGAGATCCAAGGTGACGGTCATCTTGCCAGAGATCCCGCTAGGAAGAAGAACGAGTCCATGAAGAAGACGAAGCCACAAAGACGAACCAAGCGTAGACGAATGAATCCTCACGATCGCAACGAAACAGGAACTAACGAGAAGAAGCAAACAACATGGTAAACACACAACACATAAACAAGACAAGATGCTCAACCAAGTATGATGCATGACCAGGCTACATGATGCTAATCATGGCAAGAGATGAAGCATACGAGAACAACACAACCAAGCAAGTTTAAATGAGGCCGGAGACAACATATAACAATTCCGATAAGTCCTCATATGCAAATTTCGAAATTGGTCCAGATCTGAACAAACCTTAAGTTAAAGTTGTTAAACAGCAAGTTAACATGCACCAAGATGATCTACACTAATTTATAGTCAAGTTACATATAAAGTTCATTTGATTCGGGGCTACGGGCTAGAAGATATGAGAAAAACAAGTTACACATGGCATTGATGCAAAATGCATTCAAACATCAAGCACAATACTCTTAAAACATGTATACAACATGACATGATGCATCTACATGCAAAACCAAGCAAGTTTCATATAGAGCACACTCAAAGCGGAGCCACGGTTTAACACATACACATGAAACAAGATTAAAGGACAAGTTGTCCACAACAGCAACTAGGCATCTTACAAGCATCAACACATCATGCTACAAGTATATGATAGGCATAATCAAGGCATGAACTCAAAGTACTGATAGCATGCTTCCACTAACATCAAGTATTAGGTCCATAGGCATCAAGAATAAACTAACATGATCAAGGCAACAAGCAAACTCTGTATCACAGATTATGACTTAGTGGAAAACAAAGCATATACATGAGCAGAGTTAATATGTTGACATGTTGGAGGCAAGAAATAATTAAGCTACAACAGAAGAACATGGCAAGCAAAAGCATGGCATACTAGAACACAACATGGATCCCAAGGAACACAAGATGGCATATACATGGGAGCAACAACTTCATAGCATTCATCAAGACAAGATGGAAACATGATATAGCAGATTCTCAGACTTAGTGAAAATCTGGGAATGCAACAACAACATCATGAGGCTGACTTTGGAGGCATATAACAGCAAGCATATTAATTCTCATAAGCATGAAAAGATCATGACCATGTAGAAGGCATGGCATACTCCAAATAACTCCATTGGCACAACTCCATAGGATGCATAGATTAATAGCAATGAGCTTTGCCAAATTGAACATGTTGTTGATAGGCTGACGGATATATTATCAAGCAACTTGTGAGCACGAAAGAGACATGCTACAGCAACTTATAATTGCAAGCAAGGGCATGGATGGATAGAGCATAACATGGACTTCAAGACATGGTCACTGGACATTCCAAAACATGAATGGATATGACTGTAGCATCAAGCAAACATGGCATCATGATATAACAGTTCCAGACTTTGCAGATTTCAACAAGTCTCGGGAAACAACAAACAGCAAGTAGGCCGCTTTGCAAGCTTGTTGCACTCACCACTGGGCATATCATGAAAAGTGGATTGCACCACAGCAAATATGACATGATTGTGCTCATAACACATGTTGACATGATGCTCAAAAAGAATCACACAAAAAGATATGAAAAAGACAAATCAGCAAGTTATATCATTTTTCAGCAGCTAACAGCACTTAGCACTTTTGCAACAGAGATTAACATGGTAAGATGCAATCTAACATGAATGCAAAGCACACCATCATCTTGAACATTCAGAGACGAACATTTTGATATGTCCTATGCTCCATTTGGACACACATGCAAAAAGATATGGCCACCCAAACATGCACATGTTTTAACAGTTTTAAAGGACTTGGCAGTTTTAGGAAAAAACATACGCGCGTCAAATAACTAAAAGACGCCCGGAGCGGGGTTTTGCGGGCTCACCCTGGTGGGCCTGGCCCAAGTTGGCAAGAAGGCCGGCCGGCGGGGTCCAGCTGGGCCGGGCCGTTGCAGGGCCCACGTGGCCAACGCGGGCGCGCTCGCCCTCGACCTCCTGGTTGAGGCAGTGGATTGGCGGCGGCTGATGGCGCCGGCGGTGAGCAGGGATGCGGCCCCGGCGAGCGGAGGCGGGGAGAGGCGGATCCGAACGGTCTGTTGCCGGATCTGGCCGGAGGCGGCCGGAGGAGGGGGGCCGGCGAGGTCGGAGGACACGGCGGCGGGGTCGACGAAGCGTGGCGGCGGCACTAGTGGATGAGGCGGCGGGGCGATGCAGGGAGGCGAGGCTCGGGGTCGGGGTAGCGCACCGGTGGCGAGGCGAGCGGCCGGCGGCGGTGAATGCGCGCGGCGTCGCTAGGCTCGGGCGGCGGGCGCGGGGAGCCAGGCCGGGAGGGCCTGAAACGGGTCCCGGCGGGCCCACGGCGGGGAGGCGCAGTGGAGGGACGACGGGGCCACGTGGCGGCGGCGGACACGTCTGGCGCGGGGTGGACATGTCATGCGGCGCGAAGAGGAAGAGGACTAGGGTTTGGACCCAAAATTTCGGAGGGGGGGGCTATTTATATGTAGAGGGAGCTAGGAGAGTCCAAATGAGGTGCGGTTTTCGGCCACGCGATCGTGATCCAACGGCCAAGAGCATGGAGGGGGTTTAGATGAGCTAGTGGGCCATTGTGCAGGGGTGCTGGGCTGCAAAGAGAAGGGGGTTTTTGGTCAACACGGTTAACCATTGGGGCATCAAACAACCTCCAAATGGAATGAAATTTGACAGGTGGTCTACCGGTGATATACCAAGGCCACTCAACAAATCTCGGCCCATTCCAAGAATGTTTTTCTCGCGCTCACGAAACAAGATTTGAGAGGTGCAATGGGTGCATGTGAGTGTGTCGGATCCCGAAACGGACAACAGAGAAAAAGATCGAATGCAAGTTTTGAAAACATGAGGAGGCAATGCACATGATGACATGGCAATAGGCAACACGCAAGCAATGACATGTAAACGATGGCGAATAAGAGGATGACACCTAGTGCGTCGGTCTTAGGGTGTCACAACACTCCCCTACTAACAAGAGATCTCGTCCCGAGATCTTAGGAACGAGACGGAAGTGGAAAAAGGAAGAAGGTGAAATCAAAGAACTTGAGAGGTTGAACAACTTGAAAGAGAATACAACGGAGATGAACGAGATTGAGAAGCTCCATTACAAATGAGGAACAAGGAACATTACGAGAACCTTGACGGTAGAAAGACAAGAATCAAGAGCTGAAGGAACAAGAATGAATTTTTAACCACGCCGGTTAAGCGAGATAGAAAAGGAATTCGAACAAAGGGATTCGGGTAGCACTCCGGCTGAAAATGGAATGAATAGAACATGAACTTGAGAAGATGGAATAATACTTGACGAGTGGAACAACACAATGCCTTCGGAAAAATGAAAGAGTGAACTGAAAAGAGCGGATAAGAGAAGAACTACTCCCACCACGAATGAATTTAGAAGAGCATCTTCACGAAGAAGGGTTGAACGGTGTTGTTGAGAAAATCAACTACAAAAGAATAAGCTTGGTGTGGACTTATGGACAACATCTCAAAGCTTGAGGTGAGATTATGCCACAACCCAATGCTTGAATAGCTGAGAAGAACTAGGAATTGGAAAACTCCATTTCCAAAAGAATACAGAGAATTAATTGCACTTCGAGATGCGAGAAGAATAATGCTTGAGCTGCTCCACACGAATTAATGATGAACACTTGACGAATGAATTTACTCATGAAGAACCACCATGAAGATCTCCGATAACAAACGGATGATGAGATTCAAATAAGAGATAAAAAGAATAAGATTAAAGCCTGGTGGCGAATTAGATGGGGGTTCCTACGAGATGGTCAAGGAAACTTTGGACTCCGGAAAAAAAAACATGCAAAACACTTGAAATTGGAATTTATTCATCATCAACAAACGGCGAAGGAACAGATTAATCAACTTGACAAGAATAAATAATAATTATGTTATGTTCATCCTCCATCAATTAAATTCATGAAAGCAATGGATTTGCATACTACTTATTCTCGTTGCAAAAGATTAGAGAGGGGTATAGCTTGGACTTGAGAAAGTATTCATGGACTGGTAGATTGGAAAGAATGAAAGAATTGATATGATCACACATGAAAAGAACTCTTGAGCGAACCATCGTAAGAATTAAAGCCGAGTGAAGAAAAGAACGAACCGCCAGGAGGAATTGAATTGAACGAAGAAAAGGGAATGAATAGCCGAGAAAAATTATGAACCTGAGGGAATTTAGATACAAGAGAACGAAGAGATCGCGAACTGATTAAAGAATACTTGGACGAAGCACCGGAAGAATATGGAGACAAACGAAGAGACATCAATGAAGAATAGTTGGAGGACGAAGTTGAAAACTGAGAACGAAGAATTCTTATGAAATGATGGCCTTCGGAGGAACACAATGGAAAGAATTCATGAAAAGCTCCGGATGTGTAACACAAGAATTGTTAGTAGGGGAGTGTTGTGACACCCCGAGACCGATGCGCCAGGTGTCATCCACTTATTCGTCGTCGTTGCCATGGCATCTATTTGCGTGTTGCACTTTGCCATGTCATCATATGCATTGCATCACCATGTTTTCAAAACTTGCATCCGTCCGTAGTTGTCGGGTCTCTCCGTTGTCCGTTCTGAGACAGACACACTCGCACGCGTCTGCGGCACCTCCGAATATTTATTTTATAAGTGGCCAGAAAATGTTCTCAGAATGAGGTGAAACTTGGTGTGCGGTCTTGTTATAGCATAGGTAAACCGCCTGCCAAATTTTGTCGCATTCGGAGGTCGTTTGGTAGCCCAACCATTAAACATATAGCGGCAATGTTGTCGGGTTAAACGTCGGACGTTTTCGGTCTCCGAAAACCCCACCAGGCATCTCTATCTCTTCTCTCCCCACAGCCCAATGCCTCTTCACAACCCACTTGGCCCAACCTTCCCCCTCATACGTCCTGAGTCGTCTGATTTGGATCCGAGGGCTTAAAACTACCCCAAAAACCCCCAGCCCTAGCCATCCTTGCTGTATATGGACACCCCCATGTCCAAATTTGGCATCCCTAACCCTATCCCCTACCTCCAGCCGCCACTCCCACCAAAAATTCCATGTCTGGCCAGCCGCCGGTCGCCACTTGTCACCGTCGACCCCCTCCAGTCGCCCGCCGCCGCCACTTGGCGCCACCTGAGTGGCCAGCCGCCGCTCCGAGCCAACCACGCACCGCCAAGTGTTCCCCCGTCGCGCCTCCACCTCCCTGAGCACCGCGGCTCGCCTGAGCCTGCAGCAGGTCCGCTCGGGCCCCGATCTAGGCCCGAGCCGGTCCGCCGCTTGCCCCGAGCGCTTGCTCCCCGAGCTCCCGTCGATGATCCCGCCGTCGTGCTCCATCTCATCGGGCCAGCCCCGCCGCCTCGCCTCCGATCCGGATCCGGCAGGATTCGGCCGGTTCCACACCGTCCCCGCTCCCTCCGCCGCCTAGCGACGCCACCTGCTCGCCGCCCGCCACATCGCAACTCCGCCACCGCGCCCGCCTCTGCCTTGTCGTCGCCGGTCCTGCTCCAGCCAGATTCAGGCATGGTGCCCCCGGATCCATGCCTTCCCGTCGGTCCAACGCCTCCCCGTCACCCCGCCGTCGAGTGCCCAACACCAGAGTCCGCCCGACGCCACCGCCATGGCCTCCTGTCTCATGTGGGAGCAGAAGGGAGACAGCCAGCCTCCCCTCCTCATGGGCCCCGCATGGGCCGGCCCAGCTCGCCTCCAGCGCTGGCCCGCCTCCTCTCCGATCGGGCCTCGGCCCGCTAGGTTAGCGCCGGTCCAGCCCTATTCCTAGCCCGCGCGCGTTATACTAATATTCGCCTTGTGTTTTTTTCCGAATGGTTAAGTCCCAAAAACCTGTAAATATGTGTGCATGTTTATCGTCACATATCTTTGTGCATGTGTATCCATTTTGTGTGTATAATATGTCAAAATGTTCATCTCTTTGTGATCTACATGACGGTCTTGTTTGAATTCATGTTAGGATCCATATTGACATGTTAATCCCTATCGCCAGAGTGCTAAGTGTTGTTAACTGCTGAAAACTGTTATAACTTGCTGATTTATCTTTTTCATATCTTTTTGTGTGATTTTTGTTTGAGCATCATGTCCACATGTTTTAGGAGCACAATCATGTCATATTTTCTGTGGTGGAATCCACTTTTCATGATATGCCTTGTGGTGAGTGAAACAAGCTTGTTAAGTGACCTACTTGTTGTTTGCTGATCTCTGAGACTTGTTAAAAATTGCTAAGTCTGAAATTGTTATATTGTGATGCCATGTTTGCTTGATGCTACAGTCATGCATGTTTAGGAATGTCCAATAATCATGTCTTGAATTCCATGTTATGATCTATCCATCCATGCCCTTGTTTGCAATTATAAGTTGCTGTAGCATGTCTATTTCTTGCTCTCAAGCTGCTTGATAATATATCTGTCAGCCTGTCAACAGCAAGTTCGATTTGGCAAAGCTTGTTGTTATTAATCTATGCCTCCTATGGAGTTGTGCCAATGGAGTTATTTGTAGTATGCCATGCCTCCAACATGTTCATGATCTTTGCATGCTTATTAGAATTGATATGCTTGCTGTTATATGCCTTCAAAGTCAGCCTCATGATGTTGTTGTTTGCACTCCCAGATTTTTCACCAAGTCTGAGAATCTGCTATATCATGTTTGCTTCTTGTTTTGATGAATGCCAGGAACCTGTTGCTCCCATGTATGTTTTTGTTCTAGCATGCCATGCTTTTGGTTGCCATGTTCTTGTGCTATAGCTTATTTATTTCGTGCCTCCAACATGTCATCATATTAACTCTGCTCATGTATATGCTCTTTTTCCACCAAGTCATAATATGTGATGTAAAGTTTGCTTGTTGCCTTGATCATGTTGGTTTACTCTTGATGCATATGGACCTTATCCTTGTTGATTCTTGAAGCATGTAATCTGTACTTTGAGATCATGCCATTCTTGTGTCTATCTTGTACTTGTAACTTGCTGTTTTGATGCTTGTGATATGCCTAGTTGCTGCTTTGGACAGCTTGTCCTTTAAACCTGTTTCGTGTGTATGTGTTGAACCATTCCTCCATTTGGAGCGTGATCTATATGAAACTTGCTTGATTTTGCATGTAGATGCATAATGTCATGTTACATCCATGTTGTGAAGGTGGTTGCTTGATGTTTGAATGCATTTTGCAGCAATGCCATGTTCATCTCGTTTTGCTCATATCTTCTAGGACGTAGCTCCGAATTAAATGAACCTTATATGTGACTTGACTAGAATTTTGTGTAGATCATCATGGTGCATGTTAACTTGCTGTTTAACAACTTTAACATAAGGTTTGTTCAGATCTGGACCAATTTCGAAATTTGCATATGTGGACTTACCGGAATTGTTATATGTTGTTTCTGGCCTTATTTAAACTTGCTTTGTGTGATGTTCTTGTTTGCATCATCTCTTGCCATGAGTTGCATCATGTAGCCTTGTCATGCATCATACTTGATTGAGCATCTTGTCTTCTTTATGTGTGGTGTGTTTACCATGTTATATGCTTCTTCTCGTTAGTTCATGTTTCGTTGCAATCGTGAGGATTCATTCGACTACGCTTGGGTCGTCTTTGTGGCTTCGTCTTCTGCATGGACTCGTTCGTCTTCCTTGCGGGATTCCAGGCAAGATGACCGTCACCTTGGATCTCATTACTATCATTGCTATGCTAGTTGTCTCGATGCTATCGCAATATGTCGCGCTACCCACCATTTGTTTGTCAGCCTCTCTTTGTTGCCATGAAACCTCTAACCTTTGACACCATCCCAGCGAACCGTTGTTTGGCTATGTTACCGCTTGCTCGGCCCCTCTTATAGCATTGTTAGTTGCAGGTGAAGAAGAAGATTGCTCCATGTCGAATCTTGGATTTTGGAATATCACAATATCTCTTAATTGAATTAATGCACCTATATACTTGGCATTGGGTGGAAGGCTTGGCCTTTTGCTTGGTGTTTTGTTCCACTCATGCCGCCTTAAGAATCAATAAACCGGTGTTATGTTCCTTGAGTTTGCGTTCCTAACACGGTTGGGGGCTATGGCACCCCCTTGACAGCTCGCATTGAATAAAACTCCTCCAGCAAGGCCCAACTTTGGTTTTACCATTTGCCATAACTAAATAACTTGCATAGGGACTTTCCGAATCCCGAGGACTTAATTTACAACCCGGTCCAGTGCTCCTCATGAGTGTTGGTCCAAACCTGTCAACCGTCGGTGGCCACCAGGGGAAACTTTGGTTTCGCCTATCGGAAGTTTGGACAATCAGGACGTGGCCTGGGACGAGATACGTGCGGCTACTATCAGGGTGTCGGCACGCCGGGAGGTCTTGCTGGACTTGTTTTACCATTGTCGAAATGTCTTATGCACCAGGATTCTGAGTCTGATCGGGTTGTCCCTAAGATAAGAGGTTTTACCTCTGTTGATCGTGAAAGCTTATGATGGGCTAAGTTGGTACACCCCTGCAGGGTTATGATCTTTCGAAAGCCGTGCCCGCGGTTATGTGGCAGATTGGAATTTGTTAATATCCGGTTGTAGTTAACTTGACAGAGGATCCGAAATAAAATACACCAACTGCATGAGTAACCGTGACCGTCTCTTTTCATTTTGATAAGAGAACACGGTGGGGTTATGTTTGACTCGTAGGTAGTTCAGGATCACTTAGCGATCATTACTAGTTTGCGACCGTTTGCGTAGATGCTTATCTTATTCTTGTACTCGTAAGTTAGCCACCATACATATGCTTAGCCGCTGCTGCAACCTCACCACTTATCCTTCTCCCTACCCATTGAGCTTTGCTAGTCTTGATGCCCATGGTTATGGGATTGCTGAGTCCTCGTGGCTCACAGATACTACAACAAGAGTTGCAGGTGCAGGTTTCCGATGACTTGACGTGAGAGCGATGTTTACTTGTGTTGGAGTTCTTTCTTTTTCTTCCTCGTCGATTTTGGGATAGGTTCCTGGCCAGCAGCCTAGGATAGCAGGATGGATGTCGTTGTGCTTTCATGTGTTTTCATCCATAGCCGGATGTTCTTGTGTATGAAGTGTTGTATTCATGTGGCTATTGTATGATTTATTGTATCCCCTCTATATATGAAATGGTACGATGTAATGATATCCATCTTGCTAAGCGCCCGAAATGCGGTTGTGCCTTAATCACAAGTTTTATCTAGTGATCGAGATAGAACCGCATCTTGGCGTGACAAGTCGTTGGTATCAGAGCCTCGACCGACCATAGGAGCCCCCTTGATTGATCGCAGTTTGGCCATTGTTGAGTCTAGAATGAAAACTTTTCGGAGTCTAGTTATATCGGAGAGTTGGAATTCTTTTTACTCCTCAGTCCCTCCGTCGCTCTGGTGAGGAATCTTGACGTAGGTGTTTTGAATTACTCCTCTTCCCCTTCAATTTTTTTAGGATCACGCAGTTAGTTTTTGTTCGTTGCGATGTCAGCTCTTTTCATCCAGTGCAATTATCATCAAGTTGTTTCGATCCTCTTTGCCTTTGCAAGATCAGTCATCGGTTCTTTCTGAACCGACGTTGTTTTCCCCTTCTGAAGTTGCCATTCGTTTTCCCACCCGCCCACCCCTTTTTCGTCTCGGAGCCGGGGTCCTTAATCGAGTATTCATCCTACTCGTGCGAATGCTATGCTTTCTTTCCTCAATTGTTTCAACTGGTGATTCTCGTCTAGTTCGTCATTCTTCATCTCTTTTCTTTTCCGATGGTTCCAATTCAATTTGTATTCGGTGCTCATCATATTCTTTCCCTCGGCTCAAATGATTCCAATTTCTCGCTCGCCTCTCGCCATTTAATCATTCCGGAGTTACGAAGATGTCTCACGAGATTCGTGTTTGCCTTCCCAGATTTATGTGATAGCCTGGCTTATTAGGGATGATAGACTACTCATATCAATAAGGATTTCCTTCTTTTCCGGGAACCCATTCGGACAGAACTCCAAAGTTAAGCATGCTCAGCCTAGAGCAATTCCAGGATGCGTGACCGACCGGGAAGTTGCTCCCGAGTGCGCAAGAGTGAGGACAAAGTGCGCAAAAAAGACTAGTATTGATATGTGGGGCCAGTCTAGATCCCGCCAGGAGTAACGACCACCAACGGGTGTGTTCGGGGCGTTACAAGTTAGTATCAGAGCCGACCCTCGAGGTTACACGGATGTTTGCGGACAGGTGTGCGGTCATGTTGTGCATGACGTTTGTGACAGGTCATGGCACACGGCATGGCACATGTGCCGGACTGGAAGCATAGATGTATGTGCCAAAAGGGAACGTTCTTGTGGCCTGACGAGGACGTCGGTTCCTTCGAGTGGGGGTGTATGTGATAGTATGACTTATTAGGGATGATAGACTACTCATATAAATAAGGAATTCCTTCTTCTCCGAGAGCCCATTCGGACAGAACTCCAAAGTTAAGCGTGCTCAGCTTGGAGTAATTCCAAAATGGGTGACCGACCGGGAAGTTGCTCCCGGGTGCGTACGAGTGTGGACAAAGTGCGCAGAAAAGACTAGTATTGATATGTGGGGCCAGTCTAGATCCCACCAGGAGTAACGACCACCGGCGGGTGTGTCCAGGGCGTTACAGTCGGCTAGAAGAGAGACAAATCGTGGGCGTTATTGGCAAAAAGCTTTGTAAAAATGAACTATGTGGAATGACGTCGGTCATAAGTTTACCCGTGGGTGATAAGGTCAAAGTTACACAGAAGGGTGATGATGGACACTCGAGTGCGATAATTAATTATGCGCTCTACAGGGCACACGGTGGAAGAAACCAACTGTGTGCAATAATGTCGAAGATCATAGTCGAGTTAGCTATACAGATCGTGTGATGTGAGATCAATAAGGTAAACCGATTCGAGAATGGTTAATAAAATCTAAGACCATTGCAAATTAAGGTCAAAATAGTGCTACCAATATACGAGTCTCATACGATGGTGTTACAGTCGGCTGGAAGAGGGACAAGTCGTGGGCGTCTATTAGCAAAAAGCTTTGTAAAAATGAACTGTGTGGAATGACGTCAGTCATAAGTTTACCCGTGGGTGATAAGGTCAAAGTTACACAGAAGAGTGAGGATGGACACTCGAGTGCGATAATTAATTATGCGCTCTACAGGGCACACGATGGAAGAAACCAACTGTGTGCAATAATGTGGAAGATCATAGTCGAGTTAGCTATACAGATCGTGTGCTGTGAGATCGACAAGGTAAGCAGATTTGAGAATGGTTAATAAAATCTAAGACCATTGCATATAAAGGTCAAAATAGTGCTACCAATATACGAGTCTCATACGATGCTATTTCAACGATTGTACCACAAAAGCTTGAAATATTACAAGGTTCAAATTCCAGAGTTATATGGATCAAATTCGAAGATTACAAGGTTCAAACTGATATTAGAAATGAAATTCGGCTCATCAGCTGCAAACGCTCGCGCTAATCTGCTGAACATGGACATCGGAGAGGTTCAAACTAATATTACCACTTCTAAGTCTGGTTTCGAAACCTCGCAATTTTTGCAAAGGGGTCAGCCACTGAGAAGTCATGTATGGGGTTGACACGATGACTTCCGATTACTCTGTCATCTGAAGTTCCAAAATGAAATTCAGCATTTTTTGAGCCTATTCCATTATGCCGCAGGCGCCGGCGCTGATCAATAAACCATTCATTTTTGCGAAATAAATGTAGGGCAAACCTCATTTACTTACGCACCCTTGCTCTCAGAACAAAGAACCTGGCGAATATAACCTACGGTAAGGTCCCTCGGTAGGAGTTCAAAGTAATTTCTGATAGATGCAGATCTAGGCATTTGACGTGATTGTCATATTGTATCACATTATCCACAACTGAGCCTAATCTTATCTGCAAAAGAAGAAAACGTGTTAGTGCCTGATGGCTTCTCGCCCCTCGTTGGTTACCCCAAGTGGAAGGTTGAGATGTAGCGTAGCGGCAAATTTCCCTTGGCAAAGATACCAAGGATCGAATCCCGTGAGACTCCGAGGGTCGACAAGTAGGTGTCAACGGCGCCAGAAACTTAGCGGTTGACGGGACCTGCACACAGATACAAATAACTTTGCTCCCAACGAATACAGAGAGGTTGTCAATCCCTCCGGCCTTGTTGTTTAGAAAGGATCAAACACAAGAGATAATAATGATAGCTATGACTGCAACTAGGAAATAAAAACAGGAAGTAAATAGAAGGTGTGATCAGCGGTGGTAATATGGATCGGGGTCCCATTATGTTCACTAGTGATGTCTCTCTCCCAAAAGACGATAAAACAGCAAAGCGAGGTAAACAAATTACAGCTGGGCAATTGACAGGATTATGTGCGCAAACCAATGCTAACTATGCTGCAAAGAAAGGTAGAGGCTCAAAAGCATGGGCGGTACGCCAAGGCAAGTAGACTGAAATCCATCTGCATCTACTACTAATCATCCACCTTGAGATATCTATCCAGAACATCTCGCTAGTATTAAGTTGCGAATCCCACCCAAAGTGTAAACTCAAAGCAACAGACAACTGCATTAAAAGAACTTTGCGTAAAGTAAACAATCCTTTCACCCGCAAGTACAAGCACCGTTGTTTTCTCCCTTGTGGCAACAGCACATCCCCTAGACTCATGTTTCTGTCACTCAAGCTAGTCATCAGGGGGCATGAACCCACAATCCAGCATAACGCTCCCTCTTGGAGTTACTACCTACTACTTGGCCAAAGCAATAAACAGCAACGGAGAACATGCAAGAATTACTCAAAAACAAATATATAAAAGAGGTGAATCAAATATATTACTCAAACACAATCTGAACATAGTCTCATAATCCATCAGATCCCAGCAAACTCAGCAAAGCAACAGCAGAAAGATTACATATGTGCCTCGATCATGTAGGGCAGCTCACGAGGTCTAAACCATGAAGAGCAAAGAGGGGAGGAGAACATCACATAGCTACTGATCATGGACCCATGGTCCAAGGTGGACTACTCACGACTCATCCGGGAAGCGTCCATGGTGGTGGAGAAGCTCCCGGTGGTGGTTCTCCCCTCCGGCAGGGTGCCGGGAAGAGTTCTCCTGATGCTCCCGATCTTGGAAGCGCTGCGGCGGCGGAACAGAGGCGAGATCGTGAAAAAGGGTTCTATCCTCGAGGGTTTCGGGATGAGAGGGATATATAGGCGAAGGGGGGCAGCCAGAGGCGGAGCAGGGGCCCCAGGCACCCCCCCTGGCGCGGCCAGGGGTGGGGCCACGCCAGGTGGCCGCCTGGGCCTCCCCTGGCTCCCCTCTGGCCCATCTTTGGTTCTTCGCGAAGCTTCCTGTACGCTGATTTTTCCTATATTTTTCCTGGAAATTTTTGGAGCACTTTTAATATGGGGGAAACCTGAAATAGAAAAATAGCAGAAAACAGGAACTGGCACTGTGGTGCACTGAGTTAATAGGTTAGTCCAAATATGATCAAAAGTGTATGGAAGTGCATCAATATCATAGCAATATCACATAAAAGAAGCATGGAGCAAGCAGAAATTATAGATACGTTTTGGACGTATCAACATCCCCAAGCTTAATTCCTGCTCGTCCTCGAGTAGGTAAATGATAACAAGCATAATTTCTGTGGTGACATGCTACCAACCATATAAGAACTTTCTAAGCAAAGCAATCAAGGCATGTAATTCAATTCAAGTCATAACCAGCAAGAGTCTATATTAGCATTGTAACAAGCAACATAAGAACATAAAGGTGCAAGAGCTCTCGCTGTCCGTGACTCAAATGTCTCCGAATGGTGTTTGCGTGCAAGAAAGGGGATAGGGATATACGAGAGAGTAAAACATAGTTTTTGTATTGTTGAGAACTTAATCTACTAAAGTTTCACACTTGGTATTCTTTGGAATCTTATCTTGACTTATCCCCAGACCACTAGCCAGGTACAAGTCAAAATGATCCACTCCCTTTCGATATTTTGAGCACTCATGCAATGGATGAGCGTAAGCAAGAAAGTTGACACTTAGGATGGCAAAGAGAGAAAAATGATGAAGGGGGAAGACAAAAAAGGTGTGAAAGGCTCACATCAATGAGGACAATCATAGGCGAGAGAAAGCCAAATGATAGATATGATGTGAGGAGTAGGGATTGCCATGCAACGGATGCACATATGAGCTAAGGTAAGCTCTCCAATGGAACTAGTGGGGGTGCATCCAACTTGCTCGCTCAAGAAGACCTAGAGCTCTTTTGAGGAGGCTCATCATTGGAATATACAAGCCAAGTTCTATAGTGTGAAGGTCCCCACATAGCTATATGCATGAATGATAATCTCTATGGAGTACAAGGTATAAGATGGAGTACGAGTGTGGATCTCTCAAAAGGAATAGTAGTGTGCCCCCTTCTCTCTTTTTATTTCTTTTTCTCTTTTTTCTATTTTTTTTATTTTTTTGTGGCCTCAATGGCTCTTTCTATTTAACTCTCATTTGTCCTCTTTGGGATCTTTTGATTTTGTCCTCTCTGGGATCTTTTCCTCACTTTAGGGGCAACACTCTATGTATTACAAGAAGTATAGAAGATCTTTCACACTTTACAAAAGTACTCAACATAAAGAAAATGAAATTATCATGATGTATGCAAATGTATGCCTCTGCCGGTGTAGCAGGATATGCAATGATACTAGCGCGTCAGGTAGCAATGATTAGGGCAAGGCCCAACTAGCATGCGGCTCATCGATCAAGCAAAAAGCATGTATGACATGAAGATCAAGTCATGAGAAGATGGATGTTGCATGGCAATGTATCTCGGAAAGGCTATGGAAATGCCTTGATAGGTAGGTATGGTGGCTGTTTTGAGGAAGGATATAATGAGGCTTATGATGACAGAGCGTATCATGCCAAGGATTTGGATGCACCGGCGAAGTATGCACCAACTCTCGAGGTGAGAAAGGGCAATGCACGGTACCAAAGAGGCTAGAAAAATATGGCTAGGTGGAAGTGTCAAATTTCGAATACTCACATTAGTCTGAAGAACTCATGCACTTATTATCGGTAACTCTCAATCTAATTAGGAGGTTCACAAAGAGACAAGTACCCCGAGGAGGAGTGTATGGGGGTTTGGTTATCCTTGCGCATCCTCGACTCATGGTACGTGAGTGTACTCTAATATTCGATCCCTCCAAAGATTAGTGATCCATCTAGTAGCTAAAGTTCTCAACTATTTTGTAGGTTTTCGACAATAAACACGGATTGCCCAAAATACGACATCTATCACTAATAGGCTAAAGCTCTTGACACCAAAAGTTCAGACATTACTCATGGCAATACCTCAAAACTATTGCAAGTTACTACTAAAATTAAATAGCAACCTCAATTACCTACTTTAAGTTAAGACACACAACTCAGTGCAACAGGCAAACTCTCTTAACAAGATAAACATGAAAACTCAAGAGAGTTCAGCAACCAACTAAACAAAAGCTCTTTAAAAAGAAAAGCATGAAAACTAAGAGCTAAACATGACAGCAGCTATGGAAAGACAAAGAACACACACAGCAAAGATAAGCATGAAAATCCTATGTTGTGTTCTAGGTTGAAGTGGAGCGTGTTTCTCTCCCACACAAAGAAAGCTGGGTTCTAATTTGTTATGAACAGCAAGCAAAGCTAAAGAAAACTAAAAAAAGAAACTAAGAGCAAGACGCTCCAAGCATAGCACATAACGCATGAAGTGGTAAAATTATAGTGGAACGAAAGACGAACTGATAATTGTTGATGGAGAAGGGGATGCATGGGGGCATCCCCAAGCTTAGACGCTTGAGTCTTCTTGAATATTTCTTGGGGTGCACGGGGGCATCCCCAAGCTTGAGCGTTTGACCCTCCTGAATCTTCTTTTATCATCTTCCCTCGCACACTTGAAAACTCCCTTCATACATAACTCATCATAATCTGATTAGCGAGGTTAGTACCCACAATAAAATAATTTTTCCCTACTGGAAATAAAGATAATCTTGAAGAGCTACTGTTTCTCAAGATTGCCAAAAGGTTTTTGCAAAGAAAAAGCAAGCTCAAGGTTTGCAAAACGAAGAAAAGGCAAAACAGGACAGAATCTGTGAAAAACAGACCAGCAGGTAGTAAATAATTTTTTCGGGGCACTTCTGCAACTCAAATCAAAAAACGCAGAACAGATGCTCGAAAGCAAATTGTATAGAGCACGCTGTCAAAACAATTCAGATCAAAATAATGATCTGGTGATTTTATTCGAATTTTTCTGTCCAAGGACAGAATCTGTTTTCTGGATAGCACGTCACAACTTTTGAACTTTCTTGCAATCGGCGGCTAAACTTGGCACAAAGCTGAAAAGAAAAGATACAATGATGATGCTACTGTAGTAACAAACATCAAGACACAACAAAAGCAAAATAAAACCTAATTCGTTGTGGGTTGCCTCCCAAAAGCGCTTTCTTTTATGCCTTTAAGCTAGGCATGATGCAAAAAGGAGGAATCAAAAGTCATCATAATAATCGGAGTTATAAATTGCTTCAAATGGTTCCTCAACAAGTTCATCCTTGTTCCTTCTAGGAAAGGGGTACGTACCTTTTGCCTTCCCGCGTAGGCGGATTTGTCCCTTACCTATATCGATGAAACCTTTTACGGCTCGGACGAAGTCCGTTCCAAGCATTATATTTCCTTGGTTTGGCTTCATGATGAAGAAATCAACCATTGCAATTCCTTTAAGGAATGTAACTGGTACGTCTTTTATTCTTCCCTGGATCTCAGAAATATCTCCATTAGCATGTTCATGATAGGATGATAATTTGTCCATGTTAAATTTTAAAGAATCATGAACAATTTTTGGCATAGTAGAAACCATAGATCCAATATCACAATAAGCAAGGAAGTCTTGATTAGAGATGCTAATCCTAACAAAAGGCTCCCAATCATTGTCTATTTCCAAAATATCTCTCTTATTGGGTTTGGGTTTCTCTACCTTCATCAAGTCTAGAGCATCCATTCTCTTCTCAATAGTAGCAAGTCTATCTATGACAGTATCAAAACTATGATAATAAACAAAGTAACTAGATAGACCATGTATAATTTTAAGAGCTCTAGCTTCATCACACTTTAGGAAATCTCCTTCAGCTATAATATCAAGAGAGTGTTTACACCATTTAAAAAGACCATGGTAAAAATTTCTAAGCACAATTTTTATAGGTATCCAAGGCATAATTCTCCTATGTGCATCAGAAATTCTGTCCCATGCCTTCTTCATATTTTCTTCATCCCTTTGATGGAAATCTAGAACTTCTGATTCCCTCAAAGCACCAAGTCCTAACATGCTTGACTAAACAGAAAGGACTACTAACAGAAAAGCAAATAATTTTTTTGTGATTTTTGATAAAGGACACTAAAGCAAAAACTGAAAGGTAAACTAACAAGACTAAAAAGCAAAGATAAAAGATAGCGTGCAACTCCCCTATCTTGAAGAGTGGAGTCCCCGGCAACGGCGCCAGGAACTTGCTTGATGGCTTCTCGCCCCTCGTTGGTTACCCCAAGTGGAAGGTTGAGATGTAGCGTAGCGGCAAATTTCCCTTGGCAAAGATACCAAGGATCGAATCCCGTGAGACTCTGAGGGTCGACAAGTAGGTGTCAACGGCGCCAGAAACTTAGCGGTTGACGGGACCTGCACACAGATACAGATAACTTTGCTCCCAACGAGTACAAAGAGGTTGTCAATCCCTCCGGCCTTTTTGTTTACAAAGGATCAAACACAAGAGATAATAATGATAGCTATGACTGCAACTAGGAAATAAAAACAGGAAGTAAATAGAAGGTGTGATCAGCGGTGGTAATATGGACCGGGGTCCCATGATGTTCACTAGTGATGTCTCTCTCCCAAAAGACGATAAAACAGCAAAGCGAGGTAAACAAATTACAGCTGGGCAATTGACAGGATTATGTGCGCAAACCAATGCTAACTATGCTGCAAAGAAAGGTAGAGGCTCAAAAGCATGGGCGGTACGCCAAGGCAAGTAGATCGAAATCCATCTGCATCTACTACTAATCATCCACCTTGAGATATCTATCCAGAACATCTCACTAGTATTAAGTTGCGAATCCCACCCAAAGTGTAAACTCAAAGCAACAGACAACTGCATTAAAAGAACTTTGCGTAAAGTAAACAATCCTTGCACCCGCAAGTACAAGCACCGTTGTTTTCTCCCTTGTGGCAACAGCACATCCCCTAGACTCATGTTTTTGTCACTCAAGCTAGTCATCAGGGGGCATGAACCCACAATCCAGCATAACGCTCCCTCTTGGAGTTACTACCTACTACTTGGCCAAAGCAATAAACAGCAACAGAGAACATGCAAGAATTACTCAAGAACAAAGATATAATAGAGGTGAATCAAATATATTACTCAAACACAATCTGAACATAGTCTCATAATCCATCAGATCCTAGCAAACTCAGCAAAGCAACAGCAGAAAGATTACATATGTGCCTCGATCATGTAGGGCAGCTCACGAGGTCTAAACCATGAAGAGCAAAGAGGGGAGGAGAACATCACATAGCTACTGATCATGGACCCATGTTCCCAGGTGGACTACTCACAACTCATCCGGGAAGCGTCCATGGTGGTGGAGAAGCTCCCGGTGGTGGTTCTCCCCTCCGGCAGGGTGCCGGGAAGAGTTCTCCTGATGCTCCCGATCTTGGAAGCACTGCGGCGGCGGAACAGAGGCAAGATCGTGAAAAGGGGTTCTGTCCTCGAGGGTTTCGGGACGAGAGGGATATATAGGCGACGGGGGGCAGCCAGAGGCGGAGCAGGGGCCCCAGGAGCCCCCCTGGCGCGGCCAGGGGTGGGGCCGCGCCAGGTGGCCGCCTGGGCCTCCCCTGGCTCCCCTCTGGCCCATCTTTGGTTCTTCGCGAAGCTTTCTGTACGCTGATTTTTCCTATATTTTTCCTGGAATTGTTTGGAGCACTTTTAATATGGGGGAAACCTGAAATAGAAAAACAGCAGAAAACAGGAACTAGCACTGTGGTGCACTGAGTTAACAGGTTAGTCAAAATATGATCAAAAGTGTATGGAAGTGCATCAATATCATAGCAATATCACACAAAAGAAGCATGGAGCAAGCAGAAATTATAGATACGTTTTGGACGTATCAGTGCCTACATGCAGTTTTGAACATTACTACATGCCTATTTGGTTTGCAGGATTTGTAAAATGCACTAACATGCCATCTTCGATCTGACATGATTAACATGGGCATTTTATTACATTCTAGAAAAATGTAGCCTTCTTCACAATAGGTTGGGGTGGATGAAAAGTTCCCTAAGAAAACTAGTACAGATGAATCCAAAGAAGAAATGCTTATTGATTGTAACCATATGGATCAAGCAACCAATATGGGGGGGTGGAACATGTATGTACTGAAATTCTCCAAAAGAATCCTTCAGAAATGGTAGTACATTGTCATTGTAAACTTGGAAAAAGGTGTCACAAATTGAAATCCCTTATGGTTAACATTTAACAGGAAAGGAACATCGCCTCGATATATAGCTTCTCCAGGCACGGAAAGCATCTCACGAAACTGACAACTTGCTCCAGGTTGGGGCCGATAGATTCTAGTACCAAGACTTCACTGCGTCCAGTTTCAGGGTCAAGCTTGTCGGAATCATTTTCTGAATGACAGACGAACAAATATCTTCAAAATTACAAATAATGTAATTTGTAGAAGGAGAGGTAGAAGGCAGTTGTTGTACCTGAACGGGTGTGGATCCAATAACAAGTTCAGAGTATTTGTCAGACGAGTAGCCCACCACTGTCAATTTTGGCGCAGAAATGACACTGATTCTTGTTGGACCTTCTTGATCAACTACAAGTAATCTCTCAAGTGCAGGTGTGTCCTCAATGACCATACCGTGGTACACATCTTGTGATGTCTTCCTGTCGCGCCAGTAACACACATAAATAGTCCTGAGAGCCATAGAGGTGATGTGGAAGGTACTCAGCCCATTGATCGCCTGAAGACGAAGGTACTCGAGTGCAATACAGCCACGGAGCAGGCGCTCCATGTCACCGTTTGAGAGGCAGACGGCGACGATCTCGAGGTGCTTCAGTCCTGGTAGAATAAGAGCGGACGCGTCATTACAGGGGGGGATGGTGATACGTCTCCAATGTATCTATAATTTTTTATTGTTCCATGTTATTATTTATGATGTTTTGGATGTTTAATGGGATTTTTTATACACTTCTATATTATTTTTGGGACTAACCTATTAACCCAAAGGCCCAGTCCAGATTGCTGTTTTTTGCCTATTTCAGGGTTTTACATAAAAGGAATATCAAACGGAGTCCAAACAGAATGAAACTTTGGGCGAGATATTTTTGGAGCAAAATACGTACGCGAGACTTCAGAATCACGGAATAGGGCTTACGTGGCGTCCACGAGGGTGGGGGCCCTACAGGGCGCGCCCCCTACCTCGTGGGCCCCACGTCTGGCCCCCGGTGCCCTCCTTCCTCCTATATATACCTACGTACCCTGAAACCATCAGAAGAAGAGAGAAAACCCTAGTTCCACCGCCGCAACCTTCTGTACCCGTGAGATCCCATCTTGGGGCCTGTTCCAGAGCTCCGCCGGAGGGGGGGATCTACCACGGAGTGCTTCTACATCATCATCATCGCATCACCATGAGTTGTGAGTAGTTTACCACAGACCTTCGGGTCCATAGTTAGTATCTAGATGACTTCTTCTCTCTCTTTGGATCTCAATACCAAGTTCTCCTTGGTCTTCGAGGAGATCTATTCGATGTAATCTCTTTTTGCGGTGTGTTTGTCGAGATCCGATGAATTGTGGGTTTATGATTAAAATTATCTATGAGAAATATTTGGTTCTTTTCTGAAATCTTTTATGTATGATTATAATATCCTTGCAAGTCTCTTTGAATTATCGGTTTGGTTTGGCCTACTAGATCTATAGTTCTTGCAATGGGAGAAGTGCTTGGCTTTGGGCTCAATCTTGCGGTGTCCTTTCCCAGTGACAGTAGGGGCAGCAAGGCACATATAGTATTGTTGCCATTGAGGATAAAAAGATGGGGTTTATATCATGTTATTTGAGCTTATCCATCTACATCATGTCATCTTGCTTAAGGAGTTACTCTGTTCTTATGAACTTAATACTCTAGATGCATGCTGGATCGCGGTCGATGTGTGGAGTAATAGTAGTAGATGCAGAATCGTTTTGGTCTACTTGTCTCGGACGTGATGCCTATATATAATGACCATGCCTAGATAGTCTCAGAATTATTCGCTTTTCTATCAATTGCTCGACCGTAATTCGTTCACCCACCGTAGAATTATGCTATCATGAGAGAAGCCATTAGAGAAACCTATGGCTCCTGAGTCTATTCTCAACATATCAATCTACAATCTACTTTACTTTTCCATTTTTACTTTCTGTTCTTATATCCAAAAATACCAGAAATATCAAACTATCATCTCTATAAGATCTCACTATCGTAAGTGACCGTAAAGGGATTGACAACCCCTTATCGCGTTGGCTGTGAAGTTCTTATTTGTTTGTGCAGGTGCAAGGGACTCGCGCGTGGTCTCCTACTGGATTGATACCTTTGTTCTCAAAAACTGAGGGAGATACTGACGCTACTGTGATGCATCACCCTTTCCTCTTCGAGGGAATACAACGCAAGCTCGAGAAGTAGCAAGAAGAATTTCTGGCATCGTTGCTGGGGAGACTTACGCAAAAGTCATATACCAAGTACCTATCACAAACCCTTATCCTTCGCATTAAATTTATTTGCCTCTCGTTTTCCTCTCCCCCACTTCACCTTTGCCGTTTTATTCGCCCTTTTCTGTTCGCCTTTCTGTTTGCTTGTGTTGCTATGTGCCCTCTATTAGCTTGCATCTTAGCTTGCTAAATTATGGATCCTCACCCACTTTCTAATCTTTTTAAGAGATCCAATTATGTTGAAACTATTTCTAGTGAGCTGGGTGCACTAGATTGTCTTTATGAGGTTTTGCTTGAAATTTGTGAATATGAAAATTGTGAGGAATTGTTAAAAGAAAAAGTGATTCACAATAGTTCTTTAAATAAAAAAGCATGATTGCAATGATACTATTGTAAATTCTATTAATGTCAATTGTGTTAATGACATGCAAAACCCTAAGCTTGGGGATGCTTATTTTCCTATGCCCACCACTTGTTGCAATGATCATGATTGGGGTGATGATTCTTACGATCTTGAAAATTTACATAAACCCCATCGTGAATATGAGATTGATAATAATGTTTGCCATAATATTGAAAGTCGGTTTAAAAGAATGTCAACTTTTGATCCCGCTACTTTAGATATTAATCAATCTTATGATTTTTTTTGATAAAAGTGGGCTTGGAGAAGCAATGACTTTGTTCTATGTTAATCCCACTATTTTGAATGAGTGTCAACTTTGCATGCATGTGGATCATGACGAGAATATGTTATGTGATAGATATATTGTTGAATTTGCTTATGATCCTACATGCAATTATTATGAGAGAGGAAAATATTGTTTTAGAAATTTTCATGTTATTAAATTACCTCTCGTTATGTTGAGATTGCTATTGTTTCTCTCTTCTTCCTTGCATATGCTAGATCTTGCTTGTCTTGCTAATTTGTTTTACTATAAAATGCCTATGCATAGGAAGTATGTTAGACTTAGATGTGATTTTCACATGCTATATGATACTCTCTTTGTGCTTCAATTCTTATCTTTCATGTGAGCATCATTGAATTCTCAAGCCTATCTTAATGGCTATAAAGAAAGAGCTTGTTGGGAGGCAACTCAATTTTATTTTCTTTGTTTTTGCTTCTGTTTAGGAATAAATATTGCATCTAGCTTCTGTTTATATGTGGTTTTGTATTTTAATTAGTGTTTGTGCCAAGTAGAACCTTTGGGAAGACTTCTGTAAAGTTTATATGATCTTGCTGTGAAAAACAGAATCGTTAGCGCTCGCTAGAATAGTCAACATATTTTACTGGAGCGTGCTATTTAGCTGATTCTTTTTTAAGATGATTAGTAGACAAATTCCTCACGTTTACCAATTTATTTCAATTTTTTTGGAGTTAAAGAAGTATGTGAAAGTTACAGATTACTACAAACTGTTCTGTTTTTGACAGATTCTGTTTTTCGTGTGTTGTTTGCTTATTTTGATGAATCTATGAGCAGTATTGGGGAGTATGAATCATAGAGAAGTTGGAATACAGTAGGTTTATCACCAATATAAACAAAGAATGAGTTCATTATAGTATCTTTGAGTGGTGGTTTATTTTCTTATACTAACGGAGCTCACGAGATTTTTGTCTAAGTTTTGTGTTGTGAAGTTTTCAAGTTTTGAGTATTGCTTGGATGGACTATGGTACAAAGAGTGGAAAGAGCCTAAGCTTGGGGATGCCCAAGGCACCCCAAGGTAAAATTCAAGGACAACCAAACGCCTAAGCTTGGGAATGCCCCGGGAAGGCATCCCCTCTTTCGTCTTCATCTATCGGTAACTATACTCGGGACTATATTTTTATTCACCAGATGATATGTGTTTTACTTCGAGTGTCATGTATCATTTTGAGTCTTTGATTGTTACTTTTCCACAATCATCCTTGCTGGACACACCTTTTGAGAGAGATAAATATGGTTTAGAATTTATTACAATACTCTATGTGCTTGACTTATATCTTTTGAGCTAGATAGTTTTGCTCTAGTGCTTCACTTATATCTTTTAGAGCACGGTGGTGGTTTTATTTTTTATAAATTGTTGATCTCTCATGCTTCACTTATATCTATTTGAGAGTCTTTTAGAACAGCATGGTAATGTACTTTGGCTATAAAACTAGCCTTCACATGATAGGCATCCAAGATGAATGTAGTAAAAACTTTCATACTAAGTGCATTGAATATGATGAGAGGTTGAATGCTTGATAATTGTTTTGAGATATGAGGATAGTGATATTAGAGTCATGCTAGTGTAGTTATTATGAAATAGAGAAATACTTGTGTTAAAGTTAGTGATTCCCGTAGCATGCACGTATGGTGAACCGCTATGTGACGAAGTTAGAGCATGAGGTATTTGTAGTGTCATCCTTTGTGTGGAGGTCGGGGGCGCGCAATGGTCAACTCCTACCAACCTCCCCCCCTAGGAGCATGCGTTGATTGCTTTGTTTTGATGACTCGTAAATTTTTGCAATAAGTATATGAGTTCTTTTGACTAATGTTGAGTCCATGGATATTACGCACTCTCACGCTTCCACCATTGCTAGCCTCTTTTGTACCGCGCAACTTTCACCGGTACCATACACCCACTATATACCTTCCTCAAAACAGCCACCGTATACCCTCCTCAAAGCAGCCACCATACCTACCTATCATGGCATTTCCATAGCCATTCCGAGATATATTGCCATGCAACTTTCCACCGTTTCATTCATATGACACACTTCATATTGTCATACTGCCATGCATGATCATGTAGTTGACATCGTATTTGTGGCAAAGCAACCATGCATAATTTTTCATACATGTCACTCTTGATTCATTGCACATCCCGGTAGACCGCCAGAGGCATTCATATAGAGTCATACTTTGTTCTACTATCGAGTTGTAATATCGAGTTGTAAATCGATAAAAGTGTGATGATCATCATTATTAGAGCATTGTCCCATGTGAGGAAAGGCCAAATAAAAAAAGATGACCCAAAAATTATAGAGAGGGACTTAAAAAAATAGAAAGCCCCTCCAAGAAAAATGAGAGAAAAGAGAGAAGGGGCAATGCTACTATCTTTTTCCGCACTTGTACTTCAAAGTAGCACCATGTTCTTCATGATAGAGAGTCTCATGTTTAGTCACTTTCATATACTAGTGGGAATTTTCATTATAGAACTTGGCTTGTATATTCCAACGATGGGCTTCCTCAAATGCCCTAGGTCTTCGTGAGCAAGCAAGTTGGATGCACACCCACTTAGTTTCTTTTGTTGAGCTTTCATACATATTTAGCTCTAGTGCATCCGTTGCATGGCAATCCCTACTCACATTGATATCTATTGATGGGCATCTCCGTAGCCCATTGATACACCTAGTCGATGTGAGACTATCTCCCTCCTGTTTGTCTTCTCCATAACCACCATTCTATTCCACCCATAGTGTATATCCATGGCTCACGCTCATGTATTGGGTGAAAGTTGAAAGGTTTGAAAGAATAGAGTATGAAAACAAGTTCTTGGCTGAAACCGGGGTTGTGCATCATATGAATATTTTGTGGGATGAAGAGGGAGCATAGCCAGACTATATGATTTTGTAGGGATAACTTTCTTTAGCCATAGTATTTTGAGAAGACATGATTGCTTTGTTAGTATGCTTGAAGTATTATTATTTCTTATGTCAATATAGACTTTTGTCTTGAATCTTTCAGATCTGAACATTCATGCCACAATTAAGAGAACTACATTGAAAATTATGTTGGTTAGCATTCCACATCAAAAATTCTATTTTTATCATTTACCTACTCGAGGATGAGCAGGAATTAAGCTTGGGGATGCTTGATACGTCTCCAATGTATCTATTATTTTTTATTGTTCCATGCTATTATTTATGATGTTTTGGGTGTTTAATGGGCTTTTTTATACACTTATATATTATTTTTGGGTCTAACCTATCAACCCAAAGGCCCAGTCCAGATTGCTGTTTTTTGCCTATTTTAGGGTTTTACAGAAAAGGAATATCAAACGGAGTCCAAACAGAATGAAACTTCGGGAGAGATATTTTTGGAGCAAAATACGCATGGGAGACTTGAGAAAACCACGGAATAGGGCTTACGTGGCGTCCACGAGGGTGGGGCGCCCCCCTATAGGGCGCGCCCCTGTCTCATGGGCCCCACGTCTGGCCCCCGATGCCCTCCTTCCTCCTATATATACCTACGTACCCCAAAACCATTAGAAGAAGAGAGAAAACCATAGTTCCACCACCGCAACCTTCTGTACCCGTGAGATCCCATCTTGGGGCCTGTTTCGGAGCTCTGCCGGAGGGGGATCTACCACGGAGTGCTTCTACATCATCATCATCGCCTCACCATGAGTTGTGAGTAGTTTACCAGAGACCTTCGGGTCCATAGTTAGTATCTAGATGGCTTCTTCTCTCTCTTTGGATCTCAATACCAAGTTCTCCTCGGTCTTCGAGGAGATCTATTCGATGTAATCTCTTTTTGCGGTGTGTTTGTCGAGATCTGATGAATTGTGGGTTTATGATCAAGATTATCTATGAGAAATATTTGGTTCTTTTCTGAACTCTTTTATGTATGATTATAATATCCTTGCAAGTCTCTTCGAATTATCGGTTTGGTTTGGCCTACTAGATCTATAGTTCTTCCAATGGGAGAAGTGCTTGGCTTTGGGTTCAATCTTGCGGTGTCCTTTCCCAGTGAAAGTAGGGGCGGCAAGGCACGTATTTTATTGTTTCCATAGAGGATAAAAAGATGGGGTTTATATCATGTTATTTGAGTTTATCCCTCTACATCATGTCATCTTGCTTAAGGCGTTACTCTGTTCTTATGAACTTAATACTCTAGATGCATGCTGGATAGCGGTCGATGTGTGGAGTAATAGTAGTGGATGCAGAATCGTTTTGGTCTACTTGTCTCGGACGTGACGCCTATATATAATGATCATGCCTAGATAGTCTCATAATTATTCATTTTTTTATCAATTTCTCGACAGTAATTCGTTCACCCACCGTAGAATTATGCTATCATGAGAGAAGCTACTAGAGAAACCTATGGCCCCCGGGTCTATTCTCAACATATCAATCTGCAATCTACTTTAATTTTCCGTTTTTACTTTATGTTCTTATATCCAAAAATACCAAAAATATCAAACTATCATCTCTATCAGATCTCACTTTCGTAAGTGATCGTAAAGGGATTGACAACCCCTTATCGCGTTGGCTGCGAAGTTCTTATATGTTTGTGCAGGTGCGAGGGACTCGCCCGTGGTCTCCTACTGGATTGATACCTTGGTTCTCAAAAACTGAGGGAAATACTTACGCTATTGTGCTGCATCACCCTTTCCTCTTCGAGGGAATACAACGCAAGCTCGAGAAGTAGCAAATGGCAGTTCCTGAACTTGGCGACGTGCAGCGTTGGCGCGAGGCAGAGTGCGGACGTTGGTAACGACCACATATGCACATCATCTAAAGTGAGCTCCTCGGGCTGATCTAGTGTGGGGGATCGGAACCCGTCGTCAAGCTTGGCTCGGTCCTTACGATTGGAATGGAACTTGCCCATTCTAAGGCCTCTGGTTGTGCCAAGGTGACTTCCGAGGATCTTGGAGAACGCATCCAAGCTTTTGCGATTGCCATGGCAGACCTCGTGGGTGTCGATGAGGTCGAGAGGGCTGGAGTTCCATAGGGGGGCCACCATCGGGAAAGGACGGTTGTCTGCGCCCCATATTTGATTGGGAGGAGGGAGATGATGACTGTGAACATATCATTGGGGAGGCTGCTGATGAAGTCTAGGCCTGCTGGAGTCACTTGTGGTTCTAGCTCGCTCCACCTCCGCTTGTTGGTAGCCCCGTTCTCCACCTTCGGAGTCTCCTTGTCAGCGGCGCTTTCTAATAGAAATGGGACTACAAGGAATATTTAGTTAAAACAGGGTAATAGAAAAGTGTATTAGTAACTAGAATTTATTAGGTAGGAATATAGTAAGAAAAGGGAATGACAGTTGGTTTCTTAAATACTACACAATTCATTCGACATTGCTGGGTAAGTCAACATGCAGATAGTTGAAAAGAAAACTTACTTCGAACAAAGTCTGTACGGATGATTTTGTCGGGGAAGTTAGCATATATCTCATGACCAGGCCCTTTTATGATCAGTGCAATTTTAGTGCCAGCTTTCAGTACATAAAACTTAGAAATTTCTTTCCAACAGTCAATGCCAAAATAGGAGTCACCATGTTCATCAAGTCTTACAGTAGCAATGATTGTAAATCCATGGTTTTTGTGGAGTATGACATCCATGCAGTCTTAATCTATGTAAAGGGAAAGATTGTGCACTACATAATCTATTGCATAGCAAGGGATGCGCTGCTGAAAATGGTAGGATTGTTAAAGAAAATATGGTAACATGCAAATATGGGCCCAAATTGAAAGAACTGTACAGCACTTGAAATCGAAGGACAAAAATCTATAATTAAACAGATAGGGTAAACATGATGTCATGGAAATATGAGAGTAATCGAAAGAACAATACATCATTAATTTGCCTAATATAGAAAGAAGTGGGGGAGAATCCCCTTTGACGTATATGGTGCATGTGGCACCTTTTATCCAAATGTATCAATATTTAGAATATGTTCGGGAAAGTAGGCCATGCCAACCGATTTAGGGTGAGATTGAACATACCGCGCGCGTCCTCAAGTGATCTGGTACGGTGAGATGGAATCTCTGGTGGAGGTCGCGTAGTCCTGATGTGTCGGCGCACTGTACATTCTATGAATGAAAGAACACCCTCAAATCAGCTTGAATAAAAATGAATTCACGGCGATTTCCGCCGGGCGATTAAAGGAGGTAGATGAACTGGGATAAGAGATGAGATAATATCTCATTAAATTAGTTACCTTGTCGTCCATGATAAAGAACCCTTAGTACGGCAGATTCCCCAACCGAGAGGAGCTGGGTCGACCGCGAGCATCATCGAGAAAGTTGATGGCGATAGGCGATGGCAAGCGGAAGTGGCGAAATGCGGTGGGCTTTGCCGATAGCCTGGTGGTGGCGACAGGATCGAGCTAACTGTTTACCGCCGCGATACGTGGTGCCATGGCATAGGCGCGGAGGAGCTTGTGCAGGTGTGACTGGGGACCGAAGGGGGTGGCGGGTGGAATGAGGGTTTTTGTGACGTGGGGATGATGAGGGTTTTCTTTTTTCTTTTTTGAATTGGGTGGTGAGGGTTTTCTGTCCCAGAAAGAATTATGGAGGCGAAGGTTTGCTAGAGCGAACCATGTGTGATTGACGCAACGGGCAAAATAAAAGTCATTGCACATGGTTCCAATTTTGGGAACCGTGTGTGATTGACATACTACCTCCGTCCTGGTTATTGGTCCCCTTTGTAATTTTTACCAAATAATTAAGTAAGAAATGTTTATGCATGTCACCAAAAATTATATCATTGAACACTATGATCAAATACCCATCCAACGATATAATTTTTGCTAACCTACACTACTATTTTGTCAGTTAAACCTTTGGTCAAAATTTAACACAAATTACAAAGGGGACCAATAAACCAAGACGGAGGTAGATTCCATCAACCGAACCGGTTGCATCCATATCCCATGGTGACATAAGTAAACAAAGATTAAACATACTCAGACATAGATAATAAGCATACACGTACACAAGCATAGTTCAACCATAAGTACATAGTTCAATCATCATTAAACATTGCTCAAGCGTACATAGTTTGATCCCACATCTCTTCTCACATGCCGGCACGAACCTGAAGCTTCTCCAAGTACACGGCGTACGCGTTGTGCTCCACCCTGCGAGAATACTTCTGCTTGAAAGAGCCAACGGCCCTTCCTCTTGCATGTGCCAGAACACTTTGATACGCATCATGAAGCTTGTGGTAGCAAAATGGGCATCGATAGCCGCTGTTCCAAGTCCTAATACGCCTGTTATGCATTCCCGCATAAAGCTCCCACGGGATTTGCCTCTTGTACCTCCTCTGGCCATCTTCATCCTCGATGTCCATATCGTCAGGCATCACCTATACAAATAGTAAAACAAATTTGGCATCAAATCAATGATTACATGCTGTGAAGTAGGATTAGGAATTTATGGTTATTTATTTATACATATCTAGAGATTATGGTTCGAGTTTGAAGCATCGTCGTCTATGTACAGACCAATCTTGAAGAAAATAATGGCACAAACATATGTAGGTCATTCAAAATCAATTGTCAAGTCCTTGCTAGGAATTATTAGCACGAACACTAACCCTAGCCGGATTACTAGCAGAAATCAGTTGCACAGATGAAACAAGTAATCACTCATCACTTGTACAATTCAAACAATCAATACACTACACGGATCTAACGAAACTTACTCAAATTTCATGGATTGGGAGAACATAACCATAGGACTTCTATACCAAAAAGGGGGAGGCAGGAGTAACCAGAGACACAGAAATGGGTATAGATGACTAACCAGCTGTCCATCATCGCTAGAGTGGTCGTTGGAGGCATCACCAGGGTCATCACCAGAGTCGGTGTGGAACTCTGCCTTCGGCTATGGAAGCTCGACGCGGTCGACAACGTCAGGGTGCAGCGATAACTCACCGGTGGTGACGGCAACCTCTGTCTCCATCTCCATGCCGTGCTCCGGTGCTTTAGCAGCCCCGGCGTCGCCACTCCCTCCAATGGGGCACTTCGTCGGCACCCTCATACACTGACGGCTTTGAGGGATGAGAGCGGCGTTGAGGATGCAAGCGGAGAGAGAGGATTGTGTGCGTGTGGCGAGGATGGGGGGTGCGGCCGCTCCGGCGCACCATTAATATGGAGTAGTGGGAGTTGTGGGAGAGAGGCGGGCAGCGGTCAAACTGATGGCTCGCCTCCCGGTGAGCCTGCGCACCGGACTGCCGGCATGCCTACCAAAGTTTCACACAGCTACTCGCACGCCTCCTGATGACACTGCGCAGTGAGCACGCCTCCCAGTCTACCTATGCGGCGGACTGCTCGCATGCGTCCCGTCAACTCACGCATGCTCGCACGGCACACGGGTCGCGCGGCGGCACATATATTGTTTTTCTATTTGGGTGATTAATGTTGTCGCTTTATTGCTTAACCGAAGCATGGCATGTATCCATTGTTGGTCTAATGCTCACGGTTCGAATAAATAATCCATTTGGGATATTGGTTCCCAGTTATTAATAATCTCCAGTTAGTAATTAGATAAAGATTGCATCAAAACTGGTCGCAAATTTGACAAAAAAAAGTACAATGCCACTTTGTATTGGTGTCCATATGACAACACGATAAGTTTCATGAACTTCAAATAAGTTTTGGATGTACTAGATTTTAAAAATCAAGATTCTCAATGTTTGAAATTTGTTGCACGTCGCGTAAGCATGCACCAAGTGAGACACATGTGTTTTTCCAATCCATTTAGGTGCACTATCACGCGTGCATGTAGCTCAAATTTTATTTTTGAACATTATACTCGTAGAAAATCAATCAATTAATGTACTAAAACGTCTTTATGATCTCTGTGATTTTTTCAAAATTAAAACATCCCTCCTTTGGTAACATATGTTCACTACGGGATAATTAATTTAACATGCATCATAGTTGCGGTGGATTCGCGGTGTGTGTGTGGGTGTGTGCGTTTGGTGGTGGCGGGTGGCTCGCAGTACACTACGAGTTGTGAGCCACCGTGTGGGTTGGCCATTTTTTTAGGCAGGCCGGTGCCACATCAGAGTCGTTAACTCGTTATTTAAAACATTGCCTAACCCTTTCATACATACCTGTTTTGGCCACATGCAGTCGATGGTTGTCCTACACGACACTCGATACTCGCGTGTGATGCTTTCTGTGGGCCCGTGAGGTCGTCGTCCATCACTTTGACGAACAGCCGGCAGTGAGGTTAATTTGACCAGCATGGCAGAATCTTTTTTGTTTGTGTTATGGTGGTATATAGTACGCGTCGAAGAGGTGGGAGGGACTAGCATATATACTATATGTAAGCGTCCGTGAACAAGTACACCTCACTCAGTGTCGGGACTTTTTGGTTTCCGAGGCACGTGCCACATCAAAATTGTGAAATTGGCTATTCAAACATCACACGACACCTCTTTGGGCCACATGCATGCACGCGGTGGTTATCCTAGCTAGGACACTCACGTGTGACGCTTCCATCTGTAGGCCCACGGTTCCATCGTCGATGCATGCATGCAACACTTTGACCTACATCGGGAGAGGTTAATTAATTTCACCATCGATGAGGATTCTTTTGGGTTGTACACATTATGGTAGGAGCATATAGTATGCGGTGAAGACGGGTGAAGGGGACCATCATATGTAGTATGCTTCATGAACCTCGCTCTGTATGGGTGCATGGTTTACGGTTTTTGAGGCATGTGGCACATCAAAGTTGTGCATTTTGGGTAATCAACATATATATATATATATATATATATATATATATATATATATATATATATATATATATATATATATATATATATATATATTTGGCCCACATGCAAAGCGGTGGTGCTTGTCCTCTCGCACCCACTTAAGCGGTTATCAGCGATATCGATGCTTTCCATCTGTGGGCCCACTTGGTCCATCACTACTTTTTGCCTGACAACAAGAGAGGTTAATTTGACTTAGGAGGGGATTGTTATTTTTGCTTGTAA
>LR738711.1:494020980-494075299 GCA_902687465.1 Secale cereale | reverse complement strand
ACACGCACAGACACACACACCAAAACCTCCTTGGGCGTATGCACACACACACACCCCCTCCCTCGCTCAAAACCCTAGCAAGGTCCCCGCCGCCGCTGCAAGGCCTCCATTGTCAACATTTGTCGGTTTGCCCGTGCAGCTTACCCACCGATCTCCATACCCAGGTCGCCCTGAGTTTCTTAGACAACGCCTGCAAAACGCCCCCTTTCCCATAGATCCCCGTCCCCCACTCCAGAGCGTCGCATCCTAAGCTTGGCTACGCTTCCCGTGGAGCTCGAGGAGCGACTGGCCCAAAAGAGGTGTATCGCGGTCTCTTCGCCCGACGTCGCCGAGGAAGCTGACGACCATTACTGCCGTCAGGCACTCAAGCAGCGGGCTAGAGTATGCGGGCATGTCTCGGCCGCCAGCTACGACATCGAGGTCATCGACATCGGCGGCATGAGGCGGGCTATGTCATAGGTTAAGTGGCCCACCCCAACCCCTCTGGTTCCACCGCCGTCGATCTCATCCATGGCCCCGCCGCTGATCTCCTCTGGCTCGATGTCAACAATTTGCCATCCTACATCACCATCGAGCCCCTTTTGTCATTCCAGAAGGACACGTTATGCGACGCTGGCTTGGGATCCACAGCTTCCAAGACAGACCTCATCGATGACGACCACGAGGAGGGCACCCTCTCCGGCTCTTCCAAGGGGAAAGAGCCCATCTGCTCTTCCAAGGGGAAAGCGCCCGTCTGCGACATCAGGGTGGGCACCCTACAGCCGTGCTCTTCCAAGGGGAAGGAGACCATCTGTGACAACATGGAGCGCATCCAGGGTCCATGCTCTTCCCACGGGAACGAGCCCATCTGTGACAAGTGAGGAAACCCATGATTTGTTTTGCCGTGCCTCTTCACAGGGGGACACCCATGATTTGTTTTGTCGAGTCCCTTTTGTACTGTAGTAAGAATATGTCCAGTTTTAATTGCTATATCTGGTTGTTTGCAGTATGCCTTGTTTATTTCAGTTGTTCACAATGCGATGCTCTATATGTGCAATTATTTACTGTGCAGTACATTTCATCAATCCAGTTTTAAACATACCGATAGGAATGCATATATTTGTGTACTGTTAAGCCTGTTATAGCTAGCATATACCTCTTTTTAAGTTTTTTGATTGTTCGATTGTTTGTAGTTAGCACATGTCCAGTTTCAAATGTTATCTTTCGTTGTTCGCAGTATGCCTTGTTTATTCCAGTTATTCACAACGTGATGTTCTATATGTGCAAGTATGAAATGTGCAGTTCAATTTCATCAGTACCAGTTTCAACAATACCACTATGAATGACTACATTTGGTTGCTGCATGTTGTAGTTATGTCAAGCCCAAGATGCGATTCTATCCCAACTACGGATGAAAAACATGAAAAACACAATGACATCCATCATGTTATCCCAGGCTGCCGACCATGAACCTATCCCAAGACTGCCGAAGAAGAAGAAGAAAGAACTCCAACACAAGTAAACATCGCTCTCACGTCAAGTCATCAGAAACCTGCACCTGTAACTATTGTTGTAGTATCTGTGAGACACGAGGACTCAGCAATCACATAACCATGGGTATCAAGACTAGCAAAGCTTAAAGGGTATGGACATGTTAAGTGGTGAGGTTGCAGCAGCGGCTAAGCATATATGGTGGCTAACTTACGAGTACAAGAATAAGGTGAGCATCTACGCAAACGGTCGCAAACTAGTAATGATCGCTAAGAGATCTTGAACTACCTACAAGTCAAACATAACCACACCGTGTTCTCTTCTCAAAGTGAAAAGAGACGGTCACGGTTACTCACGCGGTTGGTGTGTTTTATTTTGAATCCTCTGTCAAGTTAACTACAACCGGACATTAACAAATTCCAATCTACCCCATAACCGGGGGCACGGATTTCAACAGATCATAACCCTGCAGGGGTGTCCCAACTTAGCCCATCACAAGCTCTCACGATCAGCAGAGGAATAAAACCCCTTATCTTAGGGACAACCTGATCAGACTCGGAATCCTAGTGCACAAGACATTTCGACAATGGTAAAACAAGTCCAGCAAGACCTCCCGACGTGCCGACACCCTGATAGTAGCCGTGCATATCTCGTCTCAGGCCACGACCGGATGGGACAAGCAACAGGTAAAACCAGATACGTCGAGTTTCCCCAAGGCGGCCCTGTAGGTTGCCCATTTGGGACCAACACCATCAGCACTGGCCCCCTGTATGTAGAAAAGAATGCCCAGGGACGCGACCCCCTATGAAAATTAATTAATTAATTAAGTCTTTATTATGTTGCTAATTAAAACCAATGTTAGGCCTTGCGGGAGGAGTTTTATTCAAAGCAAACTATGAAGGGGTCCCCGTATGAAAAAGACAAATCAACCACTTATATCAAGTTTTAGCAGTTAACAACACTTACCACTTTTGCAATAGAGATTATGGCATCAAGATGAACAGTAACATGTATGCAAATGCAACTATCATGTAGAGCATTCCGAGACAAACATTTTGACATATTACACACTCCAATCGGACACACATGCACAGAGTTATGACATGTCAAAGATGCACACATAAAACAGTTTTAGGGACTTGGCCGTTATCAGGACAGTAAAAAAATGAGCGCAAGATAACTAGATGTCGCTTAGGCATAGGGTAGAGCGGCGCTCACCTAGGGCCTAACAGGCCTGGCTGGGCTGGGCCTTGCAGAAGGAGGCATGCCGGGGCAGACGGTGATGGGCTGGCTTGGTTTGGCCTCGCGGCCCACGAGGCCAAGGCACTGGAGTGGTGCCTCGCGCTCGTCGTCTCCTCCAGGAGGTCGAGCGAGGCAGTAGGATGGCAGCGGCGCTGGGGTCAACACCGACGGGGTGCGGTGGATCTGGTCGGCGGGTGGTTGGATCAGAGGTGGGGCAACCGGATCCGAGTGGTAACTGTAATGCCCCGGATGTAATACTTTCCCTTTTGGGCATATAATATATCTCCGGCTTCATCTATTCCATTTCGGGTTCTTTGTCTTTCGGGTTTTTCTTCGTTTTGTTGTGTGCGTGTGTGGAATTCATTCATATCATGTAGACATGTGCATCGCATTGCATTTGTGTTGTCGGTTGCATCCGGTTCCACGCGTTCCTTCCCGTTGTCCGTTTCGCGTTCCGGAGCTCCCTCACGTGTCCGTGGCGTCCCGTAGACCTACTTTGTCGTTTGGCCGTGTAACGTTACCGGTGTGGCGCGAGACTTGTCTTGTGTTGTTGTTTTGATGTGTGTAACCCGCCTGTCAAATCTTGTCGCGTTTGGAGTCCGTTTGCTACCCCAACAGTTTTTCGTGTGGGCTCAAAGTGCCTCCACTTTGTGGCCCAAGACACCCCTCCAACAGCCCACTTCCCTCCTCTAGGCCCATCCTAACTCCCCTCGTGATCGGATCCGTCGGATCACGATCGGAGGGCTCTAAAACACCCCAAATCCCTCAAACCCTAGAACCTACCATATATATAACACCCCCCATGCCATTTTTGGCAGCCTACTCTCTCTCCACCTACCTCTAGCTCCTCCTCCCTCAATTTTCGGATCTGGCCAACTCCATTTCGCCACTTGGCAAGTTCCCTCCTCACCACCAGTCGCCGCCGCCAGTTCTCTGGCTCGAGGCCGAGCCTCCCACATCGCCAGGGATCCGCCGCGTCGGTCAACGCAGCCTGGGCCTCTCGCTAGCGAAGCCTCCGCCCTGGACCACATCGCCAGGCTCCAGATCCGATCTCTCGCCTCGCCAGGCTCCCACGGCCTAACCTCTTCGAGCCGCCGCCGCTTTCCTTCGCGGATCGGAACGGGGAGCACCGATCCGGATCCAGCGCCTTCGACCGCTCGGGCCTCCACCCCATCGCCACAGCGCCAGGCCTCCAGCCGCTGGACCACATCGCCGCGCGGCCCAGCTCGCCTTCGTCGGGCCTCCTCTTTGAGCCGCCGCGACTGCAGGCCTCCCGAGCCAGCGCGCCGCCCCTCCTGGGCTGCCTCCTCCAGCGCGGCCGGCCGCGTCGCCAGGCTCCCGCCGACCAGGTCGCGGGCCCGATCTCCCTCCAGCGCGGGCCGCCGCCTCCGCCGCTTGGGCCCTTCGCCTGGGCCGTGACCGCCGGCTCATCCTGTCGTCCTCCGCAGGCCACCGCCTCTTCACGGGCCGGATCCGCGGGCCCGAGCCCGTTCCCTCACCAGATCTGAGGTTGTTTTTCAAACCCTAGATCTACTTGTTGTTTTGTTCTGTGCTGCATTTTTATAACTGCGATATCTTTTTGTGTGGATGTCCGTTTTGTGCAAATGAGGTGTCCAGACGTTCGTGGTGATTAGCACTACGTTTTATCTTTTGTGTCATCCATGTTGGAGATCATCTAGGTGCTTGTTTTTCTGTTGTAATAGTGCATCGTGATAAAACTGCTGCTATGTGATGTTTTTATGCCATCTTTGCTATGTGATATCTTTTAGCCCGTTTATCCGAATGATGCAAATGACATGTCCACGTGTTCGTCTTGCCATGCTCTACATGTTGCTTACGTTAGGTCGCATGATAGATTTATTCTTGCCATGTTTATCTTCGTTGCAAAGTGCCATGTGGCTGTGCTGTTGTTTAACTTGTTATGAAATGCCATCTTGTTGAGCTCATTGCTATCATTGTGTTTATCTCCATGATGCATGCTTGTGTGTTTCGGAATCACCATCATGTGTACTTTGATGAGGTGCTTACCACTTGCCATATTTAGTTTCGAGGTGACATAAACTTACTCTTTTAGATGCCATGATGAAACTGCTGTTTTAGCACTTAGTGGATTTTCACTAAGTCTGAAATCTGTAACGTTGTGATGCCATGTTTGCTTGCTGCTCTAGGACAAACCATGATAGTTTTGGGGTGGATCTTGATGGTTCCTTGTAGTATATATTGTTGGCTTTCCATTCATGTCCTCACATGCTTATTTAAGTGGCTGTAATATGTTTAACTTTTTCTCCAAAGTTTCAATAAAATTCTGCTGTCAGAATTTTATTGTCAAGTTCAATATGTCCAAGCTTGTTGCTATTGATCCGTGGCTCCTTTGGGGGTGCACCTTTGGACTTAGTTGCTGTAGTATATGTCTAGTTTATGTTCATGCTCTTTGCCATGGTGTTTGGGTGCTGTAGCTTATTTTTCTAGTGCTCCGAAGTTGCTATGTTGCTGTAATTTTCAGCTTTCGCCTATTTCTTGTTTCGGGCATAACTTTTAGCCCGTAGCTCCGATTTCAGCGAGTCTTATATGAAACTTGATTGATTTTCCGTGTAGATTCATAATCTCCTATTGTTATCATGTTTTGAGGTGATTTGCTTGAGTGCTATTTTCCGTGCTCCGTGTGCTCTCTTAGTGCATCAATCATGCATCCATCATTTTTGAGTGCGCATTGCATCTTGTTGATTCGTGCCTTGTGTGATTGATTTGTTTAGAGCCGGAAGCTGAGACCGAGTACGAGTACGAGCACGAGGTTACCAACGAGGTTGAGCACGAGGACCCTTCTTATGATACGAACGACTACACTTCAGGCAAGATGACCGAACCCCGATAACATTACTATCTTTGCCTATTGCTAGAATATCGCTCTATAGTTTTGCCTCGATGCCCATGTCTTTCTTGTCAGCCTCCTACTTGTAACCATGACCATGTTTAACCCCCTACCTATGCAAACTGTTGCTTGGCTAAGTACGCTTCGCTCAGCCCTTCTTATAGCATTGCTAGTTGCAGGTGAAGATTGAAGATGCTTGCTTCATGTTGAAGTTTTGTGGGTTATATCACACTATATAAATGCTTAAAAATGAAATCATCTATATATTGGCAAGGGTGGCAGGCTAAGCCTTTTGCTTGGTGATTTGTTCCACTCATGCCGTTAGGAACCATATAAACCGGTGTTATGTTCCTTGATTATGCGTTCCTAACACGGTTGGGGTGTATGGGACCCCCTTGATAAACCGCTAAGTGCTAAGTCTTTTCCAGCAAGTCCCAACATTGGTACTATTTGCCTAATAACTAAATAAACTTGCATAGGGAGTAATTAACCCTCTTTCTTAATTCAACAACCCCGGGCCAGTGCTCCACATGAGTGTTGGTCCGAAACGGGGGTTCTGCGGGGCCACCTCAAGGAAACTCGAGGTTTGGTAAAAACCTGTAGAATCGCCCATCCGGTCGTGGCCTGAGACGAGATACGCGCGGCTACTATCAGGGTGTCGGCACGCCGGGAGGATTTGCTGGATTAGCCTTACCTTAGTTCGGGGTATCTTGAGCACGGGATTCCGAGAATACTCGGGTCTTCCAACTTTGGAGTTGCGACTCCGCGGATCGTGGGCTTGTAATGGGCACCCCTGCAGGGTTATGAACTTTCGAAAGCCGTGCCCGCGGTTATGTGGCAGATGGGAGCTTGTTAATATCCGGTTGTAGATAACTTGACACAATGTTTCAATACACTACCAGCATGTGTACCGTGACTGTCAATTTCCGAATAGGGATTCGGGAGTTGGAAACGGTGGGGTTATGTTTGTTGAGCTTTAGCTAGGATCACTTCATGATCATCTCTCGACTGAGGCTTTCTCTTCTCGCACTCTCACGTAAGCTAGTGCTAGTTGCTGCTGCAGACACTTATTCTTTTCTTCAGCCTTATCCTCTCCCAAGGCTTAAATAGTCTTGTTACCCGGGAACGGGATTGCTGAGTCCTCTGTGGCTCATAGTTACTTCACCACACCAGATGCAGGTCCAGTGGTGAGCTATCCAGGTGATGGCACCGAGCTTGACTGGGAGTACGACGAGGAGCGTAGTCGATACTATGTTCGTTATCCAGATGATCAGTAGTGGAGACTTCTACTAGGATTCGATCCGCCTGTGGATTATATTTATGTTTGATATCTTGTCATTTGGATTTTACCCTTAGAGGGCTGTGATGTTTTATTGTATGATGTTTGAGACATGTATTGTATTTGTGTGACGTGGCGAGTGTAAGCCAACTATGTTTATGTTTTCCATCCCCCTTTTTACATGAGTTGTGCAAAGTTACCAGACTTGCGATCATTCCAGCATGGGGTTATGTCTCTAAGTCGTGCCTCGACACGTAGGAGATATAGCTCCATCCTGGGCATTACAAGTTGGTATTCAGAGCCTTCTCTGACCTAGGAGCCCCCTCTGATTGATCGAATCGTTGACGGTCGAGTCTAGGCACACATTGAAAACATTTTGAGTCCTATATATTATATCGGAGAGTAGGATTTCTTTGCTTCTCATCCCCTTTCTCTCTGGTGAGGACTCCTGACGTCTACTCTTGTCTCTTCTACTTTCAAAAATTGCACCAAATTTTTTTTTAGGAATCTCGCGAGTATTCTAGGATTGTTTCGATGTTCTTGTGACGAGGATATTGTTCTCGATGCCTCCTGACATTAGGGGTTGTGGCAGTGTCCCGGGGAGTTGAGCTTCGGGGTATTGTCTTCACAAGCATATCGCGGCAGTACTAAATACTTAAGACGGCCGACATCGAAAATCTCTCCTATACGGCCAGTGGCAAGATAACCCCGACATCACCCAGTACTGGGGAGGTAGGTCGGGAGTATTGCCATAGCTTGTTATAGTGGATGCTTTTCGAAGGTCTGAGGTAAACAGTTTCCGAGAAAGACTGGTTATGTGTTGAAGGATGGATACACCTGGATGTAGGTTTAGAGTTGATTGCGCGGTGCTTCCCGTGTATCCCCAACACCTGATTGCATAACTGGAATCTTTCGGAAATTCATAGGTGGGTTTATCCAGTAGATCGTAGGCATTCTTCCAACGAATGCAGGTTAGCGAGTTCGGGGTTCTACATTGAGTGAAGTGGTATTATGACCGATGTTCCGATCGGGAGTTGCATCTTAAAGGGTCCTTGGCTATGCTGATCCGGGGATTGCAAAACCTTTTCGTAACGCGTTCATATGCTTTCAGCACAAAGATGTTAGAACGAAGCTCCTATCTTGTGTTTGTTCCCGTCTGTACCTTGTTGTTTTCTTATTTTACCTTTTGTCCCCTATGTGGCTTCTCGTGAAGATTGATGTTATCATTAAACTGAGAATTTCATTCGTTCCTCTTGTTCGAATGATTTCATTCGTTACTATTGTTCGAATGATTATTGTGAAGACTTGTTGCAATTCATTCCATTGATTCAGCTTATACCTTCTGTCAATCAATTGCTGATTCGTGGTCATCTCTTTCAGGATGGCTCCGAAAAGGGTTCCCAACGCTAACCCAGAGGCGGAAGAGGTCCCAGATCGTCCTCCTTCCCCTCCTCCTCCGTCTGAGGCTTGGAGAGCGATTATGCAGACTACAACTCAGAACACCCAGATGTTGATGCAGATGATGCAGCAGATGCAAGCTAATCAAGCTAATCAGGGTGTTCCAGGGAATCAAGGCAATTTCTTCAACCAACAGCACCATGCTACTCTCAACCAGTTCTTGGCCAATAATCCAAAAGCTTTCAGTTACTGTGTCGACCCTCTTGATGCTGAAGATTGGTTAACCGATATCAAGAAGCATTTTGAGTGCAGTAACGTAAGAGAAGAGGACTATGTGATGTTTGCAGAAGAGTGAAAGCAGAACATCAACGTCCAGCCGGTCTTCTCCAACCTCTTCCTATTTCCGAGTGGAAGTTCGACCACATTGAAATGGACTTCGTCACTGGCTTTCCTAAATCCAAGAGAGGGAATGATTCTATCTTCGTGGTGATTGACAAGCTTACCAAAGTCGCTCACTTCCTTCCAGTCAAAGAATCCATCAATGCAGCTCAATTGGCAGAGTTGTACACTTCCAGAATTGTGTCCTTACATGGCATTCCTCAAGTCATATCCTCAGATCGTGGAAGTTTGTTCACTTCAAGGTTCTGGGACTCCTTTCAGTCCGCCATGGGCACTAAGATCAGGTTCAGCACTGCATTTCACCCTCAGACTAGTGGTCAAGTCGAGCGAGTGAATCAGATTCTAGAAGACATGCTCAGAGCCTGTGTCATATCTTTTGGCATGAAATGGGAAGACTGCCTTCCATTTGCCGAGTTCTCTTACAACAACAGCTTTCAAGCAAGTGCAGGCAAAGCTCCGTTTGAAATCCTCTATGGCAGAAAGTGCCGTACCCCTCTCAACTGGTCTGAAACAGGCGAACGTCAACTTCTTGGCAATGACTTGATCTCAGAAGCCGAAGAAATGTGCAAAGTCATACGTGAGAATCTCAAGGCCGCTCAGTCGCGTCAGAAGAGCTACTATGACGGCAAGCATCGTGATTTGGCTTTCAACATTGGTGATCATGTCTATCTCCGTGTTTCTCCGATGAAAGGCACCCAAAGATTCGGTATCAAAGGAAAGCTTGCTCCTAGATACGTCGGGCCTTTCAAGATTCTTGGCAAAAGAGGCGATCTAGCCTATCAACTTGAGCTCCCTTCAAACTTCGCCAATGTTCATGATGTGTTCCATGTGTCTCAACTCCGCAAATGCTTCAAGGCACCTGAGCGCATGATTCCGTTTGAAGAGATTGATCTTCAACAAGACTTGTCCTACCGAGAGCATCCTGTTGCTATTCTCGAAGAAACCGAGCGCAAGACCCGCAACAAGTCCATCAAATTCTTGAAAGTCAAGTGGTCACATCACACCGACCGAGAGGCTACGTAGGAACGAGAAGATCATCTTCGTTCCGAGTACCCTTCCTTTTTCCAGTCCTAGATCTCGGGACGAGATCTTTTTGTAGTAGAGGAGAGTTTGTAATGCCCCGGATGTAATACTTTCCCTTTTGGGCATATAATATATCTCCGGCTTCATCTATTCCATTTCGGGTTCTTTGTCTTTCGCGTTTTTCGTCGTTTTGTTGTGTGCGTGTGTGGCATTCATTCATATCATGTAGACATGTGCATCGCATTGCATTTGTGTTGTCGGTTGCATCCGGTTCCACGCGTTCCTTCCCGTTGTCCGTTTCACGTTCCGGAGCTCCCTCACGTGTCCGTGGCGTCCCGTAGACCTACTTTGTCGTTTGGCCGTGTAACGTTACCGGTGTGGCGCGAGACTTGTCTTGTGTTGTTGCTTTGATGTGTGTAACCCGCCTGTCAAATCTCGTCGCGTTTGGAGTCCGTTTGCTACCCCAACAGTTTTTCGTGTGGGCTCAAAGTGCCTCCACTTTGTGGCCCAAGACACCCCTCCAACAGCCCACTTCCCTCCTCTAGGCCCATCCTAACTCCCCTTGCGATCGGATCCGTCGGATCGCGATCGGAGGGCTCTAAAACACCCCAAATCCCTCAAACCCTAGCACCTACATATATATAACACCCCCCCCCATGCCATTTTTGGCAGCCTACTCTCTCTCCACCTACCTCTAGCTCATCCTCCCTCAATTTTCGGATCTGGCCAGCTCCATTTCGCCACTTGGCAAGTTCCCTCCTCACCACCAGTCGCCGCCGCCAGTTCTCTGGCTCGAGGCCGAGCCTCCCGCATCGCCAGGGATCCGCCGCGTCGGTCAACGCAGCCTGGGCCTCTCGCTAGCAAAGCCTCCGCCCTGGACCACATCGCCAGGCTCCAGATCCGATCTCTCGCCTCGCCAGGCTCCCACGGCCCAACCTCTTCGAGCCGCCGCCGCTTTCCTTCGCGGATCGGATCAGGGAGCACCGATCCGGATCCAGCGCCTTCGACCGCTCGGGCCTCCACCCCATCGCCACAGCGCCAGGCCTCCAGCCGCTGGACCACATCGCCGCGCGGCCCAGCTCGCCTTCGTCGGGCCTCCTCTTCGAGCCGCCGTGACTGCAGGCCTCCCGAGCCAGCGCGCCGCTCCGCGCCGGGCCAGCCGCCCCGCCTGGGCTGCCTCCTCCATCCGCCTCCCTCGGCCTGCTTCAGCCGGCCGCGTCGTCAGGCTCCCGCCGACCAGGTCGCGGGCCCGATCTCCCTCCAGCGCGGGCCGCCGCCTCCGCCGCTTGGGCCCTTCGCCTGGGCCGCGACCGCCGGCTCAACCCGTCGTCCTCCGCAGGCCGCCGCCTCTTCACGGGCCGGATCCGCGGGCCCGAGCCCGTTCCCTCACCAGATCTGAGGTTGTTTTTCAAACCCTAGATCTACTTGTTGTTTTGTTCTGTGCTGCATTTTTATAACTACGGTATCTTTTTGTGTGGATGTCCGTTTTGCGCAAATGAGGTGTCCAGACGTTCGTGGTGATTAGCACTACGTTTTATCTTTTGTGTCATGCATGTTAGAGATCATCTAGGTGCTTGTTTTTCTGTTGTAATAGTGCATCGTGATAAAACTGCTGCTATGTGATGTTTTTATGCCATCTTTGCTATGTGATATCTTTTAGCTCGTTTATCCGAATGATGCAAATGACATGTCCACATGTTCGTCTTGCCATGCTCTACATGTTGCTTGTGTTAGGTCGCATGATAGATTTATTCTTGCCATGTTTATCTTCGTTGCAAAGTGCCATGTGGCTGTGATGTTGTTTAACTTGTTATGAAATGCCATCTTGTTGAGCTCATTGCTATCATTGTGTTTATCTCCATGATGCATGCTTGTGTGTTTCGGAATCACCATCATGTGTACTTTGATGAGGTGCTTACCACTTGCCATGTTTAGTTTCGAGGTGACTTAAACTTGCTCTTTTAGATGCCATGATGAAACTGCTGTTTTAGCACTTAGTGGATTTTCACTAAGTCTGAAATCTGTAACGTTGCGATGCCATGTTTGCTTGCTGCTCTAGGACAAACCATGATAGTTTTGGGGTGGATCTTGATGGTTCCTTGTAGTATATATTGTTGGCTTTCCATTCATGTCCTCACATGCTTATTTAAGTGGCTGTAGCATGTTTAAATTTTGCTCCAAAGTTTCAATAAAATTCTGCTGTCAGAATATTATTGTCAAGTTCAATATGTCCAAGCTTGTTGCTATTGATCCGTGGCTCCTTTGGGGGTGCACCTTTGGACTTAGTTGCTGTAGTATATGTCTAGTTTATGTTCATGCTATTTGCCATGGTGTTTGGGTGCTGTAGCTTATTTTTCTAGTGCTCCGAAGTTGCTATGTTGCTGTAATTTTCAGCTTTCGCCTATTTCTTGTTTCGGGCATAACTTTTAGCCCGTAGCTCCGATTTCAGCGAGTCTTACATGAAACTTGATTGATTTTCCATGTAGATTCATAATCTCCTATTGTTATCATGTTTTGAGGTGATTTGCTTGAGTGCTATTTTCCGTGCTCCGTGTGCTCTCCTAGTGCATCCATCATGCATCCATCATTTTTGAGTGCGCATTGCATCTTGTTGATTCGTGCCTTGTGTGATTGATTTGTTTAGAGCTGGAAGCTGACACCGAGTACGAGTACGAGCACGAGGTTACCAACGAGGTTGAGCACGAGGACCCTTCTGACTATCCGAACGACTACACTTCAGGCAAGATGACCGAACCCCGATAACATTACTATCTTTGCCTATTGCTAGAATATCGCTCTATAGTTTTGCCTCGATGCCCATGTCTTTCTTGTCAGCCTCCTACTTGTTACCATTACCATGTTTAACCCCCCTACCTATGCAAACCGTTGCTTGGCTAAGTACGCTTCGCTCAGCCCTTCTTATAGCATTTCTAGTTGCAGGTGAAGATTGAAGATGCTTGCTTCATGTTGAAGTTTTGTGGGTTATATCACACTATATAAATGCTTAAAAATGAAATCATCTATATATTGGCAAGGGTGGAAGGCTAAGCCTTTTGCTTGGTGATTTGTTCCACTCATGCCGTTAGGAACCGTATAAACCGGTGTTATGTTCCTTGATTATGCGTTCCTAACACGGTTGGGGTGTATGGGACCCCCTTGATAAACCGCTAAGTGCTAAGTCTTTTCCAGCAAGTCCCAACATTGGTACTATTTGCCTAATAACTAAATAAACTTGCATATGGAGTAATTAACCCTCTTTCTTAATTCAACAACCCCGGGCCAGTGCTCCACATGAGTGTTGGTCCGAAACGGGGGTTCTGCGGGGCCACCTCAAGGAAACTCGAGGTTTGGTAAAAACCTGTAGAATCGCCCATCCGGTCGTGGCCTGAGACGAGATACGCGCGACTACTATCAGGGTGTCGGTACGCCGGGAGGATTTGCTGGATTAGCCTTACCTTAGTTCGGAGTATCTTGAGCACGGGATTCCGAGAATACTCGGGTCTTCCAACTTTGGAGTTGCGACTCCGCGGATCGTGGGCTTGTAATGGGCACCCCTGCAGGGTTATGAACTTTCGAAAGCCGTGCCCGCGGTTATGTGGCAGATGGGAGCTTGTTAATATCCGGTTGTAGATAACTTGACACAATGTTTCAATACACTACCAGCGTGTGTACCGTGACTGTCAATTTCCGAATAGGGATTCGGGAGTTGAACACGGTGGGGTTATGTTTGTTGAGCTTTAGCTAGGATCACTTCGTGATCATCTCTCGACCGAGGCTTTCTCTTCTCGCACTCTCTCACGTAAGCTAGTGCTAGTTGCTGCTGCAGACACTTATTCTTTTCTTCAGCCTTATCCTCTCCCAAGGCTTAAATAGTCTTGTTACCCAGGAACGGGATTGTTGAGTCCTCTGTGGCTCACAGTTACTTCACCACACCAGATGCAGGTCCAGTGGTGAGCTATCCAGGTGATGGCACCGAGCTTGACTGGGAGTACGACGAGGAGCGTAGTCGATACTATGTTCGTTATCCTGATGATCAGTAGTGGAGACTTCTACTAGGATTCGATCCGCCTGTGGATTTAATTTATGTTCGGTATCTTGTCATTTGGATTTTACCCTTAGAGGGCTGTGATGTTTTATTGTATGATGTTTGAGACATGTATTCTATTTGTGTGACGTGGCGAGTGTAAGCCAACTATGTTTATGTTTTCCATCCCCCTTTTTACATGAGTTGTGCAAAGATACCAGACTTGCGATCATTCCAGCATGGGGTTATGTCTCTAAGTCGTGCCTCGACACGTAGGAGATATAGCTCCATCCTGGGCATTATAGTAACGCAGCAAGAAGAGGCCGGCGGCGATGGGGTTCGATCCGAGCTCCTTCGGCGGCTGCTGCTGGAAAGAGAGAGAGAACTTAGGGAAGAGAGAGAGAGAGAGAACACTGGGAGGAAGCGAGAAGAGAGACAGCGAGGGCTACGACCTGGGATCCAGCGGGTAGGAAGGGGGCTTGCTCTGATGTCTTGTCGGCGTCGGCTGGAGCAACGGCGAGGTGGCGAGGTCGGATCGAGGGAGCGGGAGGCTGCGCGGGCGGCGGTGTGCACTCGGGCCCAGATGGGCTCGGGCGGGCCTACCCCGGGCCCTGGCGGGTCGTGGCGGTTGCGGGCGGCGCGCGGACAGGTGGCGAGCGGTGGTAGGGCGCGGGCGGCGGCTCAGGTGGGATCTGGTGGCGGCGGGGCTAATGGAGACGCGACAAGTGGCGGCGGGGAGCGGGGTGGGCACGGATTTCGAGGAGGATGGAGGTGGGATTGGGGCTGGAGGTTAGGGATGCCAAAAATGGACATGGAGGGCCTATAAATAGGGTAGGTGCTAGCGTTAGGGGGTTTTGCTCCGATTCAGACTCTCGGATCGTGATCTAATGGTCCAGAGCGGAGGGGGGGTTTAGGTGGGCTAGTGGCTGGTTAGTGGGATGTGTAGAAGGCCTCGGGCTTAGAGGAGAGAAGAGAGGGAGAGGCATGCGGGGTTTTCGGAGACCGAAAACGTCCGACTTTTTATCCGGTGATAGTGCCACTATAGTTTTAACGGTTGGGCTAGCAAACGAGCTCCGAATGCAACAAAATTTGACACGCGGTCTACCTACACTATAACAACACCGCACGTCAACTTTCACCCCATTCCGAGAACGTTTTTCGGCCACTTATAAAATAAATGTTCGGAGGTGTCGCGGGCGCGTGCGAGTGTGTCTAGGCTCAGAACGGACAGCGGAGAGGACAGAGAAACTTGGACGGATGCAAGTTTTGAAAACATGAGGATGCAACCCACATGATGACATGGCAAGATGCAACACGCAGGCAAATGACATGGCAATGGCAGCGAATAAGAGGAAGACACCTGGCGCATCGGACTCGGGGCGTCACAACACTCCCCTACTAACAAGAGATCTCGTCCCGAGATCTTAGGAACGAGACAGAAGAGAAAAAGGAAGGGGTGAAACTAAAGAATATTGAGAGGATGAGCCACTTGAAAGGACAAATACAACGGAGATGAACGAGATTGAGAAGCTCCGTAACAAAAGAGGAACAAGGAACATTACGAGAACCTTGGCGGTAGAAAGACAAGAATCAAGAGCTTAAATGACAAGAGAGACATTGAAACCACTACGGTTAAGCGAGATAGACAAGGAATAAGAACAAGAAAAATTTAGACAACACTCCGGTTGAATTTGGAAGAAATAGAACATGAACTCGATAAGATGGAACTATACATGGTGAGATTAACAAGGCATTGCCTCCGGACAAATTGAAAGAGTGAAATAAAAGAACGAAGAAGAAGATGACAACCTCCAGCACGAATGAATTTGAAAGAGCATCTTCAAGAGAAAGGCTTGAACGGAGTTGTTGAGAAAATCAACAACAAAAGAATAAGCTTGTTGTGGACTTACGAAAATCATCCCAAACTTGAGGTGAATTGAGCCACAAAGAAAAGATTGAATAGATGAGATGAGGGGAGAAATGCAAAACTCCACTTGAAAATAATACGGAGAATTAATTGCACCATGAGATGCAAGAAGAAGAATACTTGAGCTGCTTCACAAGAATTTGATGAACACTTGAAGAAAGAATTAAATCATGATAACCCACCATGAAGAACTCCGGTAACAAAAGGATGATGATAGAAGTGACGGATGCAAGAATAAGAATAAAGCCTTGCGATGATTTAGACGGGGGCACTGACGAGATGGCCGAGCAAAACTTGAACTCCAGAAAGAAAAGTTGAAAACATTTGGGATTAGAATTTATTCATCAAGAAAAATTTCGAAGGAAAGAATAAATCAACTTGACGAGAATGAATAAGAATTATGTTATGCTTGTCCTCCATCAATTAAATTGATGAAAGCAATGGATTCGCATTGTAATGCCCCGGATGTAACACTTTCCCTTTTGGCAATATATAAACTTTGGCTTCATCAATTCCATTCCGGGTTCTTCGTCTTTTCGGGTTTTCGTCGTTTTGTCGTGTGCATGTGTGCATTCATCCATGTCATGTTGTCATGTGCATGCATTGCATTTGTGTTGTCTTTTGCATCCGGTCCCACTCATTTCTACCCGTTGTCCGTTTCGAGTTCCGACACTCTCACACGTGCCCATGGCATTCCCGAGTCCTTCTTTTGTGTTTGGCCGTGTAACGTTTCCGGAATGGCGTGAGACTTGTCGTGCGATGTTGTTTCGATACGTGTAACCCGCCTGTCAAGTTTCGTCGCGTTTGGAGTTCGTTTGATACTCCAACAGTTATCCTCGTGGGCTAAAAGTACCTCCTCTTTGAGTCCCAAGAACCCCTCCACAACAGCCCAACAACCCAGCTCAACCCTCACCATCATCTCGGCCGTTGAATTGTGATCGCGTGGCCGAAAACCGCTCCTCATTTGGACTCTCCTAGCTCCTTGTGCCTATAAAAACGTCCACCCCTCCATTTTTTGCGTCCAAACCCTAGGCTTCTTCCTCCTCCAGCCCCCGCCTCGAAATCCGTGCCGGGCGGACGTGTCCGACCCGAGCCGGACAGTCCGCCGCCGCCTCCCACCGCGCCGGCCCGCAGGCCCGACGCGAGCCCGCCGCTGCTTCGATCCGGGCCAGATCCCGCTCCCGCGCTGGTCCTTCGTCCCCGCCGAGCCCCGCCGTGCCGCCGCCGGCCGGAGCCCCGCTGCGCCGCCGCCCTTCCAGGATCTCCCGCTGGCGCAGGGATCCGCCGCTCGCCGCCTGGTGTTCGCGCCGCCCGAGCTCGAGGAGCCTCGCCGCCGGCCGAGCCCGGCCCCCTCCGAGCCCTCGCCGCCAGGAGGCCGCCGCCCGTCGTGTCTCCCCGCCGGCGCCCGTCGTCTCGCCGGCGAAGGCAGCCGCCGCGCTCGGGAGTTCCCGGTCTAGCGCCAGGGTTCTAGCGGGAACCCTAACGGGCGCCCGACCCGCCGACCCGCGGACCCGCAGCACCCGCGACCCGCTTCCGCTCCGACCCGTTTGACCACCGCCCGCACCCGTTGACCCGCTACAGCAGGTTGACCCCCGCCCATGTTTTCTACTAAGTCTTTTAGATGTTTTCCTTTGTCTGATGCATTTTTGTGATGAGGATAACTTTTACTGTGCTTGTCCATTTTGTGCGTATGATATGTCAAAATGATCGTGGTGACATGTACTATGTTTTGTTCCATTGTGTCATGCATGTTTGAGTCCATCTAGATGTCTTAATCTTCATGAGAAGAGTGCTACTTGTTATAAACTGCTGCTATTAGTTGTTTTCATGCCATGTTTGATATGTGATCATGATGCATGTTTATCCAAATGAAGCAAATGATATGTCCACATGTTCGTCGTGAGATGCTCTACATGTTGGTTGCTATAGGATGCATGATAGAATTCATATTGCCATGTTTATCTCCGTTGCAAAAGTGTATGTGGCTGTTAGGTTTTAAACTTGTTGCGAGATGCCTAGTTGAGGAGCTCGTTGCTATTGATGTGGTTGTCCCCATGTTGCATGCTTATATGTTTTGGTTTCCCCATCATGTGTTCTTTGCTGTGGTGCAGACCACTTGCCATGATATGCTTTGAGGTGACTTAAACTTGCTCACAAACATGCCATGATAATATTGCTGTTTTAACACTTAGTGAAATTTCACTAAGTCTGGAATCTGTAATATCCGGATGCTATGTTTGCTTGTTGTTCTAGGAAAATCCATGATAGTTTTGGGGTGAATATTGGTGATTCCTTGTTGTATATGTTGTTGGCTTTCCATCCATGTCCTCACATGCTCATTTGGGTGGTTGTAGCATATTTAACTTTTGCTCCCAAGTTGCTATAAAATACTGCTGTCAGGTTTTTGTTGTCATGTTCAAAATGTTGTAGCTTGTTGCTATTAATCCATGCCTCCTATGGAGATGCTCCAATGGAGTTGTTTGCTGTAGGATATGTCTACTTCATGTCCATGTTTCTTGTCATGATGTTTGAGTGTTGTAGGGTATATATTTCTTGCTCTGAAGTTGCTATGTGGCTATTAATTTCAGCTTTGCTTTGTTTCTTGTTTCGGGTGTATCTTTTAGTCCGTTGCTCTGTTTTGGGTGAGTCCTACATGAAACTTGTGTGATTTTGCATGTAGATTCATAATATCATCTTGTTAACATGTTTTGAAGTATTTTGCTTGATGCATATTGTCATGTTCCTTGTGGTGTATCTCTGTGTTTCCTATGTTGTCTTGCTGTGCATCCTATGTGTATCTGCAGTGCTTCCTTAGTGCATCAGCCATGCATCCTGTCGTTTGCGCATTGCATCTTGTTGATTTCGTGCCTCGTGTGTTTTGTGTTGAGTAGAGCCGGAAGCCGAGACCGAGTACGAGAACGAGGTTACTACCGAGGTTGAGAACGAGGAGCCCTCTTACGATCCCATCGACGACTCGACAGGCAAGATGACCTGACCCAGATGTCATTACTATCTTTGCCTATTGCTAGAAGTCTCGCTCTTTAGCTTATTGCCTCGATGCCCATGTTTTCCTGTCAGCCTCCTATTGTAACCATGAATCTGTCTAACCACCCTACCTATGCAAACCTTTGATTGGCTACGTAGGCTTCGCTCAGCCCCTCTTATAGCATTGCTAGTTGCAGGAGAAGATTTGAAGATTCTTGCTTCATGTTGAAGCTTGTTGGGATATCACACTATATAAACTCTTAATGAAATCATCTATATATTGGTAATGGGTGGAAGGCTAAGCCTCTTGTTTGGTGATTTGTTCCACTCATGCCGCCCTAGGAACCGTATAAACCAGTGTTATGTTCCTTGATTTTGCGTTCCTCACACGGTTGGGGTTATGGGACCCCCTCGATAAACCGCTTAGCACTAAGGCTTTTCCAGCAAGTCCCAACATTGGTACTCCATTTGCCTAATAACTAAAACTTACATAGGGACTAGCTATCCCCTTTCTTAATTAACAACCCCGGGCCAGTGCTCCACATGAGTGTTGGTCCGAACTGGGGGTCCTGCAGGGCCGCCTTGGGGAAACCCGAGGTATCTGGTATAACCTGTAGCATCACCCATCCGGTCATGGCCTGCGACTAGATACGCGCGGCTACTATCAGGGTGTCGGCACGCCGGGAGGATTTGCTGGATTAGTCTTACCTTAGTCGGAGTATCTTGAGCACAGGATTCCGAGAATACTCGGGCCTTCCCACCTTGGAGTTGCAACTCCGCGGATCGTGGTCTTGTCATGGGCCAAGTTGGAACACCCCTGCAGGGTTTTGAACTTTCGAAAGCAGTGCCCGCGGTTATGTGGCAGATGGGAATTTGTTAATATCCAGTTGTAGAAAACTTGACACCACGTTCAGAACACACTACCAGCGTGAGTACCGTGACGGTCATTTTCCGAAAGGGGTTCGGGAAGTGAACACGGTGGGGTTATGATTGCCGTGCTTAGTTAGGATCACTTCGTGATCACTTTATCGTCCAAGGCACTTCTCTTCTCGCTCTTATTTACGTAAGCTAGTGCAAGTGCTGCTGCAGCCTTTTATTCTTTCTTCAGCCATGTTCCACTCCCAAGGCTTAGATAGTTCTGTTACCCGGGAACGGGATTGCTGAGTCCTCCGTGGCTCATAGATTCTACACCACACCAGATGCAGGTACCATGGTGAGTTATTCAGGTGATGGCACAGAGCTATACTGGGAGTACGATGAGGAACGTAGTCGTTACTATGTGCACTATCCCGATGATCAGTAGTGGTTTCTACTAGGGGCGATTCGGACCTGTGGCTTTATGTATGTTTGGTATCTTTCATTTGGATCTTCACCCGTAGACGGGTTGTGATGTTATTTGAATGATGATTTGCTATGTAATGAATTGTGTGACGTGGCGAGTGTAAGCCAACTATCTCTTTTGTTTTCCATCCCCATTTTTACATGAGATGTGCAAAGATACCGAACTTGAGATCATTCTAGAATGGGCTTATACCTTTAAGTCGTGCCTCGACACGTAAAAGGTATAGTCCCATCCTGGGCATTACAAGTTGGTATCAGAGCCTTCTCCGACCTAGAAGCCCCCACTGATTGATCGAATCGTTGACGGTTGAGTCTAGGCACACATTTAAAATGTTTTGAGTCCTATATATATATATATATATATATATATATATATATATATATATATATATCGGATAGTAGGAATTCTTTTGCTCCTCATCTCTTTTCACTCTGGTGAGTACTCTTGACGATTACTCTTGTCTCTTCTACTCTCAAAAATTGCACCAAAATTTTTTAGGAATCTCGCGAGTATTGTTTGGATTGTTTCGATGTCTTTGTGACGAGAATATTGTTCTCGATGCCTCCTGTCATTAGGGGTTGTGGCAGTGTCCCGGGGAGTTGAGCTCCGAGGTGTTATCGTCACAAACATATCGCGGCAGTTCTAGAATACTTAAGACGGCTGACATCGAAAACTCTCCTATGCGGTTAGTGGCAAGATAACCCCGACATCACCCAGTACTCGGGAGGTAGTTCGGGAGTATTGCCATAGCTTGTATAGTAGATGCGTTTCGAAGGTCCGAGGTAGACGGTTTCCGGAAATAACTGGTTATGTGTTGAAGGATGGATACAGCTGGATGTAGGATTAGAGTTGAGTGCATGATGCTTCCCCTGTATCCCCAACACCTGATTGCATAACTGGAAACTTTCGGAAATTAATAGGTGGGTTCATCTAGTAGATCGTAGGCATTCTTCCAACGAATGCATGATATGGAGTTCGGGGTTCTACATTGAGTGAAGTAGTTTTATGGCCGTTGTTCCGATCGGGAGTTGCATCTTAAAGTGTCCTTGGCTATGCTGATCCGGGGATTGCAAAACCCTTTTGTAACACGTTCCATAAGCTTTCAGCACGAATATGTCGAACGAAGCTCCTATCTTGTATTTGTTCTATCTGCACCTTGTTGTTTTATTACCTTTTGTCTCCCAAGTGGCTTCTCGTGAAGATTGTTGTTACTATTAAACTGTGAATTTCATTCGTCCCTCTTGTTCGAACGATTCTTGTGAAGACTATGTTGCAATTTCTAGCCGTTGATTCAGCTTATATCTTCTTTCAATCAAATGGCTAATAGTGGTCATCTCTTTCAGGATGGCTCCTAAAAGGGTTCCCAACGCTAACCCAGAGGGTGAAGAGGTTCCTGATCGTCCTCCTTCCCCTCCTCCTCCATCTGAGGCCTGGAGAGCAATTATGCAAGTTACGAATGAGAACACCCAGATGCTTATGCAGATGATGCAGCATATTCAAGCAAATCAGGGTGCTCATGGGAACCAAGGCAATTTGTTCAACCAACAGCACTTTGCTACGCTCAACCAGTTCGTGGCAAATCAACCAAAGGCTTTCAGTTACTGCGTGGACCCTCTCGATGCTGAAGACTGGATAATAGATATCAAGAAGCATTTCGAGTGCAGCAACGTAAGGCCCGAGTACTATGTGAAGTTTGCAGCCTTCCAACTCAAGGACCAAGCAGCTGATTGGTGGCAGCAGTACAAAGACTCCAGAGCAGGGCGTGTAATCTCCTGGGATGACATCTGCAAGGACTTTCGCTCTCACCACATTCCAACAAGTGCCATCGAGGGTATGCGTGAGCAATTCCGCAACCTGAAGCAAGGCTCTATGACTGTCTACCAATATAATGTCAAGTTCCAGAACCTTGCCCGCTATGCAAAGCAAGACATCCCAGGTGCCAAGAGCAAGATCTATGAGTTCCGTGGTGGTCTGAAGGATGAACTCCAACTTGCTCTCACCTTGTTCGATCCTGATGAGTTTGATAAATTCTATAACATGGCACTTAAGCAAGAGGCAGCCCAGCTCAAGATGGAAGCTTCCAAAAAGAGGATCAGAGATGCTGTTCACTCCTCCTCTTCTTCTCAAGTGGTCGCGAAGCAACAGAAGTTTTGGCTTCCACCTCCTCCAGTGATTCGAGCTCCCTACAACAACAACAACAACAACAACAACTCTGGTGGCCGTGGTTTCTCCCACCCACCAACCCATGCAACCAGTCAAAGAATCAGTTTCAAGCTTCCAAGTCAAGTGCTCCTCAGTACCGTCCTCTCACAGAAGTGGTTTGCAACAAGTGTGGCAAGAAGGGTCACTATGCCAACAAGTGTACTCAAAGGCGCCTTCCGCCTCCTCCACCTGTCAGCAATGCTATTGTCAAGCACGATCCGAAGGCAGCAAGAGTGAATCTGATGAATGCAGCTCAAGCAGAGAATTCTTCACATGTGATACTTGGTAACCTTCCGGTCAACCTTAAACCTGCTAAAGTGTTGTTTGATTCGGGTGCATCATGTTCTTTCATGTCTCAACCTTTTGCATCCAAGCATAATGTTGACATCAAAAGTTTGCCAAGGGAATTATCAGTTGTTTCTCCGGGGAGACGAATGCATTCTAGTATATTTGCTCCGGATGTATCTATTTGTATGGGTGATTACCGATTTCTGGCTTCTCCGGTTGTTCTCGGCAACTCCGACATCGATCTTATTCTCGGGATGGATTGGCTTTCTCAGCATGATGCTCACATTGATTGTGCAAATAAGGAAGTCAAGATTACTCATCCTAACGAAGACGTGATTATCTTCGCCTCTCGGGATAACACAATCAGGCTTTTCTCTCTCAATGACAAGGGCGAGATTAATGCCATCTCTCAAATTCCGGTGGTTAATGAATATGAAGACGTTTTTCCTGAAGAGCTTCCAGGCATGCCTCCACACCGTCAAGTTGAATTTGTCATTGAACTCGAGCCTGGTACTGAGCCAGCATGCCGGCGTCCGTACAAGCTCTCCCCTGAAGAGTTGAAGGAGTTGAAGAAACAACTTGATGAACAGGAGCGTATGGGTATGATCAGGCCTAGCACATCTCCTTGGGGTTGTGGTGTCTTATTTGTCAAGAAGAAGGATGGCACGGAGTGCCTTTGCGTTGATTACCGGCCATTGAACAAGAAGACAATAAAGAACAAGTATCCGATCCCCAACATCAATGAACTGTTCGAGCAGCTCAAAGGAGCTAAAGTGTTCTCAAAGCTCGATCTCCGAATGGGTTATCACCAAATTCGCATTCGTGAAGAAGATATCCACAAGACTGCCTTCAGAACGAGCTACGGCTCCTATGAGTATACAGTCATGTCCTTTGGCCTCGCTAATGCTCCACCTACCTTCTCAAGAATGATGCACTACATTTTCAACCCCTACACCAACGAATTCGTGCTTGTGTATCTGGATGACATCTTGGTATTTTCCAATAATGAAGAGGATCACGAAAAGCACCTCCGTCTGGTTCTCGACAGACTCCGTGAACATAAGTTCTATGCCAAGTTCTCCAAGTGCGCATTCTGGCTCGATAAGGTCTTGTATCTGGACCATATCATCTCCGCTGACGGTATTGCGGTCAACCCCGAGAAAGTTGAAGCCATTGTCAACTGGGAACCTCCTCAGAACGTCAAGCAACTCCGAAGCTTCCTTGGTCTTGCTAGCTATTGCAGAAGGTTCGTTGAGAACTTCTCCAAGATTGCCAAGCCTCTCTCCAACTTGCTGCAGAAGAATGTCAAGTACAACTGGTCTCCGGATTGTGATGTGGCATTCAAAACTCTCAAAGAAAAGCTCATCTCTGCTCCAGTTCTTACCCCTCCAGATGAGTCCAAGCCCTACGAAGTATTCTGTGATGCTTCTCTTCAAGGACTTGGTGGTGTGCTAATGTAGGACAAGAAGATTGTGGCATACACCTCTCGTCAATTGAAGCCAAGTGAGAAGAACTACCCCACTCATGATCTCGAGCTAGCAGTTGTGGTACACGCTTTGATTACGCTGAGACACCTTCTGTTGGGCAAAAAAGTCGACATCTTCACCGATCACAAGAGCTTGAATTACATCTTCACACAGCCGAACCTGAACCTCCGCCGGACTCGTTGGGTTGAAATGATCCAAGAGTATGATCCAAGCATCGAATACACACCTGGCAAGGCCAATGTCATTGCAGATGCCTTGAGCAGAAAGGCATATTGCAACAGTCTCCTTATCAAGCCGTTTTAGCCTGAGCTTTGTGAAGCATTCAGGAAGCTCAACCTCCAAGTTGTTCCGCAAGGCTTTCTTGCAAATATTCAAGTTGCTCCTACCTTGGAAGATCAGATCCGTGAGGCCCAACTAAGTGATGCTATGGTGCAGAAAGTGAAACATGGTATTGCAAAGGGTACTCCCAAATACAAGTGCTATCGCGTTGATGAGAGAGATACCTTGTTCTTTGGGGACAGACTTGTGGTTCCCAAGGGTGATCTCAGGAAGCTCATAATGAATGAAGCACATGACTCCCTCCTGTCGATTCATCCTGGAAGTTCCAAGATGTACCAAGACCTCAAGCAATAGTACTGGTGGACTCGCATGAAAAGGGAGATTGCCCAATTCGTGAATGAATGTGATGTCTGCAGAAGAGTGAAGGCAGAGCATCAACGTCTAGCCGGTCTTCTCCAACCTCTTCCTATTCCCGAGTGGAAATTCGACCACATTGAAATGGATTTCGTCACCGGGTTTCCCAAGTCCAAGAAGGGGAATGATTCTATCTTTGTTGTCATTGACAAGCTTACCAAAGTCGCTCATTTCCTTCCAGTCAAAGAATCCATCAATGCAGCTCAACTGGCAGAGTTGTACACTTCTAGAATTGTGTGCTTACTTGCCATTCCTCAAGTTATCTCCTCAGACCGTGGAAGTTTGTTCACATACAAGTTCTGGGACTCCTTTCAGTCTGCCATGGGCACTAAGATCCGTTTCAGCACTGCATTTCACCGTCAGACTAGTGGTCAAGTCGAGAGAGTGAATCAGATTTTAGAAGACATGCTCAGAGCTTGTGTCATATCTTTTGGCCTGAAGTGGGAAGATTGCCTTCCGTTTGCCGAGTTCTCTTACAACAACAGTTTCCAAGCAAGTGCCGGCAAAGCTCCGTTTGAAATCCTCTATGGCAAAAAGTGCCGTACCCCTCTCAACTGGTCCGAGACTGGTGAACGTCAACTTCTTGGCAATGACTTGATCTCAGAAGCCGAAGAAATGTGCAAAGTCATACGTGAGAATCTCAAGGCCGCTCAGTCGTGTCAGAAGAGTTACTATGACGGCAAGCATCGTGATTTGGCCTTCAACATTGGGGATCTTGTCTATCTCCGTGTTTCTCCTATGAAAGGAACCCAAAGATTCGGTATCAAAGGAAAGCTTGCTCCTAGATACATGGGCCCTTTCAAGATCCTTGGCAAAAGAGGCGATCTAGCCTATCAACTTGAGCTCCCTTCTAACTTCGCCAATGTTCATGATGTGTTTCACGTGTCTCAACTCCGCAAGTGCTTCAAGACACCTGAACGCACTATTCCGTTTGAGGAGATTGATCTTCAACAAGACTTGTCTTACCGAGAGCATCCCGTTGATATTCTCGAAGAAACCGAGCGCAAGACCTGCAACAAGTCAATCAAGTTCTTGAAAGTCAAGTGGTCACACCATACCGACCGAGAAGCTACGTGGGAACGAGAAGATCACCTTCGTTCCGAGTACCCTTCCTTCTTCCAGTCCTAGATCTCGGGACGAGATCTTTTCGTAGTAGAGGACAGTTTGTAATGCACCGGATGTAACACTTTCCCTTTTGGCAATATATAAACTTTGGCTTCATCAATTCCATTCCGGGTTCTTTGTCTTTTCGGGTTTTCCTCGTTTTGTCGTGTGCATGTGTGCATTCATCCATGTCATGTTGTCATGTGCATGCATTGCATTTGTGTTGTCTTTTGCATCCGGTCCCACTCGTTTCTTCCCGTTGTCCGTTTCGAGTTCCGACGCTCTCACACATGCCCATGGCATTCCCGAGTCCTTCTTTTGTGTTTGGCCGTGTAAAGTTTCCGGAATGGCGTGAGACTTGTCGTGCGATGTTGTTTCGATACGTGTAACCCGCCTGTCAAGTTTCGTCGCGTTTGGAGTTCGTTTGATACTCCAACAGTTATCCTCGTGGGCTAAAAGTACCTCCTCTTCGAGGCCCAAGAACCCCTCCACAACAGCCCAACAACCCAGCTCAACCCTCCCCATCATCTCGGCAGTTGAATTGTGATCGCGTGGCCGAAAACCGCTCCTCATTTGGACTCTCCTAGCTCCTTGTGCCTATAAAAACGTCCACCCCTCCATTTTTTGCGTCCAAACCCTAGTCTTCTTCCTCCTCCAGCCCCCGCCTCGAAATCCGTGCCGGGCGGACGTGTCCGACCCGAGCCGGACAGTCCACCGCCGCCTCCCACCGTGCCGGCCCGCAGGCCCGACGCGAGCCCGCCGCTGCTTCGATCCGGGCCAGATCCCGCTCCCGCGCTGGTCCTTCGTCCCCGCCGAGCCCCGCCGTGCCGCCGCCGGCCGGAGCCCCGCCGCGCCGCCGCCCTTCCAGGATCTCCCGCTGGCGCAGGGATCCGCCGCTCGCCGCCTGGTGTTCGCGCCGCCCGAGCTCGAGGAGCCTCGCCGCCGGCTGAGCCCGGCCCCCTCCGAGCCCTCGCCGCCAGGAGGCCGCCGCCCGTCGTGTCTCCCCGCCGGCGCCCGTCGTCTCGCCAGCGAAGGCAGCCGCCGCGCTCGGGAGTTCCCGATCTAGCGCCAGGGTTCTAGCGGGAACCCTAACGGGCGCCCGACCCGCCGACCCGCCGACCCGCGGACCCGCAGCACCCGCGACCCGCTTCCGCTCCGACCCGTTTGACCACCGCCCGCACCCGTTGACCCGCTACAGCAGGTTGACCCCCCCTGTTTTCTACTAAGTCTTTTGGATGTTTTCCTTTGTCTAATGCATTTTTGTGATGAGGATAACTTTTACTGTGCTTGTCCGTTTTGTGCGTATGATATGTCAAAATGATCGTGGTGACATGTACTATGTTTTGTTCCATTGTGTCATGCATGTTTGAGTCCATCTAGATGTCTTAATCTTCATGAGAAGAGTGCTACTTGTTATAAACTGCTGCTATTAGTTGTTTTCATGCCATGTTTGATATGTGATCTTGATGCATGTTTATCCAAATGAAGCAAATGATATGTCCACATGTTCGTCATGAGATGCTCTACATGTTGGTTGCTATAGGATGCATGATAGAATTCATATTGCCATGTTTATCTCCGTTGCAAAAGTGTATGTGGCTGTTAGGTTTTAAACTTGTTACGAGATGCCTAGTTGAGGAGCTCGTTGCTATTGATGTGGTTGTCCCCATGTTGCATGCTTATATGTTTTGGTTTCCCCATCATGTGTTCTTTGATGTGGTGCAGACCACTTGCCATGATATGCTTTGAGGTGACTTAAACTTGCTCACAAACATGCCATGATAATATTGCTGTTTTAACACTTAGTGAAATTTCACTAAGTCCGGAATCTGTAATATCCGGATGCTATGTTTGCTTGTTGTTCTAGGCAAATCCATGATAGTTTTGGGGTGACTATTGATGATTCCTTGTTTTATATGTTGTTGGCTTTCCATCCATGTCCTCACATGCTCATTTGGGTGGCTGTAGCATATTTAACTTTTGCTCCCAAGTTGCTATATAATACTGCTGTCAGGTTTTTGTTGTCATGTTCAAAATGTTGTAGCTTGTTGCTATTAATCCATGCCTCCTATGGAGATGCTCCAATGGAGTTGTTTGCTGTAGGATATGTCTACTTCATGTCCATGTTTCTTGTCATGATGTTTGAGTGTTGTAGGGTATATATTTCTTGCTCCGAAGTTGCTATGTGGCAGTTAATTTCAGCTTTGCTTTGTTTCTTGTTTCGGGTGTATCTTTTAGTCCGTTGCTCCGTTTTGGGTGAGTCCTACATGAAACTTGTGTGATTTTGCATGTAGATTCATAATATCATCTTGTTAACATGTTTTGAAGTATTTTTCTTGATGCATATTGTCATGTTCCTTGTGCTGTATCTCTGTGTTTCCTATGTTGTCTTGCTGTGCATCCTATGTGTATCTGCAGTGCTTCCTTAGTGCATCAGCCATGCATCATGTCGTTTGCGCATTGCATCTTGTTGATTTCGTGCCTCGTGTGTTTTGTGTTGGGTAGAGCCGGAAGCCGAGACCGAGTACGAGAACGAGGTTCTACCGAGGTTGAGAACGAGAAGCCCTCTTACGATCCCATCGACGACTCGACAGGCAAGATGACCTGACCCAGATATCATTACTATCTTTGCCTATTGCTAGAAGTCTCGCTCTTTAGCTTATTGCCTCGATGCCCATGTTTTCCTGTCAGCCTCCTATTGTAACCATGAATCTGTCTAACCACCCTACCTATGCAAACCTTTGATTGGCTACGTAAGCTTCGCTCAGCCCCTCTTATAGCATTGCTAGTTGCAGGAGAAGATTTGAAGATTCTTGCTTCATGTTGAAGCTTGTTGGGATATCACACTATATAAACTCTTAATGAAATCATCTATATATTGGTAATGGGTGGAAGGCTAAGCCTATTGTTTGGTGATTTGTTCCACTCATGCCGCCCTAGGAACCATATAAACCGGTGTTATGTTCCTTGATTTTGCGTTCCTCACACGGTTGGGGTTATGGGACCCCCTCGATAAACCGCTTAGCACTAAGGCTTTTCCAGCAAGTCCCAACATTGGTACTCCATTTGCCTAATAACTAAAACTTACATAGGGACTAGCTATCCCCTTTCTTAATTAACAACCCCGGGCCAGTGCTCCACATGAGTGTTGGTCCGAACTGGGGGTCCTGCAGGGCCGCCTTGGGGAAACCCGAGGTATCTGGTATAACCTGTAGCATCACCCATCCGGTCATGGCCAGCGACTAGATACGTGCGGCTACTGTCAGGGTGTCGGCACGCCGGGAGGATTTGCTGGATTAGTCTTACCTTAGTCGGAGTATCTTGAGCACGGGATTCCGAGAATACTCGGGCCTTCCCACCTTGGAGTTGCCACTCCACGGATCGTGGTCTTGTCATGGGCCAAGTTGGAACACCCCTGCAGGGTTTTGAACTTTCGAAAGTCGTGCCCGCGGTTATGTGGCAGATGGGAATTTGTTAATATCCAGTTGTAGAAAACTTGACACCGTGTTCAGAACACACTACCAGCGTGAGTACCATGACTGTCATTTTCCGAAAGGGGTTCGGGAAGTGAACACGGTGGGGTTATGATTGCCGTGCTTAGTTAGGATCACTTCGTGATCACTTTATCGTCCAAGGCACTTCTCTTCTCGCTCTTATTTACGTAAGCTAGTGCAAGTGCTGCTGCAGCCTTTTATTCTTTCTTCAGCCATGTTCCACTCCCAAGGCTTAGATAGTTCTGTTACCCGGGAACGGGATTGCTGAGTCCTTCGTGGCTCATAGATTCTACACCACACCAGATGCAGGTACCATGGTGAGTTATTCAGGTGACGGCACAGAGCTATACTGGGAGTACGATGAGGAACGTAGCCGTTACTATGTGCACTATCCCGATGATCAATAGTGGTTTCTACTAGGGGCGATTCGGACCTGTGGCTTTATGTATGTTTGGTATCTTTCATTTGGATCTTCACCCGTAGACGGGTTGTGATGTTATTTGAATGATGATTTGCTATGTAATGAATTGTGTGACGTGGCGAGTGTAAGCCAACTATCTCTTTTGTTTTCCATCCCCATTTTTACATGAGATGTGCAAAGATACCGAACTTGAGATCATTCCAGAATGGGCTTATACCTTTAAGTCGTGCCTCGACACGTAAAAGGTATAGTCCCATCCTGGGCATTACAAGTTGGTATCAGAGCCTTCTCCGACCTAGAAGCCCCCACTGATTGATCGAATCGTTGACGGTTGAGTTTAGGCACACATTTAAAATGTTTTGAGTCCTATATATATATATATATCGGATAGTAGGAATTCTTTTGCTCCTCATCTCTTTTCACTCTGGTGAGGACTCTTGACGATTACTCTTGTCTCTTCTACTCTCAAAAATTGCACCAAAATTTTTTAGGAATCTCGCGAGTATTGTTTGGATTGTCCCGATGTCTTCGTGACGAGAACATTGTTCTCGATGCCTCCTGTCATTAGGGGTTGTGGCAGTGTCCCGGGGAGTTGAGCTCCGAGGTGTTATCGTCACAAACATATCGCGGCAGTTCTAGAATACTTAAGACGGCCGACATCGAAAACTCTCCAATGCGGTTAGTGGCAAGATAACCCCGACATCACCCAGTACTCGGGAGGTAGTTCGGGAGTATTGCCATAGCTTGTATAGTAGATGCGTTTCGAAGGTCCGAGGTAGACGGTTTCCGGAAATAACTGGTTATGTGTTGAAGGATGGATACAGCTGGATGTAGGATTAGAGTTGAGTGCGCGATGCTTCCCCTGTATCCCCAACACCTGATTGCATAACTGGAAACTTTCGGAAATTAATAGGTGGGTTCATCTAGTAGATCGTAGGCATTCTTCCAACGAATGCATGATATGGAGTTCGGGGTTCTACATTGAGTGAAGTAGTTTTATGGCCGTTGTTCCGATCGGGAGTTGCATCTTAAAGTGTCCTTGGCTATGCTGATCCGGGGATTGCAAAACCCTTTTGTCACACGTTCCATAAGCTTTCAGCACGAATATGTCGAACGAAGCTCCTATCTTGTATTTGTTCTATCTGCACCTTGTTGTTTTATTACCTTTTGTCTCCCAAGTGGCTTCTCGTGAAGATTGTTGTTACTATTAAACTGTGAATTTCATTCGTCCCTCTTGTTCGAACGATTCTTGTGAAGACTATGTTGCAATTTCTAGCCGTTGATTCAGCTTATATCTTCTTTCAATCAAATGGCTAATAGTGGTCATCTCGTTCAGGATGGCTCCTAAAAGGGTTCCCAACGCTAACCCAGAGGGTGAAGAGGTTCCTGATCGTCCTCCTTCCCCTCCTCCTCCATCCGAGGCCTGGAGAGCAATTATGCAAGTTACGAATGAGAACACCCAGATGCTTATGCAGATGATGCAGCATATTCAAGCAAATCAGGGTGCTCATGGGAACCAAGGCAATTTGTTCAACCAACAGCACTTTGCTACGCTCAACCAGTTCGTGGCAAATCAACCAAAGGCTTTCAGTTACTGCGTGGACCCTCTCGATGCTGAAGACTGGATAAGAGATATCAAGAAGCATTTCGAGTGCAGCAACGTAAGGCCCGAGGACTATGTGAAGTTTGCAGCCTTCCAACTCAAGGACCAAGCAGCTGATTGGTGCAGCAGTACAAAGACTCCAGAGCAGGGCGTATAATCTCCTGGGATGACTTCTGCAAGGACTTTCGCTCTCACCACATTCCAACAAGTGCCATCGAGGGTATGCGTGAGCAATTCCGCAACCTGAAGCAAGGCTCTATGACTGTCTACCAATATAATGTCAAGTTCCAGAACCTTGCCCGCTATGCAAAGCAAGACATCCCAGGTGCCAAGAGCAAGATCTATGAGTTCCGTGGTGGTCTGAAGGATGAACTCCAACTTGCTCTCACCTTGTTCGAGCCTGATGAGTTTGATAAATTCTATAACATGGCACTTAAGCAAGAGGCAGCCCAGCTCAAGATGGAAGCTTCCAAAAAGAGGATCAGAGATGCTGTTCACTCCTCCTCTTCTTCTCAAGTGGTCGCGAAGCAACAGAAGTTTTGGCTTCCACCTCCTCCAGTGATTCGAGCTCCCTACAACAACAACAACAACAACAAGAACTCTGGTGGCCGTGGTTTCTCCCACCCACCAACCCAAGCAACCAGTCAAAGAATCAGTTTCAAGCTTCCAAGTCAAGTGCTCCTCAGTACCGTCCTCTCTCAGAAGTGGTTTGCAACAAGTGTGGCAAGAAGGGTCACTATGCCAACAAGTGTACTCAGAGGCGCCTTCCGCCTCCTCCACCTATCAGCACTGCTATTGTCAAGCATGATCCGAAGGCAGCAAGAGTGAATCTGATGAATGCAGCTCAAGCAGAGAATTCTTCACATGTGATACTTGGTAACCTTCCGGTCAACCTTAAACCTGCTAAAGTGTTGTTTGATTCGGGTGCATCATGTTCTTTCATGTCTCAACCTTTTGCATCCAAGCATAATGTTGACATCAAAAGTTTGCCAAGGGAATTATCAGTTGTTTCTCTGGGGAGACGAATGCTTTCTAGTATATTTGCTCCGGATGTATCTATTTGTATGGGTGATTACCAATTTCTGGCTTCTCCGGTTGTTCTCGGCAACTCCGACATCGATCTTATTCTCGGGATGGATTGGCTTTCTCAGCATGATGCTCACATTGATTGTGCAAATAAGGAAGTCAAGATTACTCATCCTAACGAAGACGTGATTATCTTCGCCTCTCGGGATAACACAATCAGGATTTTCTCTCTCAATGACAAGGGCGAGATTAATGCCATCTCTCAAATTCCGGTGGTTAATGAATATGAAGACGTTTTTCCTGAAGAGCTTCCAGGCATGCCTCCACATCGTCAAGTTGAATTTGTCATTGAACTCGAGCCTGGTACTGAGCCAGCATGACGGCGTCCGTATAAGCTCCCCCTGAAGAGTTGAAGGAGTTGAAGAAACAACTTGATGAACAGGAGCGTATGTGTATGATCAGGCCTAGCACGTCTCCTTGGGGCTGTGGTGTCTTATTTGTCAAGAAGAAGGATGGCACGGAGCGCCTTTGCGTTGATTACCGGCCATTGAACAAGAAGACAATAAAGAACAAGTATCCGATCCCCAACATCAATGAACTGTTCGAGCAGCTCAAAGGAGCTAAAGTGTTCTCAAAGCTCAATCTCCGAATGGGTTATCACCAAATTCGCATTCGTGAAGAAGATATCCACAAGACTGCCTTCAGAACGAGCTACGGCTCCTATGAGTATACAGTCATGTCCTTTGGCCTCGCTAATGCTCCACCTACCTTCTCAAGAATGATGCACTACATTTTCGACCCCTACACCAACGAATTCGTGCTTGTGTATCTGGATGACATCTTGGTATTTTCCAATAATGAAGAGGATCTCGAAAAGCACCTCCGTCTGGTTCTCGACAGACTCCGTGAACATAAGTTCTATGCCAAGTTCTCCAAGTGCGCATTCTGGCTCGATAAGGTCTTGTATCTGGGCCATATCATCTCCGCTGACGGTATTGCGGTCAACCCCGAGAAAGTTGAACCCATTGTCAACTCGGAACCTCCTCAGAACGTCAAGCAACTCCGAAGCTTCCTTGGTCTTGCTAGCTATTGCAGAAGGTTCGTTGAGAACTTCTCCAAGATTGCCAAGCCTCTCTCCAACTTGCTGCAGAAGAATGTCAAGTACAACTGGTCTCCGGATTGTGATGTGGCATTCAAAACTCTCAAAGAAAAGCTCATCTCTGCTCCAGTTCTTACCCCTCCAGATGAGTCCAAGCCCTACGAAGTATTCTGTGATGCTTCTCTTCAAGGACTTGGTTGTGTGCTAATGTAGGACAAGAAGATTGTGGCATACACCTCTCGTCAATTGAAGCCAAGTGAGAAGAACTACCCCACTCATGATCTCGAGCTAGCAGCTGTGGTACACGCTTTGATTACGTGGAGACACCTTCTGTTGGGCAGAAAAGTCGACATCTTCACCGATCACAAGAGCTTGAATTACATCTTCACACAGCCGAACCTGAACCTCCGCCGGACTCGTTGGGTTGAAATGATCCAAGAGTATGATCCAAGCATCGAATACACACCTGGCAAGGCCAATGTCATTGCAGATGCCTTGAGCAGAAAGGCATATTGCAACAGTCTCCTTATCAAGCCGTTTCAGCCTGAGCTTTGTGAAGCATTCAGGAAGCTCAACCTCCAAGTTGTTCCGCAAGGCTTTCTTGCAAATATTCAAGTTGCTCCTACCTTGGAAGATCAGATCCGTGAGGCCCAACTAAGTGATGCTATGGTGCAGAAAGTGAAACATGGTATTGCAAAGGGTACTCCCAAATACAAGTGCTATCGCGTTGATGAGAGAGATACCTTGTTCTTTGGGGACAGACTTGTGGTTCCCAAGGGTGATCTCAGGAAGCTCATAATGAACGAAGCACATGACTCCCTCCTGTCGATTCATCCTGGAAGTTCCAAGATGTACCAAGACCTCAAGCAATCGTACTGGTGGACTCGCATGAAAAGGGAGATTGCCCAATTCGTGAATGAATGTGATGTCTGCAGAAGAGTGAAGGCAGAGCATCAATGTCTAGCCGGTCTTCTCCAACCTCTTCCTATTCCCGAGTGGAAATTCGACCACATTGAAATGGATTTCGTCACCGGGTTTCCCAAGTCCAAGAAGGGGAATGATTCTATCTTTGTTCTCATTGACAAGCTTACCAAAGTCGCTCATTTCCTTCCAGTCAAAGAATCCATCAATGCAGCTCAACTGGCAGAGTTGTACACTTCCAGAATTGTGTCCTTACATGCCATTCCTCAAGTTATCTCCTCAGACCGTGGAAGTTTGTTCACATACAAGTTCTGGGACTCCTTTCAGTCTGCCATGGGCACTAAGATCCGTTTCAGGACTGCATTTCACCCTCAGACTAGTGGTCAAGTCGAGAGAGTGAATCAGATTTTAGAAGACATGCTCAGAGCTTGTGTCATATCTTTTGGCATGAAGTGGGAAGATTGCCTTCCGTTTGCCGAGTTCTCTTACAACAACAGTTTCCAAGCAAGTGCTGACAAAGCTCCGTTTGAAATCCTCTATGGCAGAAAGTGCCGTACCCCTCTCAACTGGTCCGAGACTGGTGAACGTCAACTTCTTGGCAATGACTTGATCTCAGAAGCTGAAGAAATGTGCAAAGTCATACGTGAGAATCTCAAGGCCGCTCAGTCGCGTCAGAAGAGTTACTATGACGGCAAGCATTGTGATTTGGCCTTCAACATTGGGGATCATGTCTATCTCCGTGTTTCTCCTATGAAAGGAACCCAAAGATTCGGTATCAAAGGAAAGCTTGCTCCTAGATACGTGGGCCCTTTCAAGATCCTTGGCAAAAGAGGCGATCTAGCCTATCAACTTGAGCTCCCTTCTAACTTCGCCAATGTTCATGATGTGTTTCACGTGTCTCAACTCCGCAAGTGCTTCAAGACACCTGAACGCACTATTCCGTTTGAGGAGATTGATCTTCAACAAGACTTGTCTTACCGAGAGCATCCCGTTGATATTCTCGAAGAAACCGAGCGCAAGACCCGCAACAAGTCAATCAAGTTCTTGAAAGTCAAGTGGTCACACCATACCGACCGAGAAGCTACGTGGGAACGAGAAGATCACCTTCGTTCCGAGTACCCTTCCTTCTTCCAGTCCTAGATCTCGGGACGAGATCTTTTCGTAGTAGAGGAGAGTTTGTAATGCCCCGGATGTAACACTTTCCCTTTTGGCAATATATAAACTTTGGCTTCATCAATTCCATTCCGGGTTCTTCGTCTTTTCGGGTTTTCGTCGTTTTGTCGTGTGTGTGTGTGCATTCATCCATGTCATGTTGTCATGTGCATTGCATTGCATTTGTGTTGTCTTTTGCATCCGGTCCCACTCGTTTCTTCCTGTTGTCCGTTTCGAGTTCCGACGCTCTCACACGTGCCCGTGGCATTCCAGAGTCCTTCTTTTGTGTTTGGCCGTGTAACGTTTCTGGAATGGCGTGAGACTTGTCGTGCGATGTTGCTTCGATACGTGTAACCCGCCTGTCAAGTTTCGTCGCGTTTGGAGTTCGTTTGATACTCCAACAGTTATCCTCGTGGGCTAAAAGTACCTCCTCTTTGAGGCCCAAGAACCCCTCCACAACAGCCCAACAACCCAGCTCAACCCTCCCCATCATCTCGGCCGTTGAATTGTGATCGCGTGGCCGAAAACTGCTCCTCATTTGGACTCTCCTAGCTCCTTGTGCCTATAAAAACGTCCACCCCTCCATTTTTTGCGTCCAAACCCTAGTCTTCTTCCTCCTCCAGCCCCCGCCTTGAAATCCATGCCGGGCAGACGTGTCCGACCCGAGCTGGACAGTCCGCCGCCGCCTCCCACCGCGCCAGCCCGCAGGCCCGACGCGAGCCCGCCGCTGCTTCGATCCGGGCCAGATCCCGCTCCCGCGCTGGTCCTTCGTCCCCGCCGAGCCCCGCCGTGCCACCGCCGGCCGCAGCCCCGCCGCGCCGCCGCCCTTCCAGGACCTCCTGCTGGCGCAGGGATCCGCCGCTCGCCGCCTGGTGTTCGCGCCGCCCGAGCTCGAGGAGCCTCGCCGCCGGCCGAGCCCAGCCCCCTCCGAGCCCTCGCCGCCAGGAGGACGCCGTCCGTCGTGTCTCCCCGCCGGCGCCCGTCGTCTCGCCGGCGAAGGCAGCCGCCGCGCTCGGGAGTTCCCGATCCAGCGCCAGGGTTCCAGCGGGAACCCTAACGGGCGCCCGACCCACCGACCCGCCGACCCGCAGCACCCGCGACCCGCTTCCGCTCCGACCCGTTTGACCGCCGCCCGCACCCGTTGACCCGCTACAGCAGGTTGACCCCCCCTGTTTTCTACTAAGTCTTTTAGATGTTTTCCTTTGTCTGATGCATTTTTGTGATGAGGATAACTTTTACTGTGCTTGTCCGGTTTGTGCGTATGATATGTCAAAATGATCGTGGTGACATGTACTATGTTTTGTTCCATTGTGTCATGCATGTTTGAGTCCATCTAGATGTCTTAATCTTCATGAGAAGAGTGCTACTTGTTATAAACTGCTGCTATTAGTTGTTTTCATGCCATGTTTGATATGTGATAACTTGATGCATGTTTATCCAAATGAAGCAAATGATATGTCCACATGTTCGTCATGAGATGCTCTACATGTTGGTTGCTATAGGATGCATGATAGAATTCATATTGCCATGTTTATCTCCGTTGCAAAAGTGTATGTGGCTGTTAGGTTTTAAACTTGTTACGAGATGCCTAGTTGAGGAGCTCGTTGCTATTGGTGTGGTTGTCCCCATGTTGCATGCTTATATGTTTTGGTTTCCCCATCATGTGTTCTTTGCTGTGGTGCAGACCACTTGCCATGATATGCTTTGAGCTGACTTAAACTTGCTCACAAACATGCCATGATAATATTGCTGTTTTAACACTTAGTGAAATTTCACTAAGTCTGGAATCTGTAATATCCGGATGCTATGTTTGCTTGTTGTTCTAGGCAAATCCATGATAGTTTTGGGGTGACTATTGATGATTCCTTGTTGTATATGTTGTTGGCTTTCCATCCATGTCCTCACATGCTCATTTGGGTGGCTGTAGCATATTTAACTTTTGCTCCCAAGTTGCTATAAAATACTGCTGTCAGGTTTTTGTTGTCATGTTCAAAGTGTTGTAGCTTGTTGCTATTGATCCATGCCTCCTATGGAGATGCTCCAATGGAGTTGTTTGTTGTAGGATATGTCTACTTCATGTCCATGTTTCTTGTCATGATGTTTGAGTGTTGTAGGGTATATATTTCTTGCTCCGAAGGTTCCATGTGGCTGTTAATTTCAGCTTTGCTTTGTTTCTTGTTTCGGGTGTATCTTTTAGTCCGTTGCTCCGTTTTGGGTGAGTCCTACATGAAACTTGTGTGATTTTGCATGTAGATTCATAATATCATCTTGTTAACATGCTTTGAAGTATCTTGCTTGATGCATATTTTCATGTTCCTTGTGTTGTATCTCTGTGTTTCCTATGTTGTCTTGATGTGCATCATATGTGTATCTGCAGTGCTTCCTTAGTGCATCAGCCATGCATCATGTGGTTTGCGCATTGCATCTTGTTGATTTCGTGCCTCGTGTGTTTTGTGTTAAGTAGAGCCGGAAGCCGAGACCGAGTACGAGAACGAGGTTACTACCGAGGTTGAGAACGAGGAGCCCTCTTACGATCCCATCGACGACTCGACAGGCAAGATGACCTGACCCAGATATCATTACTATCTTTGCCTATTGCTAGAAGTCTCGCTCTTTAGCTTATTGCCTCGATGCCCATGTTTTCCTGTCAGCCTCCTATTGTAACCATGAATCTGTCTAACCACCCTACCTATGCAAACCTTTGATTGGCTACGTAGGCTTCGCTCAGCCCCTCTTATAGCATTGCTAGTTGCAGGAGAAGATTTGAAGATTATTGCTTCATGTTGAAGCTTGTTGGGATATCACACTATATAAACTCTTAATGAAATCATCTATATATTGGTAATGGGTGGAAGGCTAAGCCTCTTGCTTGGTGATTTGTTCCACTCATGCCGCCCTAGGAACCGTATAAACCGGTTTTATGTTCCTTGATTTTGCGTTCCTCACACGGTTGGGGTTATGGGACCCCCTCGATAAACCACTTAGCGCTAAGGCTTTTCCAGCAAGTCCCAACATTGGTACTCCATTTGCCTAATAACTAAAACTTGCATAGGGACTAGCTATCCCCTTTCTTAATTAACAACCCCGGGCCAGTGCTCCACATGAGTGTTGGTCCGAACTGGGGGTCCTGCAGGGCCGCCTTGGGGAAACCCGAGGTATCTGGTATAACCTGTAGCATCACCCATCCGGTCGTGGCCTGAGACTAGATACGCGCGGCTACTGTCAGGGTGTCGCCACGCCGGGAGGATTTGCTGGATTAGTCTTACCTTAGTCGGAGTATCTTGAGCACGGGATTCCGAGAATACTCGGGCCTTCCCACCTTGGAGTTGCGACTCCGCGGATCGTGGGCTTGTCATGGGCCAAGTTGGAACACCCCTGCTGGGTTTTGAACTTTAGAAAGCCGTGCCCGCGGTTATGTGGCAGATGGGAATTTGTTAATATCCGGTTGTAGAAAACTTGACACCACGTTCAGAACACACTACCAGCGTGAGTACCGTGACGGTCATTTTCCGAAAGGGGTTCGGGAAGTGAACACGGTGGGATTATGATTGCCGTGCTTAGTTAGGAACACTTCGTGATCACTTTATCGTCCGAGGCACTTCTCTTCTCTCTCTTATTTACGTAAGCTAGTGCTAGTGCTGCTGCAGCCTTTTATTCTTTCTTCAGCCTTGTTCCACTCCCAAGGCTTAGATAGTTCTGTTACCCGGGAACGGGATTGCTGAGTCCTCCGTGGCTCACAGATTCTACACCACACCAGATGCAGGTACCATGGTGAGTTATTCAGGTGACGGCACAGAGCTATACTGGGAGTACGATGAGGAACGTAGCCGTTACTATGTGCACTATCCCGATGATCAGTAGTGGTTTCTACTAAGGGCGATTCGGACCTGTGGCTTTATGTATGTTTGGTATCTTTCATTTGGATCTTCACCCATAGACGGGTTGTGATGTTATTTGAATGATGATTTGCTATGTAATGAATTGTGTGACGTGGCGAGTGTAAGCCAACTATCTCTTTTGTTTTCCATCCCCATTTTTACATGAGATGTGCAAAGATACTGAACTTGAGATCATTCCAGAATGGGCTTATACCTTTAAGTCGTGCATCGACACGTAGGAGGTATAGTCCCATCCTGGGCATTACACGCATACTACTTATTCGCGTTGAAAATGATTAAAGAGGGATATAGCGCAAAACTCGAGAAAGTCTTCATGAACCACCGGTAAGATTGGAATGAATGAATGAATTGATATGATAACAGGAAAAGAACTCTTGAGAGAATCACCGTAAGAATTGAAACCAAGTGATGAAAAGAAAAGGAATCGCCGGAAAGAATTATAATACTAACGAAGAAAAGCACGAAGAGATCGCGACAGATTAAAGAATGCTCGAACGAAGCACCGGAAGAATATAGAGACGAACAAAGAGACATCAATTAAGAAAATTTGGAGGATGAAGTTGAAAACTATGAACGAAGAAATCTTCTGAATGATGGATTTCGGAGGATCTCAATTGGAAAGAATTCATGAAATGCTTCGGATGGTTGAGGAAAAGGATTTGACACTATCGGAACAACGTAAGAGGATAGCATCAAGCTAGCATCACGAATCTTCAAGAAAATTGACAAAATTCAGAGGAAAACTCTTCTTCAGTCTTTAAATGTTGAGAATGACGACGAGGAACACCACCAAAATTATAGAGATACTCCGGATGAATGAAAAGAGAAAAAAACTTGAACCAATGATGAGAAGAATTGAAAGCAATTTTGGAGAAGGCATATGACTGATGGAATACATACTTACGTCACACTTCAAAAAGAATTTGGGAATAACTCCAGAAAATAGAAGAGTCAGGTAAGATCCTGGGAAAAGATCTGTGGGTTAGGGCCCACTGAAGAGAAACACCATTGAGAATGACTGTATGAAACAGAATGAGAAATGATGCACCGGAACGATCGAAATACTCGAATGAGGTGACAACCTCAAATTAATTCGAACGCAAACATGAATCTTCTGAGATGACTTCGGAGTTCCAGCACAATTAAATGGCGAGAAGCGAATGAGCAACTGGAAACATTTGAGTCGAGAGAACGAATATGAACGACATCGAATACTTGAATTGAATCCACCGACAAGAAGAAGAGATGAAGAATGACTAACGAGACGAGAATTCACCAATTGAAATAATTATGGAAAGAGTGCAAAGGCTTCGAACGAGTAGGATGGATACTCGATTAAGGACTCTGGCTCTAAGAAGAAAAAGGGTGGGCGGGTGGGAAAAAGAAAGACCACATCGGACGAGGAAAACGACGTCGGTTGGAAAGAACCGAGGACTAAACTTGCAAAAGGCGAAGAGGGTCGAATCAAGTTGAAGAGAATTGCGTCGGATGAAAGAGCTGACATCGCAACGAACAAAACTAACTGCGTGATCCTAAAAAAATTTAAGGAGAAGAGGAGTAATTCAAAACACCTACGTCAAGATTCCTCACCAGAGCGAAGAAGGGGCTGGGGAGTAAAAAGAATTCCTACTCTCCGATATAACTAGACTCTGAAATAGTTTTCTTCTAGGCTCGATAACAGCCAAACTACGATCAATCAAGGGGGCTCCTATGGTCGGTCGAGGCTCTGATACCAACTTGTCAAGCTCAAGATGTGATTCTATCCCAATCACGTGCCAAACTCGTGATTGGGGCACAACCGTATTTCGGGCGCTAAGCAAGATGGATATCTTTACATCGTACCATTACATACATAGATGGGGGTACATACAAGTCATACAATAGTCACATGAATACAACATATTATCCACAAGTCATCCGACTACGGATGAAAAACATGAAAAACACAACGACATCCATCCTGCTATCCCAGGCTGCCTACCAGGAACCTATCCCAAGACTATCGAAGAAGAAGAAGAAAGAACTCCAACACAAGTAAACATCGCTCTCACGTCAAGTCATCGGAAACCTGCTCCTGCAACTGCTGTTGTAGTATTTGTGAGCCGCGAGGATTCAGCAATCCCATAACCATGGGTATCAAGACTAGCAAGGCTTAAAGGGTATGGAGAGGTTAAGTGGTGAGGTTGCAGCAGCGGCTAAGCATATATGGTGGCTGACTTACGAGTACAAGAATAAGGTGAGCATCTACGCAAACGATCGCAAACTAGTAATGATCGCGAAGAGATCCTGAACTACCTACGTGTCAAACATAACCCCACCGTGTTCTCTTCTCAAAGTGAAAAGAGACGATCACGGTTACTCACGCGGTTGGTGTGTTTTATTTCGGATCCTCTGTCAAGTTAACTACAACCGGACATTAACAAATTCCAATCTGCCACATAACCACGGGCACGGCTTTCGAAAGATCATAACCCTGTAGGGGTGTCCCAACTTAGCCCATCACAAGCTCTCACGATCAGCAGAGGTATAAAACCCCTTATCTTAGGGACAACCCGATCAGTCTCGGAATCCCGGTGCACAAGACATTTTGACGATGGTAAAACAAGTCCAGCAAGACCTCCCGGCGTGCCGACACCCTGATAGTAGCCGCGTGTATCTCGTCTCAGGCCACGATCGGATGGGACAAGCTATAGGTAAAACCAGATACCTCGAGTTTCCCAGACGCGGCCCCGCGGGTTGCCCATTTGGGACCAACACCATCAGCACTGGCCCCCCTATATGTAGAAAAGAATCCCGGGGATGCGACCCCCTATGCAAATTAATTAATTAATTAATTTTTTATTATGTTGTAAATTAAAACCAATGTTGGGCCTTACTGGAGGAGTTTATTCAAAGCAAACTGTCAAGGGGTCCCCATATACCCAACCGTGTTAGGAACGCAGACTCAAGGAACATAACACCGGTTTATCGGTTCTTAAGGCGGCATGAGTGGAACAAAACACCGAGCAAAAGGCCAAGCCTTCCACCCATTGCCAAGTATATAGGTGCATTAATTATAGTAAGATATATTGTGATATTACCAAAAAAACAAGATCCTACACGGAGCAATCTTCATCTTCGCCTGCTACTAGCAATGCTATAAGAGGGGTCGAGCAAGCGGTAACATAGCCATACAACGGTTTGCTGGGATGGTGTCAAAGGTTAAAGGTTTCATGGCAACAAGGAGAGGCTGACAATAATAGATAGGTAGCACGACATATAGCGATAGCACCGAGACAACTAGCATGGCAATGATAGAAACAAGATCCAAGGTGACGGTCATGTCGTGTGAGATCCTGCAAGGAAGAAGAACGAGTCGAGGAAGAAGATGAAGCCACGAAGACGAACCACTCGTAGTCGAACGAATCCTCACGATCGCAACAAAACAAGCACTAACGAGAATAAGCAAGCAACACGGTAAACACCCAACACATAACAAGACAAGATGCTCAAACAAGTATGATGCATGACAAGGCTACATGATGCTACTCATGGCAAGAGATGATGCATACAAGACCACACAACAAAGCAAGTTTAAATGAGGTCGGAAACAACATATAACAATTCCGGTAAGTCCTCATATGCAAATTTCGAAATTGGTCCAGATCTAAACAAACCTTATGTTAAAGTTGTTAAATAGCAAGTTAACATGCACCATGATGATCTACTCGAAATTCTAGTCAAGTTACAAATAAAGTTCATTTAATTCTTAGCTACGACTTAGAAGATATGAGCAAAACAAGACAAGCATGACAAAGATGCAAAATGCATTCAAACATCAAGCAAACACACTCCAAACATGTATACAACATGATATGATGCATCTACATGCAAAAACAAGCAAGTTTCATATAGAGCACGCTCAAAACGGAGCAACGATTCAACACATACAGATGAAACAAGATACATCAAGAATCTGTACCAAAAGAGCAACTAAGGGCATCTCCAGCCGTTCGGCCCCCCAGGACGCGCCGAAAACAGCCGCCTGGGGGCGAGCCGGCGCTAGTTTCGGCTTGGGTGTCAGTTCGTTCCCAGTCGCCGGCCCCCCAGGTCGGCCCCAGGCGCCGATATTGGCCCATTTTCGGCGCTTTTCAGCCCATTTTCGGAGCTTTTCAGCCCATTTCCGGCGCAAAATGGCCCAGGCTCGACGTTCTTGTAGATAGTTAATAGATAGTTCACATATATAGATAGATAGATAGTTCATACGATAGATAGATAGTTCACATAGTCTTCTCCTACGACCTACTACTAGTCATTCTCTGACTCGGACTCTTCCTCGGTGATGTCCTCCTCCGACGTCTCAGCGTAGGCGTCAAGGAACCGCTCGTCGGTGAAGTCCCAGGAGGACGCATCTCCTTGCTCGACGTTGGACATTGCGACCGCCCTCCGCGCTCGCTTGTCCTCGCGATAAGCCGCTCACTCCTTCCTCCTTTTCTTCCTCTCCGCTCTCCTCTCGGCCAAGAACCGGTGCTCGTCGATGAAGTCTTGCGGGAAGTTTTGGCGCCACGTCGACATGGCTTCCTCATCCATCTCGGCCAAGTGGAGACGGTGCGCCCACCTACGGTTCTTCCGGCGATCTTTGTCGGTTCTAAGCCGCGGGGGAGGCTCCAGCTCCTCTGTCCGCTCTAGAGTCGGCACATCCGTGAAGTTCATGTCCCGACGGGAACACCGGAGGCGCCACGCCGCTCGTACGCGCGGGCGCCCTCCTAAGCGGTGTCGAAGGTTGTTCCGAGGCGGAGGCGCACGCCGCCCCACTCGATCTCGGCGGAGTAGGTGCCGGATGGATGAACCCGGACGCCACGGTAGCCCGCACCTCCCCGGCGGCGAGGCGGCATGGGGGCGCAGTGCGTGTCGGTGACGGAGCAGTCAGGCCGGCGACGAAGCAGCCAGCGGCCGGAGGGGCGTAGTGGCAGTGAGGAGGCGGTGGGTGATGTGGCTGCGGTGTTTGCGTTCACCGGCGAGGTAGGATGCTTTTATAGCCGGAGCTCGCACGGCGAGAGGCGCATGCCAGGCGACGCATGGCGGTCGCCTGTGGTGCCGGAGGACGCGACGGGTCGCTGTGGGCGGCATCAATGGCAGGCGACGGCTCGGCAGTGCGGCAGCTTTGGCATTGATTCCCGCGGGAACCGAGGCGATGAGGACAACGACGCATCACGTCGCTGACAGGGCGGGCCCATCCCGTTCACGCCAAAAAACGCCTCGCCCAGCACCCCGGGTTCGGGTTGGGTCCGCCGGCGCCAGTTTCGGCCCAATCCGGCGATTTTTGGAGTCCTGGGGGCGCGGCTGGGCCATTTTTTCGGCGCCGACGCCTAAAAAGTGGCCTTGGGGGGCATGTTGGGGGCGCGGCTGGAGATGCCCTAAGCACTTTGCAATCATCAAAACAACATGCTACAGGAACATTTCATGGCATCAAAGGGCATTGCAAGCATGTACATGTCAAGCACTACAAAGGTGATCACTGAGCTACTGCGAAACACCACTAGAACATGCTCAAAACATCATGACCAGATTGCAAGTGATAACACTTTCACAGACTTAGTCAAATAAACAGAACATGGCAGCAACAACGACAAGTAGGCATGTTTGCAAGCTTGTGCAACTCATCTCAAAGCATATCATGGCATGTGAGTATAACCAACAGCAAGAATACATGTTTATGAAGCTACTCATGGCAAGAACACGGTCATAGGATGCATAGAACACTAGCTATTCACATGGCAAAACTGAACTTACTGATAACAGCCTGACAGAAACATTTTATAGCAATTTGAGAACAAGAAAGAGACAAGCTACATCAACCTATAATTGCAAACAAGGGCATGGATGGATAGAGCATAAAATGGACTTAAAGACATGATCATTGGGCATCTCCAAATGTGCATGGATATGATTGTAGCATCAAGCAAACATGGCATCACAATATAACAGTTTTAGACTTGGCAGTTTTCGACAATTCTCAGAAATTAACAACAGCGAGTAGGGCACTTTACAAGCTTGTTCCACTCACCACAAGGAATATCATGAAAAGTGGATTGCGCCACGGCAAAGATGACATGATTTTTCTCCTAACACATGTTGACATGATGCTCAAATAAAAATCACACATAAAGATATGAAAAGGACAAATCAGCAACTTATATCAAGTTTCGGCAGTTAACAACACTTAGCACTTTTGCAACAAATATTATGGCATCAAGATGAACAGTAACATGTATGCAAATGCAACTATCATGTAGAGCATTCTGAGACGAACATTTTGACATATTACACACTCCAATCAGACACACATGCACATAGTTATGACATGTCAAAGATGCACACATAAAACAGTTTTTAGGGACTTAGCCATTATCAGGACAGTAAAAAAATGAGCACAAGATAACTAGATATCGCTTAGGCGTCGGGTAGAGCAGGGCGCTCACCTAGGGCCTAACAGGCCTGGCTGGGCTGGTCCTTGCAGAAGGAGGCAGACCGGGGCAGACAGAGACAGGCTGGCTTGGCTGGGCCTGCGGCCCACGAGGCCGGGGCGCTGGAGCGGTGACTCGCGCTCGTCGTCTCCTCCAGGTGGTCGAGCGAGGCAGTAGGATGGCGGCGGTGCTGGGGTCAACACCGACGGGGTGCGGTGGATCTGGCCGGTGGGTGGTTGGACGGAGGTGGGGCGACCGGATCCGACTGGTAACGCAACAAGAAGAGGCCGACGGCGACGGGTCCGATCGGAGCTCCTCCAGCGGCTGCTGCTCGACAAAGAGAGAGAGAGAGAACTTAGGGAAGAGAGAGAGCATCGGGAGGCAGCTAGAAGAGAGACAGTGAAGGCGACGACCTGGGATCCGACGGGTAGGAGGGGGGCTTACTCTGGTGGCTTGCCGGCATCGGCCGGAGCAACGGCGAGGTGGCGTGGTCGGATCGTGGGAGCGGGAGGCTGCGCGGGCGGCGGTGTGCGCTCGGTACCAGATGGGCTCGGGTGGGCCTACCCTGGGCCCGGGCGGGTCGCGGCGGTTGCAGGCAGGGCGGAGAGAGGTGGCGACCGCGGGTAGGGCGCGGGCGGTGGCTCAGGTGGGATCGGGTGGCGGCGGGGCTAATGGAGGCGCGACAAGTGGCGACGGGGAGCTGGATGGGCACGGATTTCGAGGAGGATGGAGGTGGGATTAGCTGGAGGTTAGGGATGCCAAAAATGGACATGGATGGGCTATAAATAGGGTAGGTGCTAGGGTTAGGGGGTTTTGCTCCAATTCGGACTCTCAGATCATGATCTGACGGTCCGAAGCGGAGGGGGAGTTTAGGTGGGCTAGTGGCTGGTTAGTGGTTTGTGTAGAAGGCCTCGGACTTAGTGGAGAGAAGAGTGGAAGAGGCCCGCGGGGTTTTCGGAGACCGAAAACGTCCGACTTTTTATCCAGCGATAGTGCCGCTATAGGTTTAACGGTTGGGCTAGCAAACGAGCTCCGAATGCGACGAAATTTGACAGGTGGTCTACCTACACTATAACAACACATCATGTCAACTTTCACCCCATTCCAGGAACCTTTTCTGGCCACCTATAAAATAAATATTCGGAGGTTCCGCGGGCGCGTGCGAGTGTGTCTGGGCTCAGAACGGACAACGGAGAGGACGGGGAAACTCGGACGGATGCAAGTTTTGAAAACATGAGGATGCAACACACATGATGACATGGCAAGATGCAACACGCAAGCAAATGACATTGCAACGGCAGAGAATAAGAGGAAGACATCTGGCGCATCGGACTCGGGGCGTCATAAGTTAACATGCCTTTCCATTTTTATTTAACAATAACCAGTGTACTTAGACCGGCACAATACCAGTTTGAATGACTATGTTTGCTTGTTGTTAAATGTTAGGCATGTTGCTGTTAACACACATTTCCACTTGTTTTGCTTTACTAGTGTGCTTAAACCTGCACACTAAAGCTATCTTTTGGAGATTATTTTGTCTGCCATGGATTATTTTGGATTATGTTTAGCCTATTGTGCTTAACATGCTTCTCGATGTACCTACACAGGACAATTTTGGGAACAATTGTTGTTTTCCATCGAGGTTAGTTTCATTCCATGGCTTATATCTGCTCATTGTTCAGGATATCGGTAGCTGGTACCATATAGGCCGGGGCCTGATAAGGGACTAATCGGTTAATTGGACTTTTAACTCAATATATCAACAACCCATTTATCGTTAGGTTAACTGCGGCCATATGTAATATAACTGAGGCTACATAGCAACATGCACTGTACTTAATGTCTAAATATGCAATCCTGGGCTACATAGCAACAAGGAAGAGTGTTACATTAATGTTCTAACGATGTCTAGATATACATAGAAGAGCAGCAGCAGCAACAACAACAACAACATAGCCCTGTTTGGAAAATCAACTTAGCTAGAGGTTAGAGTTAGTTTCTAGCTCATGACTAACCCTAAACTAACTCCATCCAAAGAGTTGTTTGGATGGTAGGGTTAGATTGACAATGGATGCACTAGGAGAACTAGCTCCGATTAGCACCTCTTGGGTTGGATAGTTTTTTTTGGGTGGGTTATAGATGCATCTAGCTCAAACTAGCCCTCATGTTTAGATATACTTTAGGGCTATTTGAGCCCGAACTAGCTCAAACTAATTGTAACCCATGGATATAGCAGCAGTTAATCAGTCGATAATTTGTAAGAATGCACTAAACTCCTTCGGGCCCATAATATAAGATGGTAATTCATCTAATATGTGAGTATATTGGATGTTATAAGATACTCCCTCTGTTCCTAAATATTTGTCCTTTTAGAGATTTCAAATGGACTACCACATACGGATGTATATAGACATATTTTAGAGTGTTGATTCACTCATTTTGCTCCGTATGTAGTCACTTGTTGAAATCGCTAGACAGACAAATATTTAGGAACGGATGGAGTATTATAAAAGAGTGTTGCACTACATCATTGTGCAATTGTTGTTTAGCTTCTAATATTAACTTGGTTCTTTTAGGTACATATGTCATTGGTAAAGATCCGCGCTTTGACCCTTTTTGCATATGGGACAATGAGATTTCGATGAACCAGCATCAAGTGAGGAAGATAATAAAGATTGTTAGTAAAATGGGTCCAAAGATGGCAATTAAACTATTTATTTACACTTTATCCAAGACAACAGCGAACTGCAGGATGGTAAGTAAGAACTCTGCAGCCTTCTTTTTACTGCCCATAATGAGTTGTGTTAGATGACAATGTCTGAATGTTTTTGCTTTGCAGTGGTTGCCAAAGCAGTTTACTCAAGATTACCTCTCAAACTACACGATTGGTGGGCATGCAAAGGTTAAAGTATTTCTACCAGAACACGATAATTATCTAGATGTTTTCATGAAGACCGTGAAGGATGGGCGGTCGGCCATCACAAGGGGTTGGACTAGAGTCGTGCGTACCTTCTCCATGGAGGAGGGCACAATATGGGCATTCCGCTTCACCTTGTTCAGCAACCAGAATGTATTTCACCTCTTTCTTTACCGTCTTTAATAGTACTAGTATACAACTGTGGTTCATCATTCTTTATTTCGTTCTTATGTAATTCTTGAACATATGTACCTATGAATCGAATAATGCATTGGTTGTTTGAACCTGATGGATATGAATAAAGTTGTAGCATACATTCAAATTAAAATTCAAATCCGGTACAATTTGAAATAGCAGCAATAAAATTATGGTGAAATTACGCTCTCCAGGTTGTTACGGCACACACGGTTGGTAAAACACAAACGTTTGCGATATACACCATAATCCAAGATGGTTCACAAAGAGGAAACGTGTGCAAGCATGCACACAGTAGCCGTTTGCAAAGCGTGGGCGATGTCAGACAATATCACAAACGGTGCGGGCAAACTAAATGTTTGTGTTAGTTGCCTTATCATACATGATTCGCAACCATGAACTGGTTCTGATGAAGTATGCATTGTAAACGTTGCACCACGGAATAGCGTGTGCGATAGTTGTCGTGTACGACGATGTTACGACGGTCCGACGTTTCGTAATCATGTCCGCACTCGTACGATGATTAGCTAATCTTCTTAATTAGTTATCGCATACGGTTTGGGAAAAGCGAATGTGTGTGATTGTATGCTTATCATACACGTTCTATAATAGTGAACCGTTTGTGATGGGCCGCGCATCGTAAACGTAGCACCACAGAATACCGACTGCGATGGCAATGCGAGCACAAATGAATAGGAGTACTCTAGGGTCCCTAACCCCGACGGTTTCTAGGTCGTGTTGGAAGGACCCCCCCCCTATTGCCGTCACTCACTAGGCGACGGATCCAAATGTTGTCACGGAAAGGGGTTAAAACCATTTGTATAGCACCGACGCGTACTAGTGTTTGCAGTTGAACATTGGAGTTGCCGTTCACCATGATGTGGGTAGATGAGATGGCAAGTAGTCCCGCGATCCAATCCAGCCACCTACTTCCAAATCCCAAAGCTTGGAGAACTTCGATCAAGAAAGACAATTGTACCGTATCAAAGGCCTTTAAAATATCCAGCATAAGCAGGATTGCAGGTTGCCGTAGCGCATGCAATCGTCTTGTGGTGCTCTAGACCAGCATGAAGGTATTATGCAGTGATCTCCCTTTGACGAACACGCTTTGGTGAATGCAGACCAAATGCGGCAGCTCCACCGCTAGGCGTCTTGCAAGCACTTTGTCGAAGATCTTTGCAACTCCGTGCATCAGGCTTACTGGTCTATAGTTGAGCAGCTCATCTGCGCCTTCTTTCTTAGGCCTTGTTTATCGCTACGAATCCCCTCATATCTCCACGATAAAACAACGCAAAATCCTTCGTGAGATCTTCTTTGATGATGGACCAGCAGGTGGTGTAGAATCTACCTGTGAAGTTGTCTGGACCCGGGGCCTTGTCCAAAGGCATGGATTTTATAGTCTGTAGGACCTCCTCCTCCGGGAAGGGTTATTCGAGCTTGCTTAGGTCCCACGTTGGCATGTTGAGGGCATCAAGGTGGAGTCCTTGGTCGGGCGGCAAAGCCGTGCCAGTAGCCTATCATAAAAGCTGTCCACGGCATATGTGATCTCTTCTTGTCGCGTGATGACTTGGCCGTTGTGGCGCAGAGCCATGAGCACATTCTTCCTCTGGCGATGCCGCGCATGTTGGTGGAAAAGCGAGTATTTGCGTCCCCATCCTTCAAGTGTAGCAGCCGTGACTTCTGCCTTGAAATCGTGCGCTCAAGGGATGAGAGGTCGGGGAGTTTCCTCTTTAGGATCCGCTGGAGTTCAAACTCACCAACGCTTAGTGTCCATGATTCCATGGCTATGTCCAGACGGAGGATAACCTCGTGCGCAATGGCAATCTGGAGCTGCACATTACCGATCCACTTGGAGCTCCATGCTTGCAACCTACATGTTGTGGTTCTAGGCTTGTTGTTAAGCACCGTGTATGGGTTGCCGGTTGACGGGCAGGAGTGCCATGCTTCCTGAACAGTTTCCATGAAGCCAGGAGTTCTGGTCCAAATCGACTCGAATTTAAATCTCTTTCCGAAGGAGAAGTCCGCATGGAGGTCCAAAAGTAGTGGACAGTGATCGGAGATAGCCGATCCAAGCATCGTGGGGAAGCAAGAAAGATATAGGTCTTCCAAGAGTTAGTGGCAAAGAGATGATTGATCTTCTCCAAGGTTGCCCGAGATCGCTCGTTGGACCACGCGTATCTCCTCCTATTGAGGTAGATCTCTTTAAGCTCAAGTCTATTCAATCTTGAACGAAAGCGTGAAATCATTCTACGGCACATCAAGTTGTTGTTCTTATCTTTCGGGGCCACCAACAAGTTGAAACCCCCGACTAGTAGCCACGGCCCTGCTTGCAAGTCCCGAACATCCGCCAGTTCACGCATGAACTCCAGCTTGTTTGCCTCGAGATTAGGGTCGTAGATGCCCATTATCGACCATGGTTCCGCCCCAAGGGGGGAGACAACCGCCGAGATCGTGTTCTCAATGAGATGTGGGTTTAAAATACTAACAATGAGAGGGTCCCAAGCCATAAGGATCCCTCCATATGTGCCCGAGGCCAGCAAGTAATATAACTCCTTAAGTTTATTGCCCAAGCATTGCGATATATTGCCCAAAGTTAGCAGCTCCATTTTTGTCACTTGGAGGCAGACCAAACTCGGGTCCACTGCAGATACAACCTGATAGACTACTCTACGCCTAGCAGGGTTGTTTAGTCCATGTACGTTCGACACAATCAACTTGAGCGGTTGCGAAGCCATATGAAAGGTCCACGGGATCCGCCCCAAGAGAGAGCCTATGCTCGCCCTTCCGCTGCATCCATGTCTTCTTGCATTGGAGTAGCCGGTGATTCCCATACAAACAAGGCAAGGATGGTCGCAATCTGCCTGTCATTGAGTGGGTTGTCGAATAAGCGAACGTATGCTTGAAGGGCCTCATCACCAATCGTGTCTCCTTCATGAGCCAACCAGAGCTTTCAAATGATGACTTGATGTTGCTTCGTCATTGCCGAGCCACGTCACGCACCCTTGGCAAGCATGACACTACGGCGTGACGTGGTCAGGGCTCGCTGTCTACTTTGTCTCTCGCGCTTGGGTGGCGGCTGCGCATGACATGTTGGCGCCGGCAGGATTGGAGAGAGCGTGGGCTTGACACGTGTGCAGAAGTTACTCAAGCGAATGCACGCATCTGTGGGGGTGGCCTGGGTTAGTTTCTATGCACCGTCTGCATGTAGGCCCACCAAAGACGCAGAAACACCCTCCGAGAGGCTAACCATAAAAGTGTCCCAGGCCTGGGGCCTGAACTGGTTCTGGTGGTCCACTATGCTTGGGGCCAACTCTCCCAAACTTGAAATTCCCGGCAGATCGATGGAGCTCCGTGGTGTGGCACCCTGCATGGAGGCCGACGGAGTCGGCGTGTTGGGTTGATCCATGTGAGACGGTGGGGTTGGTTGCATGGCACACTTCCCATCCACCAGGGGGCATCGGATCCGCTGATGAGCAGGTGCAGTCAGTCGGCGTGCCCTTAACTGCCAGGAGATTCACCGACCCCACCTGAAAAGCCAGGCTCATGCTCTCATTGTCTAGTGCACCTTCATAAGCCGCTACATGCCACCGCGAGAGGGTAGCCGAGGAAGGAGACCCTCACCTCTAAAGTCGCCTCAGGCCGAGATCCCAGTGGCCCCGAAGCACGGGAAGACGCCTGGAACGGTCTCCGCGCACGTTCAGGCCTGCCCACACCGCTTTCCAAGGAAAGTCCCTTGTTCGCCTCTGCACTTTCCACATGTCGGTCCGCCAACGGTCGATCATATCCCCTTTTATTGGTCGGATCTAGATCGCGTGTCTGTATCGCACATGATGGCAGCCATGCCGCTGACGAGAGCATTTACCCGCGGAGCCCCGGAATTTAGAAAATTCGGTGGCCGTGTCGGCGAGCCCGGGCACTGAGCCGCTGGCGATTCTGACTCTGGCGGTATGGCTCCTTTGCTGGCCGCAAGATCTCAATTGTCCTCACATCCTCTCGGACTACCATCCTCACCGTCAGAAGAAGGTGGTCGCAGGGACAGTGGCGCGGACAGCTCCGGATCATCTTCCTCATCAATCACCAGTTGGGCTCACCTGAAGAGCTTGATGTTGTACCACAAACACGCCATGTGCGCCGCGCGAGTCCATACGCCACCTCGCCGCCGACGAGCTCCTCGATATAGATCCGCTTGCGCTCCGGGATGTGCTCCGGCCTATCCGTGCGAACCCAAACCTTAAAATAGGACATGTCGTGCCTCGTGGCCATGCTCTCCGCCACGCCGACCACCAAGCTCAAGCCCCACAGGATGCAATCCGTCGTCCGTCTTGTCCATGGGTGAGCCGGCATGCCCACCAGTGCGAGCGGCACAAGGAAAGGCAGCGAGACGCCCGTCGCATGTGCTTGCCGAAGCTAGGGGCATGGGGAGAGTGAGAAGCCATGCGCCGATGAGGTCAGGCCGCCCTCCCTGGTCATTCTGTCGTGGGTGGTCTGCCTCCTGCATAGGACCAAGAAGTCCTCCGAATGGAATTCCCGAATGGACATGTCACCAGGGCTGATGCCAAACTCCGTGTGAAGTGTCGCCGCCGAGGCCAGGTCAACCTCTAGACGCGTGCCAGTGATGGTTACCACGACCGCACTAGAGAGCTCATCCTCCATGCGCCATAGGTCGTCCCCCTCCTCCAGATAGCAGTAGTCCACCTCTTCTTCCACGGCCCGGAGAGCCACGACCTCCACTGAAGGCATGAAGGGAAGAGAGAAACCAAGGATAGCGCCAGCGACGCTTTCCTCTGACCCAACGCATGCGACCTGGCACCAGGACCTCCTACCCAAACAGCCCCCAAAGGTGGCGAGCCCTGCGAAGGAAGGGGAGCACTGTGGGTGGCGGGGAAGGCGAAGCGCGCGGAAGGTCCACATGGGCCTGCAGCAGGCAGTGGTGGCTGGTCCAGCGGAGAGGGGCTACGGCGGTGGGTGCATCCACGGGCGATATGGCCCTCCCCACTACACCTCAAGAACATGGTATCATTGGTGCACTTGGCGGAGATATGCCGGGGGTCGCCGCAGTTGTAGCAGTAGTCGTACAACACGGTCGGGATCCGCGAGTCGGGACGGGGGCAGCTGGCCTATAGAAGGTGATGGGTACACGTCAAAGTCCGTCTAGTAGAGCCGCGCGGGAGAGAAGACGACCACATCCCTGTGGGCCCCGATCTCGATGGTTCCGCTTGGTCTACCAAGCCGCCCCCGCCGGAGCCGCCAGCGGCACGGGCCAGAAGGCCCTCCCTGGACGATTGGGTCGTTGATCATGCCCACCATAGTCGGAGTTGGGGATCCGCGGTCCCAAGAAGGTTCGAACACTTGGGCATGCAAGAAGGACCCGCTCTCTCTCTCTCTCTCTCTCTCTCTCTCTCTCTCTCTCTCTC
>LR738711.1:493915427-494020828 GCA_902687465.1 Secale cereale | reverse complement strand
CTCTCTCTCAGCCAGTCAACGCCTCACCATGGCCATGGTTCGCCGTGCACGAGCTATAACTCAATGGTGGGAATGGACACGATGGTTTTCCCAGGTTCGCGCCACCTTGCGGTGTAATACCCTACTCCTTATTTGGTGGTTGGATTGCCTCGCGAGGAGGATGAGGATGAACTTGTACAAGTGTGATGCCTCGGGAGGGCTCAGGATGTGACGCCCGAAGACCGACGTCCCAGAAGATTCCAGAAGATTCCAGAGATTCCATATGTTATGGGTTCTTCCGTGTGTTTCTTTTGTGCTTGTGTTATTTATTTATTTTGCATTGCATCATGTCATCATGCCATCATGTCATTAATCTTTTGCATCTCAACTTAAATAAATCGTGTGGACCTTCGGTCCAGTTAAATCGAGGGAAGGTTGTCTTCTCTTTATAACATATCCTCCCAATATTTAGGGAGCTATATAATAATATTCCATTTGTTTGGAATTAACCAACACACATGCATAATTTTCCCCATGCTTTTCCTACTTTGAGTTTCTCCTTCAAAAACCTTGCCAATAATTCTTTTCCGTTTTTTCGAGGTTCCTCCAAAAATCCTCAACATTTTTTGGACACTTCAAAAATCAAGTCTTAGTTCAAACCCATTTGAATTAAATTCAAATATGTTTGAATTATATCTCGTTCATGCCTTTTCTATTTTTCTCGGACCGTGCTCATTTTATGATGCCCGAGAAAAATAACCTCGTGTGCAAATTCTTTGCCTAGCTTCCCCTTTCTTATCTCCTCTCCTTTTCTTTTATTCTAAGTTTTTTTTCCTTTTCACTCTTAAATAGGAGAGGCAGAGAGGCCCAGCCGCAGCTGGCCCAACTGCCTTTCCCAGCATCCATCCCTGGCCCATCTCCAGCAAGGCCCACCAGCCAACTCCCTCACTTCCGAGAACCCTAGCCCGACCGCATCGCGACCTCTCCCCTCGCTCTCTTCTGTGCGCCGCCAGCCACTCATCCCGCATCCACCGATTCCCCATCGATCTCCTCCTGCGCGCCCAGCCCGAGCCCTCGCTCGCCTCCCCGACAGCCTCCAGGCCGCCGCGGCCAGCCACCTCCGGGCCTCGAGCGGCTCCCTTCTCGGCGCCCCGTCTCGAGCCGCGACGACCCAGGCCGAGCGCTTCCCTCCGTCCGCGCCATGGCCTCGCGACCTCCTTCTTCTGCACATCGCCGGGCCTCGTTCCTCTCCCTCGCGAGCACCACCGGGGCTCCATCCCGCCGACGTCCGCAAGCCGCGCCCCGGCGTCGCCAGCGCCTGGACGCGCCCTCCAGTCGCCCGTCCGCCCCGAGCTCTGTTCCTCCAGCACAGGAGCAGCGCCGGCCGCAGCTTCCTCACCAAGCAGCACCGAGCAGCCTCCTCCTTCCTCTGCTCGGCCCCGTCCAGGGCCCCCTCAAGCTGCGGCCGTCGTCTCCCTCCGCGCCCCTGCTGCCTCCATTCCCGCGCGCCAGGAGAGCAGCAGCGCCCCGCATCTCCATCTTCCAAGCCGCGTCGCCTCCGTGACCGGGACCTCTTTTGTTCCTGATGTTGTTCGCCTAGACCTTGCTGCCGATTTTGTTTTTGTCAAGTTCTTATGTACGAGGGACCCCGAGACCGCCAAGTTCCCCTTCGTCAAGTACCACGACGATGCGTCAAGTTCCTCTCCGATGCCCAAGTTCGACTACACGGCGATGAGTCAAGTACCTCTACGGAACGAACGTGTACGACTACCTTCGGTGAAGAAACGAGTACAACTACTTCCTCTACGACCTCGTGAACATCTACTTCCACTACGATCTCGAGCCGCCCAGAAAAGAACGCTTCGAAGGTATAACCCCGAGACGATGACCCGTGGAATGCATGTGTTTTATGAGATGCTCCCTTGTGTGCTTCGTGCCCGAATCATCTTTTGTCGCGCTCCTCGGTTGCCTCATCGCCGACCCGTGGGAACCCGGTGACGGGATCAACCCACTTTCATCTTGTTCGACTTGCTCACGTCGATTCTTCTTTTGCACCGGTCTCTCAACGAGAAACCGGAACCGAGATGTTGCGTTGCATCATTTTCGGATCGTTGCCGTGGCACCCTTTCCTTCCACCACGGTGACAAGACTTCATATCTCGTCATGTTAATCTTTTAATAAAATTGCATAAAACTTGATCATGTCATCCGCATCATGTTAACAACATTTAAAATGTGTGAATTGTTGTTTGCTTATTAATTGATAAACATGCCCATGGGGATTTTCTGGAACTGTTATTGTTATTTTCCGGCCCCATTTAAAATGTCTAAATAGTGTAGTTTTATTATGCTTCACCTCTTGCCATGTTTATGCTTGTATGTTTACCGTGTTGTTTGCTTGTTTCCGGTTGCTTCTCTTGTTAGCTTCGGTTTCGTTCCGGAGTTGTGAGGATTCGCTCGACTTTGTTGCTCCGTCTACTTCATGGACTTGTTCTTCTTCCCTCGCGGAATCCTAGGCAAGATGATCATACCCTTGGATACCTTTACTACCATTGCCATGCCTAGTTGTCTCGATGCTATCGTTACATGTCGCGCTACCCATCTTTTATTGTCAGCCTCTCCTTGTTGCCATGAAACCTCTAACTGTTGAAACCTTCCTAGCAAAACCTCTGTTTGGCTATGTTACCCGCTTGCTCAGCCCCTCTTATAGCGTTGTTAGTTGCAGGTGAAGATGAAGTTCGTTCCATGAGGGAACTTGTTGTTGGAATATCACAATATCTATAATTATTATGAACACACCTATATACTGGGCATGGGTGGAAGGCTTGGCCTTTTGCTCGGTGTTTTGTTCCACTCATGCCACCTTAGGCGCCGATAAACCGGCATTATGTTCCTTGATTTTTGCGTTCCTTACACGATGGGTGGATGGGGACCCCTTTACAGTTCGACTTTGAATAAAACTCCTCCAGCAAGGCCCAACATTGGTTTTAATTTGCTCATAATAACAACTTAATTAAATAATTAAATTTGCATAGGGGGTCGCGTCCCCGGGTTCTTAATTCTACATAACAGGGGGGGCCAGTGCTGATAGTGTTGGTCCCAAACTAGAGCCACTTGCGGTGCCACCCAGTTATCTGGGATCTTCGGTTACTGTACGTAGCGCTCATCCGAACGTGGCCTGAGACAAGATGCACGCGGCTACCATCAGGGTGTCGGCACGTCGGGAGGTCTTGCTGGACTTGTTTTACCATTGTCGAAATGTCTTGTGCTACCGGGATGCCGAGCCTGATCGGATTTCCCTAAGATAAGGGGTGATGATATTATATTTATCACTTCAGCTAATCGTGAGAGCTTGTGATGGGCTAAGTTGTGACACCCCTGCAGGGTTATGATCTTTCGAAAGCCGTGCCCGTGGTTATGTGGCAGATTGGAATTTGTTAATGTCCGGTTGTAGAAAACTTGACAGATGATCCGAAGTAAAACACACAACTGTGTGAGTAACCGTGACTGTCTCTTTCCACTTTGAGAAGAGAACACGGTGGGGTTATGTTTGACTTGTATGTAGTTAGGATCTTTAGCGATCACTACTTGCGACCGTTTGCGTAGATTCTCATCTTATTCTGGTACTCGTAAGTTAGCCACCATATTATACTTAGCCGCTGCTGCAACCTCACCACTTTACCTCTTCCTACCCATAAAGCTTTGCTAGTCTTGATACCCATGGTTATGGGATTGCTGAGTCCTCGTGGCTCACAGATACTACAACACCATATGCAGGTTCAGCCGAGTATGATGCAGGAGCTGGTTCAAGTTCTTCACTGGGAGCTCGATGAAGAGAGTGGTCGTTTGCTTGTGACGTTTTCGACGATCAGTAGTGGTTTCTACTAGGATTCGATCCTGACCTGTGGCTTTATGTTGTTTTGGTATCTTTCTTTTGGACCTTCACCCGTAGTCGGGTTGTGATGTTTTGAATGATGTTATGCTTATGTAATGTTTTGTGTGAAGTGGCGAGTCTAAGCCAACTATCTCCTTTTGCAATTTAATCCCTCTTTTACATGAGTCGTGCAAAGATACCAAACTTGAGATCATTCTAGGATGGGCTTATACCTTTAAGTCGTGCCTCGACACGTAGGAGGTATAGTCCCATCCTGGGCATTACAAGTTGGTATTCAGAGCCTTCTCCGACCTAGAAGCCCCTCTGATTGATCGAATCGTTGACGGTTGAGTCTAGGCACACACTTGAAAATGTTTTGAGTCCTATATATATATCGGAGAGTAGGATTTCTTTGCTCCTCATCTCTTTTCACTCTGGTGAGGACTCCTGACGATTACTCTTATCTCTTCTACTTTCAAAAATTACACCAATTTTTTTTAGGATCTCGCGAGTATTGTTTGGATTGTTTCGATGTCTTTGTGACGAGAACATTGTTCTCGATGCCTCCTGTCATTAGGGGTTGTGGCAGTGTCCCGGGGAGTTGAGCTCCGAGGTATTGTCGTCACAAATCCATCGCGGCAGTACTAGAATACTTAAGACGGCCGACATCGAAAACTCTCCTATGCGGTTAGTGGCAAGATAACCCTGACATCACCCAGTACTGGGGAGGTAGTTCGGGAGTATTGCCATAGCTTGTATAGCAGATGCGTTTCGAAGGTCCGAGGTAAACGGTTTCCGAGAAAGACTGGTTATGTGTTGAAGGATGGATACAGCTGGATGTAGGTTTAGAGTTGAGTGCGCGGTGCTTCCCCTGTATCCCCAACACCTGATTGCATAACTGGGAACTTTCGGAAATTAATAGGTGGGTTCATCTAGTAGCTCGTAGGCATTCTTTCAACGAGTGCATGATATGAAGTTCGGGGTTCTACATTGAGTGAAGTGGTTTTATGGGCTTGTTCCGATCGGGAGTTGCATCTTAAAGGGTCCTTGGCTATGCTGATCTAGGGATTGCAAAACCCTTTTGTAACACGTTCCATGAGCTTTCAGCACGAACATGTCGAACGAAACTTCTATCTTGTATTTGTTCTATCCGATCCTTGTTGCTTTTTTATTTACCTTTTGTTCTTCTAGCGGCTTCTCGACAAGTTGATGTACATGCGGAATTCATTCGTTCAATTCTCTGTTCGGATAGATATGTTGCAACATAATCTTCTTCATAAACATATCTATCCTTTGTTTTGATTTGATTCTGGTATTCGAGTTGCTTCGATGATAAATGTTGATTCCATACCTTTCCTAATCGGTGTTCTCATATTTCTATGGGAGTGCTAATTCTTCTTGACCATTGAGAGTTTCATGTTAATCCTTTTTCAACCGGTGTGCATTCTCTTCAAGTTACTCCATACGGACGCCGTTGAGAAATCTGACGATTTGTCTGTTTCATTCATTCCAAGTTGTCTGTGTTTCCCCGCCCTCCCTCCCTTTTTCTTCTTGGAGTCAGTAATTCTCAGATGAAATAACCATTTTATTCATGTGATGTTTCTTCATTCTTTTCGTTCAATTTCATTATCCGGTGATTTCGCAGGAAGATGCTCAAGAGCTTCAAGTTCATCTTTCTTTTGTTCTCAAATTCTGCCGGTGGATGTAATTCAAGATTTCGGTGTTGATCTTATCCTTTTCCTCATTTCACAATGTTTTCTTATTCCGGTGCTCCAATTAATCATTCTCCTCTTGCTATTCATATCCGGAGAGCTCAAGATATCTCGGAAGATTCGTGTTTCCATTCTTAATCCGTTCAAACTATTCTGAGCTTCAAGCCATTTAATTCAACCGGTGCAATATCTCTTAAGCAATCTTTTCCAACGGTGATTTCTTTGAGTGGGCCCTAACCCACAGGTCTTTTCCCAGGATCTTACCTGACTCTTCTAATTTTTTCTGGAGTTATACTCAGATTCTTTTCAAAGTGTGACGTAAGAATGATTTCCATCAGTCACATGCCTTCTCCAAGCTTGTTTTCAAGTATTTCCATCGTTAGCTCAACCTTCCATCTTTTATTCTTCCGGAGTATCTCGCAATTTTTCAAGGCATTTCTCGTCTTCATTCTTAGCATTTGGAGACCGGAGAAGTGTTTCTCTTAAATCCTGGCCCGTTCTCTTCAGATTCGTGGTTCTAGCTTCATGACATCCTCATTATTGTTCCGATTGTGAGGAATTCATTTATGCCATCCGAAGCATTTCATGAATTCTTTTCTTTGTGTTCCTCCGAAGGCCATCATTTCAGCATATTTCTTCGTTCTCAGTTTTCAACTTCGTTCTCCAAATATTCTTCATTGATGTTTCTTCGTTCGTCTCCATATTCTTACGGTGGCTCGTTCAAGCTTACTCTTCCTTGTTATCGTATTAATTCACTTGTTCTTTTCATAATCCTACCGGTGGTTCGTTGAAGATTTATCCAAGCTTGTGCGAGATCTCTCTTAATTCTTTCCAACGAGAATAAGTAGTATGCCAAATCCTTTGGTTGTCATCAATTTAAATTGGTGAAGGAGATGCATAACATAATTCTTATTCTTATTTCATCCAAGTGGATTAATTCCTTCGTTTAGAGTTTATTCATGTGGAATAAATTCTAGGCTTCAAGTTGTTCATCTTGTTTTCCGGAGCTCCAAGTCATTTAATTATATCATTTCAAGCTCAATCTAATTCATCGCATGCCTTGAATCTTATTCTTTTCGTCTTTCACTTCTCATGCTTTTCATTACCGGAGTTTTCATGGTGGTTCATCAAGATTTAATTCATCCTCGAAGTCTTCATCAACATTCTTGTTGGAGCTCAAGCATTCTTCTTCATGCTTTCCAAGTGCAATTCTGTCTACCTTTATTGTTTGAGATGGTGGTATGCCATTTTTGACAATTTCCTTCATGTTTCATGATTCACAAGTTGTCAAGAATGAGATATTTAAAACCATCATTTTCTTTGTTCAGGAGATCTTTCCAACCCTTCAATTAATTCGTGGATTTATCTTGGGTTGTATTTCACCTAAAAGCTTTCCCTAAGGATTGTTGCTATTATGGTGCTTATAAATGACCCAAGTTCTTCATTTATCCTCTCCGTGAAATAACTCTTTCGTCTCCTTGTTGATCTCAATCCAATCAATCATTTCTGTTAGTGGCCGGTTGTCACCTCATAATTTTGAGATGTTTTCCATAAGCCCCCAACAAGAGCTTATTCTTTCGTGTTGAATTTCCAACAACTCTATTCAATCCATCTTGGTCAGGATGCTCTTTCAATTCAATTTTGAGAGAAGTTGTCATTTTCTTCTCCGTTCTTTCTTCCCAACGATCTTGCATCTATTCTTTCATTCCGGAGGCTTTGTGATATTGCTCTCTTTGACCATAATCTCGTTTTGTCAAGATCTTGTTCTTTTCCTTGTTTATCTATTTAACCGGAGTGTTGTATTCTCCATTCAAGTTCCCTCATCTTATCAAGTTTGCCTCTCTTTTCAACCGGAGTGTTGTGTGAATCTTTCTTACCCCTTGTGCCATTCTTTCAATTGTTTCGGAGGCAATGTGTTGATTGATTTCATCAAGATCATCCATCTTCTCAAGTTCTTGTTCAATTCCTTCCATTTCCAGACGGAGTGCTGCCCAAATTCTGTCATTCTTATTCCTTGACTATACCATTGTGGGTTCTTATTCTTTTGGTTCGTAAGCTCTTGTTTCATGCCTTTCAACCTTCAAGGTTCTCATAATGTACCTTGTTCATCTTTTTTCTAACGGAGTGTTTCATCTTCGTTCGTCTCCGTTGTATTCTTCTTTCAATTGTTCAACCTCTCAAGGTTCTTTGGTTTCACTCGTCTGTCAAAGAAGCAACTTTGTTTTACCTCTTCTTTTTCGTTTCTACCCGGTGCCATCTCTAGGATCTCGGGTCGAGATCCTCTCTTAGTGTGGGAGAGTTGTGACGCCCGAAGACCGACGTCCCAGAAGATTCCAGAGATTCCATATGTTCCGGGTTCTTCCGTGTGTTTCTTTTGTGCTTGTGTTATTTATTTATTTTGCATTGCATCATGTCATCATGCCATCTTGTCATTAATCTTTTGCATCTCAACTTAAGTAAATCGTGTGGACCTTCGGTCCAGTTAAATCGAGGGAAGGTTGTCTTCTCTTTATAACATATCCTCCCAATATTTAGGGAGCTATATAATAATATTCCATTTGTTTGGAATTAACCAACACACGTGCATAATTTTCCCCATGCTTTTCCTACTTCGAGTTTCTCCTTCAAAAACCTTGCCAATAATTCTTTTCCGTTTTTTCGAGGTTCCTCCAAAAATCCTCAACATTTTTTGGACACTTCAAAAATCAAGTCTTAGTTCAAACCCATTTGAATTAAATTCAAATATGTTTGAATTATATCTCGTTCATGCCTTTTCTATTTTTCTCAGACCGTGCTCATTTTATGATGCCCGAGAAAAATAACCTTGTGTGCAAATTCTTTGCCTAGCTTCCCCTTTCTTATCTCCTCTCCTTTTCTTTTATTCTAAGTTTTTTTTTCCTTTTCACTCTTAAATAGGAGAGGCAGAGAGGCCCAGCCGCAGCTGGCCCAACTGCCTTTCCCAGCATCCATCCCTGGCCCATCTCCAGCAAGGCCCACCAGCCAACTCCCTCGCTTCCGAGAACCCTAGCCCGACCGCATCGCGACCTCTCCCCTCGCTCTCTTCTGTGCGCCGCCAGCCACTCATCCCGCATCCCCTGATTCCCCATCGATCTCCTCCTGCGCGCCCAGCCCGAGCCCTCGCTCGCCTCCCCGACAGCCTCCAGGCCGCCGTGGCCAGCCACCTCCGGGCCTCGAGCGGCTCCCTTCTCGGCGCCCCGTCTCGAGCCGCGACGACCCAGGCCGAGCGCTTCCCTCCGTTCGCGCCATGGCCTCGCGACCTCCTTCTTCTGCACATCGCCGGGCCTCGTTCCTCTCCCTCGCGAGCACCACCGGGGCTCCATCCCGCCGACGTCCGCAAGCCGCGCCCCGGCGTCGCCAGCGCCTGGACGCGCCCTCCAGTCTCCCGTCCGCCCCGAGCTCTGTTCCTCCAGCACAGGAGCAGCGCCGGCCGCAGCTTCCTCGCCAAGCAGTGCCGAGCAGCCTCCTCCTTCCTCTCCTCGGCCCCGTCCAGGGCCCCCTCGAGCTGCGGCCGTCGTCTCCCTCCACGCCCCTGCTGCCTCCATTCCCGCGCGCCAGGAGAGCAGCAGCGCCCCGCATCTCCATCTTCCAAGCCGCGTCGCCTCCGTGACCGGGACCTCTTTTGTTGCTGATGTTGTTCGCCTAGACCTTGCTGCCGATTTTGTTTTTGCCAAGTTCTTATGTACGAGGGACCCCGAGACCGCCAAGTTCCCCTTCGGCAAGTACCACGACGATGCGTCAAGTTCCTCTCTGATGCCCAAGTTCGACTACACGGCGATGCGTCAAGTACCTCTATGGAACGAACGTGTACGACTACCTTCGGTGAAGAAACAAGTACAACTACTTCCTCTACGACCTCGTGAACATCTACTTCCACTACGATCTCGAGCCGCCCCGAAAAGGACGCTTCGAAGGTATAACCCCGAGACGATGACCCGTGGAATGCATGTGTTGTATGAGATGCTCCCTTGTGTGCTTCGTGCCCGAATCATCTTTTGTCGCGCTCCTCGGTTGCCTCGTCGCCGACCCGTGGGAACCCGGTGACGGGATCAACCCACTTTCATCTTGTTCGACTTGCTCACGTCGATTCTTCTTTTGCACCGGTCTCTCAACGAGAAACCGGAACCGAGATGTTGCGTTGCATCATTTTTGGATCGTTGCCGTGGCACCCTTTCCTTCCACCACGGTGACAAGACTTCATATCTCGTCATGTTAATCTTTTAATAAAATTGCATAAAACTTGATCATGTCATCGGCATCATGTTAACAACATTTAAAATGTGTGAATTGTTGTTTGCTTATTAATTGATAAACATGCCCATGGGGATTTTCCGGAACTGTTGTTGTTATTTTCCGGCCCCATTTAAAATGTCTAAATAGTGTAGTTTTATTATGCTTCACCTCTTGCCATGTTTATGCTTGTATGTTTACCGTGTTGTTTGCTTCTTTCCGGTTGCTTCTCTTCTTAGCTTCGGTTTCGTTCCGGAGTTGTGAGGATTCGCTCGACTTTGTTGCTCCGTCTACTTCATGGACTTGTTCTTCTTCCCTCGCGGAATCCCAGGCAAGATGATCATACCCTTGGATACATTTACTACCATTGCCATGCCTAGTTGTCTCGATGCTATCGTTACATGTCGCGCTACCCATCTTTTATTTTCAGCCTCTCCTTGTTTCCATGAAACCTCTAACTGTTGAAACCTTCCTAGCAAAACCACTGTTTGGCTATGTTACCCGCTTGCTCAGCCCCTCTTATAGCGTTGTTAGTTGCAGGTGAAGATGAAGTTCGTTCCATGAGGGAACTTGTTGTTGGAATATCACAATATCTATAATTATTATTAACACACCTATATATTGGGCATGGGTGGAAGGCTTGGCCTTTTGCTCGGTGTTTTGTTCCACTCATGCCACCTTAGGCGCCGATAAACCGGCATTATGTTCCTTGATTTTTGCGTTCCTTACACGATGGGTGGATGGGGACCCCTTGACAGTTCGACTTTGAATAAAACTCCTCCAGCAAGGCCCAACATTGGTTTTAATTTGCTCATAATAACAACTTAATTAAATAATTAAATTTGCATAGGGGGTCGCGTCCCCGGGTTCTTAATTCTACATAACAGGGGGGGCCAGTGCTGATGGTGTTGGTCCCAAACTAGAGCCACTTGCGGTGCCACCCAGTTATCTGGGATCTTCGGTTACTGTACGTAGCGCTCATCCGGACGTGCCTGAGACGAGATGCGCGCGGCTACCATCAGGGTGTCGGCACGCCGGGAGGTCTTGCTGGACTTGTTTTACCATTGTCGAAATGTCTTGTGCTACCGGGATGCCGAGCCTGATCGGATTTCCCTAAGATAAGGGGTGATGATATTATATTTATCACTTCAGCTAATCGTGAGAGCATGTGATGGGCTAAGTTGGGACACCCCTGCAGGGTTATGATCTTTCAAAAGCCGTGCCCGCGGTTATGTGGCAGATTGGAATTTGTTAATGTCCGGTTGTAGAAAACTTGACAGATGATCCGAAGTAAAACACACAACTGTGTGAGTAACCGTGACTGTCTCTTTTCACTTTGAGAAGAGAACACGATGGGATTATGTTTGACTCGTATGTAGTTAGGATCTTTAGCGATCACTACTTGCGACCGTTTGCGTAGATGCTCATCTTATTCTGGTACTCGTAAGTTAGCCACCATATTATGCTTAGCCGCTGCTGCAACGTCACCACTTTACCTCTTCCTACCCATAAAGCTTTGCTAGTCTTGATAAGCATGGTTATGGGATTGCTGAGTCCTCGTGGCTCACAGATACTACAACACCAGATGCAGGTTCAGCCGAGTATGATGCAGGAGCTGGTTCAAGTTCTTCATTGGGAGCTCGATGAAGAGAGTGGTCGTTTGCTTGTGACGTTTTCGACGATCAGTAGTGGTTTCTACTAGGATTCGATCCTGACCTGTGGCTTTATGTTGTTTTGGTATCTTTCTTTTGGACCTTCACCCGTAGTCGGGTTGTAATGTTTTGAATGATGTTATGCTTATGTAATGTTTTGTGTGAAGTGGCGAGTGTAAGCCAACTATCTCCTTTTGCAATTTAATCCCTCTTTTACATGAGTCGTGCAAAGATACCAAACTTGAGATCATTCTAGGATGGGCTTATACCTTTAAGTCGTGCCTCGACACGTAGGAGGTATAGTCCCATCCTGGGCATTACATAGGATTTCATCCCTCCCTGTATTGGGGTCTAGCCTATATTTATACTGGTCATGGCCCTCTTCCCCCGGAACACAAGGCGGGAAGGGTTGCCACAACGGCCAAATTCTAAGGGGGACAACAGTACATCTTATCCTGACTAAAGGTGGTCTTTGCCTGCAAAGCTTCTGGAGAGGGCAACTTAGCTTTAGGCTTAGTACGGGCCATCCGCGGCTCGCAAGGGGTTCTTGCGTCCTAAGGGTTCGCTCCCTTGGGCCTAGTCACCTGCACACTTGTTGCCTTGTGAAGGGTTAATACAAGTCCCACGAGGGGTGCACGAAAAGTTGGTACCCTCCTGCATTTCAAGCGAAGCCTACGCGGCTAGACCGTGCCCCTCTTCCCGCGTTCCCACGTGAGGTTTGCCCCTCTTTCCCTTGCTCGCCAAGGTGCTCTACGTCCTCAGGACCCGGCCCTCGAGAGGAGCTCAGCTGCCGCTGGTATATCAGGTCGCGATGCCTGGGACAAGGCCAGGGGTTGCCCGAAAGCCAGTAGGTGCTCATGAGGCGCGATGCTCAAGAGCCCCACTTTTAATGTGCAAGTGGCTTCTGCAAAAAGGAGTGGCTCGCCTCGCGAGGTTTTTAGGGAAAAGGGCTTGGTTCAGCACTCTGTGGGGCGAGAGGTGATTTTACTTAGCCTTTCGCGGGTTGGTTTGAGGTGATCCTCCTGAGGTGGTGGTGCGTCGCCTACGCGCCATGTGAGCATCTACCTTTTGGGATTCCTGTGCATTTTATAAGGGGCAGAGCACGCTTGATGATCTGCTCAGGATTGCTCCATGAGAAGACAAGGCACTAAGGACCTAGTGAGGTGATGTGCACGGGGCCGGCCCGCAAGCCAGAGCTCGATCACTTAGATTTAGCAGCACTACAGGGACGGACCCGAGCACAGACACCGTGCCATTAGCCCCCTCTCATGGGATGCTCAGGAGGAGAGCTACCAACGTGCGCGGACCGTCGGGCGGAGATCCCGAGTGCATGGTTAACAGATATGACCTCTAAAAGCATGACTACTTTCTGGTACATAAGCAAAACAATGCGACTGCACGGGCTGGCCCTAGCCGTTTGAGGATAATGCAGCCCGAGGGGCGCCCTCAATTGAACAAACCAAAAGGTTACCTGGCAATGTCGCTGCTTAGGCGTCGAAGAAGTCGATGAGGCGTGAAGCTAGGCTCGCTCCTCACGGGCCGGAAGGCTCCTGAGGTCCGGGTGGCTCGCGAAGGTCTGGGACCTCCTGAGACACCACCGCCACGCGACCGGCCTCCTGAGACGCCAACGTGCACTGCATGCAATGCTGGTACGCGGCGCCAACGTTCAGCAGGCCGAAATGCATGTGGACGAAGCTGCAGGGGTAGGCCCTGCTCCGTTCGACGTGTGAAGGATAGAAGAGGTCTTGACTAGCGGCTCAGTTGAGGCATGGGATGTTGACGCAGAGGCACAACCCGTAGCCCGTGTCGGGGCAGCGGCTGCACCAGCAGGAGGCGCGGGACGGCGTCCGCCATGCATGGCTTGTGCCTCCTGAAGCTCTTTAATGGCGTTGGTGATGAACTCTCGTGCTCCTCGCGCCTCGCGCCTTGATCCTTGCTCGTGGGGGCGCGCATCGAAGCACGCCTGCAGGTGGTGCCCGAGCGCCTCCCTCATCGCGCTGGTCAGGTCAGAGGCTATCTAGACGGAAGCCCCCGAGCCCAGCCTAAGGAAGGCGCCGGACGCGCCTTCCTATGCGGAAGGAAGAGGCGCCCCGCGGCAGGCGCGGAGCCTGAGGCGCCATCGGCGGACCGCTACGGGTCGGGACGGCTCTTGGGGATGAGCTGCTTCTTCTTCGCATGAGTGGCCTCAGGAGGAGAGGCGCCACGCTCGCCGTCAAAGTTTTCGGCCGCGGTGGCCCTGTAGGCATGCTCAAGGGAGCAAACTGTGTCTTTCTCATCGCAAGCAACAATGATGATGACGCTGCATCCAGGCATCTTGAGGACATTGTAGCCATGGTGAGTGGCTGCCATGAACTTGGCGAGGACCGGGTACCCCGGGAGAGCGTTGTACGAGAGGCCGATGTGGGCGACGTCGAAGTCGATTAGCTTGGTGTGGTAGTTCTTGCGGGTAGCAAAGGTGACTAGGAGGCGCACCTGCCCCAGGGGGATGGTGGAGCCATCGGTCACCCCAGAGAATGGCTTGGTGGGCATGAGCTGGTCATACGGCACCTGAAGCGTCTCGAAGGTCTCCACAGAAAGCACATTGAGGCCAGCACGCCGTCGATGAGGGTCTTGGTGACTGCCATGTTGCTGATGGTGGGCGTGCACAGCATGGGGAGCGCGCCGGTGGTGGCAGGGCACCTGAGGTGGTCTGTGGAGTCGAACATGATGGCGTACCATGACCACCTGAGGGGACGCACAACCTCAAGCTTCGGGAGTGCCGCGTACACCTCACGGGGGAACTGCTTGAAGATGCGGTTGGACGCGGGAGCCTGAGCTCTGCCGAGGATGCAAGCGATGGTGCGAGGCTCCTGGTAGCCCCCAACCCCACCGTCTTGCTGTTTATCGTCGTTCCTCCTGGGTGGCGGTGCCAGCGAAGGGAGGCCAGCGTTGCCCTGCGGGCGGACCTCGCGAGGCTGATCACGCCAGGTGTCATCCCGAGGCTAGTCACGCCGGCCCTGACGAGGGTTGCGGTTGTCCCAGCGACCCCCTGCACGGCAGGCCTCCGCGGCCAAAGCCACAGTCACTGCGCCCGGGGCGGCACCCAAAGCGCTCATCGCGGAGCGCCATAAGCTCCTGGCAGTCTCCTGTGTTGTGGGAATGCACGTTGTGGAAAATGCAGAACGGGTGAGCATCCTTAGAGGGCTCATCGCGGTCTCGGCCATGCTTCAGCTCAGGCTCCACCGCTAGGACAGCAGGGCCCTTGCGCTTTGCCTCCTTGGCCTTGGCCTTGTCTTTAGGCTCGTCGTCTGGTAGCTTGATGAGGGAGAGGCGGCCTTCTTCTGCCCTAGCACACTTGTCCACCAGGTTGAACATCTCCAGCGTCGTGGATAAGTCATCATGGATGGCGAGCTCCTCGCTCATCTTGACGTCTGTGACGCCCTCTATGAAAGCTGAGATGATGGCCTCATCCGAGGCCTTAGGTATCTTTAGGTGTACGTTGGTGAAGCGCTGCATGAACTTGCGGAGGGTCTCGCTTGGGAGTTGCTTCACATGCCGCAAGTCATTGATGGTGAGGGCATAGTGTCGGGTGCCTTGAAAGTTCGCGATGAAGCGCTCGCAGAGCTCGTCCCACGAAAAGATTGACCCCTCTGGGAGATGCATGAGCCACGAGCGCGTGTCATCCTTCAGCGCCATGACCTTGTCATCGCCATTCGCCGCCTCGATGCTCAATGCGTAGAGTTGGAGGAAATCCGTAGGGTCAGGGATGCCGTCATAGCGCAGGGGTAGCTCCGGCTTGAACTTGACGGGCTAGACGACCTGGCGCAGCTCTAGGGTGAAGGCACGACACCTAGCAGCGCTCACAGGCAAGGCGCGCGCGGGAGGAGCGCGGTCCTGGCGCCCTTGAGCCACAGCTTCCTGCACGGCCCGACCTTGGTGTAGGTGCGGAGGCGCGGGAAGCGCGCGCGCATTTTGTTGTGGTTGGGGCACGATCCGGTAGCTAGCCTCGTCTCGAGTCGGTGCACCGCACAGAGGGTCGCATGGTCGCGCCTCGCGTCGAGGTCCGACGTCGTCGATGCAGAGGGGAGGAGGCGGAGGCGCACCATGTGCTATGTCACCCGCGCTGGATGGCGGAGGACGAAAGGTGTGGGAGGGCGATGGGGCCTCGCCTACAGCGTTGAAGGCGTGGCGGTGCGGCCGTCGCGCTGCATAGAGGGCGGCAGAGAAGAGTCCTACTGCTCATGGGCAGCAGGGTCAGTGGCAGCATTGGCCGCGCCCAAAGCAGAGCGGCGAGGAGCATCGCGGCCTGTCGGCACCGTCTGGGCGACGCGGGCAGCCCGACGCTTAGCACGAACACGGCGAGCATCGGCCATGGCGACGGTTGGACTGGGAAGGGTTCGAAGCAGATGAACTTCAGCACGCCCCTACCTGGCATGCCAAATGTCGGAGTTGGGGATCCGCGGTCCCAAAAAGGTTCGAACACTAGGATGTGCAAGAAGGATTCGTTCTCTCTCTCTCTCTCTCTCTCTCTCTCTCTCTCTCTCTCTCATCCAATCAACGCCTCGCCATGGCCATGGTTCGCCGTGCACGAGCTAGAACGCAATGGTGGGAATGGACACGATGGTTTACCCAGGTTCGGGCCACCTTGTGTTGTAATACCCTACTCCTGCTTTGGTGGTTGGATTGCCTCGCGAGGAGGATGAGGATGAAATAGTACAAGTGTGAGGCCTCGGGAGGGCTCAGGATTCTATCCCTCCCTGTATTGGGGTCTAGCCTATATTTATACTAGTCATGGTCCTCTTCCCCCGGAACACAAGGCGGGAAGGGTTGCCACAACGGTCAAATTCGAATGGGGACAACAGTACATCTTATCCTGACTAAAGGTGGTCTTCGCTTGCAAAGCTTCTGGTCGATGACGCACAGGTGGGCTTGGCGATGACCTCCATCCTGCCAAGCTCGTGGTCTTGGTCTAGTTGCACTGGAATGGAAACCTTTGAGGGATTCCACGAGAACCCGCGTACGCCCTTGCCTCCTTAGCATCAAAGGGGAAACTGTCCTCGCCTGTGCCCACTTGCGCCCGCCTGACCTTGGTCGTCATGGCTCACATCACGGAGGGCCTTGTGAGGCCAGGTGCTGCATTGGGTAACTCTACTCGAAAATTCGAGAATTTTAACGGGCTTCTCCTCGTAGGTCAGGTCACTGTCCAACTGAATTGCTTCCAGGGGTACTGTGTCTCTAAGCGGTATATCGGCCATCTCCGCGTGGCACTTCTTCAGTTGCGAAACGTGAAACACGTCGTGCACTCCTGACAATCCTTCGGGCAACTCCAACTTATAGGCAACCTCTCCCATGCGTTCCAAAACACGGTAAGGTCCAACAAATCTCGGGGCTAACTTCCCTTTAACTCTGAAACGTTTAACTCCTCGTAGAGGCGATGCCCTCAAGTACGCTCTGTCTCCGATCTCATAGCCTATCTCCTTGCGCTTCGAGTCGGCGTAACTCTTCAGCCTGGACTGAGCTACCTTCAGTCTATCTCGGATCAACTTCACCTTCTCCTCAGACTCTTTGATTAAGTCTGGTCCAAACAGTTGTCGGTCTCCAACTTCGTCCCATGACAACGGTGTTCGGCATCTCCTTCCATATAACGCCTCAAACGGCGCCATCTTCAAATTGGCCTGGTAACTATTGTTGTATGAGAACTCTACGTAAGGCAAGTTGTCATCCCAACTAGATCCATAATCTAATGCACAGGCTCTCAACATATCCTCCAGAATATGATTGACTCTCTCCGTCTGTCCATCGGTCTGCGGATGAAACGCTGTGCTAAACTCTAGCCTGGTACCCAAGGTTTCATGTAACTGATTCCAGAACTTTGAGGTAAACTGGGTTCCTCTATCAGATACAATACTCCTCAGAACTCCATGCAGACATACAATTCTGGTCATGTATATCTTAGCCAACTTCGCACTGGTATATGTGGTTTTCACCGGAATAAAGTGGGCTACCTTAGTCAATCGGTCTACTACTACCCAGATTGAATCATACCCTGCTTTGGTCCTGGGCAATCCGGTGATAAAATCCATACCAAGCTTCTCCCACTTCCATTCGGGAATTGGCATAGGTTGTAGCAATCCTGCTGGCTTCTGATGTTCTGCCTTTATTCTTTGGCATACATCGCAAACTGCTACATACTCCGCAATATCCTTCTTCATACCGGTCCACCAGAAAGTATCCTTTAAATCCAAATACATCTTAGTATTTCCTGGGTGAATCGAGTATGGCGAATCATGGGCCTCCTGTAAAATCAACTTCCTAATCTCCGGGTCATTGGGCACATAGATTCGATCCTCAAACAACAAGGTGTCGTGCTCATCCTCACGAAAACCTTTAGCTTTTACTTCGTTCATCTTCTCCTTTATAGCGACAATCTCCTTGTCAGCTTTCTGAGCTTCTCTGATTTTATCCATCAGGGTAGACTGGATTTCTAGTGTTGCTACATAGCCTCTCGGAACTATCTCCAGACGTAGTTCTCGTAGGTCCTCGGCTAACTCCTTTGGAAACTCCTCCATCATTAGGGTATTGACATGGCTCTTACGGCTTAGCGCATCAGCTACTATGTTAGCCTTTCCGGGATGATAATGCAAACTCATGTCATAATCCTTAATGAGTTCCAGCCATCTCCTTTGCCTAAGATTCAACTCCTTCTGAGTGAATATATACTTCAAACTCTTATGGTCCGTATATACCTCACAATGGTTTCCTATGAGAAAATGTCTCCACGTCTTCAACGCATGCACTACTGCTGCTAACTCCAAATCGTGGGTGGCATAGTTCATCTCATGAGGTTTTAGTTGTCGTGAAGCATACGAAACAACTATTCCTTCCTGCATAAGAACTGCTCCAAGTCCTCGACGTGAAGCGTCGCAGTACACCTCATAATCCTTATGTTGATCTGGCAGAATCAACACAGGAGATGATACCAACCTTTTCTTCAACTCCTGGAAACTAGTATCACATTCTTCGGTCCAACTAAACTTCGTTTCCTTCTTCAACAACTCCGTCATTGGCTTGGCAATCTTCAAGAAATTCTCGATAAATCTCCGGTAGTATCCTGCGAGTCCAAGAAAACTCCGGATCTCTCCAACGGTCGTCGATGCTTCCCAATTGGTCACAGTCTCCACCTTGGCGGGATCTACTGCTATTCCTTCTCCGGATATAACATGTCCGAGGAATCCGACTTCCTTCAACCAAAACTCACATTTGCTAAACTTGGCATACAACTGGTGCTCTCTGAGCTTTTCCAATACCAAACGCAAATGCTCTTCATGCTCCTCTTCATCCTTCGAGAAGATCAAAATATCATCTATGAACACTACGACGAACTTATCCAAATACTCCATAAACACTTTGTTCATCAGGTTCATAAAGTAGGCCGGTGCGTTTGTCAGACCAAACGACATAACGGTATACTCATACAACCCATACCTAGTGGTAAAGGCCGTCTTAGGGATATCTTGCTCTCGAATCTTCAATTGATGGTACCCTGATCGCAGATCGATCTTAGAAAAGACCTTAGCTCCTTGCAATCTATCGAACAGATCATTGATCATTGGCAATGGGTACTTGATCTTGATCAATACTTCATTCAATCCTCGGTAATCAACAACCATTCTTAACGATCCATCCTTCTTCTCCACTAGAAGTACTGGCGAACCCCAAGGCGAAGAACTTGGGCGTATGAATCCTTTATCCAGTAACTCCTTAATCTGCTTCTTAATTTCCTCCAAATCCTTTGCGGGCATCCTATAGGGTCTCTTAGAAATTGGCCCGGTGCCTCGCAAAAGCTCAATCAAAAACTCTATATCTCTATCCGGTGGCATGCCAGGTAACTCTTCTGGAAACACATCCGGATAATCCTTCACTACTGGCACTTCCTCCTGAACAACTCCCGTGAGAGAATATACTTGAGTCCTTGTAGGCGAATGCCTAGATACATACTTAATCCTTTTTCCCTTCGGGGTGGTGAGCAAAATAGACTTACTGGCACAGTCAATGTTACCTCCATACTGCGATAGCCAATCTATACCTAATATCACATCCAATCCTTGTGACTCCAGAACTATTAGGTCAGAGGGGAAAGTGTGGCGTCCTATGGTCAATGGCGTCTGAAAACATCCTTGGTGTGACATATAATCTGCTCCAGGTGAACTTACTAACATGGGGGTCTTAAGAACTCGGGTGGACATCCTATGTTTATTCACGAATCCCCTTGAAATATATGAATGCGATGCACCAGTATCGAAAAGAACTATTGTGGTAAATGTTTTAACCAAAAACTTACCGACAACAGCATCTGGTTGCTCTTCTACCTCCTCCACGGTCACGTGGTTCACTTTTCCTTTGTTGAACGGGTTGGGCTTCTTCCCGGCGCTTCCATTGCCGTTCCCATTCTTAACTTCTGGGCATTCATTAGCATAATGTCCAGTCTTCCCGCACTTGTAACAAGTGACATGGCTAAAATCCCTCTTGGTGGATGTGGACGGTGCAGGGCGGTTCTGGTTTCCATTGGCTCCATTCCCATTCCCATTATCATTGCCATTCTTGGTGCCATTGTGGTTGTGTGAGGTACTTCCTCCATGGGTATGCTGAAACTGTCCTACTGCTTTAGGGGTAAAGCTAGGCTTCTGCTGAGCTCCAGAATTATACTTCCCTTGCCCATACTTCCCCTTGCGACTCTCAATCTGTTGATGCTTCCTTTCAATCATCGGGGCTCGGTCAACCAACTCCTGATAGTTATTGAAAGTTGCCACCATCAGCTGTACACTCATCTCATCATTCAGCCCTTCCATAAATCTCTCCTGCTTCTTGGCATCTGTGGCCACATCATCTGGGGCATAACGAGATAGGGTACTAAACTCATGCACGTACTGGACTACCGTACGATTCCCTTGGCGCAAGTTGCGAAACTCCTGCTTCTTCATACTCATGGCTCCAGTCGAGACATGGGCAGTACGAAAAGCTTGCTGAAACTGATCCCAAGTCACATTGGCTACGGGGTAAGTGGCTGTGTAATTCTCCCACCATGCTGTGGCTGGTCCAGACAACTGGTGTGCGGCAAATCGCACCTTCTCAGCATCCGAGCAATTGGCGGTGGTCAAATCCCTTCCAATCTTGCGTAGCCAGTCATCAGCCACAATTGGTTCGATGCTGCTAGCAAACACAGGTGGTTGCAACCTTAAGAAACGTGTCAGGTTGTCCACAGGTGGTGGTGGTGGAGGGTTGTTGTTGTTGTTGTTCTGGCTGTTCTGGGTGTTCTGGACAAGAAGTTGCATCAGGGTGTTCTGCTGCTGGATCAACTGGGTGAGCTCAGGGGGAAACTCGAATTCACGTCTTGGAGGCATCTGATGGGTGTAGAGGGAAGAGATTAGAATAGAATAGAGGTCTAAGGGAAAATCACTACACATATGCACATGAGACAAACACACAATCATATCACACCAATCAATTTCAAACAAGGTCTTACAAATCTAACGATCGTTACAAAAGTGCTCTAAATTTAATACTTGGTGGTAAACTACTAGTCATAGGGTGGTCATCTAAAAATATTGGTCGGCAGAGGATTCCATAATATCTGCCCCAGCTTCATCTTCAGCTTCCGAATCCGTGTCATCTATGATGATATAATGTTCCGGTGGAATCTCCTTGGGTACTTCTTCCTCGTCTTCTTCTCCCATGAGTATCCCTAACTTCTGGGTCAAATCATCATTCTTCTCCACAAGTATCTTCATCTCCTCCTCATATCCGTCACGTGTAGACTTGAGTTCTTCTTCTAGCTCCAAATTCCTATTTAGGGCCTTCTTCAAATCTATCATCCCAGCACACATCTGGTGCTCCTGGCGACGAATGTGGTGGTTCAACTCCTGGATGAATGCTGCTATGGATATACCCTTCCTAGTGCTGATCATATCCCAATTCTCATCTCGGCGTCCACAAATCTGGTAGATAGTGTCCTTTAGCTCCTGTTTGTAAACTTCTCCAATCCTTCCCATAGCAATGTGGGCTACCATACTCCTTCCTAGGCTCCATGTGGGTGCATTAAAGGAAAATGCTATGAGTGGGGTGACGGGTGCAAACGTCCTTCCTGGAACTTGAGCTTGAATTAACCAACGCTCCTCCTCAGGTAGAGTGGCATTGTAGGTTCTAGTGAAACTTGGTAATCCAATGTGTAGATATCTGGTGACTTCCTTCAGGTTTCGTCCAAAAGGTGTATCATCATCCGGTTGCATGAACTTGTGCTTTGCTTCCACCATCCTAAAGAATAGAAAAGATGAGGAGTCAGAAGAGAAAGAGTGGAATGTGTTCTAGGGCTTGTCTTAGTGGTCGTGTCCTACAGTCAGCGTGTGCTCTGATACCATCTCTATAGCGACCAGACCTCAAACAGTCTGATCTCCATGCATCAGTGTCATCCCTGGATCAGTAATGCTGACACGCATGGTACTCGAAGGATTTATAACAGAGTAGCAATCACACACTTATTACATCGATAGTCCAATGATGAATTTATTACAAAAATCATGGCTGAAGGCCATCTAATATGATAACAGCGGAAGGCTTGGAAGATAAGTGAGTCCATCAACTCCAGCGGCATCACTGAGTATAGAACCACGACCTAAAAAGGGCATCTTACTCGTCGTCTGAAAAGTCTGCAACATGAAACGTTGCAGCCCGAAAAACGGGTCAGCACATGGAATATGCTGGCAAGATAACACAAGAGAATGCAATGAAAATAAACCTATACTATATGCAATATGGCTGGTGGAAAGCTCTATGGTTAAGTTTTTGCGTAAAGCCAATTTTTCTCTACTTCAAAGGAATGTATTTTAATTAACTATCATGGTAGTTGAAACATCGTTGAGAAGATAGACATCCTCTCAACCCCAATTAAAAGTAATCATTAAACCCAACAAAATTAAATTAAAGTAACATGTTGAGATGCACATGATAATCCAAATACCAGATACTCAAGATGTCCATAACCGGGGACACGGCTAATCATGATCAGTTTGTACACTCTGCAGAGGTTTGTGCACTTTCCCCACAAGACTCGATCGCCTCCGTTTGGTTTCTCGCACTACATGGTGTTTGAGAAACGGATGACCGAGACACAGTCTTTCCGAAGAGGTCCCCTTAACCAGATAGATAGGCCGGTACACCTACAAAACCCAACTACATCTGCTAGCCCATCATGGAAAGGTTTCCCACAACTTACTCAACTGTGCCAGAGCCCATATTGGCATGTGCCTGCACACGGAAGTTTCTAGCATGAAAAATCTCATGATCCCTTTGAGCCTGGGTGGCGGTCCAAAAGAAAAACAGGCAATCCTGGAATACCCCAGTGCCTCAATCCACCCAGATGTGTATTAAAGTTGCCACCTTAAGTTGAACCATTAATTAACAACTCACATCTATCATGGATTTCACTCAAACCCAAACCTCGTCTACGAGCATAGCATGTCCTAACAGCAAACGTAGAAGTAACTCCCAGGGGTTTGAATGTAACACAGGTAATAGGTACTACCTCAATCTACTTCCCAATCCCACAAGTTAATTGATCCTACTCATGCAATGTGTGAGGGGTTTGACTAATGCAATGAAAACTGGGTAATTGGAAAGCATGATCAAAGTGTTACTTGCCTTGCTGATGATCCGCAAAACCTAGAGACTCAAAGTAGCAAGCGGCGCACTCCGGGTACTCTATCGCAATCAAACAACAAGCATACAATAAGTACTTAACTAATGCACGGGTAAAACTCAAATAAGAGATCTAACCAGAAAGTTCAACTTAAGAACTCCGGTTTGCAAAAAGAATCAACTCGAAAGAAACAACGAAACTCAAACTGCAAAAGAAACGAGCTCCGAATTACTAGTTGGCCTAAAGTCAAATTTTACAGTAGCCAAAACTTTGTTCAAGTTGGTTAAACGTAAAGAGGGCTTTGAGACGAAGATCTGGGATTTTGAATCACCTGATTACGACTCTCGAGCGAAAAGAAAAACGAAAAACAAGATCAGGGCAGAAATCGCGATCGGAAAAATCGCGGATAAAATACCCCGAAAAAGGAAAACGACGAACAGGCTAATGAACGAACGTTCGCTGTCTGCGATTAACTAACGAAAACCGTTCATTAAAACGAACGTACGGACGAACGTCCACTGTTTAACTAAACCGGCGAAAAACCGATCTAAACCGAAAAAAACAAATCTAGGGTTCTTCCTAAAAAAACCGATCTGATCTAAAAAAACCGGCGGCATCTACCTCGTCTCCGGCAGGGCGGCGGCGTCAGGCGGGGCGGCGGGGTCCGGCGGGCTGGCGGGCGGGGCGGCGGCGTCCGGCGGTGGCGGCGTCCGGCGGCGGCGGCTGGAGGGCGGCGCGAGCGGCTTCGGCGGCGGCGGCGCGGGCGGTGGGAGGAGGCGGCGGCTGCGGCGAGAGGCGGCGGCGGCGGCGGCTTCCGGCGGCGGCGACTGCGGCGAGAGGCGGCGGCGGCGGCTTCGGCGGCGGCGGCGTGGGCGGCTTCGGGCTAGGGTTTGGGCGAGGCGTGTTGGGCCGGCCTGGGCGCTATATAAAGCCCGGAGTCCCGGTCCGTTACTAGTCCTAGTCGGTTTTGTTTTTTTTAATATATTCCCGGCGCAATAAAACTAACGAATAAATATCAAACGGACTCCAAAAATCCCGAAATAAATTTTCACCATCCTCTAATAATATTTAGGACAAAGTTAACATTTTTACCGGACCTAAATGCAATTTTGAAAAACGCGTATTTTTCCTATGCAAATAAATCCGGAAATAAATCCAGAAAAATACCAAAAGTGATTTTAATATTTTTCCTCCAATATTTCTATTATTTTGGAGAAGTCATATTATCTCCGCTCATTTATTTTATTTAGAAATATTTTTAGGAGAGAAAAATAATTAGAATTACACTGTCCTCGTACCGGTATTCGAGCGAACTCAAATACGAAAACGGTAAAATTCCCAACTCTCTCCGTAGGTCCTTGAGTTGCTTAGAATTTCGAGGAACTCCATGAACAAAATGCAAAAATATGCAAATGCAATTATGATCTATGTATAACAATCCAAATTGAAAATTTGGGATGTTACATCCCAATTGAAGTCAATAGTCTTCATCATATAAGAGCCAGAGCAAGAAGTATCGAGCATGGAGCGATTATTATGAGAAAGCCGAGCATAAATTTTTGAATAATTATTTCTGTTGATAGCTCATGATTGGGGCATGAATATAACATTGACTTAAGCCTCCCCCAAGCTTGAGCGATGCTTTCTCCTTCGCGAGGCCATAAATTATAAATATAATTATGATCACGATGAACCTGGTGCATAGGGTAGAATTTCTGATGAAATTCCAACTTCAGATGATTATAGTTCCATGATCCCATATCATCGCATAGCCTAAACCATGTCAATGCATCTCCCTTCAAAGATAAAGGGAAGACCTTCTTCTTGATAACATCCTCGGGCATACCTGAAAGCTTAAACAATCCACAAACTTCATCCACATAGATTTGATGTAAGTCGGGATGCAGTGTTCCGTCTCCTGTAAAAAGATTTTCAAGCAGTTTCTCTATCATACCCAAAGGAATCTCAAAGCAAACATTTTCAATAGGTGCAGTAGGTTGAGGAGAAACTCTTTGCTCTTTTGCTCGGGGTGAAGATACCCCGAACAAGCCCCTCAAAGGATTTTGAGCCATAGTAACAAGTGACAATAAATTTCAGCACACTATATAAAGTTTTCCTTACCAAAGGCGCTTCACTCCCCGGCAACGGCGCCAGAAAAGAGTCTTGATGACCCACAAGTGTAGGGGATCTATCGTAGTCCTTTCGATAAGTAAGGGTGTCGAACCCAACGAGGAGCAGAAGGAAATGATAGGCAGTTTTCAGTAAGGTATTTTGTGCAAGCACTAAAATTACAGGTAACAGATAGTTTTGTGATAAGGTAATTGGTAGCAAGTGACAAAAGGTAAAAGTAAATACGGTGCAGCAAGGTGGCCCAATCCTTTTGTAGCAAAGGACAAGCCTGGACAAACTCTCATATAAAGGAAAGCGCTCCCGAGGACACATGGGAATTATCGTCAAGCTAGTTTTCATCACGATCGTTTGATTCATGTTCGGTACTTTGATAATTTGGTATGTGGGTGGACCGGTGCTTGGGTGCTGCCCTTACTTGCACAAGCCTCCCACTTATGATTAACCTCTAATGCAAGCATCTGCAACTACAAAAGAAGTATTAAGGTAAACCTAACCATAGCCTGAAACATATGGATCCAAATCAGCCCCTTACGAAGCAACGCATAAACTAGAGTTTAAGCTTCTGTCACTCTAGCAACCCATCATCTACTTATTACTTCCCAATGCCTTCCTCTAGGCCCAAATAATGGTGAAGTGTCATGTAGTCGACGTTCACATGACACCACTAGAGGAGAGACAACATACATCTCATCAAAATATCAAACGAAGACCAAACTCACATGACTACTAATAGCCAGACTTCTCCCATGTCCTCAGGAACAAAAGTAACTACTCACAAGACATAATATTGTTCATGATTAGAGGCATATTAATATGCATAATGGATCTAAACATATGATCTTCCACCAAATAAACCAACTAGCATCAACTACAAGGAGTAATCAACACTACTAGCAACCAACAGGTACCAATCTGAGGTTTGGGTACAAAGATTGGATACAAGAGATGAACTAGGGTTTGAGAGGTGATGGTGCTGGTGAAGATGTTGATGAAGATAGGCCTCCCCAAGATGGGACAGTTGTTGGTGATGATGGCGGTGACGATTTTCCCCTCCCGGAGGGAAGTATCCCCGGCAAAACAGCTCTGCCGGAGCCCTAGATTGGTTTCCGCCTCGGTTCCGCCTCGAGACAGCGGCGTATGGTCCCGAAAGCCTCCTTCTGATTTTTTCCAGGTCAAAACAACTCATATAGGAGAAGATGGGCACCGGGGGCCTGCTGGCTGTCCCACGAGGTAGGGGGCGCGCCCTGGGAAGGGGGGCGCGCCCCCCACCCTCGAGGACAGTCGGTGGCCCCTCTCGTGGGTTTCTTTCGCCAGATATTTTTTATATTTTCCGAAATGACGTTCTGTGGAGTTTCAGGGCTTTTGGAGTTGTGCAGAATAGGCTTCCAGAGTTTGCTCCTTTTCCAGCCTAGAATTCCAGCTGCCGGCATTCTCCCTCTTCATGTAAACCTTATAAAATAAGAGAGAAAAGGCATAAGTATTGTGACAAAACATGTATGAACAGCCCATAATGCAATAAATATCAACTTATAAGCATGATGCAAAATGGACGTATCAGGCCCCCGGGTCTATCTTCCATCATATTAATCTTCAGTCAACTAGCTATCTTTTATTATGCAATCTTTACTTTTCAATCTATCAACAAAAATACCAAAAAATATTTATCTTATTATCTCTATCAGATCTCACTTTTGCAAGTGGTCGTGAAGGGATTAACAACCCCTTTATCGCGTTGGTTGCAGGGTTCTTATTTGTTTGTGCAGGTACTAGGGATTTGAGTGTAGTCTCCTACTGGATTGATACCTTGGTTCTCAAAAACTGAGGGAAATACTTACGCTACTTTGCTGCATCACCATTTCCTCTTCAAGGAAAAACCAACACATGCTCAAGAGGTAGCAAGAAGGAATTCTGGCGCCGTTGCCGGGGAGATATACTCACAAATCATGTACCAAGTACCCATCACAAACTCTTATCCCTCAGACTACATTATTTGCCATTCGCCTCTTGATTTCCTCTCCCCCACTTCACCCTTGCCGTTTTATTCGCCCTTTTTCCGTTCACCTCTTTTCGCTTGCTTCTTGTTTGCTTGTGTATTGGGTTGCTTGTTCGTCACTATGGCCCAAGATAATACTAAATTATGTGACTTTTCCAATACCAACAATAATGATTTTATTAGCACTCTGATTGCTCCTATTACCAATGTTGAATCTTGTGAAATAATGATGCTCTGTTAAACCTTGTTATGAAAGATCAATTTTCTAGCCTTCCTAGCGAAGATGTCGCTACCCATCTAAACAACTTTGTTAAATTGTGTGATATACAAAAGAAGAGAGATGTGGATAATGATATTGTTAAATTGAAGCTATTTCTGTTTTCTCTCAGAGATCGTGCTAAAACTTGGTTCTCTTCTTTGCCTAAAAATAGTATTGATTCATGGAATAAGTGCATAGATGCCTTTATCTCTAAGTATTTTCCTCCCGCTAAGATTATCTCTCTTAGAAACGATATTATGAATTTTAAACAACTTGATCATGAGCATGTTGCACAAGCTTGGGAGAGGATGAAATTAATGATACGTAATTGCCCTACACATGGTTTGAACTTATGGATGATTATACAAAACTTTTATGCTGGATTGACTTTTGCTTCTAGAAATCTTTTAGATTCAGCTGCGAGAGGCACTTTCATGGAAATCACTTTAGGAGAAGCTACTAAACTCCTAGACAATATTATAGTTAATTACTCTCAGTGGCACACCGAAAGATCCACTAGTAAAAAAGTCCATGCGATTGAAGAGATTAATGTTTTGAGTGGAAAGATGGATGAACTTATGAAATTATTCGCTAATAAGAGTGTTTATTCTGATCCTAATGATATTCCTTTGTCCACGTTGATTGAGAATAATAATGAATCTATGGATGTGAATTTTGTTGGTACGAATAATTTTGGTAACAACGGTTACAGAGGAAACTTTAATTCTAGGCCATTCTCTAGTAATTCCTCTAATAATTATTGTAATTCCTACAACAACTCTTATGGAAATTTTAATAAGATGCCCTCTGATTTTGAGACTAGTGTTAAAGAATTTATGAATTCACAAAAGAATTTCAATGCTTTGCTTGAAGAAAAATTGCTTAAGATTGATGAGTTGGCTAGGAAAGTGGATAGAATTTCTCTTGATGTTGATTCTTCGAAACTTAGATCTATTCCACCTAAGCATGATATCAATGAGTCTCTCAAAGCCATGAGAATTTCCATTGATGAGTGCAAAGAAAGAACCGCTAGGATGAGTACTAAAAGAGATTGCTTTATGAAAGCATGTTCTTCTAGTTTAGATGATAATAAAGATGAAGATATAAAATTACTTGATGTGTCTCCTATTAAAACCTTGTTTTCTAATATGAATCTTGATAAAGATGGGACTAGAGATGAGTCAACTTTAGTTAAGAGGCGTCCCAATGATTCGGAGTTTTTAGATCTTGATGCAAAAATTGTTAAAAGTGGGATTGAAGAGGTCAAAACTTTACATAGCAATGAACCCACTATTTTGGATTTCAAGGAATTTAATTATGATAATTGCTCTTTGATAGATTGTATTTCCTTGTTGCAATCTGTGCTAAATTCTCCTCACGCTTATAGTCAAAAATAAAGGTTTTACCAAACACATCATTGATGCTTTAATGCAATCTTATGAAGAAAAACTTGAATTAGAAGTTTCTATCCCTAGAAAACTTTATGATGAGTGGGAAACTACTATTAAAATTAAGATTAAAGATCATGAATGCTATGCTTTGTGTGATTTGGGTGCTAGTGTTTCCACAATTCCAAAAACTTTGTGTGATATGTTAGGTTTCCATGAACTTGATGATTGTTCTTTAAATTTGCATCTTGCGGATTCTACCATTAAGAAACCTATGGGAAGGATTAATGATGTTCTTATTTTTGCAAATAGGAATTATGTGCATGTAGATTGTATCATTCTTGATATAGATTGCAATCCCGCATGTCCTATTATTCTTGGTAGACCTTTCCTTAGAACGGTTGGTGCAATTATTGATATGAAAGAAGGAAATATTAGATTCCAATTTCCGTTAAGGAAAGGCATGGAACACTTTCCTAGAAAGAAAATCAAATTACCTTATGAATCTATTATGAGAGCCACTTATGAATTGCCTACCAAAGATGGCAATACCTAGATCTATTCTTGTATCATGCCTAGCTAGGGGCGTTAAACGATATCGCTTGTTGGGAGGCAACCCAATTTTTATTTCTTTGCTTTTACTTCTGTTTAGTAATAAATAATTCATCTAGCTTCTGGTTAAATGTGGTTTTGTGTTTTAATTACTATTTGTGCCAAGTAGAACCTTTGGGAAGACTTGGGTGAAGTCTTTGCGATCATGCTGCGAAAAACAGAAACTTTTGCGCTCACGAGATTAGCTGCCATTTTTTACTGGAGAGTGCTTTTAGGTTGATTATTTTTGCAAATAATTAATAGACAAATTCCTCACGTCCACCAATTTATTTCAGAATTTTTTAGAGTCACAGAAGTATTCGAAAGTTGCAGATTGCTACAGACTGTTCTGATTTTGACAGATTTTGTTTTTCGTGTGTTGTTTGCTTATTTTGATGAATCTATGGCTAGTATCGGGGGGTATGAACCATAGAGAAGTTGGAATACAGTAGGTTTAACACAAATATAAATAAATAATGAGTTCAATACAGTACTTAAAGTGGTGGTCTGTTTTCTTATACTAACGGAGCTCACGAGATTTTCTATTAAGTTTTGTGTTGTGAAGTTTTCAAGTTTTTGGGTAAGGATTTGATGGACTATGGAGTAAAGAGTGGCAAGAGCCTAAGCTTGGGGATGCCCAAGGAACCCCAAGGTAAAATTCAAGGACAACCAAAAGCCTAAGCTTGGGGATGCCCCGGGAAGGCATCCCCTCTTTCGTCTTCGTCTATCGGTAACTTTACATGAGACTATATTTTTATTTACCACATGATATGTATTTTACTTGGAGCGTCTTGTATGATTTGAGTCTTTTCTTTTTTGTTTACCACAATCATCCTTGATGTACACACCTTTTGGGAGAGACACACATGAATCGGAATTTATTAGAATAGTCTATGTGCTCCACTTATATCTTTTGAGCTAGATAGTTTTGCTCTAGTGCTTCACTTATATCTATTTAGAGCACGGCGATGGTTTTATTTTATAGAAATTATTGATCTCTCATGCTTCACTTATATTATTTTGAGAGTCCTTTAGAACAGCATGGTAATTTGCTTTGGCTATAAAATTAGTCTAACATGATAGGCATCCAAGATGGGTATAATAAAAACTTTCATATAAAGTGCATTGAATATTATGAGAAGTTTGATACTTGATGATTGTTTTGAGATATGAGGATGGTGATATTAGAGTCATGCTAATAGAGTAGTTGTGAATTTGAGAAATACTTGTGTTGAGGTTTGCAAGTCCCGTAGCATGCACGTATGGTAACCGTTGTGTGACAAATTTGAAGCATGAGGTATTTCTTTGATTGTCATCCTTTGTGTGGAGGTCAGGATCGCGCGATGGTTAACTCCTACCAACCCTTCCTATAGGAGCATGCATGTAGTACTTTGTTTTGATGACTTGTAGATTTTCGCAATAAGTATGTGAGTTCTTTATGACCAATGTTGAGTCCATGGATTATATGCACTCTCACCCTTTCGCCATTGCTAGCCTCTCTTGTACCGCGCAACTTTTGAAGGTACCATACACCCACCATATACCTTTCTCAAAACAGCCACCATACCTACCTATCATGGCATTTCCATAGCCATTCCGAGATATATTGCCATGCAACTTTCCACCGTTCCATTTATTATGACACTCTTTATCATTGTCATATTGCCACACATGATCATGTAGTTGACATCATATTTGTGGCAAGGCCACCATGCATAATTTTTCATACATGTCACTCTTGATTCATTGCACATCCCGCTACACCGTCGGAGGCATTCATATAGAGTCATATTTTGTTCTAGTATAGAGTTGTAAATAAATAGAAGTGTGATGATCTTCATTATTAGATCATTGTCCCGAAAAAAGGCCAAATAAAAAAAAGGCCAAATAAAAAAAAGAAAGGCAAAAAAGGAAGGCCCAAAAAAAGAAGGGGACAATGCTACTATCTTTTCTACACACTTGTGCTTCAAAGTAGCACCATGATCTTCATGATAGAGAGTCTCTTGTTTAGTTACTTTCATATACTAGTGGGAATTTTCATTATAGAACTTGGCTTGTATATTCCAATGATGGGCTTCCTCAAATGCCCTAGGTCTTCGTGAGCAAGCAAGTTGGATGCACACCCACTTAGTTTCTTTTGATGAGCTTTCATACATTTATAGCTCTATGGTGTCGTCCTTGTCGCGCAAGCGTGTGGGATTCCCGCTGTAGGGTGTTGCAATACGTTCATGATTCGCTTATAGTGGGTTGCGAGAGTGACAAAAGTTTTCCGAATCATGAATGTATTGCAACACCCTACAATGTTACAAACAATCCCCTATACTTGTGGGTTATCATACGATACATAGGACCCTGAGTTGCGTATACATGCCGGTCGGGACAACACGATGGTGACGATGGTGACGACGCTAATGGCGGAGCTCGACCAAAATGGTCGGAATTTCTCATCAAAGTTGTACAAGCGACTGTGGGCTTCGGGTGTTGGACGGCGTCGATGCATCGGTGGTCCCGGGGTCACGATCATTGGTCAATTCATTGTGCATCAACATGATGATGATAATGGACAAGGTCCAGGGCTCGGGTTCATCCTTACCTCAAGGAAATGGTAGTCGCGGCAGCGACGATGCTCTAGTGGTGCTGCACTTGCGTCATGGGGTTCATTTCGGCATGCACAACATGTTAGAAAGGTGTGCTAGAATGCGTAGAATGCGTAGTGCAAGTAGGTGAAAGGGAGGACTTGAGCGCTACTTGTCCTCGCCCGAATCGCTTGTATACAACGGCGGCGGGTCGATTCCTCACAACCTGGTGGTGATTAGGGTTGTGGTGTAGGGGCTTGTGAGGGGATTTTATAGGGGCAACACAGTCCTTGGGGCTTTGAGGCATGTTGGACGTGGGAACATGCGCCATGACTAGCTCGCGAGCGTGCCCCAACTTCTTAGCTGGAGGTTGAAGGCGACCTGGCAGGCTCGGGTGCGCTCTTAGCCGTTGGATCTTCATAAGACTGGACGGTTGCGACTTAACATGACTGTGCGTACCAATTTAGCTAAGCGTCTCGGCCGTGGTCCTAAAGTGCAGGGCCCAAAGAACAATAGCCTTTCTCTATTTATTTTTGCAGATTTAAACTATTGATTTGAATTGAATTTAAATATTATCAATTCAAACCTTGAAAATCCAGAAACTTGCATAAAAATACCAGGGCTATTATAGATCATAGGAAAAAAAATCTATCCCCAATACATTTAAAAAAATCATTTTATGCAAGTGAATTTAATATGGACTATTTAATAAATCCCTAAAATGAATTAGGGTTTATAAATTGCTAGATTAATTCCTAAAAATCCAAAATGCATTGAAAATATGATATGCATCATGATGGGTTCATATCCAAATTGTAAAATTTTGGATGTGACACCACCCTACGTACGCCAAGCTAATGGCTAGGTCATGCTATGTGTACCTCAAGTTGAAAATGTCAAGTCCAATGGGGTCATCACCGTCTAGGTGATTTTGAGCGCTCCAATGAGTACAATGTCATCAATGTGAATATTGTAGAGTCACTTGGCCCAGCCCATAAGGGCCATGCGGACTTGACATCATCCCCACCTTCCTCTAGTATCTCACTAGCAGTCCCTTGTGAGTGCGGCACACACCTTTTTCTTTATATCGGAATAGGGCACATACTATTACCACTACATTCCACACCACCGGGCGGTTGGCCCTTCATGCCGAGCCTTCCTCCACCGCCAACTCTACGTCGTCGTAACCAATTTCAACCAGACATACATGCTCACTGGTACTTGATGTCAGTATAGGTAGGTCTCTGTGGGTCTTGGGCAAGACGACTTCGGATCACACGTGAAAGTGCTTCGAAAGGCATGCTGACACTCAATCATGTAGTAGTGCTAGCACGTCACTTGGCTCCTCGGCAAATAAGTGATTTTATCCCTTATAAAAAGAAAACGGATTCTTGAAGTACCTAAGGAGCTAGTCACCATCCAGAAGTCGGTTGACACTCAGCAGCCTCCGCCGAGCAAGAGGGTACTACCGAGTCTTTTTTTTCTAATCGTCCAAGGACCAAGAAAGTCCATGTCCACCCTGAGGACCTGTCCAAGATGTGCTGGATCGGGACCGAACTTGAGTCCCAATAGAAAAGTGCACTCGTTGATTTTCCCCGTAAGAATTGGGATGCCTTTGCATGGAAGCCATCTAACATGCTAGGTGTTCCAATGGATTTCACAAGCACTCCCTCAATGTCATGAAAGGCGCAAAGCCGGTCAGGAAGACTCTTCTGTAGATACACGCAGGACCATCAAAGAAGAGATCGCAGGACCCCTCAAGTCTAGATTCATCAAAGAAGTTCTTCACCCGAATTGGTTCGTAAATCCACTCATGGTTCATAAGAAGATGAATAAAAGGGAGGATCTCTTGACTAACTTTGCTGAGACATTCGCCAATAAGCAGATCAACATGAAGCTCACCTTGGAGTAGTGTGTGGTCGGAGTCTCATTGGAAAGATACTCAGTTTCATCAATTCCAAGTGGGTACTCGAGGCAAACCTAGGTAAGATCGACACCATGTTGAAGATGGACAAGCCCAAGAATCTATAGGATGTCCAATGAAACATTAACCCCTCTACTACACCAGTGAGATCATTACCGAGTCAAAGAAATGCTACCCGCACCACCAAAAGCTTATCTAGGACGTGATCATAAAATGATGGATGGTTGTGATTGACGGTGTAGGGGGTGATGGTGTAGCAACAACGTGAGTAATGTGAACAGAACTCAAAACTCTAAAGGACTAGACCTAAGACCAACAGCTTAACAAACGATGCAGACGTAAACCTAACGATGCAATGCTCTAAAAAGAACATTTTGACGGGTCAGACTGTCTTGGACAAGATGATCTAACACTGACTTTTTTTGAATTTTTGTGTGGACCATAGGTATCAAATTAGATGCAATATAAAACTATAGAGAAATTGGAAAATCTCACTGAACAACTTGGAAATAGGATACTACTTGATAAGCACAAGGTGGGCCGATTTTTTTATGAGCTAGCATTGATCATGTTGGAGGAGACTTTGACGACATAACTACATCGAACAATCAACGTTGTGCCTTAGCAAATTGCTAAACTAACTTTGGTATAGATATTGAAGGTGTTGTAAACACAATCAAACTGAACACGAAGATCAATCTCGACATGCAACTGAAGAACTATCAATGATTTGAGGTTTGCAATGTGAATTGCAGATATAATATGAAGTACTGTATTAACACGGTGGGGTTCCGATGCCGCGTAATGCAAGGTCTCAATGACTCTTGTGTATATGACAAAGAGTAGCAAGCATTAAAGTGCCTTAGCCAATTGCTAAACTAACCTTGGTATAGTTATTGAAGGTGCTGGAAACACAGTCAAACTGATCACGAAGATCAATCTCGACATGCAACTGAAGAACTATCAATAATTTGAGGTTTGCAATGTGAATTGCAAATATAATATGAAGTACTTTATTAACACAATGGGGTTTAGATGCCACATAATACAAGGTATTGATGACTCCCGTTTATATGACAAAGAGTAGCAAGCATTAAATTCTAATCACACAAAAACTAAAACCTAAAATAATGCCATAAGAGGGTATTTAAGGATAGACAAGGGGGCGATCGACCATGCTAATGTGTGTGTGTCGGGGAGGGGGGGACGTCGAATCCAACCTTAAGTTAGTCTCCTTTCTAAAAAAGTGATCTAAAATACTTTGGCCCAAAACTAAGATGGCACAATGCCTATAGATGACTAAGGACAAAAAAGTGTCATCATGTATATTCTGTTTGTGTCCCTCGGGTGTCATCATAACGACTTGAAAGCCCTGAAAATATCACTTGAAGCTCCATCTTCGCTTCTTTTACGACTGATGCTATCGACAAGCTTGATCATACTCTATTTTGTGTCCCGCTGTCTGTGACCGACTCTTCAATCTTAAATAATACAAATACGTCTAATTTAGACAACATCATATTCTCATGAATAATAATGGAGGTTCCTAGAAAATGACAGTACCTCATAATTAAGTTGACGTGTGTGAGCTCTAGCCATTGTATCCGTGAAACCTGAGCTTGTGTAGGGGTGTGGTTGTAACTGTAGTATGGGTGTGCTCATCATTTTTCATCCATCTAGAACTCAGCGGACTCATCCGGTTTGAGAGAGAGGAGAAAACATATCTTACCATGGTGCTCCCAACGTTGGCATAGTCACATAAGTACAATGTTGGCTGCATACTTTTTTCGCGAATACGCAAAAGTGCGTATCATTTCATTGATAGGAAGGGGGTACAGGAGAGCCTTTTTGAGGGTGGGATGCTCAGCCCACACTAAAACCAATATAAACACCTATGCCAGCAAAAGATTTAGTCTGCGAGCACCAGCTCGAGCCCACGTCCGGGACTCGTCTTGAATAGACGCCAACAATGTGGAGATGGACGGGGTATCGCCGTCGAACACGCAATGGTTGTGGTGCTTCCAAATGCACCATGCGGTGAGCGTGGCAATGCCCTTGCGAAGGCCAGGGGGAACCAGCGATGGCCATCGTGCACCAGGTGAGGAAGTCTTCGTCACTGGACGAAGGTTGGATAGTGGCACGCACCCAGGCGAGCACATCATGCCAGATTTGCCTCAAGAAAGAGCAGCGAATGATGATATGCTGCATGGTTTCTTCGGCCTGATCGCAAAGGACACAACGGTCGTTGTGCGGCAGGCCATGCCGGGCAAGTCTAGCTGCAGTCCAGCAACGGTCGAGGTCGGCGAGCCAAGTTAAGATTTTGACTCGCAGGGGGACCCAACATTTCCATGTCAGCCGCCAGAAGGGGGCCGGGGTGGAGCCAGCGTACAAGGCCAGGTAGCAAGACGTGGCCGAGTACTTGGCAGAGGCCGTCCATCTCCAGTTCAGGCGATCGGGGGAGCTGGATAGCGCAATCGGCTGTAGCATTCTCCATAGGTTCACATAGTCGGTGAGCGCACCAGGGGTCAGAGCACCACGGAGGTCGGCGATCCAACTGCGATCGTGGAGCGCCTCCGCGACCGTGCGTTTCCGCCGGCGTCGTGGGACAAGGGGTAGGAGGGAGGGAGCCACATCAAACACTCTCTGACCATTGATCCAGTGGTCTGTCCAAAACCGGCAGGTCCGGCCATCGTCGACTTCCCAGGAGGTCGAAGCCCGAAATATAGCGGAGGCGTCATGGTCACTCGGGAGATGAAGATGTACCCAAGGCCTGGTGGGGTCGGTGCGTTGGAGCCACAACCAGCGCAATGCCTTAGCGGTATAGGTCCTGGATGCCGAGGCCGCCGAGCTCGAGAGGGCGGCAGACGCGCTGCCAGTTGACGGGGCCATGCCCACTCTGGATGTCCTTCCTGTCGTGCCAGAGGAACTCTCTGATGATGCGATTGACCTTCTTGAGCACCGGGGAGCAGATGGCGATGGAGACCATGATGTGTGAGGGGATGGCACATAACACATGGCGAACCAGGGCAAGGCGTTCGCCACGGGAGAGGAGGGTTTTGCGCCATGTTGACAGCTTCTTGGACAGCTTTTCAACGATGGGCGGTAGGGAATGCGATGACGGCTTCCGCACGGAAAGGGGGATGCCGAGGTAGATGATGGGGAAGCTCACCACGGCGCAGGCCAGCTCGCTCTGGATGCATGCGATCTCCTCTTCCCCACATTGAATGGGCATGGCCGAGCACTTCGAAAAGTTGGTGCAAAGCCCGGACGCCACCCCAAAGACTCGCAGAAGCTCACGGATGACCCGTAGGTCACGGGGGGAGGGGTGGCAGAACACGACGACGTCGGCGGCGTAGAGAGAAATGCTCGATGCGGCGTGGCGGGCTGTGAGACATTGCAGAAGTCCACACCGATGGGCATGCACAAGTAAGGAGTTGAGGACATCGATGGCCATCGTGAATAGCATCGGGGAGATAGGGTCTCCTTGCCGCAGGCCGCAGGCGAGGGTGATCGGGGGGCCGGGGGACCCGTTGATGAGGACGCGCGTGCTGGAGGTGGAGAGTAGGATGGTGATCCATTCGATCTAGCGCCTACCGAAGCCCAGGTGACGAAGGACGTCGATGATGAAGGGCCAGGAGACCGTGTCGAAAGCGCGCCTGATGTCAAGCTTGAGGAGCACACTAGGAGCCCGTAGGTTATGAAGTTGGCGAGCGGTCTGCTGGACAAGCATGAAATTATCATGCACACAGCGACCGGCGATAAACGCGCTCTGGTTAGTGGACACGAGCTGGCTCAGCCGAGGAGCGAGTCGAAGCGAGAGGACTTTGGCGATGAGATTAGCAATAAGGTGGATCAAGCTGATAGGCCGGTAGTCTGAGAGGGCGGAGGCGTCTTGTTTTTTCGGCAGGCGGGTGATGAGGGCCTCGTTGAGGCGCTGCAAGCTGTGCCCATTCATGGAGTAGAATTTTTCGAACACCTCGCAGATGTCAGCTTTGATCGTGTCCCAACAGGCAACGAGGAATTCCGAGGTGAAGCCATCGGGTCCCGGGGCCTTGCCGCGGGGGAGCGCCCGTATTGCTCGAATGATTTGTTCTTCCGTGAATGGATGCTCAAGATCGGCAAGGTCGAAGGACCGATCATCGATCCGGTCGAGGTCAAGGGAGAACTCCCGAGGTGAATATGATCCAAAGGGGGAGGAGAAGTGGTGGAACGCAGCTTCAGCCATGCCGTGTGCGTCATGGATAGTAGCGTTGTCAGTCCGCAGAGAGAAGATGCGATTCTTGTGCCGCTTGTGGGCTGCGTGGATCTTGAAGAACACAGAGTTGGTGTCGCCCTCTTTTAGCCATCTGAACCCGATCCGCTCGCGGGCAATGGACCTCTCAAGAGAGGCCAGCCCCAGATATGCGCGCTTGAGATTTCTGCGCAGCCATGTTTCCGAGGGGGAGAGAGGACGATAGTCTTGCGCCGCATCAAGTCGAGCAGTGAGCTCGCGCGCTATCAATAGCTGGAGTGAGATGTGACCGATGGTACGCGCACCCCAGCTCTGGAGGCGGCGCGCGGTGTGTTTCAAGTGGAGATAAACACGCCGAAAGGGGTACGGGTCATGGACGACGGCCCAAGCATCAGCCACAGTCTCCTGGAAGCCATCGAGTTTGATCCAGAAGCGCTCGAAGTGGAACCGTCTAGGGCCTGCCTGGAGTGGGGAGCAATCCAAGAACAGCGGGCAGTGATCTGAGACAGTTGTGGCGAGGCATCAGAGATGGGCATTAGGCTGGAAGATATCCCAGTCGGAAGTGCATAGGAATCTGTCATTGCGCACGAGGTAGGGGAGTCTTGCTTGTTGGACCAGGTGTAGCGGCAGCCATGCATGTAAACGTCTCGAAGCTCCATGTACGCGATGAATCGGCGGAAGCGACTCAAGGTGCGTCTGTTGATCCGGCCATTATTCTTATCTTCAGCAGAAGAGACGAGGTTGAAGTCACCTCCAAGAAGCCAGGGGCCGGCACAAGTCTCACGGGTTTCCTGCAAATCTTGGAGGAACGCAATCTTGTCGTCATCCTCCTACGGCCCGTAGACGCCGGAAATCCACCAAGGGTGCGCCCCGGTGGTAGTAGAAACTAGGGCGGTGACGTGGTGTTGTCCAATGTACGCGTTGGACATGGAGAGCTCATTGCGGTTCCAAGCTAGAATGATGCCGCCACGGGTGCTGATAGCCGGTAGGGCGAAGAAATCAGCGAAGCAAGGGCCAAGGGCCTCGAGGATGAGTGGTAGGGAGACCGTATCGAGCTTGGTCTCCTGTAGACACACAATGGTGGGGGAGACCGAAGTGATAACAGAGCGAATAGCAGTACATTTGGCCCTGCAGTTTAGACCGCGGACGTTCCAGAACACAATTTTAGGGTTACAATCCATAGGAGGGGGGGTCCCTAGGTAGAGGCGGAACGGTGCTAGTTCGCGGCAATGCCTCGCGCCGCAGCCGAGGGGGGGTCGCAGGAGGCCGAGGTGCCGGCGGGGATGTGCCAACCGTAGTAATCCGCGAAGGCCTGAACAACGTCCTCCACAAGGGGCTGCTCAAATAGCTTGTTGTAGCGTTCCATGGTAGCAGCGGAGATAGGCTCGCCGTCACGCACAAGGCCGAGCCGTAGCAGCATCACCCTCTTGGCTTTTGCCTCGGAGTTCAATCCACGGTCGTTTTTAGCGATCCGATGGCTCCTCCTGGGGGTAAAGTTGGGCGGGAGTGTGAAGAACCGGTGTGTCGCGGCGTTGGATCCCCACAATGAAATCCTGCAGAACGCAGTCGTCGGGGGCAGCCGAAGCAGTGCCTGCATGGTCCTGTGAGGCCGAGGCTAGCCGAGCCCCGACACTTGGCAGGAATGGGGTGGCCCCAGCGGACAGCTGGCTGGGGGAGCGCGTGCAAACCGCGGGGGGTGGTGGGGCAGGCGACGGGGAGGTCTCGGGATCCATCCCGATCTGTCGCGACACCCGGGGGGAGGGCGGGGCCATCGTGCCGGCAGGCGCCTCGAGATCTGATTCCGCATACAGCGAATCAGGGGAGGGGGAGATCACACCCTCCTGATCGGCTGACCGCCCGTTGGTCGGGGAAGTGTGGCCCGGCCCATCATCAGCCTTGTCCTGCAGCGGGGGTGGGTCCATGGAAGCCTCGCGAGCTGTGCGGTTGTAACGCCCGACCACACCCGCCGGTTGTCGTTATTCCTGGCGGGATCTAGACTGGCCTCACATATCAATACTAGTCTTTTCTGCGCACTTTGTCCTCACTCGTGCGCACCCGGGAGCAACTTCCCGGTCGGTCACCCATCCTGAAACTACTCCAAGCTGAGCACGCTTAACTTTGGAGTTCTATCCGAATGGGCTCCCGGAAAAGAAGGCATTCCTTATTGATATGAGTAGTCTATCATCGAATGGGCTCCCGGAAAAGAAGGAATTCCTTATTGATATGAGTAGTCTATCATCCCTAATAAGCTAGGCCATCACAGCGGTCGGGGGAGGGAGAACCATCAGAGTCTTGGTGGGGCCAGTAGGTCAGTAGCAGCGGCGCGGGGGCTGGCCGCGTGGGCCCAGCTGGGGCGGGAGACCGGGTCGCACCAATGGATCGGTGGTCAAGGTGGCTTTTTCCGGGGCCGAGGCGGCTTTTTGCATGGGCCCGGGGAGGCGCGTCAGCATGCAGCGGGTGGGCCCCCAAGATCCCATGCCAGTCAGTCGGTGGGGGTGGAGGACGGTGCCGACGACGAGAGCGCGGGCCGGCGTCAGAGTTGCCGGGGCCAGGGCGGTGCCGACGCGCGTCACCAGAGTTTCCGGAACGGCGCGGAAAATCATAGTGGCGCGGCCAAGCGGCAGGGCACAACGGCGACGGAGGTATGTCGAATGGGTTGCCATCGTCAGAGGGGGATGGCGCTGGCGGCGCCGGAGCAGGCAGGCGGAAATCCGTGGAGTGTGTCACGTGGATGGTCACTGGATAACGCAGGACCCCCAGCGCGAAGCGCTCCGCGATGTCGGGGTTGACACCGGGGAGCACCGCGTCCTGCTCCGGGAGGTAGAGATCGGAGGACCGAGGAATCGTGTCTGGGTTGGGAGTTCACGTCGAGAGGCGGAACACATACATGTCGGCGCCGCTGCTGGTCTCGGGGGCAAGCTCATCCACCTTGCAGAACCGCGCGAGCAGAGTCACCGCGGACGAGCGGTGCCAGCCGTGCTCAGGAATGCCAAAGATCTCCAAGTCGACCTTGAACCGGAGAGAAACCTCCTGGGTGCAGGCGAGGCGGCACCAAGGGTGCATGAGGAGGCGGAACCGCGGCCCACGAACAGCATCGGCAGCCACCCGGGCACGGTCCTCCATGTTCCTGAACCGGATCAAGAACTGCGTCGGGCCGCGCTAGTGGACGGAGAACTCATCTGCGGGGATGTCGAAGCGCCCGCTGATCAGACCCGTGACATCAGTGCAAGAGATGCTAGGGCGGTGGCCGGCAACCGTGGCGACCAGGGCACGCTGGAGCGCGGTCTCGGCGGCATCGATCTCGTCAGAGCGCTGGAGGAAGCACGTCGCAGTGGCCGGATGGAGGGAGGGGTGGCCGGACATCATGGTGGGAGTGCCCGAGGAGGAGGACACCGCAGCAGAGGATGACGACGATGAGGGCCACGAGGGTGGCACCGAAGGCGAGGGCGAGGGAGAGGGCCGTGGTGGCGGAGCCGCGGCCAAGGACGTGGATGAGGAGCGCGGGAAGGGGGCCAGCGAAGGGGTCGGTGAGGCCTGCCCGGAGGACACGGGGAGGCCGGAACCGTTGACGCTGGGCACCGAGGAGGAGGGCGCCGCGCGTGGATGCTTGGCCGGGCCTGGTCAGGGGAGGGAGGCGCGAGGCACGGTGCAAGCACGCGCCTTGTGGCCCGAAAAACCTGCACCGCCGACAAGGATGTCCTTGCGGCAGTCCACGAGCGGGTGGCCGGGGGAGAGACAGCGGGGGCATCCGCCGCTGGTCGCGGCCGGGGAGCGGGGATGCGGGGGCGCGTCGGAGCGGCACGGCCGTGGACGAGGTTGACGCGGATGCTTCCGACGGTGATCCCGGGCCACCAGCCACGGCTCCTCCGGTGGCGGGGTGACGCGATGGATCTCCGACCGTGGTCCGGGCCGGCGAGGTGGAGTGAGGCCGGCCTGCAAGTCGCCAGCGGGAGGGGTGGGGGAGGCGAGGACGGCGTCGCGGTAGGAGGACGCCACCGAGCCAGATCCAGCGGAGGAGGGGCTGGAAGCCAGCCAGCGCGGCACTGGGTGCGGTCCGCCGGGGGAAGGAGGGGAGATGTCCATCGAGGGAGCCGGAGCCGGGGAGGCGGCCGGCGAGGTGGTGTGGGTGGCCGCCGGGGCCGGAGTGGCCACCGACACGGCTAGGCACGGGGGCGGCGGGGAGCGGGGAGCGGGCACACGCCAGAAAGTATTATCATGTTGGCTCCATACTTGAGTTTGTTCTCCATAGTATTGCACGTGTATTAGGTGTTATTTACTACTTCAATGCAACTAAATGATTTTTTACGGTTCCATGGCAATGCACAAACGTTATGCTAGTATCCAACATGTAATGAACCCTGTGAGTGGGCGTATAAAAGCCCATGACGCAAAATTGAATCCTCGCCCTAACTATAATAATACTATAAAAAAGAAACATGAAAGCAAACATGTTGTGTGCATTAACTTCAAAAAAGAAAGAAAAACATGAGGTGTGCATTATTTCAATACAAATTGACAAAGTTGGCAGTTGAAAATTAAAGCAAGTAAAAGTAGTCAATCTTACATAAGCATCAAGCAAACAAATGATTTTCCCAAACTTTTTTAGAACCGGGCTTTACCCCTTTCCATTGCATAGAACGGAAATACAACCAGTTCCAACTGAAAAAGTCAGAGGAAGGGGAGAGGTATAGCGAGTTCTAGCACTGCCAGGAAACCCACCACACTCGCTCGCCATCGAAACGAGTGTTATGGGGCGAAAACCTAAGCAGCACAACACAAGTTTTTAGCCTATTACAGATCCAATAGAGAGAATTCAGCCAAGATGAAACTAAAGCAAAATGCAGCACTCCAGCACATCAGCACTCCAGCAGAAGAAGTAGATGACTCCTCCAAAATCCGTCATGAACACTGGGAGGGGTCTCGACAGCATCACGCCCCTTGAATTGGTTGCTTAGCAGCTTCACACATCGCCATCAGCTGCATTGTACTTGCCCTGATCATCTCCACTCCAGAACGCAGCTCCCCGGCGGCATCTCCCTGTTGTAGACCTGTCCAGTGGAGTAGGAAAGAGCATATGGAGAACACAATCTCAAAAGGAGTCTTGATTTGTTTCTTTTCAAAAGTAGCGCGGTTTCGTGCCAGCCAGATGGCCCAACAAGTGGCAGCTAGGCCCATCGTGTAGAAGATTTTCTTTCCAGGAAGAAACTTATGGCTCCAAACGAAATATTGTCAATAGTTCCTTGGGCATCTGTTAGTGCCAAGAACCACCCCTATAGATCACCACACAACTTTGGCCACCGGACAGGTAAAGAAAAGGTGCTGGGAAGTTTCCAGTTCATTGCAAAAAGAACAACAGGGGTTGCCTGGCCAGTTTCTTTTCTTCATCACATGCCTAGTAAGTACCGCATCCTGCGACAATTGCCACAAGAAGATTTTGATTTTGAGAGGGATTTTGGCTTTCCAAATCCATCTGTAATGGCAACCACTGAGAGGTTTTTCCAGCATTTTATAAATTGATTTAGTCGTAAACTTGCCATTCTGATTTAGGCCCCTGAAGACTCGATCGCTATTCTCATTTAGCGGGATGTTCTCAATATCAGCACGCATAGCTTCCCACTGTTTGCACAGCTCAGGGGTAAGTATGCGTCTGAAAATGGAGACATTGTTCAACTCATTCTTTCTACCCAGGACGAGCTCCGGGTGATTGCAGATCTCAAACAGACGCGGGAAACGGTCTTGAAATGGGGGGAGCCCATTTATAGAGTCTTTCCATATTCGGATAATATTACCATCTCCAATCTCAACTTTCCTGCCCATCATATATATTTTTTTGACCTTCAACAAAGCTTTCCAGCAAGGAGAGTCGGAAAATCTAGGTACTACATCCGCAACAGTTTTGTTGCGAAGATACCTAGCACGAACAATATCCTGCCACAATCCCTTTTGAGTTTCTAATTTCCACCACCATTTAACCATCAAGCTAATGTTTTGCCTCCGGAGGTCTTTTATGCCTAGACCTCCTTTGTCTTTGGATCTACAGATTCTACTCCATTTGACAAGGTAGTATCTCTTTTTCTTGTTACAACCTTGCCAGAAGAAACGTCGTCTATGTTTATCAAGCTTTTCAATGAAAGTTTTATTCATGAGCCACATAGACATGTGATAAAGAGAGATCTGAGTAACTACCGAGTCAAGTAAGGTGTGTCTACCCCCCATAGAAGCAGCATTACCAATCCAGGCTTCAAACCTTTTCAAGTATTTACCAACTATGAACTCCCAGTCAGATCTCTTCAGGTTAGCATATCCGATAGGCATACCCAAATATTTGAGTGGGAAGCTGCCAACTTCGTAGTTAAAGATTTCTGCATACTTGCTGACAACTGATTCATCCCCACCCACAGTAAGTATTTCGCTTTTTTGGAAGTTTATTTTGAGGCCAGACATCAATTCAAACATATACAACAGCAACTTTAGGTTAACTGCCTTGTCCACATCATCCTCTATGCAGATGATAGTATCATCTGCGTATTGCAAAATTGCTACTCCATTAGGGATAAGATCAGAAGCTAGTCCCACAATCAGGTTATTTTTTTGAGCATTCATAATCATCTTGGTGAGGCACTCAACAGCCAGATTGAATAGAAAAGGGGAGTGGAGGTCTCCCTGACGAACCCCTTTTTTGCTCTGGAAATATGGGCCAACACTGTTATTAAGTTTTATACCGACAGTACCATTATAAAGGACTTGTTTGATCCAGCCGCACCAAGTATCATTAAAACCCCGCATCTTGTGGCATTCTAGTAAAAAAATCCCAGTTAACCTTGTCATATGCTTTTTCTAAGTCTAGCTTAAGAACGATCCCCACTTTCTTCTTAACATGAGTATAATTGAGAATTTCATGAAGAGATAGAACTCCGTCCATAATATTTCTTCCTTTTACAAAGGCATTTTGGACAGGGCTAATGAGTTTGTTAGCGTAAACATAGACACGTCGGTCCAGGACTTTAGTGATCAATTTATACGGACACCTGAGGAAACAAATCGGTCTAAACTGCTGGATCCTCTCGGCTCCAGCCACTTTGGGCAGCAAGGTAATAATACCGTAGTTAAGTCGTTGGACATCAAGTGTCCCTTGATGGAAGTGCTTAAAGAGCATCATTATGTCGTCCTTGACAATATCCCAACAAGCCTGATAAAATTCAACAGGAATATTATCAGGACCAGGTGCTCTGTTCGGAGGCATGTCAAACAAGGCTCCCTTAACCTCCATTTCTGTGAAATCACGGCATAGGTCTGAATTATCCTTATCATCTAGTTTTTCCTCATCAGTCCAAGTATTGGGGTCAAGGTGAATTCGATTGCCCGGGGCTGGGCCAAAAAGTTCTTTGTAAAAGCTAGTAGCATGGGCAATCAAATCGTCCGTGCCTTCAATCATAGTTTCACCCATCTTCAGAGACTGGATTGTGTTTTTGCGTTTACGCCCATTTGCAATCTTATGATAGTACTCCGTATTCAGATCCCCTTTGAGTAACCAGCGCTCATGGGACTGTTGGAGCCAGAAAATTTCCTCGTTCACTAATAGCTCATGTAATTCAACACTAATATCAATTTTTCTACTATATAGGTCAGCTGGTAAAACGTCTACTTCTTCTAGTTCCTCTAGCATGGATAGTTCCATGCGAAGTTCCTCCTTCCTTTTTTTATCGTGGCCAAATCTATCCGACCCCCATCCCTTGAAGTAAGTTTTGAATCTCTTCAGTTTGATATTCAAGACATCTATAGGATCGTTCGAGATAACCTTCCTGGCACAAATTCTCCCAACAATGGGCAGGAATTTTTCATCTTTGATCCAAGACAGGTCAAAACGAAATTCTCGGGGTTTCGGAGCTTCCCGTCCTTCTTCCCCAGAAGATAGTAGAAGAGGGTTGTGGTCAGAAATTTCCCGGACCAATTTCCTCACAGAAACAAGTGGGAAAATATCCTCCCAGCTTTCAGACGTAAGAATACAGTCCAACTTTTCTAGGGTGGGATGGGCCTGGTTGTTACTCCATGTATATTTACCCCCACTTATATGGATTTCCCGTAGAGCTAGGGTATTGATAATAGAGTTAAACAGATCAGAAGACTTGTGGTTCACCATTTTCTTGTTTTTCTCCCCAGAATGTCTCAGAATGTTAACCCCCCCCCCCCCACAACTATGTAAGGAACACTCATTTTGTTGCCAAAGGCAGCAAGTTCAACTAAGAATTCTTCTTTGAATTCATCATGCGCCGAGCCATAGACTACTAACAGCCCCCACTGGGTACTCTTTTTTCTATCATGAAGAATCATTTGGATAATGTATTTACCCCTAGTGCAAGAAACTACATCCAGGGTATCCTTCCTCACCCCACATAAAATGCCCCCAGATTTGCCTATAGAAGGTATCCAATTCCAATAAAAAATGTCAAAAGGGTCAATTCTCCTAAGACATTTAGAAGTGAAGTCTCTTTTCATGGTTTCCTGTAAACCTAGAAAGTCCAGAGAATGATCACTGATCATGTCTGAGAGGCAGGTGGCCATTCCTTTCTTGCCCACCCCCCGACAGTTCCAAATGAGACCTCTCATTTGGAACGCTTTTTATGGAATTTGGAGCGAGTAATCCTACCAGGAGGCGGGGTAGGATTACATAATAGATCTTTTTCCGAGGTATTCTTCTTCTGATTCCTAGTCACAGGCCTAGAAACCTTGACAGCAAATTTGTGTTGATTTTTCTTTTTGGTTTTAACAGAAGATATGTGTTCATATATATGCTCCTCCTAGTCCAGCCAGTCTAAATTCACTAGCGTATCCCTACCCAAACCATCAACAGCAACAAGATCACAAAGATCCTGATCTGTTGTTTCACTCTTTCTTTTATCTTCTACCCCCCCCCTAACACATTCAAGCTCTCTAATAATATCAACAGTAGTAAAATCATCATCAGGGATGTATACCCCCATCTTACTAGCTCTACTAATCTGCTCATTATTAGATAGAACATGAAAGGGGTTTCTATGGGCGGGAGATTTAGTACCTTCCAGATATTTTTTGTTACCGAGTTTCTTGGCTCTTTCCTCCACCTTATCCTGCATGCCGGAGGCATTACGCTTGCTGAATCTAAGCGGAGCTTCAGGTGCTAACGGAGGGGTAAAGATGATATCCTCAAGACATTCAGAAGATGGGAGTTGTACCATGTAGTCACTTGAGATCTTCAGTCCAGGGTCCACTTCTCCAGTAACCTCCACAATCTGAGAAGAATCAGTGACAATTGGATACAAATCAGAATTTATAGCAGGGGGAGATCTATTCACCTGAATGTCTTGGGCAGCAATCCCAGCAACACCAGGTCCCCTGATAGTAATCCAATTAGAGGAGTCCACAGCATTCTCTCTCATTTTCTCTTCATTCTCTCTTTGCATTGTTTCAATGAGTAGAGAATTGTTAGCATCACTTTCAGAAGATATAGAATCGATTTTCTCATCGTCCAGTAGGTGACATGCCTTACCACCACGATAAGAATCCTTAAAGGCCCCATGGTCTGCAGATTTAGTATGCGATTCATCCTTATCATGATCAGAGTGTTTTCTCTTAGGGGTATTGTCAAGTTTAGCTCTATCATCGAGAACAGGATCAAGATCAACAGTTTCTCTCTCAACAGGGTTCCTAACCAACACTTCTTCCACCTCATAAGTGAATCTGTAAAAACGTCCAGCCAGAACTCCTTCAGCAAAGGCAGGGAGTTGAGCTACAAATCGACATCCAATTTTAGCGCGAACTGAGGATGGGCGATTTATAGTAGACATGTCTACTTCCAGAGTAACCCCAACTAAACCTCCTGCATAGGCTACAGTTCTATCACATCATTTATTGGGTGGAATCTTCCCGATCCTAACCCACGCGATCTCCAATAGCCCCTCAGAGTCAATTTCCTCAGACCAAGGAGAAAATTTGACGCTAACACCACATTTTTTCAGTTTAATGTTTTCAACAAACAAGGCCCTCTCTACTTCCCTTGGGTTTGGCATCCTCATAACAAATTTTTGAGGGGCAAATAATCTGGCAGAACAACGCCATCCTTGCCCAACATAGACACTCAGTTCATGCAAAATATCTTTGGTTTGAGCAGATCCATCAGTGATAGTAACTACAACATTGTAAATATTTTCCCTAGCTTGCCTATCCACACTGTAATCGGGAATGTAAAAGAACCCTTGCCCCTTAGATTGGAAAGCACACATCACAGGTGTGTGATCCCAGGGGAAGAACTCAGTACAGATCACAGAGAGATGGCCTTTTTTCTTGCAGCGCTCGCAAAGAGCTTGTGGGCACCTAACAGTAGGGTGACCACGAGTGTTGCAGATCTGGCAAACATCATAGGGAGGAATGATATTACCAGTAGGGGGAGGCATCTCATGATTCATGGAGAGGGTGTTGTTCTTGTCGAATGCGCGAGGGGCCTTGCCGTTGTTGTTGTCCCCTCCGCGCCTCTCTTGGTAGTTGGAGGACAAACCTTGCAGATCCCCGGCCGCCATCGGCGCATGAGGATCGTGTAGGTCACCACCACCTCCATCCCATCGAGACTGCTGAGCTCGAGTCGCCTGCAGCCCACCAGCCAACTCCTCCCACTTGTCAAAGCCAGGGTCGCCGGATCCAGAGGCTTGGGTCATGGAAGAACTCCCCGCCTCCGTCTTGCGCTTCCAAACATGGGAGTCGATCCCACGACCTCGCCCGCGGTCGAAACGCCCAGCACCACGGCCATGGCGGCCCGCACCAAACCCATCCCCTCTCATCTCAACAGGCGTGCGCTCTTTGGATTTAACAGGGGGATTTGTAGGGGAGATGAAGAAACTACTTGAGCAAAAGATCTGGTGTCGCCATGGATTTTGCCTTCCCACCAAGAGAAATCTGGATGAACCCTAGATGTGACTAGAGGGGGGGAGCACCAGAGGTGGGCGAGACTCTCGTCAAGATCCAAAATGGGGGAAGGGGCAGCGGCCGCACGTTTAATACCCGCGGTGGTCCCAGAAACCCTAGGTCCAGCGCTCTCATGGCGGTCGGATCCCCCATTACCCACGTGACGAGCATCCAAGACATGATCGACCGGTCCGCGACCTAAAATCCCAGGTCCATCCGACATAGGTGGCGGCCGGCGTTGCTCGACCGGGTTTATGCGTCCGTTCACAAAAAACGAACCAGGCCCTTTGCTCGTACCCGGCCGGTCGAACGGCGGCGTTCCACCGTCGGTAAATGCGCATCGCGCCGGCATACGGTCACAAATCCTCGCAAAATGGCAGGGAAATGAAACCGTGTCTCCGATGTCAATGGACTCACCAGATCTGAGGAATCGCGCGTCCACCGTGCAGCCGCTCGAGTCGATGAGCACGATCCGGAGCGCCTCTCCGCGGAGCCAAAGCTCGTTGTCATTGAGAGAAACTTGCCGCGCGTTCACCAAATCCGCCGCGAAACGAACACGTCAGTACACGTCGCTCGCCATCTAGTCGCCGACGGGCAACGTAGAGGGGCCGAGGGACAAGCGCGGCGACCGCAGTTCGGTCGCAAGCGGCGCGGATGCGCGGGCGGCGCGGCGGCCGCGGCGCGGTCACGCAGGCGGCGCGGCGCGGTCTTTTGTTGTTGTATAGGTTTTTTGTTGCTGTATTCGCTGAGTCCTGAGACAGAGAAGAAGAAAAAGAAAAGGCACGGTTTTGTGGTAACCAACTAGATGGCCACCCACCTCTGCAATCAAACCACTCCAGTGCTGCCAAACCAACGTGCCAACTGAACCAAAGCGTCTCGAAACAAAAGACTACTCAAAGAGGGCAGAGCAACAAGGAGGAAGTAAAAAGCGGAATCCTGCCAAACCGAGCGAGCTCAGCCTAGCCCACGCCCCTCGTGCGCGTTTCCGCCTGATTGATACTATAGTCGAAAGGAGTACTACTGTACAGTGAAATGTCCAAACCGAAAGCCAGAACGTCACGACGGAATTCATTTACTATTGTTGGCCATGGCCGCTGGGCTGTTGCGCGTCGCCCTCTTCCTCATCGCCGCCGCCGCGACCTGGGCGGCGGCGCTAGACGACCCGGCGGGGCTTCTGCGACGGGCCAAGGAGGCGGAGTTCATGGACTGGATGGTGGGGGTGCGCCGGCGGATCCACGAGAACCCTGAGCTCGGCTACGAGGAGTTTGCCACCAGTGAGCTCGTGCGGCGCGAGCTCGATGCCATGGGGATCCCCTACAGGCACCCCTTCGCTGTCACCGGCGTCGTCGCCACCGTCGGCACAGGCGGCCCGCCCTTCGTTGCCCTTCGGGCCGACATGGACGCTCTCCCTATGCAGGTTCTTCTTCTGTTTTACTCTTCGGATTGTACTCAACTTTTATGCTTGTATTTGGCCGTCGCTTTTAGCTTTGCTGCGTCCAGTAGATGAAAATTTCTTGGTTCTATATTGCGACCGCTGAATTTCAGGATTTGCTCAGCGCCACTCATTAACTTTGGAGGGGAATTGTTCTTGTTACGCTCGGCAACTATTTCTATATATTAGCAAAGTAAGTTTGCAATAAATAAGTAAATAAATCAGGATCTCCTAAACGAACCCTGATGGGCCAGTAGACCTCTCAGCACTAGTTTGTGAGAGGTCATATATCAACATAGGAGGATAGAGAATCGTATCCCAAATTAAGTCAGGTGGCTTGATATCTTTGAAATTGACCGCGGGGAAATGCTTGCCAGTTTTCGGTACAATTAAACTTCTGAGTCTGGATAGATGGCTTGAGGCAAACACTCCTTTTCTTATTAAAAAGAGGGACATACACTAGCAGTCCTAGTCATAGCTAGTTCCCTAGGCTTTTGACCAGGATCATACAGTTGTAGGTTTATGCTTATTGTGGGAATGAAACATGTGATTAGCCTATATGCATGTATATAACAGTAAAGCTAATCTTCAAGCTTGTCTTGTGTGGCGATGAGACAATTATGCCATATTGTTATACAAGTAGATAATAATTTTGGGAGCAATTATTATACACATTTTCTTGAAGAGGATAGCATAATTGCTATTCCCAGTTACCGGACACTTGTTGTATTTATTTGAATTACTTGTTGGTGCTAATTTAAGCATTATAAGCATCCTCTGTCTGCACTCAAGTATGATTAGGCTGTATTTGACTACCGCTTTATCTATTTCAAGGATCATGTTACTTATGATACCCATGTGTCTTTCTTCAGGAAAGCGTGGAATGGGAACATAAGAGCAAAGTGCCTGGGAAGATGCATGGATGTGGCCATGATGCACATGTTGCTATGCTATTGGGTTCTGCTAGAATTCTTCAGGAGCACCGTGACGACTTGAAGGTTAGTAAAGAAGCTCTTTTTGGATTGTAAAAAGCGTTGTAATTTTCTCATTTTACAATGAAAAGCCGCAGGACGATGTGAAATTTCTCTTTAACGCTGAAAGGGTGCTTGAAGGTTGATAGTTAAATATAGATTCATCATTTTGTTGTTGCTTTGAGTTTAAAAGGTAGTAACTTTGCAAATAAATAAATGAAAATGCAATCACAAGATCAGTATATCTCAACACTCCACGTGCTTTATTTTCATGTACTTCTTCTTTCATTTCTTGTACAAATCATCTGTTTACTGGATTAGAACTTTGTTTGAACTAAATTATAACAATTCGATGTTCATGTCATTTTTGGTGGTATATATTAACTTATATGGTTCAGAAACTACCCGATTCTTAATGCTGGCCATGGTAAATGAGGTTTCTGTTTGATTAAAATATACAGGCGATAAAATTTTGGTATTTCCTCTATGTCCACTCCAGCACCGATGTTTCCTGAACTACTTGGAGATTTTGCCAAAGGGCAAGTGCAATGTTTTTTGTTTCTTTTTCCTAACACTTCTTCTCAAGAGATGCATAATATTGGCGATTCACTGTTTCACATTTCAAATCATCCTTCACATTAGCAGTAATATGAATACATACGTAATGTGCATTCGGTTCTCCAATAATTGATTATGCAGCTTTGTTCAGACATCATACAGCTAGTCAAAGGATAGTTTGGTCCCCACTTCCCCTCAGATCAGTTATGTACAAACTGAACCATGTGGCTGCCTATATATCAATTATGTCAAGATCTCACAATCCTTGGCCAATTTTTTTTCCTATCTTGCAGGCATCAAATTTTATTTACCTGCAAAATTTGATGTTACAAACGCCATGTTGTTTGTTTACTGTAGGGTACTGTAGCCCTTCTTTTCCAACCAGCTGAGGAAGGTGGTGGTGGAGCCAAGAAAATGGTAGAAGTCGGAGCTCTGGAAAACATAGAGGTCATGTTTGGACTTCATGTAGCTGACAGTGTGCCTATTGGTGTGCTGGCATCCAGACCTGGGCCTATAATGGCAGGGAGTGGATTTTTTGAGGCAGTAATAAGTGGAAAGGGAGGGCATGCTGCACTTCCTCATCACACTATTGATCCGATACTGGCTGCATCCAATGTTATTGTAAGTCTTCAGCAACTTGTTTCCCGAGAAGCTGACCCCTTGGACTCACAGGTGCTATTCAATCCTTGAGCTACTTGATTTATTTAATGACTGCTACTTTATTTTTTATATGGCTTACATAGTTTTCTTTATCATGGCTATGTGATTTAGATAGCTCATTTCGTGGAGTTTGCATAGATCATTTTGACCCATTTTTTGATACTCAAAACGTGTCAGGATCCTGAGGATTAACATGCCCATACCTATTAAATAGTTATTTGTTCTGATTTACTGCAGGCTAACTAATCACATGCTAACATGGAAGCCTGTCTACTTCTAATATACCCAGAATTATGACCGTAACTACCAAAATTTCTTCGTTATCTAGTATCTGAATTCACTTTTTTTTTGACTTACACTCCTGAACTGTCTGTCTAGCATATAGCATTATGATTTCATAGATGAAATGATTTTCTGCACATTACAGTCCTATTATATGGATTGTCTTCATAAAACGTTCCCCTTGTCATGTTTCACACGCTCTTCCAGTCGGCTGCCTTTAGGCTATAGATATTTGTTATATGGTAAGTGGTGATAGCCCTAGTCATTCCTTTAGCATTGCCATATTGTTTTGGGGGTCCCATTTGCCCGTAATCATTCCTGTGTACCCCAACATCTCATTACCCTCCTTTTTGATGGCTTTATTCTGCAGGTAGTAACGGTTGGAAAGTTTCAAGGTGGTGGAGCCTTCAATGTAATCCCTGATTCCGTGACAATAGGCGGTACCTTCCGAGCTTTTTTGAAGGAGAGTTTTAATCAATTGAAGCAGCGAATTGAAGAGGTAACAACATTATAACTTGGGAATTGTGTGTTGTTTATGTGCCATTACCGTATGATTTGCTCTTGAAAAGATGAAGAAACAAAATTGACTTAAAGGAGTACGGTTGGTGCTTGAATTCCTTCGTAATTTTTTTATAGTTATGCTTACTATCAAAATGCAAGTCGAGGACTCACACTATCTGAATCGAAGATAACTAAGGCATAAACCCATGTGTTGGTAGGAGAGCTCAATAAATTTTGTTGAAAGATTACTTGAAACACGTTACAATACATCAGCGCCTCCAAATAATAGGAGGTCCTGATAATTGAAGGGAAGTGTTAACATTAACTTTGCAAATTGACTTAATACAGTGCTGAAAATTGACATCTCTAGAAGAGTCAAGATAAAGAAAAAATAATGTATAATCAAGGAATATTGTTTAATGCATATCTGATGGTTGGTGTAGTTCGAGGCGAACAGACTGCCGCTGTCGATTGTACTATTTATAGAAGTAAAATGATTTCACAGTACAATTTGTACAAAGTGTTACAGCAGCTCGGCCTGTAGCTGCCTCTCTCAGTTTCGCACTATGATCAAGGATAATCATAACCAAATGAGCTGGTGGTCAGTCTGTTGCCTGATTATTATATACTCCCTCCGTCCCAAAATAAGTGACTCAACTTTATACTAGCTTTGTACTAAAGCTAGTACAAAGTTGAGTCACTTATTTTGGGACGGATGGAGTACTACTTACCTCTGTAACTAATGTAAGACGTTTTTGCAGTTTTAACTGCAAAAACGCGAACCGCAAAAATGTCTTATATTTAGGTACAGAGGTAATACTTCTTTAAATTATGAAAGTTGCAGTGTTGAACCATTTGGATTATGCAGAAAGGAAGTGCTTCTTGCTGCTTATTTTATCATGAACGGTCAAAGTTGATATCGCTAAAAAAAAACAGACTCAAGGATCTGCAGTTTAAATTTCGTTTGTTTAACTTCGAAGAAATTTTTTTTTGTCTCAGGTCATAGTCACACAGGCATCTGTCCAGCGCTGCAGCGCAGTTGTGGACTTCCTTGACAAAGATAAGCCTTTCTTCCCTCCAACAATCAACAATCCTGAGCTTCACGATTTCTTTGCGAAGGTGGGCAGTGAGATGGTTGGCCCCAACAACGTGAGAGAGAAGCAGCCACTGATGGGTGCCGAGGACTTCTCCTTCTACACGGAGGCCGTTCCCAAGACATACTACTACTTCGTGGGGATGCTCAACGAGACTCGTGGACCGCAGGCGCCTCATCACTCCCCCTACTTCACTATCAACGAGGATGCACTGCCCTACGGTGCGGCCATGCAAGCATCGTTGGCTGCTCGCTATCTGCTTGAGCACCAGCACGTTACCGCTGCTAAGGTGGAACCTCGCGACGAGCTGTAGATGGTGTTCGTGTTGAATGAAACGGTGGAAGGACAAGGACATGCGCAGCAATTGTTGATTAAAAAGGAAAAAAAAGGTAAGGCTCTGGGCCAAATGAAGCTGACTTGTTCGACGAGGACCTCTGTATCGGCAGGTGATTATGCAACTGTTTGTACATAATTTCCTGATTTCAGCGCATTCCAAGCGAGCAGATGACCTTGTGACAGCATTGTGTTGACGCTCAAAAGTGGCACAATCATAAAAATTGCTTTAATCTATGTCAATACTTCAAACTTATGATTGGAAGTCACCATGAGATGTCTTTCTTTGAGAAGATCAAGATGGATATGAAAGTGGTCTAAAACGGAGTCCGGATGCAAAAGTTATGACGAGTTCAGAGATGCTCATGATAACACCAGATTAAAGAATGGTTTGAAACCCAATTAAGATGACTTCAAATGGAAAAAGTTTCAACATGAAAGTTGTGCGTCTTGTTGAAACGGTCGGTTTTGATATAAAAATCGTCTCAATCCGAGTTCGTATGCAAAAGTTACAACCATCCGAACACAGCTCTGTCATAGAGCCATAAGTGGCGCGCCTCATCAACCATGTGTCTGATAGGTAGCGTGAATAACAGCCTGTATTGCGTGACCGTTTTGGCTTAGAAGATGGCTTCAAATCGAAAAACGTTCAACATGAAAGTTTTTCGTCTCGTCGAAACAGTCAAGATTGCTTTTGAGCTCTTTTCCATCCGAGATCGTTTACCACCTCAAAAATTACCCGCAAGGTACAGCCAGTTTAAACCGAACAGTTTTGGAAAGTTCGGACAAAACCAATCCGAATTTGGCTAGGGTTTTGGACGTGAATCCAAGCCTTTTCCTTGCACGAGAAGTCCAGCCGCCTCTTATATACCTAAGGGGTGACGGCCGATTGAACAACACACAATCGAACAAACACATCTACCATTTTTTACCCTTTACCTTTATCTCTCTCCCTTGTTCTTCTTCTTCCTCGTTCTTCGTTCGTTCTTCTTTTGCAGGGCGGCGAACCTCGAGGCCCTAGGGGCGGTCAGGCCGACCTAGGGCAGCCCATAGCCGCCGCGCGCCCTGACGGGGTCCCTCCCGGGCAAGCGGGGCTTCGGGTCTACAAAAGCGCCCGCCGGATTGTCTTGCGTACCGCGTTTTCGGCGGGTCTCCTTCGACGTGAGCTGCGGTGCATCACCCCCGACGTCGAGGGTACACGGTGACGTGTTCGTGTGCGAACACACTTTTTGGCGACTCCGCTGGGGACGAAGCTTTAAACGGTCTCCGGCCTGTTCTTGCTACGAAGAGATCGTCATCTAGGGTTTGCAATCTACAAAGGTAATATGAATACCCAATTCACATATGTAGATGCAAATAATGCATATGTTGTTGCTAGATCATCTAATGAGCATAATGTATCGGCTAGCCCTAGCTTTATCAATCATGCATCTAATTATGTGCAAGGGCCGATGCAACAAAATCTCCATGATTCTACTTCATATAATTTTAGCAACATGCAACATATGTATCCCAACTCCCATGCATCGTCAACCCCACAAATCCATATGCCGATGAACAACATGATGAGTTCGGTTAACCAATTTGAAACACCCCAAGTTAGAACTTCCAATAGCATACAAGAAAGTGTTTCACCCTTTTATTCATCGGCAACTAATTTGCAACATGTTAATCCAAACATGCTAGTGGATAGGGGAATTGGCCATGCTACCACTAGTTATTCGGCCAATTACCCTCAAACATCATATGCTACACCTCACGCTATTAGTTTTTTGGCACCATACGCAACTGTTGATGTCCATAATTCGGCTCCGCACCTTAATGGTCATGGCCGAATAAGTGAAACTTCTGCAGGAGCACAAATGCCTTCACCTACTACCGTGGCATATCATGTCCCCCCTACACAATTACAGAATTTCGGCAACATCTCATTGCCGAAAGAGTCTAAAAGCATTGGGGGGCAACCATATCCAGACTGGGTAATTGAGAACAAGCTTACATTCTCTTGGGATTTGTGCAACTCTATTCGCCAGGAACTAATAGAAGGCGGGAAGCCTCATGATTTTGCTGCTGTAAAAGCTAGAGTTGTGCAAATGATGTAGTTGCCCAATGCTGTACCATCCAGTGTACCACCTAAACAATCGCAAAGTTTCGGCACCTCATTGCCGAAAGAGTCTCAAAGTATTGGGGGGCAATATCATGACGAGTGGATGGAAATTGAGATGAAAAAGTTTAAAGCTCGCCAAGCTGAGATGTGGGCTAAAATTAGACGAGAGCGAGAAGCCTTGCAAATTCAAAAAGATAAAGTTGTTGATTCAGGTAACAAAGAAAATTCGGTTATTAGAAAATCCGAATCAAGTAGTATATATTCTGAGTCCATCAAATCCAAAGAGGCAAGCATTATTGAGAAAGGGCATGGAAAGCATAGCAAAACAGTCATACTTGATTTTTCCGAAGTCAATGGAACCTACTTCCTGCCCTATGAGTTCCGTGCCATAGAAATTGACAAGCCTCAAGGACAAGAACAAGTAGCCGAACAAAGTTCGGCTGACATGGATCTTCAAAGCAATGATGCACGGAATCAAGAAAAAGATGATGAAAATGTGTTGGGGAGCCATCCAAAGACGGAGGAAGATGTTCTTCAAGTGACACCACCATCATGTTCTCCCAACGTATTTGAAGAGGTATGCATAGAGAGTAATTTACCTATTTTCAGATTTGGTCGCGACTTCATTATTGATGCATCTATAAGAAATATTCTCATAAGTAATTTTGAAAGACCAATGAAGAAGGGTAATTTACTTGTTAGCAATAAACTTGTTATGGAACATATCGGTCAACCCATTACGCCATTTATAAAGACCGATATTGACTTATTGTTACAGCCAAAGTTTTCCCCGTTGCTTTATGTAAAGTTCATATCTAGTTGGGTAGCTTTGCTTATTTCGTACTTGGCTTGCACTTGGTCTCAACTGAGACATGTATGTTCTAAATATCTTCGTTTCAGAAATTTAAAGCCAAGGTTAAATTCTATTGAGAAAACTGATGCTAATATAATATCTTATCCAAAGACATCAGAGATAGAGTGGAAAACACAATGCATAGCCGAATGGGGAGATTACAAATCTGAACCATTCGTTTGCTTACCTCCAAAGCCGTTCAAACAGCAAGATCGGCTAGAAAACAGGAAGTATACCTTCAATTCAAGCATGTGTGATCAAATATTTGATTTGTTGCTAAAAAATAATTACATTACAATTCTTGATCACCATGTTAAGCCATCAATCCAAGGACGAATGTATTGTAAGTTGCATGATTCATCCAAGCATAATTTTGAGGATTGCAACATGTTTCGTCAAATAGTTAAATCGGCCATTGAAAAAGGACGATTGAAGTTTGTTGAAACACCAAGAGATGACCAGTCTATTCCGATTGGTCCCGATGGCAATTTTTTTTTGCATCGGCTGCTTCAAGCCGATCCATTTAAAGAGAATGTAAAAGCTACAGGTGATGGGATCAAGCTTTCAAGTAAAGAAGTTGTTGAAGAGCATAACAAGCATAATCTTGAGGGCGAGAGTTCCATCGAAGCTACAATGGAGACGCCAAGGACTGGGGGGCAGCAAGCAAATCCAATGATCGATGAAAGCAAACCAAAAGAAAACAAAGGCCGGAATAAGCGCAAGTGTAAGAGATCAAAAATCACCTTCGCTGAACTATTGGATAAATATCAAAAGAAGAGTGAAGAGAAGAATGCTTATCGGCCAAATCATGCAAAGAAACCAAGATCACCTCCAAGGCGCAAATATGAGGATTGGTATTGGCAAAGTAATAATTTTAATGCAACATATTCATATCCTTATTTCGGGCCGCCAATGCCAATCCCGTGGATGCCTCCCTATGCTCATATAGATACATATTCATCATGGGACAGGTATGATACAAGGGCACATTCTCCATCTTATTCTAGACCATCTCACCAATACTATGCAGCTCCAAGAGGATCAACATCTGAACAATCACATGTTAAAGACCGTTTCAATCATAAGGAATCGGTCCGGAGCTCAAGGAAGAAGAAAGAGGTGGTCAAGCAAGTTTACCGTGTTAAAAGAGATGGTCGTAAGAGTGCAACTTCAGATTTGATCTCAAATGAAAAAGAGCCAATTAAAGTGTTGACATTGGCTACTAAAGGCAATGAGATGAAGCAACCAATTATTGAGAGTCAAAGTGCCAAATCTGAAGAAAAGAAGTTGAGAGTGCACAAGGCCAAAAAAGGATTGCCATTGGCCAAGACCAAATCGCAGCCGGGGTGCCCACTCGGCTTATCATATTGGCAAAAGTAGAAATTACAAAAACTTAGTGCACAAGAACTTGAAGAAAGAAATATGGCATGGGTTCCCAAAGGAAGTGCTCAAAATAAGAATTATGTGCAAACTTCCATTACAAAAAGTGTGGCAAAGGTGAAGAAGGAAAAGAGTGAAAACTATGAAGGACGAAGCCGAAGGTTTCAGCATCTTCGGTCTGCATATTATCCATATTCTTCAACTATGCCATTAAAGCCCATGTCATGGAATTCGTCATCAGGTATGGTTGGTAACCCTTAATGGGCTTATTTTAATCCATGGATGCCATATAATTTCTTACATCATGAAAGGGTATTACCAAGTCACTATACATTTGATTAGCTACAAGTTTGTTGCTGATCCAAAGGGCCGAAATACTTAGTTTGTCATTTCATTTGTTTGTTTCGGCTATATGTGCTTTGAATGAAGTTTACATGGTAATGGCCGATATTTATCTATCGTCCTAATAATATGTCAATGCATGGCCGGTGTAGTATTCTAGCATCGTCCTTAGTTCGAATGGAGAGCGAGACAAGGTACTATACATCTTGAGGCTTTCTGTGATTCGTTATGAGTAGTGCAACAAATATACAAGAGTTTTCAATGTTTTGACGAATCACTTATAGTTTATCTTGAGATATGTCTAGATGCAAAATTTACCTTGGGTTGCTTTAAAATTGTTCTTATATTTAAACATGACAATTCAAAAGAGTTGGCACAGCAAACATCCGGCTACTACGTTAATCATGGTGTATTGCATTTCTCTCAATAGCCGATGCTTCGTCTCGTCAACATAGGTAAGGCCGAACCGAAGTTCACAGCTTCGGCCACTAATGAATTTTGATGCAGGTGATAGTAAGGATTGGAGAGAGTTTATTGTTGATTATCTACAAAATCCTAGCAAAAAGGGGAACAATATGGTTCGGAGGATGACCTTGAGATACATATCTATGGAACTTTATCATCGGATTGTTAATGAAGTTGAGAAGGTTTCGCCCAAGTTTGCATCAAGGGTTCAAGAACAATAATGGCCGATATATAATTATCGTCCTAAGCATATAAATGGCCGATGGGGTGTTGACATCGTCCTTAGAACCAACATGGTACAAATTATTTTTCGGCACGCTTGCTTTGCCGAAAAACAGGGGGGCATGTGTTGACGCTCAAAAGTGGCACAATCGTAAAAATTGCTTTAATCTATGTCAAGATTACTTCAAACTTATGATTGGAAGTCACCATGAGATGGCTTTCTTTGAGAAGATCAAGATGGATGTGAAAGTGGTCTAAAACGGAGTCCGGATGCAAAAGTTATGACAAGTTCAGAGATGCTCATGATGACACCAGATTAAAGAATGGTTTGAAACCCAATTAAGACGACTTCAAATGGAAAAAGTTTCAACATGAAAGTTGTGCGTCTCGTCGAAACGGTTGATTTTGATATAAAAATCGTCCCAATCCGAGTTCGTATGCAAAAGTTACAGCCATCCGAACACAACCCTGTCACAGAGCCATAAGTGGCGCGCCCCACCAGCCACGTGTCTGATGGGTAGCGCGAATAACAGCCTGTATTGCGTGACCGTTTTGGCCTAGAAGATGGCTTCAAATCGAAAAACGTTCAACATGAAAGTTTCTCGTCTCGTCGAAACTGTCAAGATTGCTTTTGAGCTCTTTTCCATCCGCGATCGTTTACCACCTCAAAAATTACCCGCGAGGTACAACCAGTTTAAACCGAACAGTTTTGGAAAGTTCGGACAAAACCAATTCGAATTTGGCTAGGGTTTTGGACGTGAATCCAAGCCTTTTCCTTGCACGGAAAGTTCAGCCGCCTCTTATATACCTAAGGGGTGACGGCCGATTGAACAACACACAATCGAACAAACAGATCTATCATTTTTACCCTTTACCTTTATCTCTCTCCCTTGTTCTTCTTCTTGCTCGTTCTTCGTCTGTTCTTCTTGTTGCAGGGCGGCGAACCTCAAGGCCCTAGGGGCGATCAGGTCGACCTAGGGCAGCCCATAGCCGCCGCGCGCCCTAACGGGTCCCTCTCGGGTGTGTGGGGTTTCGGGTCTACAAAGCGCCCGCCGGATTGCTTGCGTACCGCGCTTCCGGACGGGTCTCCTTCGACGTGAGCCGCGGTGCATCACCCCCGACGTCGAGGGTACACGGTGACGTGTTCGTGTGCGAACACATTGAAGCACTGCGAACATGTGATTCTGTGGTAGGTCTTGTTTGTTTTCGCATCTGCACTTAATCTGCACTTAACGAGTCTATGTGTAATCTTTGAGTACAGTGCTGAGACGAAATAAAACACCTCGTCGATGATGAATGTATCGCGCAAACAACTCTTTGGGCTGTTTAGAGGGGCATACACCAATTTATAGCATGATTCTATCTTTTAATAGCGCAACGATTTCTGCGCTTTAAGTGGTCGAAAATATTCTAGCAAAAGGAAAAAAAAAGGAACGGTTGAAACAAGTGTTTGCGCACCATTAGACTGGTTATTACTGGCGTTCCGTCTTCTTCATTCAGAGTTGGACACCTGTTGCTGTGGCTTGAAATCATCGTCCCGCTGTGGTCGATGGAAATTGGAGAAGGATCAGAGGCTCTGCGTGAGTCTGAGCCCCGATCGGCAGGCTGGTCGCTTAACTAAAGCATCGTGAAGCACAAGATGTCATTGCTGTAAGACTCTAGATTCTTCCGGTTGCAACAATGCTCAATTCCTTATCCAATTTTCATTTCTGTTTCGTGTTCAACCCTGCATAGTGTGGATTTGTAGCTGGTGCTGCATATGAGTAGGATTGTTTAGGGTGAGAACAACAATACAGTACGTGAACGTTGCTGCATGCCAAGCTTTTCTGTTTCACGACATTCATTATTGAGTTTCGAGCGAAGGCCCAGGTGGTCACAAGGAACCCCAACTGCTGCCCATGTGAAAGAAACAGGGACGGGTCTCGTTTTGAAGATTTCCTGTTAACTTGTCACCTCTCTGAGCGCCGGCGGCCACCCATGGCCTCGTGCGTCTCCCTCTTGGCGGCTTTGTCTGAACACGCCCCCCCCCCCCGGTCCTGCGCTCCCTTGTGCTTGTTCCTGATGTAGTTGTCAGTGTTCTGGGACCGGGAAACCTAGACCCGTTTGCCTGTGGCCCAAGACGTGGCCCACCAACGGCCCGGCGTGGCCCAATGGCAAGATCCCGTGCACAAGACCCTCGCGAGGCGAACGACACCAAGACCTCCTATGAAGTGGCCTCCCGAGGCTGCCTCCAGAGGAGCGGACATATCCGTAGCAAGGTTATCAAGTTTTGCAAAGTTCAGTGGAGTCACCACACCGAGGAAGAAGCCACTTGAGAACGAGAAGATGATCTACGCAAGGACCACCCACACCTGTTCTCTAGCCAAGCCGAATCTCGAGGGCGAGATTCATTCTAAGGGGGTAGGTTTGTAACATTCCAAATTTTCAATTTGGAATGTTATACATAGATCATAATTGCATTTGCATATTTTTGCATTTTGTTCGTGGAGTTCCTCGAAATTCTAAGCAACTCAAGGACCTACGGAGAGAGTTGGGAATTTTACCGTTTTCGTATTTGAGTTCGCTCGAATACCGGTGCGAGGACAGTGTGATTCTAATTATTTTTCTCTCCTAAAAATATTTCTAAATAAAATAAATGAGCGGAGATAATATGACTTCTCCAAAATAATAGAAATATTGGAGGAAAAATATTAAAATCACTTTGGTATTTTTCTGGATTTATTTTCGGATTTATTTGCATAGGAAAAATATGCGTTTTTCAAAATTGCATTTAGGTCCGGGAAAAATGTTCACTTTGTCCTAAATATTATTAGAGAACGGTGAAAATTTATTTCGGGATTTTTGGAGTCCGTTTGATATTTATTTCGTTTGTTTTATTGCGCCGGGAATCTATTTTAAAAAAAAAACCGGAGCCGACTAGGACTAGTAACGGACCGGGACTCTGGGCTTTATATAGCGCCCAGGCCGGCCCAACACGCCTCGCCCAAACCCTAGCCCGAAGCCGCCCGCGCCGCCGCCGCCGCCGCCTCTCGCCGCAGCCGCCTCCCGCCGCCCGCGACGCCGCCGCCGAAGCCGCTCGCGCCGCCCGCCGCCGCGCCGCCCTCCAGCCGCCGCCGCCCCGCTTGCCAGCCCGCCGGACCCCGCCGCCCCGCCTGACGCCGCCGCCCCGCCTGACGCCGCCGCCCCGCCGGAGACGAGGTAGATGCCGCCGGTTTTTTTAGATCAGATCGTTTTTTTAGGAAGAACCCTAGATTTGTTTTTTTTGGTTTAGATCGGTTTTTCGCCGGTTTAGTTAAACAACGGACGTTCGTTCGTACGTTCGTTTTAACGAACGGTTTTCTTTAGTTAATCGCAGACAGCGAACGTTCGTTCGTTAGCCTGTTCGTCGTTTTTTTTTTCGGGGTATTTTATCCGTGATTTTTCCGATCGCGATTTCTGTCCTGATCTTGTTTTTCGTTTTTCTTTTCGCTCGAGAGTCGGAATCAGGTGATTCAAAATCCCAGATCTTCGTATCGAAGCCCTCTTTACGTTTAACCAACTTGAACAAAGTTTTGGCTACTGTAAAATTTGACTTTAGGCCAACTGGTAATTCGGAGCTCGTTTCTTTTGCAGTTTGAGTTTCGTTGTTTCTTTCGAGTTGATTCTTTTTGCAAACCGGAGTTCTTAAGTTGAACTTTCTGGTTAGATATCTTATTTGAGTTTTACCCATGCATTAGTTAAGTACTTATTGTATGCTTGTTGTTTGATTGCGATAGAGTACCCGGAGTGCGCCGCTTGCTACTTTGAGTCTCTAGGTTTTGCGGATCATCAGCAAGGCAAGTAACACTTTGATCATGCTTTCCAATTACCCAGTTTTCATTGCATTAGTCAAACCCCTCACACATTGCATGAGTAGGGTCAATTAACTTGTGGGATTGGGAAGTAGATTGAGGTAGTACCTATTACCTGCGTTACATTCAAACCCCTGGGAGTTACTTCTACGTTTGCTGTTAGGACATGCTATGCTCGTAGACGAGGTTTGGGTTTGAGTGAAATCCATGACAGATGTGAGTTGTTAATTAATGGTTCAACTTAAGGTGGCAACTTTAATACACATCTGGGTGGATTGAGGCACTGGGGTACTCCAGGATTGCCTGTTTTTCTTTTGGACCGCCACCCAGGCTCAAAGGGATCATGAGATTTTTCATGCTAGAAACTTCCGTGTGCAGCCACATGCCAATATGGGCTCTGGCATAGTTGAGTAAGTTGTGGGAAACCTTTCCATGATGGGCTAGCAGATGTAGTTGGGTTTTGTAGGTGTACTGGCCTATCTATCTGGTTAAGGGGACCTCTTCGGAAAGACTGTGTCTCGGTCATCCGTTTCTCAAACACCATGTAGTGCGAGAAACCAAACGGAGGCGATCGAGTCTTGTGGGGAAAGTGCACAAACCTCTGCAGAGTGTACAAACTGATCATGATTAGCCGTGTCCCTGGTTATGGACATCTTGAGTATCTGGTATTTGGATAATCATGTGCATCTCAACATGTTACTTTAATTTAATTTTGTTGGGTTTAATGATTACTTTTAACTGGGGTTGAGAGGATGTCTATCTTCTCAACGATGTTTCAACTACCATGATAGTTAATTAAAATACATTCCTTTGAAGTAGGGAAAAATTGGCTTTACGCAAAAACTTAACCATAGAGCTTTCCACCAGCCATATTGCATATAGTATAGGTTTATTTTCATTGCATTCTCTTGTGTTATCTTGCCAGCATATTCCATGTGCTGACCCGTTTTCCGGGCTGCAACGTTTCATGTTGCAGACTTTTCAGACGACGAGTAAGATGCCCTTTTTAGGTCGTGGTTCTATACTCAGTGATGCCGCTGGAGTTGATGGACTCACTTATCTTCCAAGCCTTCCGCTGTTATCGTATTAGATGGCCTTCAACCATGATTTTTGTAATAAATTCATCGTTGGACTATCGATGTAATAAGTGTGTGATTGCTACTCTGTTATAAATCCTTCGAGTACCATGCGTGTCAGCATTACTGATCCAGGGATGACACTGATGCATGGAGATCAGACTGTTTGAGGTCTGGTCGCTACATGGGATTTATTGAAAAGAATTAAATGCAACTATGAAGATTGGGATCTCGACGAAGGTAAGGAGTCAGGTATGACCCCTAAGTTTGATTGTGTTAAAGCTTTTATGGATACCGATGTTTTCCGTGAGTTTAGCACTAAATATGGACTTGACTCTAAGATAGTAGCTTCTTTCTGTGAATCTTTTGCTACTCATGTTGATCTCCCCAAGGAGAAGTGGTTTAAATACCATCCCCCTATTGAAGTAAAAGTAGTTGAACCTATTAAAGTTAAAGAAAAGACTATCACTTATAATGTTGATCCTGTTATACCTACCGCTTATATTGAGAAACCACCTTTCCCTGTTAGGATAAAGGATCATGCTCAAACTTCAACTGTAGTTCGTAAGAGTAATACTAGAACACCTACACCATCTGAGCAAATTAAAGTTGAACCTAGTGTTGCTATGGTTAAAGATCTCTTGGTAGAAGATTTAGATGGACATGTTATTTACCTCCAAGAAGAGTCTGCTAGAATAGCCAAACCTAATGCTAGGAATAAATATAAACCGGTTGTAGGCTTGCCTGTCATCTCTGTTAAGATAGGAGATTATTGCTATCATGGTTTATGTGACGTAGGTGCTAGTGTGAGTATTATCCCTCTTGATTTGTATAACAAAATTATGCATGATATTGCACCTGTTGAGTTAGAAGGGATTAATGTTACTATTAAGCTTGCTAATAGAGATACTATTTCACCAGTTGGGATTGTTAGAGATATTGAAGTCTCGTGTGGGAAGGTTAAATACCCTACTGATTTTCTTGTTCTTAGTTCCCCACAAGATGCATTATGTCCCATTATATTTGGTAGACCCTTCTTGAATACTGTTAATGCCAAGATAGATTGCGTGAAAGATATTGTTACTGTTGGATTAGGGGATATGTCTCATGATTTTAACTTTGCTAAATTCCATAGACAACCCCTTGAAATGGCACCACCTAGTAAGGATGAAATTATTGGTCTTGCTTCTATTGCCGTGCCACCTAATGATCCTTTAGAACAATACTTGCTAGATCACGAAAATGATATGCATATGAACGAGAGAAGGGAAATAGATGAAATATTCCTTACACAGGGACCCATATTGAAAAACAACTTGCCTGTTGAAATCCTAGGGGATCTTCCTTCACCCAAGGGTGATCCCGTGTTGGAACTTAAACCTTTGCCTGATAATCTTGAGCATGTTTATCTTGATGAAAAGAAGATATATCCTGTTATTATTAGTGCTAACCTTTCAGAGTAGGAAGAAGAAAAATTATTGAAAAATCTGAAGAAGCACCAAGCTGCTATTGGATATACTCTGGATGATCATAAGGGCATTAGTCCTATATATGCCAACACAAGATAAAATTGGAAGAAAATGCTAAACCAGTTATTGATCATCAGCGATGGTTAAATCCTAAGATGAAAGAAGTGGTAAGAAACGAAATACTAAAGCTTCTAGAGGCAGGTATTATCTATCCAGTTGCTGATAGCCAGTGGGTAAGTCCTGTCCATTGTGTTCCTAAGAAAGGAGGTATGGTTGTTGTCCCTAATGATAAAGATGAATTGATCCCGCAAAGAATAGTTACAGGTTATAGGATGGTAATTGATTTCTGTAAGTTAAATAAAGCTACTAAGAAAGATCATTACCCCTTGCCATTTATTGATAAATTGCTAGAAAGGTTATCCAAACATACTCATTTCTGCTTTCTAGATGGTTATTCTAGTTTCTCTCAAATACCTGTGTCAAAAGGGGATCAAGAAAATACCACTTTTACTTGTCCTTTTGGTACCTTTGCTTATAGACGTATGCCTTTTGGTTTATGTAATGCACCTGCTACCTTTCAAAGATGCATGATGGCTATATTCTCTGATTTTTGTGAAAAGATTGTTGAGGTTTTCATGGATGATTTCTCTATTTACGGAACTTCTTTTGATGATTTCTTAAGCAACCTTGACCGAGTTTTGCAGAGATGTGAAGACACTAACCTTGTCTTGAATTGGGAGAAGTGCCACTTTATGGTTAATGAAGGCATTGTCTTGGGACATAAAATTTCTGAAAGAGGTATTAAAGTTGACAAAGCTAAAGTTGATGCTATTGAAAAGATGCCATGCCCAAAGGACATCAAAGGTATACGAAGTTTCCTTGGTCATGCCGGGTTTTATAGGAGGTTCATAAAGGACTTCTCCAAAATCTCCAGGCCTCTGACTAATCTCTTACAAAAAGATAATCCTTTTGTCTTTGATGACGATTGCCTAGAAGCATTTGAAATACTTAAGAAAGCATTGATCTCTGCACCTATTGTCCAGCCTCCTGACTGGAATTTACCCTTTGAGATTATGTGCGATGCTAGTGATTATGTTGTAGGAGCTGTTCTAGGGCAAAGAGTTGATAAGAAATCGAATGTTATCCAGTATGCTAGTAAAACTCTAGATAGTGCCCAAAGAAATTATGCTACTACTGAGAAAGAATTTTTAGCAGTTGTGTTTGCTTGTGATAAGTTTAGACCCTATATCGTTGATTCTAAAGTAACTATTCACACTGATCATGCTGCTATCAAATACCTTATGGAAAAGAAAGATTCTAAACCTAGACTTATTAGATGGGTTCTCTTGCTGCAAGAATTTGACTTGCATATTATTGATAGAAAGGGAGCTGAGAACCCCGTAGCAGATAACTTGTCTAGGTTAGAAAATATACTTGATGACCCACAACCTATTAATGATAGCTTTCCTGATGAACAACTAGCCATCATAAATACTTCTCGTACTGCTCCATGGTATACTGATTATGCTAATTATATTGTTGCTAAGTTTATACCTCCTAGCTTCACATACCAGCAAAAGAAAAGGTTCTTCTATAATTTGAGGCATTACTTTTGGGATGACCCACATCTTTATAAAGAAGGAGTAGATGGTATTATTAGACATTGTGTGCCTGAGCATGAACATGAATAGATCCTATGCAAGTGCCACTCCGAAGCTTATGGAGGACACCATGCGGGACATAGAACTGCACACAAGGTATTGCAATCCGGTTTTTATTGGCCTACTCTCTTCAAGGATGCCCGTAAGTTTGTCTTATCTTGTGATGAATGTCAAAGAATTGGTAATATTAGTAGACGTCAAGAAATGCCTATGAATTATTCACTCATTATTGAACCATTTGATGTTTGGGGCTTTGATTATATGGGACCTTTTCCTGCCTCTAATGGGTACACACATATTTTAGTTGCTGTTGATTACATTACTAAGTGGGTAGAAGCTATTCCAACTAGTAGTGTTGGTCATAACACCTCTATTAAGATGCTTAAAGAAGTTATATTTCCGAGGTTTGGAGTCCCTAGGTATCTAATGACTGATGGTGGTTCACACTTTATTCATGGTGCTTTCCGTAAGATGCTTGCTAAGTATGATGTCAATCATAGAATTGCATCACCTTATCACCCACAGACTAGTGGTCAAGTAGAACTTAGTAATAGGGAGTTGAAATTAATCTTGCGAAAGACAGTCAATAGGTCTAGAAAGAATTGGTCCAAGAAACTTGATGATGCATTATGGGCCTATAGAACTGCATACAAAATCCTATGGGTATGTCTCCATATAAGATGGTATATGGAAAAGCTTGTCACTTACCTCTTGAGTTAGAACATAAGGCATATTGGGCTATTAAAGAGCTCAACTACGATTTCAAACTTGCTGGTGAAAAGAGGTTATTTGACATTAGCTGTCTCGATGAGTGGAGAACCCAGGCTTATGAGAATGCCAAGTTGTTTAAAGAAAAAGTTAAAAGATGGCATGACAAGAGGATAGAAAAGTGTGAGTTTAGCGTAGGAGATTATGTATTGATATTCAACTCTCGTTTAAGATTTTTTGCAGGAAAACTTCTCTCCAAGTGGGAAGGACCTTACATTATCGAGGAGGTCTATCGTTCCGGTGCCATAAAAATCAACAACTTCGAAGGCACAAATCCGAAGGTGGTGAATGATCAAAGAATCAAACATTATATCTCAGGTAACCCTATCAATGTTGAAACTAATGTTATTGAAACTGTAACCCCGGAGGAATACATAAGGGACACTTTCCAGAACGATTTAGCCTCCGAAAAGGAAGAGGTATGTGATACGGTAAGTAAACCGACTCCAAAACAGTTCTAAAGGTAATTTTTCTCTGTTTTGGAATATGTAGAAAAATAGAAAAATAAACCGCAGTCCGGAAGAGACACGAGGCACCCTCGAGGGTGGAGGGCGCGCCCCCCTGCCTCGAGGACACCCCGTGTGTCCCCTGGACTCCGTTTTCTTGTGGGTTACTCCTTTTGGTCGGGAAAAATTCATTATATATACTCCTGAAGGTTTTGACCACTTTATCACGCAAAAATCCTCTGTTCTCGTTTCGAGCTGTTTTCTGTTAAGGTTTGCGAAGCCAGGCATCATGTCGTCTCCCTCCTCAAACAACGAAGGCAACGATGCTTGGCTAATGAAGATAGATCTGAAGAGGGAAGGACCCGAGGAGATCCACAAGGAGAAGAAGATCAAGATGGAGGTAGAAGATCTGGCTCCGGCAGCGGGAGAAGAAGACACCTCTAAATCCCTTCCTAATCTCTTTACCTCAACTGAGCTAGAAGCTTTCAGGATGATTGAGTTAGCTCAGATTCGAAACAAGCATCTTACAAGTGAAAATCTTCTGTTGAAGGATTACATAGCTGCTCTCAAAGGTATTATCCGCAAGCTAGAAGATCTCCTACGCTCGATATATGAGGATCCCCCGTCACTACTTGCAACTCCATCATCACCACCCCCGAAGAAGGAGACATAATCATATGGGTATGGGCACTCCCCTTGGCAACTGCCAAGCTTGGGGGAGTGACCCCGGTATCGTATCACCATCACTCCTATCTTTACTGTTTTACTTAGTTCGATCCTTTTGGTAGTATCTTGATCTATTAGAATAAAGTTAGCATCATCTAGTTGTGAGCTTTTGCTTTGTGAGCTTTATCCTTTGTAATCAAGTCCATGAGCTATATAATAAAGATTAGTGTTGAGTCAAGGGCTTGATTTCCTCAATTGGGTCATTATAAAAAGAAATAAAACATAAAGAGTATCAAAGAGATCATATCGATCTTATTGGAAGTAATGACTTCACATACAAGAGTATGATAAATAAAAGTTGTTGGGAGGTGACAAACATAATTTTGGTCATCGTTGCAGTTAACATGAAGTAATAAAAGAAGAGAGGCTTCACATACAAATATACTATCTTGGACATCTTTTATGATTGTGAGCACTCATTAAAGTATGACATGCTAAAGAGTTGATGTTGGACAAGGAAGAAAACATAATGGGATATGTCTTCTTATATCCGAAATAAAGTATATTGTCATGGATCATCCAACATGTTGAGCTTGCCTTTCTCCCTCATGCTTGCCAAAACTCCTCGCACTAAGTAGAGATAATGCTTGTGCTTCCATATATCCTTAAACCCAGTTTTGTCATGAGAGTCCACCATACCTACCTATGGATTGAGAAAGATCCTTCCAAGTAAGTTGTCATGTTGCAAATCCGCTAAAATATGTACTCCCTCCGTCCCAAAATAAGTGACTCAAAAGTGACTCAACTTTGTACTAAAGTTAGTACAAAGTTGAGTCACTTTTGAGTCACTTGTTTTGGGACGGAGGGAGTATGATTTATTAGTGTGGGGGAAATTAGCTTTATACAATCTTGTGATATGGAAGTAATAAAAGCGACGGACTGCATAATAAAGGTCCTTATCACAAGTGGCAATATAAAGCGAAGTTCTTCTATGCTAAGACTTTGTGCATCCAACCATAAAAACACATGACAACCTTTGCTTCCCTCTGCGAAGGGCCTATCTATTATTCCTGTCTTATAAGTGTCAAGGTGAGACCCACCTTTCCTTTTTACATTTTATCCTTTGGCAAGCACATTGTGTTGGAAACATCCTGACATATATACCCACTTGGATGTAAGTTTTCATGATCTATTACTGTTGACATTACCCTTGAGGTAAAAGGTTGGGAGGCAACACCAAAAGCCCCTATCTTTCTCTGTGTCCGATTAAAACTCCATAAACATAAGTATTGCGTGAGTGTGAGCAATTGTGAAAGACTATATGATAGTTGAGTATGTAGGCTTGCTGAAAAGCTCTTATATTGACTCTTTTCGATGTTACGATAAATTGCAATTGCTTCAATGACCGAGATCAAAGTTTGTTAGTTTCCAATAAAGTTTATGATTCATACTTGATACCGTGGATGAGTTGTTACTTTAGCATAAGAATCATATGACTATATTTATATAAGTTGCTGTTATGATAATGATCATAATGCCCTCATGTCCGTATTTGTTTTTCGACACCTCTATCTCTAAACCTGTGGACATATTTGTCGATATTGGCTTTCGCTTGAGGACAAGCGAGGTCTAAGCTTGGGGGAGTTGACACGTCCATTTTGCATCATGCTTATAAGTTGATAATTATTGCGTTATGGGCTGTTCATACATGTTTTGTCACAATACTTATGCCTTTTCTCTCTTATTTTACAAGGTTTACATGAAGAGGGAGAATGCCGGCAGCTGGAATTCTGGGCTGGAAAAGGAGCAAACTCTGGAAGCCTATCCAGCACAACTCCAAAAGCCCTGAAACTCCACAGAACGTCGTTTCGGAAAATATAAAAAATATCGGGCGAAAGAAACCCACGAGAGGGGCCATCGACTGTCCTCGAGGGTGGGGGGCGCGCCCCCCTTCCCAGGGCGCGCCCCCTACCTCGTGGGACAGCCGGCAGGCCCCCGGTGCCCATCTTCTCCTATATGAGGTGTTTTTACCTGGAAAAAATCAGAAGGAGGCTTTCGGGACCGTACGCCGCCGTCTCGAGGCGGAACCGAGGCGGAAACCAATCTAGGGCTCCGGCAGAGCTGTTCTGCCGGGGATACTTCCCTCAGGGAGGGGGAAATCGTCACTGCCGTCATCACCAACAACTCTCCCATCTTGGGGAGGGCTATTATCATCAACATCTTCACCAGCACCATCTCCTCTCAAACCCTAGTTCATCTCTTGTATCCAATCTTTGTACCCAAACCTTAGATTGGTACCTGTTGGTTGCTAGTAGTGTTGATTACTCCTTGTAGTTGATGCTAGTTGGTTTATTTGGTGGAAGATCATATGTACAGATCCATTATGCATATTAATACCCCTTTGATCATGAACAATATTATGTCTTGTGAGTAGTTACTTTTGTTCCTGAGGACATGGGAGAAGTCTTGCTATTAGTAGTCATGTGAGTTTGGTCTTCGTTTGATATTTTGATGAGATGTATGTTGTCTCTCCTCTAGTGGTGTCATGTGAACGTCGACTACATGACACTTCACCATTATTTGGGCCTAGAGGAAGGCATTGGGAAGTAATAAGTAGATGATGGGTTGCTAGAGTGATAGAAGCTTAAACCCTAGTTTATGCGTTGCTTCGTAAGGGGCTGATTTGGATCCATATGTTTCAGGCTATGGTTAGGTTTACCTTAATACTTCTTTTGTAGTTGCGGATGCTTGCATTAGAGGTTAATCATAAGTGGGAGGCTTGTCCAAGTAAGGGCAGCACCCAAGCACCGGTCCACCCACATACCAAATTATCAAAGTACCGAATGTGAATCAGACGATCGTGATGAAAACTAGCTTGACGATAGTTCCCATGTGTCCCCAGGAGCGCTTTCCTTTATATAAGAGTTTATCCAGGCTTGTACTTTTCTACAAAAAGGATTGGGCCACCTTGCTGCACCGTATTTACTTTTACCTTTTGTCACTTGCTACCAATTACCTTATCAGAAAACTATCTGTTACCTATAACTTCAGTGCTTGCAGAAAATACCTTACTGAAAACTGCCTATCATTTCCTTTTGCTCCTCGTTGGGTTCGACACTCTTACTTATCAAAAGGACTATGATAGATCCCCTACACTTGTGGGTCATCACGACCATAGGTTTCACTAGTGCCTTCTCTCAAGATAGCATATTCTACGGTGGGTGAACAAATTACTGTCGAGCAATTGATAGAAGAGCGCATAGTTATGATAATATCTAGGCATGATCATGTATATAGGCATCACGTCCGTGACAAGTAGACCGAAACAATTCTGCATCTACTACTATTACTCCACACATCGACCGCCATCCAGCATGCATATAGAGTATTAAGTTCATAAGAACAGAGTAACGCCTTAACCAAGATGACATGATGTAGAGGGATAAACTCATGCAATATGATATAATCCCCATCTTTTTATCCTCGATGGCAACAATACAATATGTGCCTTGCTGCCCCTGCTGTCATTGGGAAAGGACACCGCAAGATTGAACCCAAAGCTAAGCACTTCTCCCGTTGCGAGAAAGATCAATCTAGTAGGCCAAACCAAACTGATAATTCGTAGAGACTTGCAAAGATATTTAAATCATGCATATAAGAATTCAGAGAAGAATCAAACATTGTTCATAGATAATCTTGATCATAAACCCACAATTCATCGGATCTCGATAAACACACCGCAAAAAGTATTACATCGAATAGATCTCCAAGAAGATCGAGGAGAACTCTATATTGAGATCCAAAGAAAGAGAAGAAGCCATCTTGCTAATAACTATGGACCCGAAGGTCTGTGGTAAACTACTCACAACTCATCAGAGAGGCTATGGTGTTGATGTAGAAGCCCTCTGTGATCGATTCCCCCTCCGGCGGAGCTCCGGAAAAGGCCCCAAGATGGGATCTCACGGGTACAGAAGGTTGCGGCGGTGGAATTAGGGTTTCGTGGTGCTCTCGGATGTTTTCAGGGTATATGAGTATATATAGGAGGAAGAGGTACATCGGTGGAGCTATGAGGGGCCCACGAGGGTGGGGGAGAGCCTACCCCCCTGGGCGTGCCCTCCTGCCTCGCGGCCACCTCGTGGCTTCCCAGGCGTGTACTCCAAGTCTTCTAGATTGCGTTTGTTCCAAAAACGATCCTCACGAAGGTTTCATTCCGTTTGGACTCCGTTTACTATTCCTTTTCTGGGAAACACTGAAATAGACAAAAAACAACAATTTGCACTGGGCCTTGGGTTAGTAGGTTAGTCCCAAAAATAATATAAAAGTACATAATAAAGCCCATTAAACATCCAAAACAGATAATATAATAGCATGGAACAATCAAAAATTATAGATACGTTGGAGACGTATCACAGCTCGGGCTTTGGTCAGCAAAGCTTTCCGAGCAAGTTTTTCTGGCCTACCGCCCGCGAGGATGCCCAGACACTAGTCCAACACCGCGTCGGATGCCAGTTGTTCGCAAATCGAAGCCACATGCCCCCCCCCCACAGTTGTGATAGCCTGGCTTATTAGGGATGATAGACTACTCATACCAATAAGGAATTCCTTCTTTTCCGGGAGCCCATTCGAACAGAACTCCAAAGTTAAGCGTGCTCAGCTTGGAGTAATTTTAGGATGGGTGACCGACCGGGAAGTTGCTCCCGGGTGCGCATGAGTGAGGACAAAGTGCGCAGAAAAGACTAGTGATATGTGGGGCCAGTCTAGATCCCGCCAGGAGTAACGACCACTGGCGGGTGTGTCCAGGGCGTTTATCGGATTACGTGTTTCACAAACCCGAAGAAGTTCGAACACAGGGGTGTGAACGAAGATCTTTGCTGCTCACGTCTACCTAGCGCCACGCCCTCGCCCGATGGTGAGATTCAAGCAAGCAACAAGTAAAAGCGCACACGAGTTTACCCAGGTTCAGGCCACCTTGCGGTGTAAAACCCTACGTCCTGCTTGAGTGGATTAGCCTCAGGAGGGCTTGAGTATGAACAAGTACAGTGGTTCTTGAGCTCAGGAGGAGAGCTCAAGAGGGTCAGGAGGCAAGTGTTCTTGCTCCTTGAAGCGAAGGTGGAGTGTTTGAGAGGGGGTCGATCCAGAGTAGATGGTCCCTCTCCACAGTGGAGACCCTAGCTACTTATATAGGCGGCCAGGGTCCTCTTCCCCCAAAATGTTTAGGCGGGAAGGGATCCCACAACGGCCACTTTGAGCGGGAACATAAGGACGTCCCTACCCTGACAAAAGCGGTCTTCGCCTGCAAAGAGATCAGACGGTGACGCGGTGGTGGGATCGGTGGTGACATCCTCCCTGTCGTACTTGTGGTCTTCGATCTTGTTGCACCAAAGGGGAAACCTTTGTCTCGACCCTCGGGAACCTGCGCCTGCGTTGTCCCCTTTGCACGAAAACGACAACTGCACAGCTGGCACGCACTGGCACCCGCTGGCGCGGTGCGTCACTGCTCGCGTCACAGCCTCCTCCTGAGGCAGGCTTGGCCTTGAGTTCTCTGACCCTCCAGAGCAGCCTAGCCGAGGCCGCACCTGAAAGGGTCTTGGTGACGTTCTCCTCGCGAAGCTTAGCCTCGCGAGGGTCTTGAGTAGCTGGTCGATCAGCTGGGCCATACCAGGCCGTGGTAGGAGCGCGTCGCGGGCTGCAGGCAGGCAAGTCTGGGTATCCTGGTTCCTAGGACGCCGACAGTAGCCCCCAGGCCCAAGGCGCGCGCGGATTTGGCTTTGGGGTGAAGCCTTAGTTGAGGACGAAGCACCACGGGCCCTAAAAGACTGCGGTCCAGGCTGGCGCGTGACGGTTGGATGGGACGTGGCGTCTCCGCTTCCCTAGACATCTTTGATGACCGTGCAACTTGACAACTCCCCGGTGTGGATGACGGGGTCACTATGGCTGTGATGCCAGTGACTGGCGGTTGGGCTCCTCCACCCTATAAATGGGACTGGGGGGGGGGGAGCCCCCAAGCCATCTTCAAGCCAGCGCCATCTGGTTTCTTGTTCGCTCCCTGTTCTTCTTCTCTCTGCGAGGTCTTCATGGCGCCACTGAGTAAGTTGTCCGCCGCGGAGAAAGGGAAGGCCTCGAAGGAGCTGGCCTCGCCGCCGCCAAAGAGGGTCCGTGGCCGCCACCGCAAGTATGCCGCTACACCCGCGACGGCTCCTCGAGGAAGTGGGCGCGGCCTTCAGGGTCCGATGCGGTTGCCGGCGGGAGGCGCGGTGCCTCTTCTCGTGGCGGAGGTGGTCATGGCCGCGGTGGGCGAGGGGGCGCGGGACACCATCTGGCGGTTGTGCGTCCTCCGCGCCCACAACTCCACTCCTTCGATGTGCCGTCGGAGTTCGTGGAGTGGACGGAGAAGCCTGACGGCTTGTGGCTCCGGCTCCCCCGCTCGTTCGGCTATGTGCTGCCAGCCGGAGGCCCCGACGGCCTCTGGCTGCAGAGCGATGGCTGCTTTAGTGGTGCTTCCTGGGTGGAGGTCGACGTTGCCCCCTCGGGCGACGTGTTCCTGGAGTGCGGCTGGCAGTCATTTGTGCGCGCGCGCCAGCTGCAGGGGAGGTGCACGCTTCACTTTAGGTATGACGGTGTCTCAATCCTGTTCGTTAGGGTCTTCTCGGAGGAAGGGAGGCGCCTTGGGTGCTGTGCCGAGGCCGACGATGACGAGGAGGGTGGCGACGACGTCTAGAGGAGTAGCTCTTCCTCTAGAGACGAGCTTGGTCTTGGTGAGCGCCGCTGGTCCCCCCTCTGTGGCAGCAACAACTCCTCTAGCAGCGGCGGCTACACTGAGCCACCGTGCCGCCGAGCTTGGCCCGGCGAGGGGGAGAGTCGTCGCGCCGCCGTGCCCCGGTGAAGCGGGAGGAGCTGGATGACTCTGACTGAGTGGGGGCAACAGTGCCGAGCTGCGGCTCAGCGGGTCAACCTCTGCTTCTTTTTTTTCATCATTTCCTTCCTGTATCGAAATTTTAGGTTGCCTCGAGAAGGCGTGTAATGGACTATGGCATATGTATGAAACGAGAACTTGCTATTATGATTTTGGTCGGGATGAGATTACTTAGATTATGTGTTGCGACGTCTTGAGGCGAGGTGCTCCTGACTCATCGGCGTCATGAGCCCCCGACGGGTCATGAGGGTGGCTGAGTTCAGGGGGTCCTGACCTACGGAGCCCCCGAGTATGAGTGAGCCGCTGCGGGCTGCCGAGTGCTTGCGCCCTTGGGCTCGCTTGAGAGTGCCGAGCATGGGTTAAGGTGCCAATGCCTGAGCAGGCTCGGCAGAATAGGTCGTGTGGACTGAGAAGCTCGATGCCAGAGCCTGAGCAGGCTTGGCCAGGTGAGGTCATGAGATCGCGGCAGCTGAGAGCTGAGACCGACCGTGTCCCAGCCCCCACGCGCGAGGCGCATGAAGGAGAACAAGCGGCGCATCCCCTGCTTGAAAAGCTGAACTTAAAATCGGCGAGAAAAACTCCAAGCAAGACTCCCAACCAAACGCAAGAAACACGAGAACTTCATAGCACGGGGTAGAGGAAGGGCTGATAGCCAAGGAAGTAGAAAAGGCTGACAACCAAACACCAAGCCAAAATAGGAAAAAAGGCCGCGTCCGACCCCTACACTACATCTTCTTCCTAGCGCGGAGCTCAGGACTGCCACTGGGACATGGGTGGGAGCCCCGTCTGATGGCCCACAGACAACGCTCAGGAGAATCCGGTGCGTGTACATCCCCAACTCATTATTACATGAGAGTGTCACGAGCGGAGACCTTCACGGGCACGGAGCCTTGATAACAGATAGAACCTCCTGAGGTGCTGAATGTTCCAGGAATTCTGGATAGGTACCCCATCCCGTGTCTCCAGGTGCACAGGACCAGGCCTAGAGACATGGGCGATTCTGAACGGGCCCTCCCACATGGGCGAGAGCTTGTGTAACCCCTCCCTGGAGAGTACCCGCCTCAGGACCAAGTCACCAACTTCAAGTGTTCTTGTGCGGACGCTGCGGCAGTGGTACCGCCATAGTGCCTGCTGATATCGTGCTGTCCTGAGCGTAGCTCGGCGGCGTCCCTCCTTGCCGAGCATGAGGTCCATCCGCCAGGCGGCGTCCTAGCGTTCCTCATTGAAATCCAAGACCTGTGGGGAGCGATGCTTGACCTCGTGAGGGAGGACCGCCTCCGTCCCGTAAACGAGGAAGAAAGGTGTTTCACCCATGGGTTTGGTTGCGATGGTATGGATTGACCACAGCACGGACTGGAGCTCGTCGATCCAGCCCCTGCCGCAAGCCTCGAGCTTTTTCTTAAAGCTGCGCATCTTGAGACCACGCAAGACTTCTGCGTTGGCGCGTTGGGCCTGACCGTTGCTCCTGGGGTGAGCCACCGAGGCGCAGCAGATCTGCGTTCCAAGGTTAGCACAATATGACATGATGAGATTTCTTGTAAACCACGAACTGTTATCCATGATGATGCGGTTGGGGACCCCGAATCGCCTCACGAGGCCCTTGATGAATTTGACCGCCGACCCGGCAGGGATCGCGCGAACAGGCTCCACCTCCGCCCACTTGGTGAACTTGTCGATGGCGACGTACAGGAAGCGGTAGCCCCGTGCCGCCCAGGGAAATGGACCCAGGATGTCCAATCCCCAGACCGCGAAGGGCCAGGAGAGCGGGATCGTCTGGAGGCCCTACGCTGGTTGGTGGATCTGCTTGGCGTGAAACTGGCACGCCTCACAAGCCTGCACAAGTTCCGTGGCGTCGCTGAGTACTGTGTGCCAGTAAAAGCCACTGCGGAAGGCCTTGCCCACGAGGGTGCGTGACGACGAATGGTGGCCGCAGTCTCCGCTGTGGATGTCGGCCAACATCTCGCGTCCTTGCTTCCTCGAGATGCACTTTAGTGAGATGTCATTGGGGCGCCTCCTGTAGAGCTCGCCGTTTTAGATGCAGTAAGCCGAGGCCTACCAAGCCACGCGCTCCGTGTCTTCCTCCTTATCTGGCAAGGTGCCATGTAGCAGGTACATCTTGAGCTCTTTGGTCCAACAACCCTCCTTGGGCTCCGCGGCGAGTAGCAGGCGGGCTCTAGAGGTCGGCCCGTAGGGCGGAGCTCCGGTTGCGGGCGCCGCAGGCAGCCCCTCCCGAGAGGATGCCGGCTCAGGAGCGGGCGGTGCTGTTGACGGCTTGAGCAACCGCTCCTCAAAGATGCCCGGCTTCTGGGGTTCCCGCCTGGAGGTTCGTTTGGCGATGTCGTCCGCCTCTTTGTTCGTGCCCCTTGGCACGTGCTGCAACTCCAATCCTTGGAACCGCTTTTCCATCTTGCGCACCTCCTCTAGATATGCCTCCATGTGCTCGTCCTTGGGCTTGTATTTCTTGTTGGAGAAGTTGACGAGGAGTTGCGAATCGCCTTTAATGGTGAGGCGCTTGACCCCCAGTGCAGCTGCAGCCTTGAGCCCAGCAATTAGGCCCTCATACTTTGCTATGTTGTTGGAGACCTTCTCGCCTTGCTGGAAGCAAAGCTGCATGACGTGTACAACTTGTCCCGAGTGGGAGATACTAACACGACGCCAAGGCGCGAGAAGGCGCCGTCGAAGTACACCACCCATCCGTCTAGGGCTTCATCACCAGGGGCCAGTGAGCGATCCTCGCCAGCCCCCTGTTCCAGCGCGTCGGTCCATTCCGCCACAAAGTCTGCTAGAGCCGCTCCTTTGATCGCTCGCGTGGTGCTGAACTCCAACTGGAATGCCTGTAGCTCGATGTTCCACTCAGCAACCCTCCCGATGACGTTCGGGCCCCGGAGCACCTTCTCGAGAGGGTACGACGAGACATCCTTGATGGGGTTGCCCTAGAAGTAATGGTGCAGCTTCCTGGAGGCAACAAGGAGCGCTAGGAGCAGATTTTGAGGCATCGGGTAACGCGAGCGCGCGTCGCGTAGTACGGTGCTGACGAAGTACACAGGGTGCTCCACGAGGGTTGGCGCCGCAGGATCTTCAGGCGCTTCAGGAGTCTTGGGTGCTTCTTGCTGGAAGGTGGGGTCATCAGCAACCGTGGTCGAATCTACCTCCGGAGCTACGTCGGGGGGCGACGGAGCTCCTAAGGATGTCGACTTGCCCCGCAGCCTCGCGCTTCGGGGCCTCTCCTCACGCTCCACCACCAACGCCGCACTGGCGGAGTGAGAGATAGCGGCGACATAGAGAATCATGGGCTCCAGGGGTCTTGGCGCCACCATAACCGGCAGGCTGGTGAGGTATTGATACGTCCAAAACGTATCTATAATTTCTGCTTGCTCCATGCTTCTTTTGTGTGATATTGCTATGATATTGATGCACTTCCATACACTTTTGATCATATTTGGACTAACCTATTAACTCAGTGCACCACAGTGCCAATTCCTGTTTTCTGCTGTTTTTCTATTTCAGGTTTTCCCCATATTAAAAGTGCTCCAAAAATTCCAGGAAAAATACAGGAAAAATCAGCGTACAGGAAGCTTCGCGAAGAACCAAAGATGGGCCAGAGGGGAGCCAGGGGAGGCCCAGGCGGCCACCTGGCGCGGCCCCACGCCTGGCTGCGCCAGGGGGGGTGGCTGGGGCCCCTGCTCCGCCTCTGGTTGCCCCCCTTCGCATATATATCCCTCTCGTCCCGAAACCCTCGAGGACAGAACCTTTTTTCGCGATCTCGCCTCTGTTCCGCCGCCGCAGCGATTCCAAGATCGGGAGCATCAAGAGAACTCTTCCCGGCACCCTGCCGGAGGGGAGAACCACCACCGGGAGCTTCTCCACCACCATGGACGCTTCCCGGATGAGTCGTGAGTAGTCCACCTTGGACCATGGGTCCATGATCAGTAGCTATGTGATGTTCTCCTCCCCTCTTTGCTCTTCATGGTTTAGACCTTGTGAGCTGCCCTACATGATCGAGGCACATATGTAATCTTTCTGCTGTTGCTTTGCTGAGTTTGCTGGGATCTGATGGATTATGAGACTATGTTCAGATTGTGTTTGAGTAATATATTTGATTCACCTCTTTTATATCTTTGTTCTTGAGTAATTCTTGCATGTTCTCCGTTGCTGTTTATTGCTTTGGCCAAGTAGTAGGTAGTAACTCCAAGAGGGAGCGTTATGCTTGATTGTGGGTTCATGCCCCCTGATGACTAGCTTGAGTGACAGAAACATGAGTCTAGGGGATGTGCTGTTGCCACAAGGGAGAAAACAACGGTGCTTGTACTTGCGGGTGCAAGGATTGTTTACTTTACGCAAAGTTCTTTTAATGCAGTTGTCTGTTGCTTTGAGTTTACACTTTGGGTGGGATTCGCAACTTAATACCAGCGAGATGTTCTGGATAGATATCTCAAGGTGGATGATTAGTAGTAGATGCAGATGGATTTCGGTCTACTTGCCTTGGCGTACCGCCCATGCTTTTGAGCCTCTACCTTTCTTTGCAGCATAGTTAGCATTGGTTTGCGCACATAATCCTGTCAATTGCCCAGCTGTAATTTATTTACCCCGCTTTGCTGTTTTATCGTCTTTTGGGAGAGAGACATCACTAGTGAACATCATGGGACCCCGGTCCATATTACCACCGCTGATCACACCTTCTATTTACTTTCTGTTTTTTATTTCCTAGTTGCAGTCATAGCTATCATTACTATCTCTTGTGTTTGATCCTTTGTAAACAACAAGGCCGGAGGGATTGACAACCTCTCTGTACTCGTTGGGAGCAAAGTTATCTGTATCTGTGTGCAGGTCCCGTCAACCGCTAAGTTTCTGGGCCGTTGACACCTACTTGTCGACCCTCGGAGTCTCACGGGATTCGATCCTTGGTATCTTTGCCAAGGGAAATTTGCCGCTACGCTACATCTCAACCTTCCAGTTGGGGTAACCAACGAGGGGCGAGAAGCCATCAAGCAAGTTTCTGGCGCCGTTGCCGGGGACTCCACTCTTCAAGATAGGGGAGTTGCACGCTATCTTTTCTCTTTGCTTTTTAGTCTTGTTAGTTTACCTTTCAGTTTTTGCTTTAGTTTCCCTTACCAAAAATCACAAAAATAGTTATATTGCTTGCTGCTGCTATGGGTTCCACCGAGAACACCAAGTTGTGTGACTTCACTAGTCATAACAACAGTGACTTTATCTGCACGCCTATTGCTACACCTGCCACTTCAGCACCTTCTTATGAGATTAAACCTGCTCTACTGAACCTAGTTATGAAAGATCAATTCTCCGGTGCTGGAGATGATGCTGCTTTGCACTTAAATAATTTTGTTGAGCTCTGTGATATGCACAAGTACAAAGAAGTAGATGGTGATATTGTTAAGCTTAAGCTTTTTCCTTTCTCCTTGAGAGGAGGAGCTAAAATCTGGTTTCAATCCTTGCCTAGGAATAGTATAGATTCTTGGGACAAGTGCAAGGATGCCTTCATTGGGAAGTACTATCCCCCTGCTAAAATTATCCAATTAAGGAGTAACATAATGAATTTAAACAATTGGATAATGAACACGTTGCCCAAGCTTGGGAACGCATGAAATCTCTTGTCAAGAACTGCCCTACTCATGGTTTGACTACTTGGATGGTTATCCAAACTTTTTATGCAGGCTTAAACTTTACCTCGCGGAACTTGTTAGATTCGACCGCGGGAGGAACCTTTATGTCAACTACACTTGGTGCTGCCACGAAGCTTCTCGACGAGATGATGACCAATTATTCCCAATGGCACACCGAACGCGCTCCAACAGGTAGGAAGGTAAACTCTGTCGAGGATATTTCCTCCCTAAATGAAAAAGTTGACTTGATCATGTCACTACTTTCCAAGCAATCTTCTATTGATCCTCATGATGTTCCTTTAAATTCTTTGATTGCTCAAGATCAAGTAGATGTGAACTTTATCTCTAGAAACAATTTCGATAACAATGCTTATAGGAGTAATTTTGGTAGCAACCCTAGACCGTTCCCCTCTAATTCCTATGAGAACAACAATGCTTATCCTAGCACCAAGAACTCCACTTCTGAACTAGAGATTATGCTTAAAGACTTCATCACTACCCAAAAGGCCTTCAATAAGAGTGTAGAAGAAAAACTAGACAAACTAGATAATCTCTCTTCGAAGGTAGACAATTTAGCCCATGAGGTAGAGTTGCTTAAAATTAGAACTTCTCCTCTTGAGGAGAGGAAGACCACTCCTATGAATGCTATTCAAGTGCAAATTAATGAAAACATTAGGATGATGGCTAAACTTAAAGAGAGATGGGCTAGAGAAAAGGAGGAAGAAGATAGAATTAAGAGCCTTCCTACCCACCACACTGTTGCTACTATGCAAGTTGTTGAGGATATCCAAACTCTTAGCACCCAATGCACTCCTAGTCCCATTGGACCTATTAATGGTGATGCTATGACCTCAACCGTAGAAGAAGAAACTCCTATAACCATAGAAGCTACCAAACAAGTGAGCCTAAAGGACACCACTACCACTTTACTTGATAGTAGTGACCTTGATTTTGATAATTGCACCCTTTCTGAAGTTATTGGTTTTCTTCACAAGATGTCTAGAGATCCCCACACTAGCACACTTAATCTTGCCTTCACGGAGCATATCACTAATGCTCTCATCAAAGCTAGGGAGGAGAAGCTTAGGGTAGAAGCCTCCATACCTAGAAAGCTAGAAGATAGTTGGGATCCTATGATTAAAATTAAGTTGAATAACTTCTCTTGCTATGCTTTATGTGATGTTGGAGCTAGTACCTCCGTTATGCCCAAAAGAATGTATGATATGTTTGAATTGAAACCTTTTGATCCTTGTTCTTTTGGTGTTCGTCTTGTTGATTCTTCCGTAAAGAAACCTTTGGGGAAGATCGACGATGTTCTTATCATTGTCAATGACAATTATGTTCCCGTTGATTTTACTATTATGGATATTGAATGTGAACCTTCATGTCCAATTATTTTGGGACGTCCTTTTCTTCGCACCGTTGGTGCTATCATTGACATGAAAGAGGGGAATATAAAATTCCAATTCCCTCTCAAGAAAGGGACGGAACACTTCCCTAGAAAGAAGATTAAGTTGCCTTTTGTGTCCGTTACACGGGCTAGCTATTCTCTTACTCTTGATAAAACTTGATCTTCTCTTTTTGCATCATGCCTAGCTTCAAGGCATAAAAGAAAGCGCTTTTGGGAGGCAGCCCACAACGAATTAGGTTTTATTTTGCTTTTGTTGTGTCTTGATGTTTGTTACTACAGTAGCATCATCATTGTATCTTTTCTTTTCAGCTTTGTGCCAAGTTTAGCCTCCGATTGCAAGAAAGTTCAAAAGTTGTGACGTGCTGTCCAGAAAACAGATTCTGTCCTTGGACAGAAAAATTCGAATAAAATCACCAGATAATCTTTCTGATCTGAATTTTTTGACAACGTGCTCTATACAATTGGCTTTCGAGCGTCTGTTCTGAGTTTTTTGATTTGAGTTGCAGAAGTGCCCCTGAAAAAATTATTTACTACCTGCTGGTCTGTTTTTCACAGATTCTGTCCTGTTTTGCCTTTTCTTCGTTTTGCAAACCTTGAGCTTGCTTTTTCTTTGCAAAAACCTTTTGGCAATCTTGAGAAACAGTAGCTCTTCAAGATTATCTTTATTTCCAGTAGGGAAAAATTATTTTATTGTGGGTACTAACCTCGCTAATCAGATTATGATGAGTTATGTATGAAGGGAGTTTTCAAGTGTGCGAGGGAAGATGATAAAAGAAGATTCAGGAGGGTCAAACGCTCAAGCTTGGGGATGCCCCCGTGCACCCCAAAGAAATATTCAAGAAGACTCAAGCGTCTAAGCTTGGGGATGCCCCCATGCATCCCCTTCTCCATCAACAATTATCAGTTCGTCTTTCGTTCCACTATATATCACTTCATGCGTTATGTGCTATGCTTGGAGCGTCTTGCTCTTAGTTTCCTTTTTTTAGTTTTCTTTAGCTTTGCTTGCTGTTCATAACAAGTTAGAACCCAGCTTTCTTTGTGTGGGAGAGAAACACGCTCCACTTCAACCTAGAACACAACATAGGATTTTCATGCTTATCTTTGCTCTGTGTGTTCTTTGTCTTTCCATAGCTGCTGTCATGTTTAGCTCTTAGTTTTCATGCTTTTCTTTTTAAAGAGCTTTTGTTTAGTTGGTTGCTGAACTCTCTTGAGTTTTCATGTTTATCTTGTTAAGAGAGTTTGCCTGTTGCATTGAGTTGTGTGTCTTAACTTAAAGTAGGTAATTGAGGTTGCTATTTAATTTTAGTAGTAACTTGCAATAGTTTTGAGGTATTGCCATGAGTAATGTCTGAACTTTTGGTGTCAAGAGCTTTAGCCTATTAGTGATAGATGTCGTATTTTGGGCAATCCGTGTTTATTTTCGAAAACCTACAAAATAGTTGAGAACTTTGGCTACTAGATGGATCACTAATCTTTGGAGGGATCGAATATTAGAGTACACTCACGTACCATGAGTCGAGGATGCGCAAGGATAACCAAACCCCCATACACTCCTCCTCGGGGTACTTATCTCTTTGTGAACCTCCTAATTAGATTGAGAGTTACCGATAATAAGTCCATGAATTCTTCGGACTAATGTGAGTATTCGAAAGTTGACACTTCCACCTAGCCATATTTTTCTAGCCTCTTCGGTACCGTGCATTGCCCTTTCTCACCTCGAGAGTTGGCCCATACTTTGCCGGTGCATCCAAATCCTTGTCACGATACGCTCTGTCATCATAAGCCTCATTATATCCTTCCTCAAAACAGCCACCACACCTACCTATCAAGGCATTTCCATAGCCTTTACGAGATACATTGCCATGCAACATCCATCTTCTCATGACTCTATCTTCATGTCATACATGCTTTTTGCTTGATCGATGAGCCGCATGCTAGTTGGGCCTTGCCCTAATCATTGCTACATGACGCGCTAGTATCATTGCATATCCTGCTACACTGGCAGAGGCATACATTTGCATACATCATGATAGTTTCATCTTCTTTATGTTGAGTACTCTTGTAAAGTGTGAAAGATCTTCTATACTTCTTGTAATTTATAGAGTGTTGCCCCTAAAGTGAGGAAAAGATCCCAAAGAGGACAAAATCAAAAGATCCCAAAGAGGACAAATGAGAGTTAAATATAAAGAGCCATTGAGGCCACAAAAAAATAAAAAAAAATAGAAAAAAGAGAAAAAGAAATAAAAAGAGAGAAGGGGGCACACTACTATTCCTTTTGAAAGATCCACACTCGTACTTCATCTTATACCTTGTACTCCATAGAGATTATCATTCATGCATATAGCTATGTGGGGACCTTCACACTATAGAACTTGGCTTGTATATTCCAATGATGAGCCTCCTCAAAAGAGCTCTAGGTCTTCTTGAGCGAGCAAGTTGGATGCACCCCCACTAGTTCCATTGGAGAGCTTACCTTAGCTCATATGTGCATCCGTTGCATGGCAATCCCTACTCCTCACATCATATCTATCATTTGGCTTTCTCTCGCCTATGATTGTCCTCATTGATGTGAGCCTTTCACACCTTTTTTGTCTTCCCCCTTCATCATTTTCTCTCTTTGCCATCCTAAGTGTCAACTTTCTTGCTTACGCTCATCCATTGCATGAGTGCTCAAAATATCGAAAGGGAGTGGATCATTTTGACTTGTACCTGGCTAGTGGTCCGGGGATGAGTCAAGATATGATTCCAAAGAAGACCAAGTGTGAAACTTTTGTAGATTAAGTTCTCAACAATACAAAAACTATGTTTTACTCTCTCGTATATCCCTATCCCCTTTCTTGCACGCAAACACCATTTGGAGACATTCGAGTCACGGACAGCGAGAGCTCTTGCACCTTTATGTTCTTATGTTGCTTGTTACAATGCTAATATAGACTCTTGCTTGTTATGACTTGAATTGAATTACATGCCTTGATTGCTTTACTTAAAAAGCTCTTATATGGTTGGTAGCATGTCACCACAGAAATTATGCTTGTTATCATTTACCTACTCGAGGACGAGCAGGAATTAAGCTTGGGGATGTTGATACGTCCAAAACGTATCTATAATTTCTTCTTGCTCCATGCTTCTTTTGTGTGATATTTCTATGATATTGATGCACTTCCATACACTTTTGATCATATTTGGACTAACCTATTAACTCAGTGCACCACAGTGCCAGTTCCTGTTTTCTGCTGTTTTTCTATTTCAGGTTTCCCCCATATTAAAAGTGCTCCAAAAATTCCAGGAAAAATACAGGAAAAATGAGCGTACAGGAAGCTTCGCGAAGAACCAAAGATGGGCCAGAGGGGAGACAGGGGAGGCCCAGGCGGCCACCTGGCGCGGCCCCACCCCTGGCCGCGCCAGGGGGGGCGCCTGGGGCCCCTGCTCCGCCTCTGGCTGCCCCCCTTCGCATATATATCCCTCTCGTCTCGAAACCCTCGAGGACAGAACCCTTTTTCGCGATCTCGCCTCTGTTCCGCCGCCGCAGCGCTTCCAAGATCGGGAGCATCAGGAGAACTCTTCCCGGCACCCTGCCGGAGGGGAGAACCACCACTGGGAGCTTCTCCACCACCATGGACGCTTCCCGGATGAGTCGTGAGTAGTCCACCTTGGACCATGGGTCCATGATCAGTAGCTATGTGATGTTCTCCTCCCCTCTTTGCTCTTCATGGTTTAGACCTCGTGAGCTGCCCTACATGATCGAGGCACATATGTAATCTTTCTGCTGTTGCTTTGCTGAGTTTGCTGGGATCTCATGGATTATGAGACTATGTTCAGATTGTGTTTGAGTAATATATTTGATTCACCTCTTTTATATCTTTGTTCTTGAGTAATTCTTGCATGTTCTCCGTTGCTGTTTATTGCTTTGGCCAAGTAGTAGGTAGTAACTCCAAGAGGGAGCGTTATGCTTGATTGTGGGTTCATGCCCCCTGATGACTAGCTTGAGTGACAGAAACATGAGTCTAGGGGATGTGCTGTTGCCACAAGGGAGAAAACAACGGTGCTTGTACTTGCGGGTGCAAGGATTGTTTACTTTACGCAAAGTTCTTTTAATGCAGTTGTCTGTTGCTTTGAGTTTACACTTTGGGTGGGATTCGCAACTTAATACTAGTGAGATGTTCTGGATAGATATCTCAAGGTGGGTGATTAGTAGTAGATGCAGATGGCTTTCGGTCTACTTGCCTTGGCGTACCGCCCATGCTTTTGAGCCTCTACCTTTCTTTGCAGCATAGTTAGCATTGGTTTGCGCCCATAATCCTGTCAATTGCCCAGCTGTAATTTGCTTACCCCGCTTTGATGTTTTATCGTCTTTTGGGAGAGAGACATCACTAGTGAACATCATGGGACCCCGGTCCATATTACCACCGCTGATCACACCTTCTATTTACTTCCTGTTTTTTATTTCCTAGTTGCAGTCATAGCTATCATTACTATCTCTTGTGTTTGATCCTTTGTAAACAACAAGGCCGGAGGGATTGACAACCTCTCTGTACTCGTTGGGAGCAAAGTTATCTGTATCTGTGTGCAGGTCCCATCAACCGCTAAGTTTCTGGTGCCGTTGACACCTACTTGTCGACCCTCGAAGTCTCACGGGATTCGATCCTTGCTATCTTTGCCAAGGGAAATTTGCCGCTACGCTACATCTCAACCTTCCACTTGGGGTAACCAACGAGGGGCGAGAATCCATCAGGTATTCCTTGAGACCCCGGAAGGCGGCATCGGCCTCCAGAGTCCACTCGAAGGGCCCCTTCATCTTCATGAGATTTAAGAACGGGAGGGCGTGTTCGCCAAGCTTAGAGATGAAGCGCCCCAGGGACGTCACGCATCCCGCAAGCTTCTGCATCTCCTTCAGGGTCGTAGGCGGCTTCATTCTTTTGATGGCTTTGATCTTCTCCGGATTAGCTTCAATGCCCCGGTGCGAAACTAGGAACCCTAGCAACTTGCCGGAGGGTACGCCAAACACGCTCTTCTCCGGGTTGAGGCACAACTTCACTTTGCGCAGGTTGGCGAATGTTTCTTCTAGGTCCTGGATGAGAGTCTTGGCCACTCTGGACTTGACCACGATGTCGTCCACGTAGGCCTCCGTGTTCCTCCCGAGCTGAGGGCCGAGGGTGATGTGCATCAGGCACTGAAAAGGTGGCGCCCGCGTTTCTCAGCCCAAACGGCATGCAGGTGTAGCAGTAGACCCCGCAAGGGGTCAGGAACACCGTCTTCTCCACATCCTCCGCCGCCATCTTTATCTGGTAGTAGCCGGAGAAGGCGCCGAGGAAGCAGAGCAGGTCGCACTCAGCCGTCGAATCCACGATCTGGTCAATGCGCGGGAGAGGGAACGGGTCCTGAGGGCAGAACTTGTTGAGGCTCGTGAAGTCGATGCACATGCGCTCCTTGCCTCCTTTCTTCGGGACGATGACAGGTGTGGCCAGCCACTCCGGGTGTCCTACCGCCCGTACGACGCCTGCTTCCTCTAGCTTTCGAACCTCTTAAAAGATGAAGGCCTGCTTCTCCGGGGCCTGCCTACGTGCTTTCTGCTTGATAGGGCGCTCGTTGGGGCACACCGTAAGGTGGTGCTCGATGATGCGCCTAGGCACCCCGACCAAGTCAGGGGCCTTCCCAGCGAACACATCCTTGTTAGAGCATTACTAGTAGAACCCTCAAACCCTCAAATCCTTAAAGTAGTTTTAAGGGTTGAGAAGTGCCACTTTTGACGCTTTTAAGGGTTAAAAAACAGGGGAAAATACTAGAACCCTCAAACCCAACCCTTAAATTGCTTTAAGGATTGGATTTGAGGGTTCTAGTCTTTGCCTCAACCCCAACCTTTAAATCTATCATTTGACATCTCACAATTTATGACAACAAGAACACAATCAACTTCCAAACAAACTACCAAATGACAATCATTGATGCATGGTTTAATAGTTTACATCACAAAATCATCATCTTCCCCCTCTCATCGGCACCATCACCAAAAAGTTGCACCTCGGCTCCATCTCCTAGACCACATGCGGGCTCCATCAAGCATCTCCATGGGCACCGGTGGAGTCGTACACACCGCCATCGCCACAACTACTCATCGAAGTGTCACCTCGAAAAGTAGAGGACGCAACACGGAACATCCTCTTCCTCTCCGCGATGTCCTCCTTGTAGTCCTTCCACCATTGCAATTGGTCTTGATCCATGTCCTTCTTGGACATCATCATGTGCTCTTTCTCTTCCACCATGAGTTCTTTTCATACCTTTGCCTCTTTGAGCTTGATCATCCTCTCCTCCAACTCGGCCTTGCGCTTTGCTTCTTCACACTTTGCTTCAACTTGTGCAAGCTTGACCTCTTTCTTCTTCTCGGTGATAAGAAGCTTCGTCTCCAATGTCTTCGTTGTCAATTCCTCTCTTGCCTTCATCATGTGGTCCATCTTCTTCCTTAGGCTTGACGCCTCTTCTTCCATCTTCACCCTTAGCTTGCCCTTCTTGGTTCCCTCGGGCTTGCCCAAGTTCCTCTCCTCCTCATCTTCACTATCATCCATCCTAAGCATTGCCGACTTCTTGGGTGCGGTCTCTTGATCCCTCAACTTTCACTTGTCAAAGGTTTGAAGAATTGTCCAAGCATGCTTAAATGGGAATGGCTTGCCCTTGGAAGCGGCCATCTCCTTGTACCTCATGCCGGCAATTGTCTCCTATCAACCACACATAAATCACATAAGAACCCACCAATAGCATAGTACACACACATAATCAAAATAGTGAAGAAATATGTACTCACATAGTCACTGTCCACGGTTCCACTAGGTGGTGCATCCCTCACTTGGTCCATGGCCGCACTCCAACGAGCACAAGCGGGCTTCATCAACTCCCACCGGCCTTGAAGCGACCGGTAAGTGCGAGAGATGAACCCACTATTCTTTGGCTTGATCCTACAATAGGTGTCCTCGATCCTTTGCCAATACCGTTTACCGGTTTGATCGGTGCCGGTGGTTGCATCCATTCCCACAGCTGCCCAAGCACGAACCAAGAGGATATCTTCCGCCTCGGTGTAGTTTGTCGACCGCGTGTGTGGGCGGGAAGCGGCGGTGAATGCCTCCTCCCCTATCTCGGCCACCTCCTCCTCGTCATCACCTTCATCCTCCTCATCTTCCTCTAAGTCGTCACCAACCCTAAAGGGTTCGAGAGGCGGAGCCCCGAGGTCCACCTCCGCGTTTTGGAGGAGGTCCATGTACGAGGATGGGGTTGCCATTTTCTCGAACACCTCATGCGCGGCGAGAGGAGGTTCAGCCACGGCGACGAAAGGAGGTTCGGCGACGGAGGCGGGCGGGGGCGCGGGCTTCTTCCGCAGGGCGGACTTCTTCCGCGGCATCTTCACGGCCGGGGCGACCTTGGATGCCGCCTTTGGCCGGCTCTTCTTGGTGGCCGGGGCGGGAGCCGGGGAGGCGGTGGGGGCGGGCGCCGGGGCGGTGACGGTGGCCGGTACGGGAGCCGGGGAGGCGCCAGGAGGAGGTGCGAGGCCTGCCCGCCGCCGCTTGGCCCCGACGTGGGTCGCCGCAACCACGTAGGCCACGGTCGGGTGGGCGGGGGCGGGGGCGGGCGCCGTGGCGGGCGAGGCGGGCGCGGCGGGCGGGGGCGCGGCGGCGGCGGGGCCCTCCATGGCCGGCGCGGCATGATGCGGCGGGAGGAGGAGGCCGAGAGGAGGAGGAAGTTTCCTCCCGCGCGAGAGAGGAGGAGTGTGGGTTGGGGGGAGATTTTCCTCTCAACCCCTACTTCTACAGGTTGCAAACTGGTTTGAGGGTTGGACCTCTATTTTTTTACGGGTTTGAGGGTTTAGAGGTTCTAGTCTACGGCATTTTTTCGGCGAAAACTGTAAAAACGTGGTTATTTTTAGGGGTTTGAGGGTTTGAGGGCTCTACTAGACTTGCTCTTAGCCCTGAGGAAGCTAACCAACGCTGCCTCTTGCTCTGGGTCCATGCCCGTGCCGATGGTGAAAGTGGCTCCTGAGCCCTCCTCGTCAACAGGCACATGCTTCGTCTCTACCGGGTCCTGAGAGAAGAGCTGCTTCTTCTTGGATGGCGCGGCTTCCGACGTCTCCGAAGCCTCCTCTGTACCTGAATGGGCCGCGGCTGCAGCCCTGTAAGCGCGCCCGAGGACCTGAAGGGCGGCCTTGGGGTCCCCTTCGACAGTGATGACGCCGCTGCTCCCGGGCATCTTGACGGCGTTGTAGCCCGGTTGAGTCGCCGCCATGAACTTTGCCAAGGCTGGGAAACCAAGGACGGCGTTGTAGGGTAGGTGGATGGGCGCGACGTCTAAGTCGATGAGCTCGGTCCGGTAGTTAACGGGTGTGCCGAAGGTGACCGGGAGGCGGATCTGGCCGAGCGGGACAGCCAAGCCCGCGACCCCCAAGATGGGCTTGGTGGGGAGGAGCTGCCTGTAGGACACGGGCAGATGACCAAAAGCCTCAGCGGAGACGATGTTGAGCCAGGCGCCGCCGTCGATGAGGGTCCTTGTGACAGCCACCCCGCAGATGGTGGGGGTACATACCGTAGGGAGGACGTCCGTGCCGGCTGCAGCTATGGTGCGGTCGCCGGGGCCGAAAGCGATGGCGTGCCCCTGCGCGTCCCGCCCCCGCGGGGCCTCCTGCGGCTGAGCGGCGGCCCCGATCCATCGAAAGTCTGACTTGACGTGCCGGGCCGACGCCGGTGCTTGGGATCCTCCGATGATGCAGGCGACCCCGCGGTAGGGCAACCCCCCCAGCAGTGCCCAGCAGCTCGTCGACACATGCCACCCAAGCATCGAGCTCCTCCGTGGGTGGCCGGTGCCGGAGCAGCTTCTGCGCCACTAAGAGTGCAGCCGGCGAGGCCACGGGGAGCAAAAATGGCAAAGCAGGCCGCTCCCCGGTGACCCGACCGGCAAAAACGTCGTCGGGGGAGGGGACGGAGCGCCCATGGGTGGTGCAGTCCGCCGACGCCGCTCGGATGACGGGGACATCACCAACCTCCACGCGGATGCGGTAGGCTGTGGCCATCATGGCGGCGTGGAGCAGGAGAGGGGAGGCGAGGTCGTCGGAGAGGCGAGATTTCGACACGCCCCCTACCTTGCGCGGTAAATGTCGGATTACGGGTTCCGCAAACCCAAAGAAGTTCGAACACAGGGGCGTGAACGAAGATCTCTCCCGCTCACGTCTACCTAGCGCCACGCCCTCGCCCGGTGGTGAGATTCAAGCAAGCAACAAGTAAAAGCACACACGAGTTTACCCAGGTTCAGGCCACCTTACGGTGTAAAACCCTACGTCCTGCTTGAGTGGATTAGCCTAAGGAGGGCTTGAGTATGATCAAGTAGAGTGGTTCTTGAGCTCAGGAGGAGAGCTCAAGAGGGTCAGGAGGCAAGTGTTCTTGCTCCTTGAAGCGAAGGTGGAGTGTTTGAGAGGGGATCGATCCAGAGTAGATGGTCCCTCTCTAAAGTGGAGACCCTAGCTACTTATATAGGCGGCCAGGGTCCTCTTCCCTCGAAATGTTTAGGCGGGAAGGGATCCCACAACGGCCATTTTGAGCGGGAACACAAGGACGTTCCTATCCTGACAAAAGCGGTCTTCGCCTGCAAAGAGATCAGACGGTGACGCGGTGGTGGGCTCTGTGGTGACATCCTCCCTGTCGTCCTTGCGGTCTTTGGTGTTGTTGCACCATAGGGGAACCTTTATCTCGCCCCTCGGGTACCTGTGCCTGCGTTGTCCCCTTTGCACCAAAACGGCAACTGCGCCACTGGCACGCGCTGGCACCCGCTGGCGCGGTGCATCACTGCTCGCGTCACTGCCTCATCCTGAGGCAGGCTTGGCCTTGAGTTCTCCGCCCCTCCGGAGCAGCCTAGCCAAGGCCGCTCCTAAGAGGGTCTTGGTGTCGTTCCTCGCGAAGCTTAGCCCCCCTCGCGAGGGTCTTGAGCAGCTGGTCGATTAGCTGGGCCATACCAGGCCATGGTAGGAGCGCGTCGCCGGCCGCAGGCAGGCAAGTCTGGGTACCCCGGTTCCCAGGACGCCGACATCGTTACAAGTTGGTATCAGAGCTGACCCTTACACGGATGTTTGCGGACAGGTGTGCGGTCATGTTATTCATGACGCTTGTGACCCGTCGTGGCACATGGCATGGCACATGTACCGGACTGGATGCATAGACGTATGTACCAAGAGGGGACGTTCCTGTGGTCCGACGAGGACGTTGGTTCCTCTGTGTGGGGGTATAAGTGATAGCCTGGCTTATTAGGAATGACAGACTACTCATATCAATAAGGAATTCCTTCTTTTCCGGGAGCCCATTCGGACAGAACTCGAAAGTTAAGCGTGCTCAGCTTGGAGTAATTTCAGGATGGGTGACCGACCGAGAAGTTGCTCCCGGGTGCGCATGAGTGAGGACAAAGTGCGCAGAAAAGAAGAGCCACTCAAAGGGGAACAAACAAAAAGAAGTACCTATTAGTCATGGTCGACAAATTCACCAAGTGGATTGAGGCAAGACCCGTCACTTCAGCAGTATCCGGACCTGTCGTCGACTTCCTATCTGACGTCGTACACCATTACAGTCACAAATAATGGTACCAACTTCACCGCCCAGGAAGTTAAAGACTGGTGTGGTAAAATGGGCATTAAGCTCAATTACGCCTCGGTGAACCATCCACAGACCAATGGACATGTTGAACGAGCCAACAAACTCATCATGAGGGGCATTAAGCCTAGTCTAGTTCGGTTCCTTGAACAATCAGACTGCCATTGGGTCGAGCAACTCGATTCTGCACTATGGGGGCTGCGCACTACTCCTAATCGATCAACCGGATATATACCATTTTTCATGGTATACGGTGCGGAAGCTGTCCTCGCATGCGACACAATCCATGACACGCCTATAATGCGCATGCACGAAGAAAAGGAAGCCAAGCTTGTTCGGCAGGATGATCTGGACGCCCTGGAAGAAGAGCGGGATATCGCTCGAGCTCGGTCTGCATTCTATAAACAGCAAGCACGACGTTACCACAACCACAAAGTATGGACAAATACATACAACGTAGGAAACCTCGTCCTTCGACTCCCCGAAAAACATAAGAATAAACTATCACCTAAATGGGAGGGGTCATACATCATCGATGAAGTACTAATCTAAGGAGCATATCTTCTCCGCCTCCCGTCCGATGACGGCCTCGAGCCGAACCCGTGGAACGCAGCAAGGCTGCGACGTTTTTACACCTGAGCCGGGCTTGCACCTCTACATTTTATTTATTTTATGTTACTCTTTTTATATATATATAGTAGTTCGGTTAAACCAAACCATACTCAACCCGCATACTATACACCATTAAATGTAATACCTAGCTTGGCTTGGGGCCTCCATTAGGAGAGCCGCATAAATGAATAAATCGCATTTGTTATGATTGCATCCTTCTCATACACATTAAGCCAATATATGCACTTGTTTGACTTAAGAACTTTGCCAAGTCGGGTTGCCTGTCTCATGTGATTACCCATGCGTTCCCAATTGTTCGGCTAGGGAGTAAAGGGAGCACCTCTGCGATTGTTATGACCAGGTCACCCGGACCGTACCTCAAACAGGAGAAGCTGAAAGCTGGCTTCTTATAAAATACAATAGGTCGTCCTAAGGGAAGTGAACATAGCCTCGAGCTTACTACCAAGGCTCCCTTTTAAAGCCATTGGTGTTCGTTGATCCTACGACTCCGGATTATAATCTTACCCGATGAAATGAACTATTGGACGGACTATTTTCATGGGAAGATGTTTCTTACGTTAAACAGTAATATAACATTGCTATCCGCATATGTTTCGTATGTTCAAACCCAAAGGCCAGATTGCCTGGTTCCCGAATTAGCACCTCGTTTTCCATGGCACACAGTATGGAACACTCCGTGATCTCTGATCGGAGAGGTAGAAGCCGATGGCCGGTTCGAACAACAATCTTTTAAAAATAACAATAAGAGTGTGGATTATGTACAGTCAACGTAAAGTACATAGATACATAGAATTGACGAAACTACTCATTCTTGACATTGTCTATCAATTGTTCTAAAGCACTATCATTTTTCGAATAGCGAGCGACTTATTACTTCCTCATACACCAAGCTTAGTGGTATCTCTTGACCGTCAGGGCCCACATGACCAACCCGAGCCATATGCATCGGGTCAAGGTTGGTGAAGTGCGTCTTTACCATAGCCCACGCTTCACGTGCTCCTTCTCGGCAGGCCGAGATCTTCCACAACTCAAACCTTCGCCAAGCCCCTTTAAAATGGCTGGCTAGTTCGTCCATATTGTTTGGTGGCGTGTCCGATGGCCATAATGCCTTCGCCATGCTATTCAAGGCTTTCCGGGCCTTTACATAGGTTGTTAACAGTTCCTTTAGAAGGTTCCCGTCATAAGCGCCCGCTTCTTCCTTGGGCCGACTAGTCAGGAGACCTAGCAAGCAGGTGTCTCCCGTCGTCATCACAAATCAATGACATATGTCAACAACACGGTACCGTCAATACTTACCAAATATGCCACCTTTCAGCTCTTGGTTTTCACCCGCAGCTTGGGCCAGCTGAGCTCACAAGCTCTTAATGTCCTGGGCTTGCCGCTGATTTTCGGCCTTGAGCTCATTTCTCCTCACGACTTCGCGTCAACACCAGTTTGCCAGCTTCTATCTCCTTCTGCAACTCGCGTACGGTCTCTGTGGCTGCATGACGAACACATTGTTAATACATAACATACACCATACATACTTTTCGAGGAATAGTTTTCCTATATACCGGACATATCACCAGTGGCTTTTCGAGCCGCATCCAGTTCGGCCTTGGCTTCAACCAATTGCGCCCGGCTTGCCTCAAGGTCCTTAGTCAGCTTTTTGCTGTGCTCTCTCACGGTCTACATATATAACATCATCAGCAACCCTTAACCTGTCTGTTCCGCCCAAATTAAGGCTTGGGGGCTAGTAGGTTAGGAAACATGATCAACTTTTAAACTATGTTCATTATGCACATGTGCTCTGGTGACAAACAGATCGGCGATCCCTTCAAGGCACGTCCGGGCCGCTCTGAGGTACACATCCACCGAATTAAAGGCATTAAAATCTTGACTGGTAAAGGTGTCATGGTGTAAGCAATCCTTTTGGCGGCGATGATTCATTACGCTCTTGACTTCAGAATTAGTAACTGAAACATCATCAGAATCCGCTTGAGGAGGGATGTCGGCCATATGTTCGGGTAAAGCTTCGGTTCGCGTCGAAAAACTGGAACCAGAATTATTGTTTGCCACAGTCGGAGAATCTTCGGATTGAAGCATGGGCGTCCTTCTTCTATAGAAAGTTAAACAAGTTTTACATAAAGGGTTGTAAAAAGTGGCCCTCTCTACAATTCCACTATGTGTCACCTCTGGGTTGAAGAGATATGCGTTTTTGCTTCGGTTGAAGCTTCCTCTTTGATCTCCTGTTGGGGGATGGAGCAGAAGCGATCCGGACTCCTCCCATGCTGGATTGACGCGTAGTACGACAACCCTTGGGAGTAGAAGTCAGCATGCGGGGAATAGCACAAGATGTGCGCCCTGTTCGGGAGAGGGTCTTCTTATCGCTTACTCCGGAAGAAGGAAGAACCCTAGGGTGGTCAGCTGTCAGAGCAACCTTGGCGCGATCAAGGCCCTCCTGATAAAACACCCCGTCTTCAAAATCGATTGACATCACTGGGTCATCATGATAACCTGGATCGTTATCACGTGAATGATCCTCTGGTTGACGAGGACAATTAATGAATTCAACCTAACGCCTCCAACCCTGTTCAAACATGATTAGTTAGAACTTGGGCATAATCTAAACACTAGGGTCAGTAGGTTGTGGCTTACCAAGTCCATCGAATCGTATCCGGAGCAGCCCTCTTGGATGCTCATTTGTGCAAAGTCCGCTTCGTCCCCCTTGAAGAGGTCGGCCAATATTCTGGCCAGAGCAGCCTTATTATCCGACCCTTGTCCCTGGTAGCAGGTCACATCGTTGGTACTGTTGTAGCACCATAGTGGATGACCCCTTTGCTGGAGAGGTTGCACGCACCGAGTAATGGTGATATCCATTACCTCGATCATGGCCAGCTTACTGCTGGTCAACAACCTGACCTTGGCCGCCAATGTGCACACTTCTTCATTATCCTAATGGGAAGGACCTCTGGGCCGCCAGTTGAACCGCTTTATAGGCGGGTCATTTGAGTATTCGAGCAACCCTTGCTGAACTGGATTGGTGAGTGAAATGTCTTCGATATAAAACCATTCTAAGGTCTGATAACCCACAAGTATTGGGGATCACAACAGTTTTTGAGGGTAGAGTTTTCAACCCAAATCTATAGATTCGACACAAGGGGAGCCAAAGATTCTTTGCAAGTATTAGTGATAACCCTCAAGTGTAGGGGATCAGTTGTAGCCTCTTTCGATAAGTAAGAGTGTTGAACCCAATGAGGAGCTAAAGGTAGAACAAATATTCCCTCAAGTTCTATCGACCACTGATACAACTCTACGCACGCTTGACGTTCTCTTTACCTAGAACAAGTATAAAACTAGAAGTACTTTGTAGGTGTAACGAGATAGGTTTGCAAGATAATAAAGAACACGTAAATATAAAATAGGGGCTATTTAGGTAAAGAAACAATAAAGTTGGTATAGCGAGTGTGGAAAAATGGTGGTAGGAGTTGCGAAATTGTCCCTAAGCAATTGACTACGTTACTAGACCGATAGCAAGTTTTATGTGGGAGAGGCCACTGCTAGCATGTCATCCCTGACTTGGAATTCTATGCACTTACGATTGGAACTATTAGCAAGCATCCGCAACTGCTAACGTTCATAAGGTAAAACCCAACCATAGCATTAAGATATATTGGCCCCCCTTCAGTCTTGTATGCATCAATTTCTACGCTAGGTTCAAGCTTCTATCACTCTTGCCCTCCAATACGTAGTCCTATCAACATACAACTAACCCTATGGTGTGATCCACGCGCGCGCTCATATGATGGGCACCAAAGGATATCAACATAACCACAAGCAAATTAAACCAATCATAGCAATTCACCAATTACCGATAGGACAACGAAAATCTACTCACACATCATAGGATGGTAACACATCATTGTATAATAATATGAAGCATAAAGCACCATGTTCAAGTAGAGGGTACATCGGGTTGCGGGAGAGTGGATCGTTGTAGATAGATGGGGCAAGGTGATGAAGATGTTGGTGAAGATGACGGAGGTGTTGGTGTAGATCGCCGTCACACGATGATGGCCCCAACGGCGTTCCGGCGCTACCGGAAGCGAGGGGGAGAGCCCCCCTCCTTCTCCTTCTTCCTTGAACTTCTCCCTAGATGGGAGAAGGGTTTCCCCTCTGGTCCATGGCCTCCATGGCGGCGAAGGGGCGAGAGCCCCTCCGAGTTTGGATCTGTCTCTCTGTCTCTCTCTTTTTCTGCGTTCCCAGATTCTGGCCTTTCACCGTATCTTATATTCCCGGAGATCCGTAACTCCGATTGGGCTGAATTTTTGACACGATTTTTATCCGGATATTGGCTTTCTTGCCGCGAAAGAAGGGCACCAACCGCCTTATGGGGTGGCCACGAGGGCCAGGGGCACGCCCCCCTACCTCATGGCCCCCTCGGGCATCGTCTCACATTGATTCTTCTTCCCAAAAATCACATATATTCCAAAAAAAATCTCCGTCCGTTTTTACCCCGTTTGGACACCGTTTGATATGGATATTCTGCGAAACAAAAACATGCAACAAACAGGAATTGGCACTGGGCACTGGATCAATATGTTAGTCCCAAAAATAGTATAAAAAGTTGCCAAAAGTATATGAAAGTTGTATAATATTGGCATGGAACAATAAAAAATTATAGATACGACAGAGATGTATCAGCATCCCCAAGCTTAATTCCTGCTCGTCCTCGAGTAGGTAAATGATAAAAAAAGAATTTTTTTGATGTGGAATGCTACCTAGCATAATCTTGATCATGTAATCTAATCATGGCATGAATATTAAGACATGAGTGATTCAAAGCAATAGTCTATCATTTGACATAAAATAATTTAATACTCGGGCATCCCAACAAACAGTCAAGTCTTTCAAAATATCAATGCTAAAGAACGTTATCCCTACAAAATCATATAGTCTTTTATGCTCCCTTTTCTTAACACAAGGTACCCCTCATGCCCATCCCGGTGTCAGCCAATCAATTGTTTTCATACTTTACTTTTTCGAACCTTTTCAACTCTTCACGCAATACATGGGCGTGAGCCATGGACATAGCACTATGGGTGGAATAGAAGGTGGTGATAGACAAAAGTAGGGAGAAAGTCTCACATCGACTCGGCAAATTAACAGACTATGGAGATGTCCATCAATTGATATCAATGTGAGTGAGTAGGAATTGCCATGTAATGGATGCACTAGAGCTATAAGTGTATGAAAGCTCAAAAGAAAACTAGTGGGTGTGCATCAACTTGCTTGCTCATGAAGACCTAGGGCATTTGAAGAAGCCCATCATTGGAATATACAAGCCAAGTTCTATAATGAAAATTCCCACTAGTATATGGAAGTGACAACATAGGAGACTCTCTATCATGAAGAACATGGTGCTATGATGAAGCACAAGTGTGGAAAAAAGATAGTAACATTGTCCCTTTTCTCTTTTTCTCTCATTTTTTTATTTTGGGATCTTTGGCCTCTCTTTTTTTGGTGGGCTTCTTGGGCCTCTTTTTTTATTTGGGCTTCATTGGCCTCTTTTATTTTTTTATAACCTCACAGGGGACAATGTTCTAATAATGATGATCATCACACTTTTATTTACTTACAACACGATATTATAACTCGATACTAGAACAAAAATATGATTCTATATGAATGCCTCCGACGGTGTACCGGGATGTGCAATGATCTAGCATAGCAATGACTTCAAAAAACGGACAAGCCATGAAAACATCATGCTAGCTATCTTACAATCATGCAAGGCAATATGACAATGATGGTGCGTGTCATAATAAACTGAACGGTGGAGTTACATGGCAATATATCTCGGAATGGCTATGGAAATGCCATAATAGGTAGGTATGGTGGCTGTTTTGAGGAAGGGTATAAGGTGGTTTGATGCACCAACGAAATCTGCACGGTACTAGAGTGGCTAGCAAGGTGGAAGGGTGAAAGTGCGTATAATCCATGGACTCAACATTAGTCACAAAGAACTCACATACTTATTGCAAAAAATCTATTAGCTCTCAAAGCAAAAATACTACGACGCATGCTCCTAGGGGGGAGGTTGGTAGGAGTTAACCATCGCGCACCCCTGACCTTCATGCAAAGATAAACAATCAAAATACAATGCGCGCCAATTTGGTTACATAGTTAGGAGACCATACGTGCATGCTTCGGGAATCACAAACCTTAACACCAATATTTTTACTAAACCACAATCATTCACTAGTACCTCCCACATATTAGCATCCCTATATCACAAAACTATTGCAAGGAATCAAACACATCATATTCAGTGATCTACAAGTTTATGTAGGATTTTATGACTAACCATGTGAATGACCAATTCCTGTCAACTCTCTAAATAGATATAAGTGAAGCAAGAGAGTTTTAATTATTTCTACAAAAGATATGCCAACGCTCTAACAATTATAAGTGAAGCAAAATAGCATTCTACAAATGGCGGGTTTCTATGTGAGGAGAAACAGGCAATCCAAACTTCAAATGATATAAGTGAAGCACATGAAGCATTCTATAAAGCCATACTCAAAAGATATAAGTGAAGTGCAAATAGCATTCTATAAATTAACAAGGATTATCTCATACCAGCATGGTTCATTTATTAAAAGTAAAAATAAAACAACACACGACGCTCCAAGAGTTTACGCATAACATGTGAACGAAATGAATCCGAAAACATACCGATACTTGTTGAAGAAAGGTGGGATGCCTTCCGGTGCATCCCCAATCTTAGACGCTTGAGTCTCCTTGAATATTTACTTGGGGAGCCTCGGGCATCCCCAAGCTTGAGCTCTTGCCTCTCCTCTTTCTTCTCACCTCGAGACCTCCTCGATCTTCGAACACTTCATCCAGGCAAAACTTAACCAATCTTTTAGTGGCGGGGTTAGTGCATATGATCAATGAAATCCCATCATGTGCTGCTCTAACATTATTGTATAATTATGAACAAACATTACCCACTATATTCTATCACAATTATATGGCCCCAAGTCAAGGAGGCTTCAACAAGAATTCAAACATATGCAAATAATGAAGCTATAACAACAATCTATGAAAACAGGACAGTCTGTAGTAATCTGAACATTAACCATACTTTTGTAAGTCTAAAAATTCTGGCACAATTAGGATAAATAAAAAATTTGTATAACAAGACTTTGCAAAAAGTTTCAGATCCTTTCGACGTTCCAGTAAAAAAATGTAAAATCACGCACTACAGCCAAAGTTTCTGTTTTTGCACCGCACAAACCAACAAGCAGTTTAATCATCCTAAAGGAAACTCTTGGCACATTATTTTTATAATACAATGGAATTGTACAAGGGGATAATTTTTTTGTTTAAAAGTTTCTGTAATTCAAGATTTGCAAAGTTTCCATGGGCATGAACAAAGTTCAAGGAGCTCCCCCATTTCAACGGTACTCGTCCTTCTTACTTTAACTTTTCTGCTTGAAAAAGTTTTAGGTTCCCCTCTTTATTTTTTTGTTTTTAAACTTTATAAAAGCACACAACGGAAATAAATGACTCTCTAAAACTTCTGGGTTGTCTCCCTGGCAGCGCTTTCTTTAAAGCCATTAAGCTAGGCATATAGTGCTCAAGTAATGGATCCACCCGGATCCCAAGGTATATCAAAGCCAATTTTAATTAACAACGATTTGTGATTTAGTAGTGAGCACAAAGTAACATATATAATGTAGCAACTAAGTCTAACTCTCTTCCTATGCATCAGCATGTCATAAAAGAATAATTCATGCACACATAGTAAAGGCCAATGCATAGCATAAACAATTTCTTGCGATTTTATCTTATTGGAAACATAGAGAGGCGGAGATGTAGTTCCTCTCTCATAATAATTGCAAGTAGGAGCAGCAAGCACATGCATATTATATCTATTAAAAGCATCATGTGTAGTAGTAAAACACAACCGCTATTTGAATATTGAACATCATAACCACGAATAGGAATGAAACGGCAATAGTTCCTATATGAACTACTGGGGAGATCATAGCGGAGAAGTCGAGACCTAACAAAATAAGTAAACCAGAAGTGTCGCAAAAGACTAGGATTGGAAACAAAACGGAATGTACCGGATTTTTAGCACGTACAACCATCAAACCAGAGACCAAAGCAGGGCTCGACAAAACAGAAAGTATCATGGTACATCGTCCTCCCTTGAAATGGAACTTGAATGCTGGAGCAAGAAGACGCATTCAAGTCGATCTATTACAATATAATCCTTAATAAGGGCAAGCTTCTCCGATATAGTGTAGCCAGGAGAATTCAAAAAGATAATAGGACTATCATGCGTGGGTGCAATAGCAACAATTTCATGTTTAACATAAGGGACTATAGCAAGTTCATATCCATAAGCATAATTCATATTGGCATCATGGCCACAAGCATAACAAGAATTAATTTCATCAAAAAAGGGATATTTCAAATGAATCAAAGGGATCATAGCAATCATCCTTCGGTAAGAACGAAGGGAAATTAAACTATGTATGAGTTGAAGAGTTACTCTCAATAGAAGGTGGGCACGGGTAGCTAATCCGCTCTTCCTCCTTTTGTTCTTCGCTCTCCTCCTCATCTTTTTCATCTAATGAGTTCACAGTGTCATCAATTCCTTCTTCCATAGTTTCCTGCAAAATATTAGTTTCTTCTTGGACAGCAGAGGCTTTCTCACTACTAGAAAAAAGCTTATTAGTGGCGCACCACTTTTGGGTATTAGTGGCGCACCTCTGGTGCGCCACTATTACCACGCCACTAGTAATGGGTATTAGTGGCGCACCAGAGGTGCGCCATTACTAATCCAGATATCAGTGGCGCACCACCTGGTGCGCCACTACTAAGTATAAGGGTGCGCCACTGATATTTTTTTTAAATTTTTTTTTTCAATTTTTTTTTTCAAATTTTATTTCAGAATTGCTACAGGTGCGCCACTGATATTGCTACAGGTGCGCCATTAGTAACAATTTTTTTTTCAAATTTTTTTCCAGAATTTTTTTTTCAATTTTGGCGGGAATTTTTTTCCCTTAATCTCGGGTCACTATGGCTTAATCTCGGGTCAATATGGCTTAATCTCGGGTCAAATCGCACTCCGTGGTCAAACTTCCCAGAAGGTCACCCATCCTACACTACTCCAGCCCAAGCACGCTTAACTTCTGAGTTATATCCAACCCCAGCACCAGCTCACTTAGCAGGCACTTGTTGATATATCTATCATATCAATCCTATTAAACCTTGTTAATGTCTAGGAGTTTGTTCATGTTCATGAGTGTGATAAAATTTTGAAAAAATATTTCAAACTTCCCGGTCATTTTACATATCATATTTTTCAAAAAAACTATTTTTCAAAAAAACATTTTTTAAAAAAAAACCAATTTTTTCCAAAAAAAAATATATATTAGTGGCGCACCACACCCACGGTGCGCCACTACTATTTTTGATTTTTTTTGAATTTTTTCAAAAAATATTTATTCCAAAAAAAATAGTTTTTCAAAAAAAAACTATATTAGTGGCGCACCACACCCACGGTGCGCCACTACTATTTTTGAATTTTTTTGAATTTTTTTGCCTCTAGATCTTAAAAGCCCCGTATCTTTTATTCGGTTAGTTTTTGGGGATTCTAAGAATCTTCAACGGGGTTCCCCCCGTTGAATTCGGATGTAACTTTTCGAGTAGATGCTTTTTCATATAAAAAACTTTTTCATCGGAGTTCGTATGCAAAAGTTATGCCCATTTTACAAATTCTCGAGAGATTTTGCAAAAAAAAGTCGAAATTCATGTTTGTAAATTTTGCTAACAACTAGACCACAAATCACATTGGAATCTTATTTTTTTTTATTTTTTTTGACATTTCTATCATTTTCTTTTATTTATTTTTTTAACTGAAAAGGCGGTCCACG
>LR738711.1:493840119-493911372 GCA_902687465.1 Secale cereale | reverse complement strand
AAAACAGCACAAAAAAGTAATGCGGTTCACTTGGTGATCAAAAAATAAAAACACATCGGAAAAGCAGCTCACTTCTCAAACATGAAAATGCAAAAAAAAAATAGCGGAATCTCAAAAAAAAATTGTTACCAAAACAGCACAAAAAAGTAATGCGGTTCACTTGGTGATCAAAAAATAAAAACACATCGGAAAAGCAGCTCACTTCTCAAACACTTCTCAACGCGCGCAAAAAATTAATGAGGTTCACTTTTGGTAGTGTTCCGCTTCACTTTCGGGGCTATTGCGGTCCACTTTCCTTCGGAAAAAAAACTTGGAAAAAAGACAACAAAACTCCTCTGAGAAAAATCTACGTCCAACAAAATAAATCATGAGGTTCGGTTAACTGTCTAATGCAGTGCGTTCTTCAGTTTGAAGCAGTGCGCTTTTCGCGTTTTTGTAATTTCAAAACTGCTCTTAAACCGTAATGAATTAGAGGGCGTGTTCTACATGAGAAAGTAGCGTCTCGACGATATATTTCCAACGGTGTATCATTTGGATCATTTCGGCCAATTTTTTGTAAAAATTTCACGAAAAAACGGCTGTTGCCGTTCGTAGTCAGCCGCACGATTTTCAAATTTAACTAAAACCCGTAAGGAATCTCAAAAACATTTCAACATGAAAGTTGCGCCTCGTTCGTAGCTTTCCAACGGTATATTACACGCCTTGTTTCGACAAACGGTTAAAAAACTGGAGTGAAAACAGTACCGAAAAATTTGAAAAAATTCGAAAAACACAATTCCGCGATTTAGTAAATTCAAAACTGCTCTTAAACCGTAGCGAATTAGAAAAAATAATAGATACGAAAAAGATGCGTGGCGACGATATCTTTCCAACGGTGTATCATATGTTTCGTTCCGATGAGCGGTTTAGAAAAAACGTCAAAAAACGCTCGCTGCCATTCGTTGTGAGCCGCACGATTTTCGAAACTGCTCTTAAACCGTGCGGAATCTTGAAAAGTGTTCAACATGGCGAAGATGCGTCTACTCCATAGCTTTTCAACGGTATATAACACGCATAATTCCGATAAACGGTTAAAAAACTAGAGCAAAAAAGGTACCGAAAAAACAACACGTACAGTTTTTTCAACATGAAGTTCGCTGGTCTCTGTGGTGCGGTGCGTTTAGCTCTCCAATGCAATTTTGCAATGCAGTTCAGAAGTGTTATGAGAATATTATTCTCATAATGTTATGAGAATAGACCGGTTGTATATATATATATATATATATATATATATATATATATATATATATATATATATATATATAATGGTGATAACATAAATGGTTCAGATCTGAAATCATGGCACCCGGGCCCAAAGTGTCAAGCATTAAGCATAGCAAAGTCATAAGCAACATCAATCTCAGAACACAATGGATACTAGGGATGAAGCCCTAATAAAAATAACTCGATTAAATGATGAATCTCATCCAACTCCTCACCGACCAGCGAGCCTACGAAGGCATTACTCACTCCTGATGGAGAGCATCCTGATATTGCCGATGGAGGAGGGTTGTTGATGACGAAGACCGAAGATTCCCCTCTCCGGAGCCCCAAACTGACTCCAGATCTGGCTTACTGATGAAGGACAAGAGGTGGCGGCGGCTCCGTATCGTGGAATGAGATAATTCTTCCTCCCCTATTTTTCTGTAAAAATAGGATTTTATAGCATCGGAGATAGGGTCAGCGGGGCCACCAGGTGGGCACAACTCACCTGGGCGCGCCTGGAGGGGCGCGCGCCCTGGTGGGTTGTGCTCACCCAAGGCCCCCCCTATGGTGGTTCTTGCCCTGGTATTTTTTTTATTCTGAAATAATTCTCCAAAAAGTTTCGTTCAATTCCAAGAACTTTTATGTCTGCACAAAAACAACAGCATGGTAGTTCTGCTGAAAACAACGTCAGTCCGAGTTAGTTTCATTCAAATCATGCAAATTAGAGTCCAAAATAAGAGGAAACGCGTTAGGAAAACTAGATACGGTGGAGATGTATCAACTCCCCAAGCATAGACCTTTGCTTGTCCTCAAGAAATTCAGTTGATAGACTGAAAGTGAAAAAGAAAAACTTTTACAAACTCTTTTGTTCTTGTTTACATAAATAAGCTTAAGTAGCACCCAGGTTTTCAGCAAAGATCATGACTAACCATGTCAACAATAACTCTTAGAAATTACATTAACTCATATCAGTATCCTAAACAACTAGAGAGCAATAATAAGATATCTCAAATGACAACACTTTTCCAAAACAACCATGATATAATATGACAACAGTGGTATCATGCTAGCCCTTTCTGAGACCACAGAACATAAATGCAGAGCACCTCCAAAGTTCAAGCATCGACTAAACATTGTAATTCATGGTAGAAAAGATCCAGTCATGCTAACACCCAACATTAACTACACACAATGCATGAGGATGACAATAGTGCTCTTAGACCTGGCGCTTATTTGAGAGGGTGATGACTCAACATAAAAATAAATAGATAGTCCCTTCGCAGAGGGAAGGAGTGATTTGCAGAGGTGCCAGAGCTCAAAATTTGAAACAGAGAAAAATGAAATTTTGAGAGATGCACCCTTCATATTTACTTAGCGACCATAAGTTATCAATATCTTCCATGCTAAACACATTAGTAGCGGTTCCCAAGCGGAAAAGTAAAGGTTTCACTCCGTAGGAGTTTTGTTTGATTATTTGTAAGTTTTTTTTCTTTTTGAATTCGGGACTGGGAATCCCTATTACCGCCCCTCTTGTGCAAGGACAAGTGAATAAACACTCATCATGAGAATAACCCGCTTAACATGGAAGATACCGACTACTTCTTGTCACTCTATAAACAATCCAGGCACCCATAAAGGATGTTTATTTGAAGTTTTTAGAGGCGACACATGCAAATTTACTTAGGACGGCAGGGTAATACCGCATATAGGTAGGTATGGTGGACTCATCATGAATAACTTTGGTTTTGGGATTTGATGCACAAGCAATATTTCCGCTTAGTATAGGCGAAGGCTAGCACGTAGGTTGAGAAGCGGCCAGCTAGAGAGCAATAATGGTCATGAACATGCATTATGCATAATAAACGTTGGATATCAACATGAGTAGGATATGGACACCATGAACATAAATATCATAGAGTCTATGTTGGTTTTGATTCAACTACATGCACGAACATATACCAAGTCAAGCCACTTGAAACATTCGGAGGAGGATACCATATCATCATACTGAATCACAATAATTTTAATGCAATGTTGTCCTCCAAGATAAATCATTATCCATTCCTAGCTACTTAAGCATGGCATGAGAAACTATAATCTGTAATTGTCATTTCAACATGTTTGATCATAATAGGCTGAATCATGGATACTAGATTAAACATATTTACAAAAACAAAAACAAGTTTAGTTCACACCCATTTCTCTCTGCCACAACCAGTTCATCAAATATCATCATTATTGCCTTTCACTTGCCTAACTGAATGATATGAAAATAATAATAGTGCAAGAATGCCATGGACTAAGCTGGAATCTGCAAACATTTTATTCAAAGAGGACAAGACAAGGCAATTTGAGCTCTTTGTTAGATAAATGATAATGCATATTATAGCTACTCAACATTTTCATCATGGTCTTCTCCTTGGTATGACTCAAAAACCAGAAAAGAAATTCATGGAAACACGCTGAAATATTTTTGGAGTTTTTGTTTTTTCTCAAAGAAGGCAAAATAAAGAAAGAAAACAAAAACAAAAAACTATTTACACGGGAAAGCTTCCAATAAAAAAAAGAAGAAACGAGAAATATTTTTGTTTTTTTAGTACTACAACTAATTAAACTAGAAAGAAAGACCGAAAAGAAACATGAAATGTTTTTGGGTTTTTTGTAAGTTTTCCAAACGCACAAAAAGAAGGCGAGAAAAATAAATCTAGCATCGATATTGCAATGAAAAAGTGTGAACACTGACAAATGGAATAAAATGAGTGAACATGAATATAATGTTGGTGGAAATACATACTCCCCCAAGCTTCAGATTTTGGCCTAGCTTGGCAATCACCATCCGTGACCTGCATAGTAGTCGGCGTGGTAGCTCACAAAGGCTCTTAGCACAACCTCCTCAGCCCGGTGAGCAGCCAGAACCTCCGCATTGTGTGGACGAGCCTCGCTCTCAGAAACATAGTATCTTCCTTTGTTGTGGAAATCAAAGAGAGCAGGCGCAGGCAAAAAGGTATGCACAGTATGATCTTCATTGATCCTCAAGTTATAAGTATAATTGTTAATTTTGCCCTCAAGAAACTTATGGCGCTTCATGGCCTCAAAGTCTAAATCCTGAGTGGGTAGTATAGGGTCATTAGGACAAGGTGATACTCACAGCTCTCTTGCTAATCGTGAGGCATAAATCCCACCATAAAAATAACCGCTACCAGCGTTGTGCTGCAATCTGCGTGCAACAATCGCTCCAAGGTTATAACATTGGATACCGATGAGGGCAGTGTGTATGAGACTCGGGTCAGGAGCACAGAGTGTGCTAGAGTCCTATTTGCCTACGATACATTTGCCATTAAACAGTGCAAAGTATTGAACTGATGGGAAGTGAATACTTTTTATTCTACCTTATGTCACTCCCCTATCCTCTCCATAACAAAGACTAGTTAAAAATTACTCATACTCAGATCTCGGTGGTTCATCTAGCGAACCCCAAAATGGAATTTTTCATATATTAGAAAATGTCTCTAGAGGAAAGGTGAATGGACTATCATACAGTTTAAATGAAACTCTAGACTCACGAGGTTGAAACTTAAACTCTTTGGTAAATGTCTTAGTGAGCGTGAGGTGTTGATCACACTTATCATCGATGTAGGGACTGAGCTCGGCATTGTGAACATATTGCTCAAATTCTTCTTTAATACCTGCATTTACCATGAACTCATTGCATGGCCATAAGCAAGATTTAATAGCAGCCTCCCGAATTGTGCTTGCACTTGGTTCCACATAAGACTGTCGTATCGAGCCACTACTGTATGATGCTCCCGAGGACCTCCTCCTCGAAGAACTCCTTCCAAATAAGTGCATTTTATTAGCATACAATTTCCAAAATATTTGGTCCACAAAAATTTGTCAACAAAACTTCACAAGAATGATAGCAACTACTCATAAGCATGCATAGAGGCCATTTTGAGCATTCAAACTACTTAGAACTCTAAGAATTCAACATGCAAGATCATCTATAGCAGCACCAAGAGTAGCTAATTATTCAAAATATAAACCACTAAAGCAGAAACTAATTGAAGCAATGGGGGAGTCACATACCAAGTAGCAATCCCCCAAAACAGTTTCGGAACGAAGCTTTGAGAAAAGAGATCGAATTCCGCATGTTTGAGAGCAAGAACACAACGGAGAGTGCAATGGTGATTTTTTCAGGAGGTAGGGGATGAAGTGGACTAAAGAGATAAGTGAGGGGGGCCACGTGGGGACCACAACCCATCTGGGCGCGCTTGGGGCTGCTGGCGCGCCCAGGTGGGTTGTGCCCACCTGGTGCACCACCCCGTGGGATGTTATTTGCACTAAAAATTATAAAATAATCAGAAAAACCGTGTTAATTTTTTAGGGCATTCTGAACACTTTCATTTTTGGGTCATTTTTTATTGCATGGGAAAACAGTAAACAGACAAAACATGGCATTTTATTTTTCTTAAACTGGTAAAAACACAGAATAAAATTTAGGGACAAAAGGTAGTGGTTACTAAATTCATCAACTTCATACCTCTAAAAAATGATCCATTAATAAGGTTGATCAAGTATTATAAACAACCACTTTCAATTAGCATGAAACCGAAGAACTTTCGTAAAACACTAAGTTACCTCAACGGGGATATGCATATCCCTAACAATAAGTATATCATATCTACTTTTGACAGTAGGTAAAGGTAGTTGAAAACTTCCAGTAGTGAGCTTCGGAGAATTTTCAATAACATTAATACCATTTACTTGGAATTGTTTCTTCGGGAAATGCACCGTGTGCTCATTACCATTGATATGAAAAGTAACATTGCTTTTATTTCAATCAATAACATCCTCTGCAGTGTTCAAAAAAGGGTCTACCGAGGATAATCGACATGTTGTCGTCCTCGGGCATCTCAAGTATAACAAAGTCAGTTAAAATGGTCACATTGGCAACAACAACGGGCACATCCTCACAAATATCGGTAGGTATAGCAGTTGATTTGTCATCCATTTGCAAAGATATTTCAGTAGGCGTAACACTAACACCAACTTGTTCAAATCAAGTTTTTTAAATAAAGAGAATGTCATAACACTAACACCAGCTCCCAAATCACACAAAGCAGTTTTCACATAATTTCTTTTGATGGAGCAAGGTATAGTTTGTATTCACGGATCTCCAAGTTTTTTAGGAACTCCATCCTTAAATGAATTGTTAGCAAGCATGGTGGAGATTTCAGCTTCCGGTATTTTCCTTTTATTAGTGATGATGTCTTTCATGTACTTTGCATATGGGGCCATCATTAAGATATCAGTCAAGCGGGTGCACAAAAAGACTGCCCTAAGCATTTCAGCACATCGTTCAAATTCTTCATCATCTTTCTTCTTAGTTGATTTAGGTTGAAAGGGCATGGGTTTTTGTACCCATGATTCTATTTCCTTTCCATGTTTTCTAGGAATAAAGTATCTTTTATCATATATTTTATTTTTGGGTTGTGGTAATCAAGATCAACAATAGGTTCTACCTCAACATCATTATCGGGTTGTTTATCATTCTTTGGGTGAGTGTCTTTACGAACATCATCATTATCTTTTTCATTATCACTACGTGAATGTTCATTACCAGATTGAGTTTCAGCACCGGAGATAGAAACATCATTACTGTTTGTTGGATTCAGGGCTCCGCAGACCCAAGAGAGGTTCGAACTCTAGGGCGTGTGCGAAGAACTCAAACTCTATAGCCTACCAACTTGTCCCTCTCATGGCCTAGCTCAATGAACAGGAAAGGAAAGAGACTCACCAGTTTACCTAGGTTCGGGCCACCTGTGTAAGACCCTACTCCTGCTTTGGGGTGGATTAGCCTCGCGAGGGGCTGAGGATGAACTATTATAGAGGGAGAACAACCTCGGAGGTCTATTCTTGCGTGAGTGTGAGCTAGCGAGGGTTCCGGGTTCGGATCCCCTCCAACGGTGGTGGCTAAGTTGTATTTATAGTGTCATCGGTCCTCTTCCTTCGAAACGAAGGCGGGAAGGGATCCGACAACGGCCAATTGGAAAGGGGACAAGAAGTACATCTTATCCTAACGAAAGGTGGTCTTCTCCTGCAAAGCTTCTGCTCGTGCCGCCGTGGTGGGCTCGGTGATGACATCCTTCCTGCTGTCCTGGCGGTCTTGGCCTCGTTGCATATGAATGGAAACCTTTAGCTGATTCCTCGGGACTCCACGCCTACGCTTGCCTCCTTAGCACCAAAGAGGAAACGTGCTGCTCTGTGCCCGCTGGCGCCCGCCTTGCCTTGGTCTTCACGGCTTGTGGCACTTGATCCTCATGAGATGGGTGCTTGCATAGGAATCTCCGCTCCTTAGGAGCCACCCTAGGAGGCCGCTCCCTCCAGAGGTCTTGGCGTCGTTTGCCTCGCGAGGCTTGGCCCCTCGCGAGGGTCTTGTCTTGTCGATGCTCAAGATGGGCCATACCAGGACGTTGATGGAGCCACACCGTGGGCCGTAGGCAGGCAGGTCTAGGTACCCGGGTTCCCAGAATGCCGATAATATCCCCCGAGCCCAAGGAGCGCTCGGACTTGGCTTCGAGGCGAATCCAGGAGGCAAGGGTGAAGTGTCGAGGGCCCCAATCGCCTGCGAACCGAGTCGACACGTGGAGCTTGATGGGACGTGGGCGTCTCCACTTCCCCATGCAGCCTCGACAACTGTTCGACTTGACAACAGCCTGTTGCATGCAGAAAAACCATCATTACTCGGAATCGTGGGAGGCCGGCGGTTAGCCTCCCTCTGGCTATAAATGGGAGAGGGGGCGGAGCCCCCTGCTCATCTCTGTCTTCTCGCTCCTTGCTCCTCCTTCTTCCTCCATGTCCCGCTGTCTTGTCGAAGCGTCCATGGCGCCGGTGAGGAGGTTTTCCGCTGCAGAAAAGGGGAAGGCCCACAAGGAGGGGCCATGTTTTCCGGCGCCGAAAAGTGGTCGCGGACGCCTCCACAAGTATGCTGTGACTCCTACGGTGGCCCCTCGGGGGTGCCGGTGCACCCCTTTGAAGGACGACATCGCCTTAGGCAGTCACGGCGGTGCTTCCTCCCGCGGTGGGAGCTACCGTGGACGGGGCGGCTCCGGCGGCGGGGGGAGGCGTGTGGCATTCGTCCGGCTACCGCGGCGGTGCTCCCACTCAGCCGACGCGTCCTTGGAGTTCATCGTGTGGTCGGAAAGGTCCGCGGTATCTGGTTTGAGCTCCCTGTTTCTTAGTGGGTGCGCTGCCGGCTGTGGGGCCTAACATCCTTTGGCTGCAAGCCGACGGCTGCTGCAACTAGGCCTCATGGGTGGAGGTCGAAGTCATCGCCGCGGGCGCGTGTTCCTGAACCATGGGTGGCAGTCGTTCGACCGCGCGCGGGGCCTGCACGGGAGGTGCACCCTCCACTTCAGGTATGATGGCGTCGCGACTCTCTATGTGAGGGTGTTTGGGGAGGATGGCTGGCGTGCGGGTGTCGGTGTCAAAACCGGCAGATCTCTGGTAGGGGGTCCCGAACTATGCGTCTAAGGATCGATCGTAACAGGAGACTGGGGACATGATGTTACCCAGGTTCAGGCCCTCTCGATCGAGGTAATACCCTACTTCCTGCTTGGTTGATCTTGATGGATATGGGGTTACAAGAGCTGATCTACCTCGAGATCGTAATGGCTAAACCCTAAAAGTCTAGCCTATGTGATTGCTATGATTCTGCTATCGTCTTTATGGATTAAACCCTCCAGTTTATATATGCACCAGAGGGACCTAGGGTTTGTACATGATCACCTTGCATAGGAAGGAAAGTATTACACGCGAACTCTAAACTTGCTATTTTACACATATGGGAGTCCTATCCAGATACGAGAGATAGTCTTCATTGATAATCTTCACGGCCCATCAATTCGGCCCATATGAACGATCCGTCCACCTGAGGACCCCTTAATCCAGGACTCCCTCAATCGCCTCTGAAACAGTCTTCGATGACGACGAGTTCGGCTGGCGTACCGTCTTCGGCATCGCAAGGCGGGTTCCTCCTCTTGAACATATTGAAGCAATATTCCCTACAAAAAGGTACTATGTCTGGCTCTGCATGGTTAGTACAACCCTCAGCCTCGAAGGCAAGGTATCAAAATGGATATTGTGTCCTTACTGACAACTTTTTAGCGTAACATCACGCCTGTCCCTTTAATATATCGAACCGCTTTCTTTGGTTCTAGTTTCGCGTTTCGAGGTATAGCCCCATTGGCACGTCTTGTGAAAGTAGAGATCGTGCCCGCTTATTACGTGATCCTTATCAATGTAACGTGAGAATCTTAACCGCGCCTTATGCACGACCTCGTTGGGAACCCGCGAGGTTTACGGCTGGAGTGTGGGGTGTTTAGCATTCACCGCTTATAAAAGGACTCAGATCTTACCCTTTATCCCCACGCTTTCCTCAAGCCCTAGTTCTTCAATTGAAAGATCGTGGATGTCGCCTAGAGGGAGGGGGGGTGAATAGGCGCTTTAAAATAATTACGGTTTAGGCTTGAACAAATGCGGAATAAACCTAGTGGTTAATTTGTCAAGCACGAAACCTAAAAAAACTAGGCTCACCTATGTGCACCAACAACTTATGGTAAGCAAGATAAACAACTAGGTGATAGCAAGATATATGACAAGAAACAATATGGCAATCACAAAGTATAGTACATAAGTAAAGGGCTCGGGTAAGAGATAACCGAGGCACCCGGAGACGACGATGTATCCTGAAGTTCAAACCCTTTCGGATGCTAATCTCCGTTTGGAGCGGTGTGGAGGCACAATGCTCCCCAAGAAGCCACTAGGGCCACCGTAATCTCCTCACGACCTCGCACATTGCAAGATGTCGTGATTCCACTAAGGGACCCTTGAGGGCGGTCACCGAACCCGTACAAATGGCAACCCTTGGGGGCGGTCACCAAACCCGTACAAAATGCTCGAGGCGATCTCCACAACCTAATTGGAGACCCCGATGCTTTCCCAGAGCTTTACACCACAAAGATTGAGCTCCGAACACCACCAAGGTTGGGGATACCTCCACAACTTAATTGGAGGCTCCCAACAACACCACGAAGCTTCACCACAATGGAATATGGCTCCGAGGTGACCTCAACCGTCTAGGGCGCCCAAGCACCCAAGAGGAACAAGCTCAAGGGTACCAAGCACCCAAGAGTAATATGCTTCTTAACTTGTATCTTCCACGTATCACCGTGGAGAACTCAAATCAATGCACCAAACGCAATGGCAAGGGAACACGGAGTGCCCAAGTCCTTCTCTCCCAAATCCCACCAAAGCAACTAATGCTAGGGAGGGAAATGAGAGGAAGAACGAAGAAGAGAACACGAAGAATTAGATCCAAAGGGTTCCCCTCACAAAGAGGAGAAAGTGATTGGTGAAAATATGAATCTAGATCTCCTCTCTCTTTTCCCTCAAAAACTAGCAAGAATCCATGGAGGGATTGAGAGATCGCAAGCTCCAAGAAGGTCAGCAATGTGGGAAGAACACGAGCTCTAAGGATGATATCCATTGGGGAAGAAGACCTCCTTTTATAGGAGGGGAAATAATCCAACCGTTATCCCCTCTCACATCCCGTGCGGCGCATTACTACCGCACCAAACTTGCGGTACTACCGCAAGGCCATGCGGTACTACCACAAGGTGGTGCGGTACTACCGCACCCGCGGTAGTGACTAGATGAGGGCCTGTTGCACAGGGCAACGAGCGGTAGAACAGCCGGAGCGGTACTACTGCGCGCCCTCATGGTACTACCGTAAGGCAGGCATCAACTAACATTTGAAATGCGCATAAGTTATAAATTACATCCGTGCCAACTTCCGCTGACAAAAGTCCGGCACGGTAGTACCGGACAGGAGTCGCATGCTACTTCTCGAGCTTGCGTTGTATTCCCTCGAAGAGGAAAGGGTGATGCAGCATAGTAGCGTAAGTATTTCCCTCAGTTTTTGAGAACCAAGGTATCAATCCAGTAGGAGACCACGTGCGAGTCCCTCGCACCTGCACAAACAAATAAGAACTTCATAGCCAACGCGATAAGGGGTTGTCAATCCCTTTATGGTCACTTACGAAAGTGAGATATGATAGATAGGATAGATTGATATTTTTGGTATTTTTGGATATAAGAACAAAAAGTAAAAACAACAAAGTAAAGTAGATTGTAGATTGATATGTTGAGAATAGACCCGGGGCCATAGGTTTCACGAGTGGCTTCTCTCATGATATCAGAATTCTACGGTGGGTGAAAAAATTATTGTCGAGCAATTGATAGAAAAGTGAATAATTATGAGAATATCTAGGCATGATCATTATATATAGGCATCACGTCTGTCACAAGTAGACCAAAACGATTCTTCATCTACTACTATTACTCCACACATCGACCGCTATCCAGCATGCATCTAGAGTATTAAGTTGATAAGAACAGAGTAATGCTTTAAGCAAGATGACATGATGTAGAGGAATAAACTCAAGCAATATGACATAAACCCCATCTTTTTATCCTCGATGGCAACAATACAATACGTGCCTTGCTACCCCTGCTGGCACTGGAAAGGACACCGCAAGATTGAACCCAAAGCCAAGCACTTCTCCCATTGAAAGAACTATAGATCTAGTAGGCCAAACCAAACCGATAATTCGAAGAGACTTGCAAGGATATTATAATCATACATAAAAGAATTCAGAAAAGAACCAAATATTTCTCATAGATAATCTTGATCATAAACCCACAATTCATCGGATCTCGACAAACACACCGCAAAAAGATTACATCGAATATATCTCCTTGAAGACCGAGGAGAACTTGGTATCGAGATCCAAAAAGAGAGAAGAAGCCATCTAGGTACTAACCATGCACCCGAAGGTTTGTGGTAAACTACTCACAACTCATGGTGAGGCGATGGTGTTGATGTAGAAGCACTCCGTAGAAGATCCCCCCTCCGGTGGAGCTCCAGAACAGGCCCCAAGATGGGATCTCACGGGAATAGAAGGTTGCGGCGGTGGAATTAGGGTTTTCTCTGTTGCTTCGATGTTTTTAGGGTACATGGGTATATATAGGAGGAAGGAGGACGTCGGTGGAGCAACGTGGGGCCCACGAGGGTGGGGGGCGCGCCCAAGGGGAGGGGGCGCACCCTGGACCCTCGTGGGCACCACGTGTCCCCTTTGCCTTGGTTCTCAAGTCTCTCGTGAAGATATCGTTCCAAAAATAACTCTCCCGAAGGTTTCATTCCGTTTGGACTCCGTTTGATATTCCTTTTCTGCGAAACCCTGAAATAGGCAAAACACAGCAATCTGGACTGGGCCTTTGGGTTAATAGGCTAGTCCCAAAAATAATATAAAAGTGTATAATAAAGCCCATTAAACATCCAAAACATCATACATAATAGCATGGAACAATAACAAATTATAGATACGTTGGAGACATATCAAGCATCCCCAAGCTTAATTCCTGCTCGTTCTCGAGTAGGTAAATGATAAAATATAATTTTGATGTGGAATGCTAACCAACATAATTTTCAATGTAATTCTCTTTATTGTGGCATGAATGTTCAGATTCGAAAGATTCAAGACAAAAGTCTATATTGACATAAGAAATAATAATACTTCGAGCATACTAACAAAGCAATCATGTCTTCTCAAAATAACATGGCCAAAGAAACTTATCCCTACAAAATCATATAGTCTGGCTATGCTCCCTCTTCATCACACAAAATATTCATATCATGCACAACCCCGGTTTCAGCCAAGCAATTGTTTTCATACTCAAAATTTTCAAACCTTTCAACTTTCACGGACTACATGAGCATGAGCCATGGATACAACACTATAGGTGGTATAGAGTGGTGGTTGTGGAGAAGACAAAAAAGAGGAAGATAGTCTCACATCGACTAGGCGTATCAACGGGATATGGAGATGCCCATCAATAGATATCAATGTGAGTGAGTAGGGATTGCCATGCAACGGATGCACTAGAGCTAAAAATGTATGAAAGCTCAACAAATGAAAATAAGTGGGTGTGCATCCAACTTGCTTGCTCATGAAGACCTATGGCATTTGAGGAAGCCCGTCGTTGGAATATACAAGCCAAGTTCTATAATGAAAGTTCCCACTAGTATATGAAAGTGACTAAACACGAGACCCTCTATCATGAAGAACATGGTGCTACTTTGAAGCACAAGTGTGGAAAAAAGATAGTAGCATTGTCCCTTTTTTATTTTTCTTCTGTTTTTTGAGCCTTTCTTTTTCTTGGCCTTTCCTTCTTTTCTCTCTCTCTTTTTGTTTCTTTGGGACAGTGCTCTAATAATGATGATCATCACACTTATATTGATTTACAACTCGATACTAGAACAAAGTATGACTCTATATGTATGCCTCCGGCAGTGTACCGGGATGTGCAATGAATCAAGAGTGACATGTATGAAAAATTATGCATGGTGGCTTTGCCACAAATACGATGTCAACTACATGATCATGCATGGCAATATGACAATATGAAGCGTGTCATATGAACGGAACGGTGGAAAGTTGCATGGCAATATATCTCGGAATGGCTATGGAAATGCCATGATAGGTAGGTATGGTGGTTGTTTTGAGGAAGGTATATGGTGGCTGGTTTGAGTAAGGTATATAGTGGGTGTATAGCACCGGCTAAAGTTGTGCGGTACAAGAGAGGCTAGCAATGGTGGAAGGGTGAGAGTGCATATAATCCATGGACTCAACATTAGTCATAAAGAACTCATATACTTATTGCAAAAATTTACGAGTCATCAAAACAAAGCAATCAACGCATGCTCCTAGGGGGGAGGTTGGTAGGAGTTAACCATCGCGCGCCCCGACCTCCACACAAAGGATGACACTCTACAAATACCTCATGCTCTAACTTCGTCACATAGCGGTTCACCATCGTGCATGCTACGGGAATCACAAACTTTAAGACAAGTATTTCTCAATTTCATAATAACTCCACTAGCATGACTCTAATATCACTATCCCCATATCTCAAAACAATCATCAAGTATCAAACTTCTCATCATATTCAATGCACTTTGTATGAAAGTTTTTACTACATTCATCTTGGTTGCCTATCATATTAGGACTAGTTTTATAACCAAAGCACATTACCATGCTGTTCTAAAAGATCTCAAAAGGATATAAGTGAAGCATGAGAGATCAAAAATTTCTACAAAATAAAATCACCACCGTACTCTAAAAGATATAAGTGAAGCACTAGAGCAAAACTATTTAGCTCAATATATATAAGTGAAGCACATAGAGTATTCTAACAAATTCTAGGCCATATTTATCTCTCTCAAAAAGGTGTGTCCAGCAAGGATGATTGTAGCAAACTAACAAGCAAAGACTCAAATCATACATGACGCTCCAAGTAAAACACATATCATGTGGTGAATAAAAATATAGTCCCGAGTATAGTTACCGATAGATGAAGACGAAAGAGGGGATGCCTTCCCGGGGCATCCCGAAGCTTAGGATTTTGGTTGTCCTTGAATTTTACCTTGGGGTGCCTTGGTATTCCTCAAGCTTAGGCTCTTTCCACTATTTGTTCCATAGTCCATCAAAGCCATAGTCAAAACTTGAAAACTTCACAACACAAAACTTAGCCAAAAAATCTCGTGAGCTCCGTTAGTATAAGAAAACAAACCACCACTCAAAGGTACTGTAATGAACTCATTCTTTGTTTATATTGGTGTTAAACCTACTGTATTCCAACTTCTCTATGATTCATATCCTTCAATACTATTCATAGATTCATCAAAATAAGCAAACAACACACGAAAAACAGAACACTCTGTAGTAATCTGTAAGTTTCGCATACTTCTGTAACTCCAAAAATTTGAAACAAATTGGCAACCGTGAGGAATTTTTCTATTAATCATCTGCAAAAAGAATCAACTAAATATCACTCTCCAGTGAAATCTAGTGACTATTCTAGTGAGCGCTAATGTTTCTGTTTTTTACAGCAAGATCATATAAACTTCACACAAGTCTTCCCAAAGGCTCTACTTGGCACAAACACTAATTAAAACACAAAACCACATCTAAACAGAAGCTAGATGCAATATTTATTCCTAATCAGAAGCAAAAACAAAGAAAATAAATTTGGGTTGCCTCCCAACAAGCGCTATCGTTTAATGCCCCTAGCTAGGCACGATACAAGGATAGATCTAGGTATTGCCATCTTTGGAAGGCAATCCATAAGTGGCTCTCATAATAGATTCATATGGTAATTTAACTTTCTTTCTAGGAAAGTGTTCCATGCCTTTTCTTAACGGAAATTGGAATCTAATATTTCCTTCCTTCATATCAATAATTGCACCAATCGTTCTAAGGAAAGGTCTACCAAGAATAATAGGACATGAAGGATTGCAATCTATATCAAGAACAATGAAATCTACGGGCACATAATTCCTATTGGAAACAATAAGAACATCATTAGTCCTTCCCATAGGTTTCTTAATAGTAGAATCCACAAGATGCAAATTTAAAGAACAATCATCAAGCTCACGGAAACCTAACAAATCACACAAAGTTTTTGGGATAGTGGAAACACTTGCACCCAAATCACACAAAGAAAATCATTCATGATCCTTAATTTTAATTTTAATAGTAGGTTCCCACTAATCATAAAGCTTTCTAGGGATAGAAACTTCTAGCTCAAGTTTTTCTTCATAAGATTGCATCAAAGCATCAACTATGTGTTTGGTAAAAGCTTTATTTTGACTATAAGCATGCGGAGAATTTAGTACGGATTGCAATAAGGAAATACAATCAATCAGAGAGCAATTATCATAATTGAATCCCTTGAAATCCAAAGTAGTGGGTTCAACACTATGCAAAGTTTTAATCTCTTCAATCCCACTTTAAACAATTTTAGCATCAAGATCCAAAAACCCCGAATCATTGGGACGCCTTTTAATTAAAGTAGACTCATCTCCAGTCCCATCTTTATCAAGATTCATACTAGAAAACAAGGATCTAATAGGAGACACATCAATAACTTTCAGATTTTCATCTTTATTTTCATGATAACTAGAAGAACACGCTTTTATAAAGCACTCTTTTTTAGCACGCATCCTAGCGGTTCTTTCTTTGCATTCATCAATGGAAATTATCATGGCTTTGAGAGACTCATTGATATCATGCTTAGGAGGAATAGATCTAAGTTTCAAGGAATCGACATCAAGAGTAATTCTATCCACGCTTCTAGCCAATTCATCAATCTTAAGCAATTTTTCTTCAAGCAAAGCATTGAAATTCTTTTGCAAAATCATAAACCCTTTAACACTTGTTTCAAATTCAGAAGGCATCTTTCCATAAGACTTATTGTAGGAATTACCATAATTATTAGAGGAATTACTAGGAAAAGGCCTAGGATTGAACTTTCCTCTATAAGCATTGTTACCAAAATTATTCCTACCAACAAAATTCACATCCAAAGATTCATTATTATTTTCAATCAACGTGGATAAAGTCATATCATTAGGATTAGAAGAAGCACTCTTAGCAGCAAATAATTTCATAAGTTCATCCATCTTTCCACTCAAAACACTAATCTCTTCGATAGGATGCACTTTTTTACTAGTAGATCTTTCGGTGTGCCATTGAGAATAATTGACCATAATATTATCTAGGAGTTTGGTAGCTTCTCCTAAAGTAGTTTCCATGAAAGTGCCTCCTGCGGCCGAATCTAAAAGATTTCTAGAAGCAAAATTCAAGCCAGCATAAAAGTTTTGTATAATCATCCATAAGTTCAAACCATGTGTAGGGAAATTACGTATCATTAGTTTCATTCTCTCCCATGCTTGTGCAACATGCTCATGATCTAGTTGCTTAAAATTCATAATATCATTTCTAAGAGAGATAATCTTACCAGGAGGAAAATACTTAGAAATAAAAGCATCTTTGCACTTATTCCACGGATCAATACTATTTCTAGGCAAAGAGGAAAACCAACTTTTGGCACGATCTCAACAATATCATTATACGTATCCCTCTTCTTTTGCATATCACACAAATCAACAAAGTTGTTTAGATGGGTAGCGGCATCTTCACTAGGAAGGCCAAAAAATTGATCTTTCATGACAAGATTCAACAGAGCAGCATTGATCTCACAAGATTCAGCATCGGTAATAGGAGCAATCGGAGTGCTAATAAAATCATTATTGTTGGTATTGGAGAAGTCACACAATTTGGTATTGTTCTGAGCCATAGTGACAAGCAAGCAATCCAACACACAAGCAAACAAGAAGCAAGCGAACGACAAACACACGGCAAAAAGAAGGGCAAATAAAACAATAAGGGTGACGTGGGGGAGAGGAAAACGAGAGGCAAAAAATGTAATGCGAAGGATAAGGGTTTGTGATAGGTACTTGGTATATGAATTTTGTGTAAGCCTCCCCGGCAACGGCACTAGAAATTCTTCTTGCTACTTCTCGAGCTTGCGTTGCATTCCCTCGAAGAGGAAAGGGTGATGCAGCTTAGTAGCATAAGTATTTCTCTCAGTTTTTGAGAACCAAGGTATCAATCCAGTAGGGTACCACGCGCGAGTCCCTCGCACCTGCACAAACAAATAAGAACTTCACAGCCAACGCAATAAGGGGTTGTCAATCCCTTTACGGTCACTTACGAAAGTGAGATTTGATAGATAGGATAGTATAATATTTTTGGTATTTTTGGATATAAGAACAAACAGTAAATAACGCAAAGTAAAGTATATAGGAGATTAATATGTTGAGAATAGACCTGGGGGCCATAGGTTTCACTAGTGGCTTCTCTCATGATAGCAGAATTCTACGGTGGGTGAACAAATTACTGTCGAGCAATTGATAGAAAAGTGCATAGTTATGAGAATATCTAGGCATGATCATTATATATAGGCATCACGTTTGTGACAAGTAGACCGAAATGATTCTGCATCTACTACTATTACTCCACACATCGACCGCTATCCATCATGCTTCTAGAGTATTAAGTTGATAAGAACATAGTAATGCTTTAAGCAAGATGACATGATGTAGAGGGATAAACTCAAGAAATATGACATAAACCCCATATTTTTATTCTCGATGGCAACAATACAATATGTTCCTTGCTGCCCCTGCTAGCACTGGGAAAGGACACCGCAAGATTGAACCCAAAGCCAAGCACTTCTCCCATTGCAAGAACTATAGATCTAGTAGGCCAAACCAAACCGATAATTCGAAGAGACTTGCAAGGATATTATAATCATACATAAAAGAATTCAGAAAAGAACCAAATATTTCTCATAGATAATCTTGATCATAAGCCCACAATTCAACGGATCTCGACAAACACACCACAAAAAGATTACATCAAATAGATCTCCTCGAAGACCGAGGAGAACTTGGTATTGAGATCCAAAAAGAGAAGAAGCCATCTAGGTACTCTATGGACCCGAAGGTGTGTGGTAAACTACTCACAACTCATGGTGAGGCGATGGTGTTGATGTAGAAGCACTCCGTGGAAGATCCCCCCTCAAGTGGAGCTCTGGAACATGCCCCAAGATGGGATCTCACGGGAACAGAAGGTCGCGGCGGTGGAATTAGGGTTTTCTCTGTTGCTTCGCTGTTTTCAGGGTACATGGGTATATATAGGAGGAAGGAGGACGTCAGTGGAGCAACGTGGGGCCCACGAGGGTGGGGGGCGCATCTAAGGGGAGGGGGCACGCCCTGGACCCTCGTGGGCACCATGTGTCCCCTCTGCCTTGGTTCTCAAGTCTCTCGTGAAGATATCGTTCCAAAAATAACTCTCCCAAAGGTTTCATTCCGTTTGGACTCCGTTTGATATTCCTTTTCTGCGAAACCCTGAAATAGGCAAAAAACAACAATCTGGACTCGGCCTTTGGGTTAATAGGTTAGTCCCAAAAATAATATAAAAGTGTATAATAAAGCCCATTAAACATCCAAAACATCATATATAATAGCATGGAACAATAAAAACTATATATACGTTGGAGACGTATCAAGCATCCCCAAGCTTAATTCCTGCTCGTCCCCGAGTAGGTAAATGATAAAAACATAATTTTAGATGTGGACGCCTTCATATCGCAGCTAAAGATACAGAAGGATGTAATAAAACCAAAACTTCCATAACTTCTGCAAATGAGCTCCGAATTGAGCAAACTCAAGATTGTTGGATAGGGGAAGACGTGAAGCATCAAAACAACGACTGTTTATAGTAAGTTGAGGCAGGGAGGTATGCCTAAGATATGGAGGAATGAATCCTCCATCAGAGAAGAACCGACAAAACCTCCAACATCGAAAACATCATAGAAGATGCATGTGAACTCTATTTTCGATCAACCCGAGCTTGTCATGAAAATGATCATAAGCTCCAAATCTCACAAGGAGAAGAACCAAACAAGAACCAAGAAAGATGATGCAAGCATGCAATGGTTTGAGCTCTCTACGAACGATACGACCAAGCTACTCATTGAGACCCCCCCTTGATAGTACGTCAATCGATCCTATAACCCGGTCTCCCAACTACCACCATGAGACCGGTAAAATAGAAAACTTATCAAGGGCAAACCTTTGCCTTGCACAAAGTCCACTTGAGTTAGATGTAGACGATCTTGACTTCCTCAAGTTGGACCACCTTTCTTGATTGCGTTGGCTCGGTGAAGACTAGTAGATTGCTCCCCCATACTCCACTATGGGTGAGCCACTCTTCGGCATATCTTCACAAGTCCATTGTCACCACAATGGACGACAAGCTTCAAGCACTTGATCTCCTCGTGATGCATCACTTGAACTTGCACACCACAACCTAACCCCACAAAGAACTCTCGCGAAGACCATGGGTTAGTACACAAAGCGTAATTGACAATGCTTACCATACCATGGGATCAGTTGATCCCTCTCGGTACATCTTCTACGCTTTGTGTGTTGATCAACTTGATTCACTCTTTCACTCAGTCTTGATCAACCTCTCACATGACCAATATTTAGGTAATTCCCTGAATAGCACCTTGGTCATCACAAACTCTCCTTGAAACAAACAAACGGACTCCACTCAAGGCAACCATTAGTCCATAGAGATTGTCATCAATTACCAAAACCAAACATGGGGGCACCGCATGTTCTTTCACCAATCTCTCCAGCCCAAGCACCCACATTTCTTGCGCCCTCAATCCTCAACTCCTCCACCACCGCTGCCTTTCCCAGCAATGGCTGGCTCCGGTTCTAAAGGAAAGTGGGAGGCATCTACGGTCATAGAGAAGACCGTGAAGAGCCTTCGGAGTGCAGGCTATCTTGCCGACAATGTGGCGCATCGAGTCCCCGAGAAGGACCAAGTGATCCCCATCCCTAAGGCAGGTGAGAGGGTTGTATTCCTCTCGCACTTCATTTGGGGGCTGGGATTTCCTCTCCATCCCTTTGTACATGGCCTCTTGTTTTTCTACGGGCTAGATTTCCATGATCTAGCCCCGAATTCAGTTCTTCACATATCAACTTTCATAGTGGTATGTGAAGCATTCCTCCGAGTCCCCCCACACTTCGACCTATGGCTCAAAACCATCAACTTGAAGCTGAAGGTGGTCGACGGGCAGCATGCGGAGTGCGGAGGTGCCATGATAAGCAAATTCCCAGAGGCCACTTGGCAAAAGGGGGCGTTCGTGGAGACGAACAAAATTTGGCAGTAGGAGTGGTTTTATATCACTAAGCCCCACGACACCAAGTGGGCGGCTGCGCCCGCATTTAGATCTGGACCCTCGGAGAGGCTGGCCTCTTGGACCGACAAGAGTCCGAATTGGGGGTCTCAGGCAGAGGTGATGGCGCTCCAAAGCCGCATCTCTTGTATGATCTCCAAGTGCACCCAACTCACAAATGTGGTTCAGGTAATGCTCGCCCATCTCGTCCTTCTCTGCCAACGCCGGGACTCCTATCTGTGGGAGTTCAGTCCGGAAGGGTCCCGGCCCTTGAAGCACCTCTTTGGCACAACGCACGAAGACATCTGGAAGCACCTCTTCAAGGCCCAGAAGGGGTGGCCAACACAAACGGAGGACATGGGCTTTAGTACCGCACTCACCGCATCAGACACTACTGCAGGGTACTGCTAATGCGGCACTACGATCAGAGACCCTTTGCCGAAACTGTGTGCGATGCAATAATCACAAATAGTGGTGTTAAAAAACCGTCAAAAAGTTGCAAAACGTTTGCAATGACAGAGCCATCAAACACGATTCAGATTTTAGTTGCGTGTGCGATGCATGACACATGGTTAATCCATTCAAACTGTCTGCGATGAGGCAGAACAACAGAAAAGGGCAACCATAACAATGTGTGTGCGATGTAGGACGCACAGTTAATCCATTGGAACTCTTTGCGATGATGTAGAACAATAGAAACGGGAAGCTATATCAATGTGTGTGCTATATACGACATACGGTTAACTCGGACGAACTGTTTTCGATTAGAGAACACAACAGAAATGGTTCAACTTAACAAGATGTGTGTGATATGCGACATACAGTTCACATGGATGAACTGTTTGCGATGAGCCAAAAGAACACAAACGAGTCGTGTAAACAAGATGTGTGTGATACGTGGCAAACAGCCGACTCGGATGAATTGTTTGCGATGAGAAATTACAACACAGACGGTCAATGCAGTTACTTTGTGTGCGATTCTATGTGTACAAAAAACTTTGAAAATGCAAACTAGTTGCTTGCGGTGGCAGAGTATCGCACACGATGCGTCTGTGAGTACTCGTGTGCGGTGATTAGTATGTTACACATACGTTTCCTTATGTTAACATGTGTGTGAATTTCCAATATGGATAGTTAATATGCAAATGCCTTCTGGTCATCGGGCAGACACTTAAACTCAACGATACTAATACTTTCCATGAAAATTTATGAACTTGGGTAACAACATTTGAGTAACATATATATAGTGGTTACAATTTTTGACAAAAGGAGGATCTTCGTAACACGGTTTTGACAACCATATGGTCCATATCTACATACTTTAACATAGTAACAACTATCACATTTTAAGAGGCTAAGGGCCAACAACCATATGGTCCTTATCTACATACTTAACATTTATAGTAACAACTAGCACATTTTAAGAGGCTGAGGGCCAACAACCACAACTATCCACTGGAAGCATCTTGATCATGGCAACTCCGCATCTCTTCAATGAAAAAGAAGAGCCTTCCTATGCCTTGGTAGATCATGAGTAGAATAGTGTCTCCAATTTTCCAATATGGATGCATTTCCACGAGAAGCGAGAACTTGTTAATTTGAATGGTTCCATTTCTGCGGGAAATGCAGTACCTTGCAATCACTTTGGCGTTATTAGCAGGCACAAGTGTAATTCGACCATGCCGGAAAATCGATCCAGGAACTGCTACAGGGGTAATTTCTATTGACATGTAGAATAAAAAACAATCGTAACATATCGTTGAAGATATATATAGTTTATGAGCATCAACATTAAAATATGATTTTTTACCAGCGTTTTGTGCAAACAATTGGTCTTGTTCAGTGTGTGCACCATAGGTCTAATTAATACCATCCAAAATCCAGCATTCATATGCTGTGCTATCTCTGTCAGATTATCAACAAAGTTTATGACATGCATCAAGTCCTTCAAGTGAAATTTTGTACGCTTAATAACATACAGATCGTTTAGTATGCATCCAACATATCCTTCTTAAAAGGTGGAAATGTATTATTTATTCAGAACATGGCAGAAGAATATATAGTGCGCATAAATTGGTAAATAGAATTTGTTACTGCCTAGGAACAGAGTCAGAATATGATATCATAATTGGTTGCTTAAATAGTGATCAATTGGTTTCTTAAATAGTAATATAACAACAAGGAGAAAGTTGAAAGGACACTAACCTCGATCAGACTTTGATCGGTTGATGACGCTGGGGAAGTAAACATCCATGTTAATTAGACAAGGCTATGGTGCACACAGTAGAGTTTTATTGCCAGCTTTCAGTTCATAACACTTAGAAATTTTTCTCCAAAGGTCCGCATTAAAATAGGAGTGACCATCTTTATCAAGTTTTGCGCTAACCGTCATTGTAAATCCATGGTGCGTTGTCAATATGACATCCTGGGAGTCATCAGCAAAGTAAAGCCCAAGATTTCCTTCTACTCATGTTCTTGCAAAGCAAGGGATGTACTGCTTGAAATGAAAATTAAGATCGTAAATTAGATATATTGAAATAACAGAACAAGATGCAAATATGGGAGTAACTGATAGAACAGATCCATATATATATACACTAGGAAAATTGCCCGTGCGTTGCAACGGGGATACAATGTTAAAATGCTGTCAATTCTCGAAAAAATGGTGTCATGGCACTGAAAAGGAAAAGTACAGAAAACATGAATGAATTATATGTGTTGTACTTCCTTCAGCATGTCCTCGTTCATGCCCTACATTGTGTACGTGGGCGTCATTACCTAATATCGGATCCGCCTCAGCTCCACCAGGTAGTCTGGTTGTCCATCGTCACCATGAAGGCCCAACGTGGTGGCAAGGTATTACACCCTCGGTGAGTGTGTGGCCTACATGATGTCGAACTCATTCAAGAAGGTCTTCAAATTACTCACCAGGCACCGATGTCGCCCTCGGCCTCATACTCCTCTTCCACCCAATGATTGGCCAAGGGACCACTCGAGAACGGAACGTAGTGAGGCGGACGTCCTAATTCTTCCTAGGAGGACATGTTTGCACACATTGGTGTGAGGCGTGCGTCCTTTTCAAGGCGGAACTCGGTGAGCATCTGGTCTAGGGTGTCCTGCTTCTCCATACTAGTGTCGGTGAGTCAAGAGAGGCGGGTTTCTTCACGACGGCACAATCATTGGAAGACATCCCGGTGCTTCGCCCACCCACGATTCTGTGTTTCGCGCGTAAAGACATATATATACATCTAGATATCCTCCTTATCTCACAATATGAAGGTACAATGCATAACGGCTGGTGTATGCATGTAAGAGCATGTACAATGGTGCTATATTAGGAGTTCTACGCAAGATAAAGGACGAGGTGAAGAAGAGAGAAACCATAAGAAAATGTTTGTCTTCTCTTAATTAAGAGATGATATCTTAGCAACAATTGTCTCATCACGTATTTAGGGATATCCAGTTATTAGAGATAAAATGAAGAATAAACCATTGTGCAACATTATTTATTGTCTTCTCCATATTACATAGGGGATTTAAGATAAGACCGTTTTATCAACCATTGTATATGCCCTAGGCTGCTTAGTACTTAATGTTTTGATGTGTACATGAGCTACTGTGAGAGGTAATATTTAATCCCCTTTACAAATGAACACTACAATTCGAGCTAGTGAACTGTGGCTTCAACTCGAATTGCACATCAGAGAAAAACAGATTAGTCCCAACTATCACAGAAAATTGTGTTCCTCATCATTAACATGAATTTATCTGACAATTGGAGTCGAGCATCATTAGAATACATGTTAGGATTATGATTAGAGGTCGGGACTCTAATCAAATTACATATTGAAAATTGTACAAGTTCACTGTTGCTATAATTGGCATCCTATACATGGAAGGCATTGAGTTTAGACATAATATTATGCATGGTAGACTGCTAGCAGTTACGTTTGACTCATGTGTCAGCTGATCAAAGTGATATTATCACCGGAGAGAGCCAATTATCATTGCTTTATTAAATCAGTAGCTAAGACAATATTTTCACAAGTGTCCACGCGGGTTGGGGCCAAGGCCGATGCTCGGTCTGAGGAGATCTCCATGGCCTCGAAGCACGGGAACCCGAGCAATGACGAGACGCGTAGGTCAGGGCGGGTGTGCTTGAAGGACAGGGTCTCCATGTCTTGGCGGTACACGGTTAGATAAGACGGCCTCCTTGGCTAGCTACAATCAATGAGAGCGTACATGGCAAAGTATGGAGGCAGTACCAATGGCGAAGCATGGAGGGAGGGGGCGCGCTGCGCTATCAGATTTGATAGTGTAAAGCTGTTTATTGGAAGCTACTAAATCTCACAGTACAGAAATTACAAACACATGACCAAAAATAGATGCATCACTGATTTATGATCAGTACAAAGTAACCATGTTTTATCTGAAACTACGTGCATATAGCCAAAGTATCTCTGCAGTAGACAGAGAGACAACATAATAACAAAGAAACGAAAGAAGAGTCCACATGTGAGCCAGAGTCGTCCTGACTTACATTAGTGGATACAACCACCCAATTGTTACACATCAGAGAAACGAAAGAGCATCTACAACAAACAAATACACAACACCAGAGCACCATCATCCCAGAACGCAAGCAGAGTGGAGCCTACGACAACAACACCTCGCTGCCTTCCCATGGTCGCACCGCTTCATCATCAGTGCCACCGTCGTTGTCGAGGTTGCAACTATTGGCCTCTCAACAACATGCAACACGACAGATGAGGGACCGAGGGAGACTGAAAAGACATGAATCTGGGTCTTGAGGCGGAGTGGAGAGGCTGCTTGGGCATGAGACGATGCATCGCCTGCGCTGGTATGCCACCGCACACTAGAAGATGCCCATCGACGCCGACAACCGCTTGAAGACCTCCAGCTGCACCTCGTCGGGCAGGTGGCTGCCATGTCGGGCCTTGTCGCTACCCACTTCTCCACCTGTGGTCGTGTGTGCTGCGATGAGCACATGTGGCGTCGAGGAGGCGCTCGTCCAGGTTGGCATAGAGTGGCACGTTCATGGGCTCATAGCTCATATTCCCCATCTGATCGCGCGATGTATTCATCCGCTGTTGCCATACGGGATTTGGAGGAGGAGTGGATGGTGGGAGATGTTAGTACCTGTGATGTCCCCGATTGAGCGACATTGGGAGCAGTGCGCCTGTATCCTTCACAACCGGTAACACTCCATCGATTGGCAACCATAGAGCTTTGATGCGAAGGAGCGGCTCAAAGGAAAGGCATGGCTTGGGTAGCTCGATGGCGGAGCCGCGGTGCTGAGTGCTGACACCCAGCTGCTGTCGGATGCCGAGCAAGTCCAGGCGCCGGCTCGTGTGGCTCCGAACAAACCTTGCCACAGACAGGGCGGCCGACGTGCTCATCAGTATATCAGGATGGCGGTGGTTTGACCGACCCGGACTACAGGTGCTATGGGTGCGGATCGGATCTGACCACGCCACTGGCACGGAGGCCACACTCTGGTTGCCGAGTTTGCCGCGACTATGGAGGCGGGGAGGGCAATGACATCAACGCCGGGCTGGCATCGACCATACACCATGTGGCATACCGGAGCCGATTTTTTTGGTTCAAAGAAGAGGGAAGTTGATTGGGTCGTTGAATCTAAGAGGAGGAAGGAGACTGGGTCTGCTGCTGCAGTGCCTTGAGTTTGTTGTTTTTCTAGGGAGACTTTTTGTGAGGGGTGGGAGACCTTTGTAGAGAGGAAGGAGATCGAGGAAAGAAAGAGACCGAGTCGCATCGTGCTCCTGTTTTTTGTGGGGAAGGAAAGCCCAGCCCACGTCAGAATAGGATGTTTTAAAAACTAATAAAAGTATGGAGAACTATGAAAGCTTCCGTCCTTTATTATTAGGTAAAGATATATATATACATACATACACACACACACATATATATGTATGTATATATCCAAATTTATATATATATATATATATATATATATATATATATATATATATAGAGAGAGAGAGAGAGAGAGAGAGATGAAAGCAAAGTACAAAAATATAGAATTAAAAATAGATAATGTAACAAAGATTTAATGCAAATATATAGATAATCCAGCAAGACGGTAAATGTTCACAAATTTAGGACATGCCGACCGTGGTAGGTTGAGATTGAACATACCGAGCACTCCGTGAAGTCATCCGGAATGGTGAGATAGAACTTCGTTTCCGACTGGCCACGACCATAGTTGCCCGATTTGTGCTCGCACTGTAGACACATGAATGAACACCCACGAATCAGCTAGAACAAAAATGATTCCACGGCGATTTCCGCCGGTTGATTAACAACGACGGACGGACTGCGATAAGAGATTAGTGAATATTTCGCTAATTAAGTTGATTACCTTTTCCATGAGAAAAATCCCCGGCCCAATCCCACAGAAAACCTAGTCAACTAGAGTGTAGAATGTCGGTGTAGATTGGCGGCGGAAAGTGGTGGAGGCGAAATCCGATGCCGTTTGGAACGCGACCTACGCCCGCCACCAACAGCCGTCGAGCTTAGGGTGCAGAGTTGCGGAGGAGTCTACAGCGAGTGAGTGGGGACAAAGTGGGCGAGGGTTTTCTTTTCCTTTTGCATGTGTGAGTGAACACACACGGTTCGCGGAGGCGACGGAGATGAATCATGTGCGATATTAAATCACTTAAAAACATACCGCCTCAAATGTAACATGTTCAAATTTGACATTTTTCCGAACTCATCATTTACCATATTTTGAGGATTATGTGCATTTTCTAGGCATTATTATGCACATAATTAAAATTTGAACAATCGATGCATGAAAAGGTGCACAAGAACGGTTTGGAAAACCATGCTCGTGCTATTTAGTACATTCTCATGCCTTTTACAAGGAATGGACAGATATTTCAAGGAAATGTGTGGCAATAGTCAACCATAAACGCATCGTTTACTGGGTTAACAACTATACAAAAATGAAATAATGCTTTGAAAAAACATGACGCCTGGTGTGGTGCCATGACCTCACTGTGCCCTGGTAAAAATGTCATCATACATGCCTTTCATAAAATGAACCATCACCGAGGAAGTTTCATGGTTTCGAGGGGGAAATCACCAAGATTGAAGGGGGATCCAAATTTCGTTTGTCCTTTGTCCACATGTTTTTTCTAGGATGAACATACAACCTGCAAATCATCGTGTTCAAATTTGGCACTTTTCCGGGTTCATTTGCCATATTTAGGGGATTATGTGCATTTCCTAGGTATTAATGCGCATAATACAAGTTCAAACAATCGATGCATGAAAGAGTCCACAAGAATGGCCTAGAAAACCATGCTCGTGCCATTTAGTAAATTCTCATGCCTTTTACATGGAATGGACAGATTTAATGAAATGTGTGGCAATAGTCAACCACAAATGTTTGTTTGCTGGGTTTTCAACTATAGAAAAAATGAAATAAATGCTTAAAAACATGAAGTCTGGCATGGTGCCATGGTATGACCTCACCATGCCCTCGTAAAAATTTGAGAAGGTTTGGCTTATGTTGTCATGCATGCCCTTCATAAATCGAACCATCACCGAGGAAGTTCCATGCTTTCGAGAGGGGAAATCCCCACGATTGATGGGGAATCCAAATTTCCGTCCTAGTTTGTCATTCGGTTTTTTTCCAACGATCAACATACCGCCTCAAATGCAGCGTGCTCAAATTTGACATTTTCCCGGGCTCATTTACCATATTTAGGGGATTATGTGCATCTTCTAGGCATTAATAGGCATAATTCAAATACGAACAATCGGTGCATGAAAAGGTGCACAAGAACGGTTTGGAAAACCATGCACGTGTTATGTACATTCTCATGCCTTTTACAAGGAATGGGCAGATATTTCAAGGAAATGTGTGGCAATAGTCAACCATAAACGCGTCGTTTACTCAGTTAACAACTATACAAAAATTGAAACACATGGTTGGAAAACATGATGTCTGGCGTGGTGCCATGCATGGTATGGCCGCACCATGCCCTGGTAAAAATTGGAGAATGTTTTCCTTATGTCGTGATGCGCGCCTTTCATAAATCGAACCACCACCGAAGAAGTTTCATGGTTTCGAGGGGGAAGCACCAAGATTGAAGGGGGGGGGGTCCAAATTTCCTTTGTCATTTGTCCACGAGTTTTTTTCTATGATGAACATACAAACTGCAAATCACCGCGTTCAAATTTGTCACTTTTCCGGGTTCATTTGCCATATTTAGGGGATTATGTGCATTTCCTAGGCGTTAATGCGCATAATACAAGTTCAAACAATCAATGCATGAAAGAGTCCACAAGAACGTCCTAGAAAACCATGCTCGTGCCATTTAGTTAATTCTCATGCCTTTTACATGGAATCGACAGATTTAATGAAATGTGTGGCAATAGTCAACCACAAATGTTTGTTTGTTGGGTTTTCAACTATAGAAAAAATGAAATAAATGCTTAAAAACATGACATCTGGCATGGTGCCATGATATGACCTTACCATGCCCTAGTAAAAAATTGAGAAGGTTTGGCTTATGTCATCATGCACGCCCTTCATAAATCGAACCATCACCGAGGAAGTTCCATGCTTTTGATAAGGGAAATCCCCAAGATTGAAGGGGAATCCAAATTTCTGTCCTAGTTTGTCATTCAGTTATTTTCCAACGATCAACATACCGCCTCAAATGCAACGTGCTCAAATTTGACATTTTCCCGGGCTCATTTACCATATTTAGGGGATTATGTGCATTTTCTAGGCATTAATAGGCATAATTAAAATTGGAACAATCGGTGCATGAAAAGGTGCACAAGAACGGTTTGGAAAACCATGCTCGTGTTATGTACATTCTCATGCCTTTTACAAGGAATGGGCAGACATTTCAAGGAAATGTGTGGCAATAGTCAACCATAAACGCGTCGTTTACTCAGTTAACAACTATACACAAAATGAAACACATGGTTGGAAAACATGACGCCTGGCGTGGTGCCATGCATGGTATGGCCTCACCATGCCCTGGTAAAAAATGGTGAATGTTTTCCTTATGTCGTGATGCGCGCCTTTCATAAATCGAACCATCACCGAGTAAGTTTCATGGTTTTGAGGGGGAATCACCAAGATTGAAGGGGGGGGGGTCCAAATTTGCTTTGTCATTTGTCCACGAGTTTTTTTCAATGATGAAATACAACCTGGAAATCGCCGCGTTCAAATTTGTCACTTTTCCGGGTTCATTTGCCATATTTAGGGGATTATGTGCATTTCCTAGGCATTAATGCGCATAATACAAGTTCAAACGATCGATGCATGAAAGGGTCCACAAGAATGGCCTAGAAAACCATGCTCGTGCCATTCAGTAAATTCTCATGCCTTTTACATGGAATGGACAGATTTAATGAAATGTGTGGCAATAGTCAACCACAAGTGTTTGTTTGTTGGGTTTTCAACTATATAAAAATGAAATAAATGCTTAAAACATGAAGTCTGGCATGGTGCCATGGTATGACCTCACCATGCCCCTGTAAAAATTTGAGAAGGTTTGGCTTATGTTGTCATGCACACCCTTCATAAATCGAACCATCACCGAGGAAGTTCCATGATTTCGAGAGGGGAAATCCCCAAGATTGAAGGGGAATCCAAATTTCCGTCCTAGTTTGTCATTCAGTTTTTTTCCAACGATCAACATACCGCCTCAAATGCAACATGCTCAAATTTGACATTTTCCCGGGCTCATTTACCATATTTAGGGGATTATGTGCATTTCCTAGGCATTAATAGGCATAATTCAAATTGAAACAATCGGTGCATGAAAAGGTGCACAAGAATGGTTTGGAAAACCATGCTCGTGTTATGTACATTCTCATGCCTTTTACAAGGAATGGGCAGATATTTCAAGGAAATGTGTAGCAATAGTCAACCATAAACGCGTCGTTTACTCAGTTAACAACTATACAAAAAATGAAACACATGGTTGGAAAACATGATGCCTGGCGTGGTGCCATGCATGGTATGGCCTCACCATGCCTTGGTAAAAATTGGAGAATGTTTTCCTTATGTTGTGATGTGCGACTTTCATAAATCGAACCATCACCGAGGAAGTTTCATGGTTTAGAGGGGGAATCACAAAGATTGTAGGGGGGGGGGTCCAAATTTCCTTTGTCATTTGTCCATGAGTTTTTTTATGATGAACATACAACCTGCAAATCACCGTGTTCAAATTTGTCATTTTTCCGGGTCATTTGCCATATTTAGGGGATTATGTGCATTTCCTAGGCATTAATGCACATAATTCAAGTTCAAACGATCGATGCATGAAAGGGTCCACAAGAACGGCCTAGAAAACCATGCTTGTGCCATTTAGTAAATTCTCATGCCTTTTACATGGAATGGATAGATATTTCGATGAAATGTGTGGCAATAGTCAACCACAAATGTTTGTTTGTTGGGTTTTCAACTATAGAAAAAATGAAATAAATGCTTAAAAAACATGAAGCCTGGCATGGTGCCATGGTATGACCTCACCATGCCCTGGTAAAAATTTGAGAAGGTTTGGCTTATGTCTTCATGCACGCCCTTCATAAATCGAACCATCTCCGAGGAAGTTCCAGGATTTCGAGAGGGAAATCCCCAAGATTGAAGGGGAATCCAAATTTTCTTCGTTCTTTGCCATGGAGTTATTTTCTATGACGAACATACACCCTGCAAATCACCGTGTTCAAATTTGGTATTTTTCCGGGCTCATTTACCATATTTAGTTGATTATGTGCATTTTCTAAGCATTTAGCGCATATATAAATCTAATCCAGCTACAGGTGCAAGGGTGTGATGTGAGGGACGTGGATTACCGTTCATTCGCAGCACATCCAATGGTGCACACGCGCGATCCGCGTGGCTGGGGTTCCGGCCAATCATAACGCAACACACAATAGTCTCAGCGCACACTATTTCCGAAAGGGACATATATGAACCGTGTGCGTAATGAACGAGCAAAATTGTGAGTGAAGCCAAATTTCTGTTGTCGTTTGTCGTTGAGATCTTGAATACCACCACACTATACGGCTGCCCGGTCCCTCCGTCCCATAGCTCTCTCCAGGCGTCGTCAATGGCACCGCGACACATAGTAACCGGTAAGGAAGCGATGGCATCCCGTCGTGCCGCGTTCCTCGCCGCCCGCGATCGCACACATGGTAAGGAAGCGATGGCATCTCACCATGCCGAGTTCATCGCCGCCAGCGGCCAGACAGTTACACGGGCGGACTTTGAGGCTGCCATGGCCGAATGGATGGTGGATCTAGAGGCGGCCAAAGCCACACAGAAGGAGCAGAAAAGGTAGAAAGCAGCCAAGAAAACAGAGTCCTGCCGCCGCAAGATAAAAGAGGCCGCACGCCATGGTGAGGAGAGCTTGGCGGAGATCGAAGCATGGTGGGCTACCGCCTACAAGGCCGGGAAGGACAACACCGACGTTTGGCTAGCATGCCCTGATGGCAGCATGTGAGAAGTAGTTTAAGTTTGTAGTATTAGAGCAAATTACCAGTAGTACTTTAAGTTTGTAGTATTAACGTACAATGTCGGTAAGAGCATCCTTTGAGGGCTTTGAGCGTTGATTAGCATGTGTGTGATATCATGTCTTCTTAGGGATGATATACTACTCATATCAATAAGGAATTCCTTCTTTTCCGCGAGCCCATTCGGAAAGAACTCCAAAGTTAGACGTGCTCAGCTTAGAGTAATTTCAGGATGGGTGACCGACAGGGAAGTTGCTCCCGGGTGTGCACGAGTGAGGACAAAGTGCGCAGAAAAGACTAGTATTGATATCTCAGACGAGTCTAGATCCCGCTAGGAGTCACGACCACCAGCGGGTGTGTTCGGGGTGTTACAAGTTGGTATCAGAGCCGACCCTCGCGGTTACACGGATGTTTGCGAACAGGTGCGCGGTCATGTTGTGCATGACGTTTGTGACCCGTCGTGGCACACGACATGGCACATTTACTAGACTGGATGCACAGACGTATGTGCCAAGAGGGAACATTCCCGTGGCCCGACGAGGACGTCGGTTCCTATGAGTGGGGGTGTATGTGATATCCTGGCTTATTAGGGATGATAGACTACTCATATCAATAAGGAATTCCTTCTTTTCCGGGAGCCCATTCGGAAAGAACTCCAAAGTTAAGCATGCTCAGCTTGGAATAATTTCAAGATGGGTGACCAACCGGAAGTTGCTCCTGGGTGCGCACGAGTGAGGACAAAGTGCACAGAAAAGACTAGTATTGATATCTGGGGCCAGTCTAGATCCCGCCAGGAGTAACGACCACCGGCGGGTTTGTCCGGGGTGTTACAATGTGTGCCCGTGTACGTTTTGTGTGTTAATCATTAGAAGATCACAAAACACACGGTTTCTATGCCGTACCGTCTGCGTTTTTTTGCGTTAATGACCCATAAGTCAGTTACCTGTGCGATATTTCCTAATAAACCAGGCGTACTATTGACTGAAAAAATCAAGTACACGTGTACACTTTTTTGGAGACGGGATCTGCCAACTTTCTTTTTTTCTCGCAAACGAGTATTTTACGCGCTTCGTCTACGTTGTGTGTTTCCCCCGCCCAAGTATCAAGTTTTGCACCGAAATTTTCATTAGGCGCGCGATTTCCGAATTTATTCCTCGAACCACATCCCTTCCCCTCAGTATCCCCCTCCCTCGCGCCTCCCCCTACTGGCATCTCAAACCGCCGCCGTCGCAACCACAACTTCAACCACATCTACGTTCTGATCGGATACAGTCAGGTAACCCACCGATCTCTAACACATCCCCGACCTGATTGTTGAAATGGCATCTGCGAAACATCCTCATGCCTCCAAATCCCCCCGCCAGGAGCGGATGTCGGTCCATGGCGCAATGGCCGCTATGTGTGTTGACCCGGAGGAACACCTCGCCTCCGCCGCCGCGGCCGACATGGTGCAGGCTCTGGCCCAGATGAAGTCTCCCAGCGACTACACCCCAGGACTTAACAGGTAAGATCTGACCAGCTAAATCTTACCAATACCACTTGCAACGGCTATGATTTGTACGGTTGATGTATTAAGCATGTTCGCGCCTTGTTTATTTCTGTACTGCACACTGTGTGATGTTCGAATATTACGTGTCTAGCTCAATTTCACCAATACGAGCAACAAACTTACAATACAGGACTCAGGATATCACTAGAGATGCTGCCCATTTGCTATTTTTAGTGGCTACTAACCCTGTTGTACTTAACATGTCTGTCCATGTACTTACGCAGGGTCATAACCGCCGATGCTTTTGTATGCCGTCGAGGTGAGCTGCATCCCATGTCTTACAGTATTTCACATAATTTGTGCAATTGCAGTTTAACTTCTACTATTTACTGGTTGCCTGTAGGTACACATGTCAGTGGCACTGATCCATGATTCGACCCGGAGGAATAGCTCGCTTCCGCCGTCACTGACTTTGGGCGAGCTCTGGCCAAGATGAAGTGCCCCAGCAACTACCTCTCAGGACTTACCAAGTATGTACTCACCAGTTCAATCTTACCAATACCAGTTGCAATTAATGGCTATGTTATGTATGGTCGATGTATTAAGCATGTTCTAGTAAACATGCCTAACACATTTTTGCTACTTTCCCTACCTTTTTATAGACATCTGGGCCATTCTCTGCTCTGGCAGCACCTGCCTTGTGATGTTTAACTATGCCAATTGCATTTTTATCAGTACCAGTTTCAATGTCTATTAAGCCTGTTGCAATTAACATTTGAATCCATTTTTAAACAGTTGTATTTCAATGGCTACAAACTTACACAACATGACTTAGGATGTTGTTAAGCCTGTTGCAATTAACAATTGTATCCATTTTTTAATCTGTCCATTTGCTACCATGCTACTCTCCACAATGAAGATATACTAGAGATGCTGCCCCATTTGCTATTTTTTGTGGATGCTAACCCTGTTGTACTTAACATGCTTGTCCATATACTTACGCAGGGTCATAACGGCCGATGCTGTTGTTTGGCGTCGAGGTTAGTTGCATCCCATGTCTTACAATATTTCACATCATTTGTGCAATTGCAGTTTAACTTCTACCATTCACTGGTTGCGTGTAGGTACACATGTCAGTGGCACTAATCCACGCTTCGACCCGGAGGAACAGCTCGCCTCCGCCGCCGCTGACTTTGGGCAGGCTCTGGCCAAGATGAAGTGCCCCAGCAACTACCTCTCAGGACTTACCAAGTATGTACCCACCAGTTCTATCTTACCAATACCAGTTGCAACTAATGGGTATGTTTTGTACTGTCGATGTATTAAGCATGTTGTAGTAAACATGCCTAACATGTTTGAGCTATTTTCCCTACCTTTTTATAGACAACTGAGGCATTATCTGCTCTGGTAGCACCTGCCCTGTGATGTTTAACTCTGCCAATTGCATTTTTATTAGTACCGGTTTCAATGGCCATTAAGCCGGTTGCAATTAACAGTTGTATCCATTTTTAAAAAGTTGTATTTCAATGGATACAAACTTACAAAACATGAATTAGGATGTTGTTAAGCCTGTTGCAATTAACAGTTGTATCCATTTTTTAATCCATCCCTTTGCTACCGTGCTACTCTTTGGAAATGAAGATATCACTACAGATGCTGCCGTTTTATTATCATTTGGTATTTTTGGTGGATGTTAACCCTGTTGTAGTTAACATTGGCTTTCCATGAATGTACACATGGCTACAATTGGTGATGCTATTGTTTGCCGTTGAGGTTAGCTGCATCCCATGTCTTATACACCATCTATTCCTAAATATAAGTATTTTTAGAGATTCCAATATAGACTACATAAGGAGCAAAATGAGTGAATCAAGAATTCTAGATTCTAATCTAAACTATATCTATAATTCTATATACATCCGTATGTAGTTCATATTGAATCTAAAAAACATTACTTGTACTTAGGAACATAGGTAGTTGTATTTTACATCATTTGTGCAATCTTAGTTTAGCTTCTAACATTTACTGGTTGCTTGTTGGTACATATATGAGCGACACTAATCCACACTTCGATCCCTTATGCGTATGGTGAAATGAGATATTCATGAACAAGCGTCAAGTGAGGAAACTAAGAAAGATTGTTAGGCAAAAAAACGGGTGATTGGAATTAAGCTCTTTATTTACACTTTGTCGAAGACAACAATGAACTTTAGGATGGTAAGTGATGTGTTGCCTTTCCCCCCTGCCCACAACAAGTTACTCTTTTAGACCTCAGTATCTGATATTTTTCTCTTTTTAGTGGTTTCCGAAGCTATTTACTGATGATTACCTTGCAAACTACATGACCGGAGTGGAGGCAACTAAGGTTAAAGTATATAATTCATGCTACCATGATAATGCTCTAGAAGTCTTCCTGAAGGCGGTGAAGGATGGTCTAGCGATCATCACAAGGGGTTAGACAAAAGTAGTTCGTGCCTATGGCATGCAGGAAGGCACATTATGGGCATTCCGCTTCTTCAAAACCGTTGGCACTCAAAATGATTTACACTTGTCTCTTCACCTTTACCCCCTTTAAATACTGTGGTTCATCATAGTTAATTTCTGCCTAATCCTGTAATCACTGAACATATTGTACTGGGAATTTTATTTATGGATTCGTTGTTGAACCATTGTGCTGAGAATTTGAATTGCACGTTTCATATATCAAAATTTCCAATTAGGATAATAAATTACACGCAAAAATAAAAAGAGAACAGACGGTCATGGAACTTTGCAAACGGTTCTGGTAGTCAAAATCATTTGTGATGGGTAGGCCAATGCCACACAGTTTTCTACATCAATCGTGTGTGATGTAGTTAATGAAAGCAAACAGTTAACCAAGGCAGAGCGTGTGTGATAGTTACACCTTTCACACATGAGCGTATACAAAAAACTGTGTGGGATGTACATCCGAACGGAAACGTTTTCCCTGGATTGACCATGTGGGACGTACACAAGAACGGAAACGTATTATTTGGATTGACTATGTGTGATATACATACGAACGGAAATATTTTTCTGGGATTCACCGTGTGGGATGTATATACCTACGGAAATGGTTTTCTCTGATTACCGTGTGGGATGTACATACCTACGAAAATGATTGGGTTTCGATGCCTCGCCCGATCGCACACGGCCCCAGTCTGGGTCCCAGGAGGGCCTATCCCCGACGATTTCTGGGTCGTGTGGGAAGGACACCCTATCGCACACACTCACTTGGTGACGGTTCCAAATACCGTCGCGGAAAGGGGTTAAAAACCGTTTGTATAGCACCGACGCGTACTAGTGAGAGGTATTCAGATTTCTGCCGAATATATACTCCTTCCTTGCTTTAATTACAACAGGAGTTAGAGTTTCTGCGTTCTTTCCAAGCCTGGATGAAAAAGGCAGAGCGGATTAAGTGTCCGGCTCCTTTGCTGGAAGACCCAGAGTGGCCTCAGATGACGGCGATTCTGGTCCCGGCACCATACAAGGTGCCGGAGAAGAAGGCCAAGAAGAAGGGCAAGGATGTCAAAAGCGACCCCCTCCCTACTGGTCCCGCGGACACAAGGTTCGAGGAAACTAACTCCCACCTCTCTCCCAAAGAAGAAGAGGAGGAGGAAGAAGAACAAGACTCCCCCGTCCTAACAAAGGGGAGGAAAAGAGCGGCCCCTGCTGACGCTGGCAAGGTCGTGCCCAAGAAGAAGCTGAATCTTCCTGATAGTTCACACTCATCGTCCGAACACAGCTATCGGGTTCAGCCCAGGATCAAGCCCCTGGTCGAATCGTAAGTATTTGAACTGCTTATATTCGGATAATTTTTCTTTTCAGCATCTAATATTTATTTTTCCTTTATATAGCCCTCCACACGGCATCCCCGTGGCTTCACCGTCCTCGGGGAATTCTCAAGCGTCCGGAGAGACGAAGAGCGATATGCCTCCGCGGGGCTCGTCGCCCATCGTAGGGGATACCAAGGTATCGTCTCTACAAACTCCCCCTGGTCTAGCAGGTGGGAGCGGGGCGGACGAAAGGGCGTCCAAGGTCAATCCCTCGACCGATGTTGACCTGTAACACCCCAGATGTAACACCTTCCAATTATGGCAATATATGAAATGTTGACCTCATCAATTCCATTCCGGGCTCTTCTTTCATTTCGGGTTTCGTCGTTTTGTCGTGTGTGTGTGTGCATTTCATCCATGTCATGTTATCATGTGCATTGCATTGCATTCGTGTTGTCACTTGCACCCAGTCCCACTCGCCTCTTCCCATTGTCCGTTTAGAGCTCCGACACTCACACACGTGCCCGTGGCACCCACGAGTACTTCTTTCGTGTGTGGCCGTGTAACGTTCCTGGAATGAGGTGATACTTGTCGTGCATTGTTGTTTTGGCACGTGTAGGCCACCTGTCAAGTTTCATCGCGTTTGGAGTTCGTTTGATACTCCAACGGTTAACCTAGTGGGCTAAAAGCACCTCTTCCTTTTTGCCCAAGACCCCCTCCACAACAGCGCACTAACCCAGCACAACCCCTCCATCATCTCGGTCGTCGAATCATGAACGTGTGGCCGAAAACCGCACCCCATTTGGACCTTCCTAGCTCCCTATGCCAATAAAACAGCCCCCCCACGTCCATTTTGCGGACGAAACCCTAATCCCGAGCTCCTCCGCGCCGCCGGGCACGTCCGCCGATGGCCGGGCACGTCCAAATCCCCCTGCCACGTCGCCCGACCAATCCCGCGTCGACACATCAGCCCCGCCGCCACGTGTCCGCCTCCCATTGGCCCCGACCCCGTAGCCAGATCCACCGCCGCCACGCGGGCCGCGGAGCCCGGGGCCGGCCCGCCGGCCCGACGCCATCGCCACTCGGGCGCCCTCCGCCCGACAGCCTCGCCGCCCGTCGCAGCCGGCGAGACCTTGCTCGCCGCCGGCGAGCTCGCCTCCACTGACCCGGCCTCTGCCCCGCCGCCGGGAGTTGCTCCGCCCCGCCGTCGGGAGTTGCTCCGCCGCGCCGCCCCCGGGCTGGCTCCCGCGCCGCCACCCGCCGGCGAGCACCGCCGCGCCGCTGCGCCGGGTGCCCCTCGTCACCCTTCCACCGTCCGCCGCCGGCCTCGGGTGCGCCACCGCCGGACGCCTCGGGTGCCGCGCGCCGCCAAGCCCGCCGGCCGCCGTCCTCTTCCCCACCTCCGGCCGAGCTCCGGCGAGAGCTCCGGCCGAATCCCGATGTGATCCAGGCGGGATCAGATCCACCCACTCCGCCAACCAAACGCGCGTCCCGATCCGGACCTCTCCACCCCGCACGCCTCCGTCCCGAGTTGACTTTCTCGGAGGTGAAAAATCCTCTAAGTCCCCAATTTTTTCATATTTTGTTGCCTCCTTTGCATGGCCGTAACTTCGTGCTCGTAGATCCGTTTTGGGCGTGTAATATATCGAAATGATCGTCGTGATGTGCTCTTCATTTTGTTCCACTGTGGCATGCTTTTTTGAGTTCATCTTGATGACCTAATCTCTGTTGCAAGAGTGCTACTTGTTTAAAACTGCTATTACTTGTAATTTTGTTGCCATGTTAGAGATATGATAACTTGGTGCATGTTTATCCAAATGGAGCATATGATATGTCAAAATGTTCATTGTGAAGTGCTCTACATGATGGTTGCTGTAGCATTCATGTTAGGTGTTATATTTCCATGTTAACCTCTGTTGCAAAAGTGCATGTGGCTGTTAAATGCTGAAACTTGTTATGAGATGCTGTTTTGACATGCTCATTGCTATTGAAGCACCATCACATGGTCTTTGCTGTGGTGCAAACCATTTTCCATGATATGCCTTGAGGTGACTTAAACAAGCTTGTAAACATGCCATGCCAATGTTGCTGTTTTATACTTCGTGAAAAAACTGCAAAGTCTGGAATCTGTTTTAACCTGATGCTATGTTTGCTTGATGCCCCACTCAAATCCATGCTTGTTTTGGAGTGGCCAATGGTCATATCTTGTTGTCCATGTTATGCTCTATCCATCCATGCCCTTACTTGCACATATGGCCTGCTGTAGCTTATTTATTTCTTGCTCTCAAGTTGCTATAAAGTATACCTGTCAAGTTTTTATCAGCATGATCAATTTGGTGTAGCTTGTTGCTATTGATCCATGCCTCATATGGAGTTGCTCAATGGAGTTGTTTGATGTATGCTATGTCTAATACATGCCCATGATATTTATATACTTAGTGGAGTTGATATGAATGTTGTTTTGTGCCTCCGAAGGCAGCATCGTGATGATGTTTTTGCCTTCCCAGATTTTGGCTAAGTCAGGATAATTTTATTGCAACTTGCCATGCTTGGTTAATTGTGTTCCAGTAGGTTTTTGGGTGTGTTCTAAGTTCATGCTTGTTAAGTAACATGTCTACTTCATGTCCATGCCCTTTGTCTCCATGTTTGAGTGTTGTAGCATAATTATTTCTTGCTCCAAACATGCCATGTGGCTGTAAGCTGCAGCTTTGTGTGAATATTGTTTTGCTTGCCTTTTGCAAACCGTGTGTCCGTTTCCGGCGATCTTTATATTGATTTCAACGGAAATCTTCCCCTCTATCCAATGGCACGCTTGGTTTTCCAAGATGAGGCCTTCTTCATCATCTTCTCCTTAGGCTCAAGTGCTTCCACATGCATACGCACATCATACTTGCATCATGTTGATTGTGCATTGCACCGTGTTTGATATTGTGCCATGTTGTGTTCTTGTGTTGAGTAGAGCCGAGAGCCGAGACCGAGTACGTGGTTCCTACCGAGGTTGAGTACGAGGAGCCGTCTTACGATCCCATCGACGACTCAACACGCAAGATGACCTGACCCAGATATCATTACTATCTTTGCCTATTGCTAGATCTCCCGCTCTTTAGCTTATTGCCTCGATGCCCATGTTTGTTTGTCAGCCTCCTATTGTTGCCATGAACCTCTCTAACCACCCCACCTAGCAAACCTTTGTTTGGCTACGTAAGCATCGCTTAGCCCCTCTTATAGCATTGTTAGTTGCAGGAGAAGATTTCAAGATTCTTGCTTCATGTTGAAGCTATTGTTGGGATATCACACTATATAATCTGTTAAACTAAATCCTCTATATATTGGTAATGGGTAGAAGGCTAAGCCTCTCACTTGGTGTTTTGTTCCACTCATGCCACCCTAGGAACCGTTGAAACCGGTGTTATGTTCCTTGATTATGCGTTCCTAACACGGTTGGGGTTATGGGACCCCCTCGATAACCCGCTTACCGCTAAAGCTTTTCCAGCGAGGCCCGACTTTGGTTTTACATTTGCCTAACAACTAAAACTTGCCGAGGGAGTAATTAACCCGAGGATTTATTAATCAACCCCCCTAGGCCAGTGCTCGTTTTGAGTGTTGGTCCAAACTAGAGCCACTTGCGGTGCCCCCCAGTTTGCTGGGATCTTCGGTTGCTGTACGTACTGCTCATCTGGTCGTGGCCTGAAACTAGATACGCGCGACTACTGTCAGGGTGTCGGCACGCCGGGAGGTCTTGCTGGATTAGTTTTACCTTAGTTAGAATATCTTGAGCACGAGATTTCGAGAATACTAGGGTCTTTCCACCTTGGAGTTGCGACTCCGCAGATCGTGAGCTTGTGATGGGCTAAGTTGGGACACCCTTGCAGGGTTTGATTTTTCGAAAGCCGTGCCCGTGGTTATGTGGCAGATGGGAATTTGTTAATATCCGGTTGTAGAAAACTTGACACTATGTTCATAATACACTACCAGCGTGAGTAACCGTGATGGTCATTTTCCGAAGGGGTTCGGGAAGTGAACACGGAGGGGTTATGTTTGACGTGCTTAGATAGGATCACTTCGTGATCACTTTGGCACTTCTCTTCTCTCCCTAAACACGTAAGCTAGTGCTAGTGCAGCTGCAACCTTGTTCTTCAGCCTTGTTCCACACCCAAGGCTTAGATAGTTTTGCTACCCGGGAACGGGATTGCCGAGTCCTCCGTGGCTCACAGTTTCTACACAACACCAGATGCAGGTACCATGGTGAACTACACAGGAGATGGCACAGAGTTGTACTGGGAGTTCGACGAAGAACGTGGGCGATACTACGTGTCTTACCCAGAGGATCAGTAGTGGCTTCTACTAGGGGTGATTCGGACCTTGTGGCTTTATTTATGGTATCTTTCTTTTGGATCTTCGTCCGTAGTCGGATTGTGATGTTATTTGGATGATGATTGCTTATGTAATGTATTGTGTGATGTGGCGAGTGTAAGCCAACTACTCTTTTGCAATTTCATCCCTCTTTTACATGAGTCATGCAAAGATACCATACTTGAGATCATTCTAGTATGAGCTTATACCTTTAAGTCGTGCCTCGACACGTAGGAGGCATAATCTCATACTGGGCATTACAAGTTGGTATCAGAGCCTTCTCCGACCTAGGAGCCCCCACTGATTGATCGAATCGTTGACGGTTGAGTCTAGGCACACAGTTGAAAATGTTTTGAGTCCGATATATATATCGGAGAGTAGGATTTCTTTTTACTCCTCATCCCTTTTTCACTCTGTTGAGGACTCCTGACGATTACTTATCTCTTCTACTCTCAAAAATTCACTAATTTTTTTTAGGATCACGCGAGTATTGTTTGAATTGTTCCGATGTCTTTGTGACGAGAACATTGTTCTCGATGCCTCCTGTCATTTAGGGGTTGTGGCAGTGTCCAGGGGAGTTGAGCTCCGAGGTGTTGTCGTCACAAATCTATCGCAGCAGTTCTGGAATACTTAAGACGACCGACATCGAAAACTCTTCTATGCGGTTAGTGGCAAGATAACCCCGACATCACCCAGTACCGGGGAGGTAGTTCGGGAGTATTGCCATAGCTTGTGTAGCAGATGCGTTTCGAAGGTCCGAGGTAGACGGTTTCTGGAAATAACTGGTTATGTGTTGAAGGATGGATACAACTGGATGTAGGATTAGAGTTGAGTGCGCGATGCTTCCCCTGTATCCCCAACACTTGATTGCATAACTGGAAACTTTCGGAAATTAATAGGTGGGTTCATCTAGTAGCTCGTAGGCATTCTTCCAACGAATGCATGATATGGAGTTCGGGGTTCTACATTGAGTGAAGTGGTTTTATGGGCGTCTGTTCCGATCGGGAGTTGCATCTTAAAGGGTCCTTGGCTATGCTGATCCGGGGATTGCAAAACCATTTTGTAACACGTTCCATCTTAAAGGGTCCTTGGCTATGTCGAACGAAACTTCTGTCTTGTATTTGTTCTACCTGCTCCTTGTTGTTTTTTATTTACCTTTTGTTCTCCCAAGTGGCTTCTCGAGAAGATTGTTGTACCATTCAACTGTGGATTACATTCGTTCATTTTGTTTGAATGTTCTTGTGAAGACTTATGTTGTAAATTCTAGCCGTTGATTCAGCTTATATTTTTCAATCAATGGCTAATAGTTGTCATCTCATTCAGGATGGCTCCTAAAAGGGTTCCCAATGCTAACCCAGAGGGTGAAGAAGTTCCTGATTGTCCTCCTTCCCCTCCTCCTCCGTCTGAGGCCTAGAGAGCAATTATGCAAGCGACAAACCTGAACACCCAGATGCTTATGCAAATGATGCAGAACATTCAAGCAAACCAAGCGAATCAAGGTGGTCATGGGAACGAAGGCCAAGGCAATTTGTTCAACCAACCTCACTTTGCTACACTCAACCAGTTCCTGGCAAACCAACCGAAGGCGTCCAGTTACTGTGTGGATCCGCTTGATGCTGAAGACTGGATAACAGACATCAAGAAGCACTTTGAATGTAGTAACGTGAGACCTGAGGATTATGTCAAGTTTGCCGCCTTCCAACTCAAGGATCAAGCCGCCGATTGGTGGCAGCAGTACAAAGATTCCAGAGAAGGACGTGAAATCTCGTGGACTGACTTCTGCAAGGATTTTCACTCTCACCACATTCCAACTAGTGTCATCGAAGGCATGCGTGAGCAATTCCGCAACCTGAAGCAAGGCACCATGTTCGTTTGTCAATACAATGTCAAGTTCTAGAACCTTGCCCGCTATGCCAAGCAAGACATCCCAGATGCCAAGAGCAAGATTTATCAGTTCCGTGGTGGTCTGAAAGATGAACTCCAACTAGCTCTCACCTTGTTTGAGCCGGATGAATTTGATCAATTCTATAACATGGCTCTTAAGCAAGAGGCTGCCCAGCTCAAGGTTGAAGCTTCCAAAAAGAGGATCAGAGATGCTGTTAACTCCTCCTCTTCTTCCCAAGTGGTCGCAAAGCAGCAGAAGTTTTGGCTTCCACCTCCTCCAGTGCTCCGCCCTCCCAACAATAACAACAAGCACACTGGTAGCCATGGTTTCTCCCACCCACCCAACCCAAGCAATCAGTCCAAGAATCACTTTCAAGCTTCGAAGTCAAGTGCTCCTTATCACCGTCCTCTCTCAGAAGTGGTTTGCAACAAGTGTGGCCAGAAGGGTCACTATGCCAACAAGTGCCCCAACCCAAGGCGCCTTCCGCCTCCTCCACCTGTCAGCACAGCTATTGTCAAGCACAATCCCAAGGTTGCAAGAGTGAATCTGATGAATGCAGCTCAAGCAGAGAATTCTTCAGATGTGATACTTGGTAATCTTCCAGTTAACTCTATTCCTGCAAAAGTATTGTTTGATTCGGGTGCAATGCTTTCTTTCATTTCAAGACCATTTGTTGCCAAGCAAATATTCGTCACTCAAGTGTTCCCAAAGCCTTTGAACATTATTTCTCCTGGATTGCAAATGTCCTCTCGGGTGCATATTCCGGATGTATCTATTCGTATGGGTGATTACCGCTTTCTGGCTTCTCCGGTTGTTCTCGGCAACTCCGACATTGATCTTATTCTTGGTATGGATTGGCTTTCCAAGCATGATGCTCACATTGATTGTGCAAATAAGGAAGTCAAGCTTACTCATCCTGATGAAGACGTGATTATCTTCGCCTCTTGAGATAACACAATGAGTCTATTCTCTCTCAATGACAAGGGCGAGATTAATGCCATCTCTCAAATTCCGGTGGTCAATGAATATGAAGATGTTTTCCCTGAAGAGCTTCCAGGCATGCCTCCGCATCATCAAGTTGAATTCGTCATTGAACCGGAGCCCGGTACCGAGCCAGCATGCCGGCGTTTGCACAAGCTTTCCCCTGATGAGTTGAAGGAGCTGAAGAAACAACTCGATGAGCAAGAGCGTATGGGTCAAATCAGGCCTAGCACTTCTCCTTGGGGCTGTGGTGTTGTATTTGTCAAGAAGAAGGATGGCACGGAGCACCTTTGCGTTGATTACCGGCCACTGAACAAGAAGACAATAAAGAACAAGTATCTGCTCCCCAATATCAATGAATTGTTCGAGCAGCTCAAAGGACAAAAGGTGTTCTCAAAGCTCGATCTCCGGATGGGTTACCACCAGATTCGTATCCGTGAAGAGGATATTCACAAGACCGTATTCAGAACAAGCTACGGCTCCTATGAATACACGGTCATGTCTTTTGGCCTCGCAAATGCTCCACCCACCTTGTCAAGGATGATGCACTTCATATTCAACCCTTACACCAATGAATTTGTTCTCGTCTATCTGGATGATATCTTGGTATTCTCCAAGAATGAAGAAGACCATGCTAAGCACCTCCATTTGGTCCTGGACAGGCTCCATGAACACAAGTTCTATGCGAAGTTCTCCGAGTGTGAATTCTGGCTGGATAAGGTCTTATATCTTGGCCATATCATCTCTGCTGAGGGTATTTCTATCAACCTCGAGAAAGTTGAAGCTATTGTCAACTAGGAACCCCCGCAAAATGTCAAGCAACTACGAAGCTTCCTTGGTCTCGCTAGCTATTGTAGAAGGTTCGTTGAGAACATCTCCAAGATTGCCAAGCCTCTCTCCAACTTGCTGCAGAAGAATGTCAAGTACAACTGGACTCCTGATTGTGATGTGGCATTCAAAACACTCAAAGAGAAGCTCATTTCTGCTCCGGTTCTTACTCCTCCGGATGAGTCGAAGCCCTATGAAGTCTTCTGTGATGCTTCGTTACAGGGACTTGGTGGTGTTCTCATGCAAGACAACAAGATTGTGGGCATACACTTCTCGTCAGTTGAAACCAAATGAGAAGAACTACCCCACACATGATCTCGAGCTAGCAGCAGTGGTACATGACTTGATCACGTGGAGACACCTTCTGTTGGGCAGAAAAGTGGACATCTTCACCGATCACAAGAGCTTGAAGTACATCTTCACACAGCTGAACCTGAACCTTTGCCAGACTCTTTGGGTTGAGATGATCCAAGAGTATGATCCAAGCTTTAATTACACACCTGGCAAGGCCAATGTCATTGCAGATGCCTTGAGCAGAAAGACATATTGCAACAGTCCCCTTCTCAAGCCGTTTCAGCCTAAGCTTTGTGAATCATCCAGGAAGCTCAACCTCCAAGTTGTTCCGCAAGGCTTTCTTGCAAATCTTCAAGTTGCTCCTACCTTGGAAGATCAGATCCGTGAGGCCCAACTAAGTGATGCTATGGTGCAGAAAGTGAAACATGGTATTGCTAAGGGTACTCCCAAGTACACGTGCTATCGCGTTGATGAGAAAGACACCTTGTTCTCTGAGGACAGAATTGTGGTTCCCAAGGGTGATCTCAGGAAGCTCATAATGAACGAAGCACATGACTCCCTCCTCTCGATTCATCCCAGAAGTTCCAAGATGTACCAAGACCTCAAGCAATCTTACTAGTGGACTCCCATGAAAAGGGAGATTGCCCAATTCGTGAATGAATGTGATGTCTGCAGAAGTGTGAAGGCAGAGCATCAATGTCCAGCCGGTCTCCTCCAACCTCTACCTATTCCCGAGTGAAAATTCGACCACTTTGAAATGGATTTCGTCACTGGGTTTCCTAAGTCCAAGAAGGCGAATGATGCTATCTTTGTTGGGATTGACAAGCTAACCAAAGTAGCTCACTTCCTTCCCGTCAAAGAATCCATCAACGCAGCTCAGTTGGCAGAGTTGTACACTTCCAGAATTGTTTCGTTGCATGGCATTCCTCAAGTCATCTCCTAAGACCGTGGAAGTTTGTTCACATCCAAGTTCTGGGACTCCTTTCAATCAGCCATGGGCACTAAGATTCGTTTCAGCACTGCGTTTCACCCTCAGACTAGTGGTCAAGTCAAAAGAGTGAACTAGATCCTCGAAGACATGCTCAGAGCTTGTGTCATCTCTTTTGGCATGAAGTGGGAAGATTGTCTCCCATTTGCCGAGTTCTCTTACAACAACAGCTTCCAAGCAAGTGCCGGCAAAGCTCCTTTTGAAATCCTCAATGGCAGAAAGTGTCGTACCCCTCTCAACTGGTCCGAGACTGGTGAACGTCAACTTCTTGGCAATGACTTGATCTCAGAAGCTGAAGAAATGTGCAAAGTGATACGTGAGAATCTCAAGGCCGCTCAGTTGCGTCAAAAGAGTTACTATGATGGCAAGCATCGTGATTTGGCTTTCGACATTGGATATCATGTCTATCTCCGTGTTTCTCCTATGAAAGTAACCCAAAGATTCGGTATCAAAGGAAAGCTTGCTCCGAGATACGTGGGCCCTTTCAAGATTCTTGGCAAAAGAGGCTATCTAGCCTATCAACTTGAGCTCCCCTCCAACTTTGGTAATGTTCATGATGTGTTTCACGTGTCTCAACTCTGCAACTGCTTCAAGACACCTGAACGCACCATTCCATTCGAGGAGATTGATCTTCAACAAGACTTATCTTATCATGAGCACCCTGTTGCTATTCTGAAGAAACTGAGCGCAAGACCCGCAACAAGTCCATCAAGTTCTTGAAAGTTAAGTGGTCACACCATACCGACCGAGAAGCTACGTGGGAACGAGAAGATCACCTTCGTTCCGAGTATCCTTCCTTCTTCTAGTCCTAGATCTCGGGATGAGATCTTTTTCTAGTAGAGGAGAGTTTGTAACATCCCAGATGTAACACCTTCCAATTATGGCAATATATGAAATGTTGACTTCATCAATTCCGTTCTGGGCTCTTCTTTCATTTAGGGTTGCGTCGTTTTGTCGTGTGTGTGTGTGTGTGCATTTCATCCATGTCATGTTATCATGTGCATTGCATTGCATTCGTGTTGTCACTTGCACCCGGTCCCACTCGCCTCTTCCCGTTGTCCGTTTAGAGTTCCGACACTCACACACGTGCCCGTGGCACCCCCGAGTCCTTCTTTCGTGTGTGGCCGTGTAACGTTCCCAGAATGACCTGAGACTTGTCGTGCATTGTTGTTTTGGTACGTGTAGGCCGCCTGTCAAGTTTCATAGCGTTTGGAGTTCGTCTGATACTCCAACGGTTAACCTAGTGGGCTAAAAGCACCTCTTACTTTTGGCCCAAGACCCCCTCCACAACAGCCCACTAACCCAGCACAACCCCTCCCATCATCTCGGTCGTCGGATCACGAACGTGTGGCCGAAAACCGCACCCCATTTGGACATTCCTAGCTCCCTATGCCTATAAAACAACCCCCACGTCCATATTGCGGACGAAACCCTAATCCCGAGCTCCTACGCGCCGCCGGACACGTCCGCCGACGGCCGGACATGTCCAAATCCCCCTGCCACGTCGCCCGACCAATCCCGTGTCGACACATCAGCCCCGCTGCCATGTGTCCGCCTCCCATTGGCCTCGACCTCGCAGCCAGATCCACCGCCGCCACGCGGGCCGCGGAGCCCGGGGCCGGCCCGCCGGCCCGACGCCGCCACTCGGGCGCCCTTCGCCTGACAGCCTCGCCGGCTTGCCGCCCCTCGCCGCCGGCGAGCTCGCCTCCGCCGATCCGGCCTCCGTCCCGCCGCCGGGAGTTGCTCCGCCGCGCCGCCCCCGGGCCGGCTCCCGCGCCACCACCCGCCGGCGAGCACCGCCGCGCTGCCGCGACCGGCGCCCCTCACCGCCCTTCCACAGTTCGCCGTCAGCCTCGGGTGCGCCGCCGCCGGCCGCCTCGGGTGCCGCGCGCCACCGCTCCGCCAAGCCCGCCGGCCGCCGTCCTCTTCCCTGCCTCCGGCCGCCGCCTCTGGCCGAGCTCCAGCGAGAGCTCCGGCCGGATCCCGATCTGATCCAAGCGGGATCAGATCCACCCACTCCGCCAACCAAACACGCGTCTCGATCCGGACCTCTCCATCCCGCACGCCTCCGTCCCGAGTTGACTTTCTCGGAGGTGAAAATTCCACTAAGTCCCTAGTTTTTCCATATTTTGTTGCCTCCTTTGCATGGCCGTAACTTCGTGCTCGTAGATCCGTTTTGGGCGTGTAATATATCGAAATGATCGTGGTGATGTGCTCTTCATTTTGTTACACTGTGGCATGCTTGTTTGAGTTCATCTTGATGACCTAATATCTGTTGCAAGTGTGCTACTTGTTTAAAACTATTGTTACTTGTAATTTTGTTGCCATGTTTGAGATATGATAACTTGGTGCATGTTTATCCAAATGGAGCATATGATATGTCAAAATGTTCATTGTGAAGTGCTCTACATGATGGTTGCTGTAGCATTCATGTTAGGTGTCATATTGCCATGTTAATCTCTGTTGCAAAAGTGCATGTGGCTGTTAAGTGCTGAAACTTGTTGTGAGAGCTGTTTTGACATGCTCATTACGCGGTATGACGGCCACGACGTTGTAAACCGGTGCGGGAATCCGTTGAGTAACCACGACCACTTGTGTCGAACGATGTTTGGTGTGCCTCCCTCTCCGTGGTTTATCACCACTTTGTGATGAGTAATTTTCCTGCGTATAAAATACAGCAAGGCGGGGTATTTTTGCTCGGATGAATTAATATGTAATAAAAATAAATAGGATAGATATCACCTAATTCGCCTGGAGAACAGATGAGCCGGCCGCGTATTGATGTAAACACAGCAACGGGGGTAGCGACTCGCACGTGTATTCGCTGGGCCGGTTTGTGACGACGGGTGCGGCACCGGCATGTCAATGTAGACCGGACCGTGGAAGCGGTGTCGCGCGCACGTCTATTGGCGAGGAAGTCAGCCGCGGTGTTGGAGACCAGTACGCGTGTGCGCAGACTGACAAATCGGCCGGTGCGTTGATGTAAACCGGACCGCGACACGCATGTTCGTGAAGCCGCGCGGCATAACCGAACATGCATCCGTGGTATAACATCACCCCTTTCTCTTTTAATAGTCATCCTGCGTAAAAAATACTACAAGCCATAGTAATTGTTGTCGGATGGATATACTAATAAAATATATAGGAAAAATATCACCTGGTATTTGGATGATCGTGGATGTTTTGACCAATTCATCTCCGGGTCATGATTCGGCGGCGACTTGGAGCAGTGGCAGGGTAGTCCGCTCGGGGGCGGCGGCTTGCGGATGAGATAACAGCCGTGAAAGCAGTGGAAACCGGGTCACGGCTGTCAGATGAGACCACTTTATGACTCGACACGTGTGTTACTACTTGAAGTAGTATTCTTGCTTTGGTTTCTCCGTCATGTCAATAGTACTATCTTATAGTGGTACTAGTGGAAGTGTCATGGAGATTCTCCGGATTTGACTTGGTGTGAGCACTGATTGCAGATTCGCAGGGGCGCGCGTACATACGGGCCAAAAGAGCAGCGCGTGGTGCGGGGTAAAGTAGGCGCCGTGCTGCGCCCACGTCGCCATGCAGGGAGGCCGAGCAGGCTGGAGAGCGGACGCGTGGGGGATTGAGGTTACAGCTGTATCCGTTCCCGAGTCGTCGATGTCTCCATGATCCGGCACGGCGAGTTGGAGATATCCCGGTGGGTCGAACAATGAGGTCGCGACAACTGCGACATGCTATTGATGTGTTTGTCTGCATGCCACATGTCAATATGTTTTAGAAGCACCATCATATGGTCTTTGCTGTGGTGGAAACCATTTTTCATGATATGCCTTGAGGTGACTTAAACAAGCTTGTAAACATGCCATGCCAATGTTGCTGTTTTATACTTGGTGAAAAAATTGCTAAGTCTGGAATCTGTTTTAACCTGATGCTATGTTTGCTTGATGCCCCACTCAAATCCATGCTTGTTTTGGAGTGGCCAATGGTCATATCTTGTTGTCCATGTTATGCTCTATCCATCCATGCCCTTACTTGCACATATGGCCTGCTGTAGATTATTTATTTCTTGCTCTCAAGTTGCTATAAATTATACCTGTCAGGTTTTTATCAGCATGATCAATTTGGTGTAGCTTGTTGCTATTGATCCATGCCTCCTATAGAGTTGCTCCAATGGAGTTGTTTGATGTATGCTATGTCTACTACATGCCCATGATCTTTATATACTTAGTGGAGTTGATATGAATGTTGTTTTGTGCCTCCAAAGGCAGCATCACGATGATGTTTTTGCCTTCCCAGATTTTGGCTAAGTCAGGATAATTTTATTGCAACTTGCCATGCTTGGTTAATTGTGTTCCAGTAGGTTTTTGGGTGTGTTCTAAGTTCATGCTTGTTAAGTAACATGTCTACTTCATGTCCATGCCCTTTGTCTCCATGTTTGAGTGTTGTAGCATAATTATTTCTTGCTCCAAACATGCCATGTGGTTGTAAGCTGCAGCTTTGTGTGAATATTGTTTTGCTTGCCTTTTGCAAACCGTGTGTCCGTTTCCGGCAATCTTTATATCGATTTCAACCGAAATCTTCCCCTCTATCCAATGGCACGCTTGGTTTTCCAAGATGAGGCCTTCTTCATAATCTTCTCCTTAGGCTCAAGTGCTTCCACATTCATACACACATCATACTTGCATCTTGTTGATTGTGCATTGCACCGTGTTTGATATTGTGTCATGTTGTGTTCTTGTGTTGAGTAGAGCCGGGAGCCGAGACTGAGTACGAGTTTCCTACCGAGGTTGAGTACGAGGAGCCGTCTTACGATCCCATCGACGATTCAACAAGCAAGATGACCTGACCCAGATATCATTACTATCTTTGCCTATTGCTAGATGTCTTGCTCTTTAGCTTATTGCCTCGATGCCCATGTTTGTTTGTTAGCCTCCTATTGTTGCCATGAACCTCTCTAACCACACCACCTAGCAAACCGTTGTTTGGCTACGTAAGCATCGCTCAGCCCCTCTTATAGCATTGTTAGTTGCAGGAGAAGATTTCAAGATTCTTGCTTCATGTTGAAGTTATTGTTGGGATATCACACTATATAATTTGTTAAACTAAATCATCCATATATTGGTAATGGGTGGAAGGCTAAGCCTCTCGCTTGGTGTTTTGTTCCACTCATGCCACCATAGGAACCATTTAAACCGGTGTTATGTTTCTTGATTATGCGTTCCTAACACGGTTGGGGTTATGGGACCCCCTCGATAACCCGCTTAGCGCTAAAGCTTTTCCAGCGAGGCCCAACTTTGGTTTTACATTTGCCTAACAACTAAAACTTGCTGAGGGAGTAATTAACCCGAGGATTTATTAATCAACCCCCCTGGGCCAGTGCTCGTTTTGAGTGTTGGTCCAAACTAGAGCCACTTGCGGTGCCACCCAGTTCGTTGGGATCTTCGGTTGCTGTACGTACTGCTCATCCGGTCGTGGCCTGAGACTAGATACGCGCGACTACTGTCAGGGTGTCGGCACGCCAGGAAGTCTTGCTGGATTAGTTTTACCTTAGTCAGAATATCTTGAGCACGGGATTCCGAGAATACTCGGGTCTTTCGACCTTGGAGTTGCGACTCCGCAGATCATGAGCTTGTGATGGGCTAAGTTGGGACACCCCTGCAGGGTTTGATCTTTCGAAAGCCGTACCCGCGGTTATGTGGCAGATGGGAATTTGTTAATATCCGGTTGTAGAAAACTTGACACTATGTTCAAAATACACTACCAGCGTGAGTAACCGTGATGGTCATTTTCCGAAGGGGTTCGGGAAGTGAACACAGAGGGGTTATGATTGACGTGCTTAGATAGGATCACTTCATGATCACTTTGTCGATCGTTGGCACTTCTCTTCTCGCTCTAAACATGTAAGCTAGTACTAGTGCGGCTGCAACCTTGTTCTTCAGCCTTGTTCCACACCCAAGGCTTAGATAGTTTTGCTACCCAGGAACGGGATTGCTGAGTCCTCCGTGGCTCACAATTTCTACACAACACCAGATGCAGGTACCATGGTGAATTACACATGAGATGGCGCAGAGTTGTACTGGGAGTTCGACGAAGAACGTGGGCGATACTACGTGTCTTACCCAGAGGATCAGTAGTGGCTTCTACTAGGGGCGATTCGGACCTTGTGGCTTTATTTATGGTATCTTTCTTTTGGATCTTCGTTCGTAGTCGGATTGTGATGTTATTTGGATGATGATTGCTTATGTAATGTATTGTGTGACGTGGCGAGTTTAAGCCAACTACTCTTTTGCAATTTCATCCCTCTTTTACATGAGTCGTGCAAAGCAATGTTGGGGATATCGCTTATCGGGAACTTATCGGTCGACCCATGATAAGCGGTAAATCGGCCAGTTTATCGGCATATCGGCCGATTTATCGCCATATCAGCTGATTTATCGGCCAATTTATCTTATCGGTCGGACAGCGGTAAGCGATAAATCGGCCGATTTATCGGCATATCAGAAGATATCTTGAACAGTGGTGCAAAGATACCATACTTGAGATCATTCTAGTATGAGCTTATACCTTTAAGTCGTGCCTCGACATGTAGGAGGCATAATCTCATACTATGCATTACACGACCAAGGGGAAGCGACCCCCATGGTGACCAAAGACAGGGGGCCCTAGCAATCCAGAGCCCCGCCGAACACTGTTCCGGAGTCCATTGTGGCTCCGGAATCAAGAGAACAAACCCCCGTGATGGGGGAGGGAGCAATTGCTCCTGCGGCGCCTACCACGGATTCAGAGGCGCCGAACACTCTGGAGGGAGCACTGCAAAGTGCTTCCATCGTAGCGGAACACCGCACTCTAATTAGTGCGGTCATGGGGAAGATTCAGTCCGTCAAAGGCGGACTGAACGAAGTCTTCAACAGCCTACTAACAGGCTTTGAGGTATGCAATGTAATGTTCTTTAAAGAGAACTTTTTTATTATATATATATATATACAGAAAGTTGCCCCTGATGCTTAGTTTGATTCTGGACAGAATCAGACGATGTATCCATGTTATAGCATATGATAGAGTTGAACTGTGCACTTTGTGTTTTGAACATGCTTCCTTAGTGGCGGCAACTGCCCAAGCCGCAGAAGTTTCCAAGTTAAATCGGAAGCTTAAAATAGCTGATGAAGATCTCAACCGCGTCAACAAGCGTTTTGATGAAACACAAGGTATGCGGGTTTAGGAAATCGAAATTTTAACACACTATATGTGTGAACGTGAGCTAACTTTTGTTATGTGTTCTCGTGAAACAGCTGATGGAACTATGGTCGAGGCCCTGAAGGGCGAGCTTGCGACGGCCAAGGAGGAGGCCAGAGCGAGCAAGGCAGCCGCTGATAAAGTGGCTGCCGACCTGGAGGCCGAGAAGGCCTTGCGTCAACAGCATGAGGCTCGGGTGACCGAAGTCGAGGTCGAGCTGCAAGATGCAATTCACAAATGCAATGTGTTGAAGCAGGCAAATTTGGACCAAGCATCCGAACTCATTGCGGCTGTTAATGCTGCCAAGGAGGCGCGGACTGAATCGCGCAGTACTCAAGAGGAGATAAAACAAGTGCGTCAAATACCGACTGGTAAGGTTTTTCTCTTGCAGAGCATCTTCGGAGGTCAGAGGTATCTTGGGCTGACACGATTGTGGAGTTCTCCAGGCGTGTTTGCGGATCTCCCGAGGAGCATCGTCGCCGCCGCCCAATATTTCCGAGCCTAGGAGGGGAACAATGCGAAGTAGCTGTTTTGGTCGCAGTTCCTTGCGCCAAACCATCCGGTGCCCCTCGATGTCCAAATGAAGCAGCTGGCCGAGTGCACACCATGGCGAGTATGGTCATGAAGGGCTTGATACTCCGGCTATGGCCCACTGATCCATTCCCGAGTAGTTACTTCGGATAGGTGAGGAATCTCATCGAGGCGAGTCCGCGGGTCGACGCTATTAAGCGTTCGGCCTGCATAGAGGGTGCTCGGATGGCCTTTGCCCACATGAAGGTGTATTGGGCGAAGATGAAGGATGTGAAGATAGCAACTGTTGGTCCTCCCGAAGGCAAGGATCACCGGAAGCCCGAAAGGTACTTCGACGACGTCCTAAAAGGAGCCCGCCTTGTAGAGGGCTAATGCTCAAAGGATATAATCTTTGAGTGATTGTATTCGGGTTGTAAGGACTAAACCTATGTGCCGATTTATATACATTTTTGTGCTTCTATATTTATGAGCAACTTTTTCCTCTTGTGCGACTGTTTATTTAAATTTGAAAGTTTCCAGTCATTGGCTTCAGCCCCCATGTAAATATTACAGGGGTGTTCGGTAATTCGCATCAGCACTCTTTATCCAACGTCTTGGTCCATATAGGAGGTGCATGCGGAGCAAACGAGGCAATCAGACTATGCGGCTTTATTGCTTTCACTTAGCCATAGGAGCTTGACTAGTGGGGCTACGTACTAGCCCCTGGTGCGTACAAGGATTTTAAAACTATAGTGCCTGTTTGACGCGGCTGGGCGAAGACCAGCCCCTCGTATAACACGGAGTGGATCGCTATCAATCGTAGTATAACACTAGGTCACTGTATCGCTTGACCAGCTCTTGCCTCATCATTACAGTCCGTTTTCAGCTTTCTTTATTGAGGTACTTAACCAGACGAACCAGAAGTACAATCGCAGTAGTTCTCCCTTTACTCCCTTAGATGAACAATGCGGAACGTAAGGTGTCAAGCACAAGAGCCGGGCAACCCAACTATAGACCAAAGATATGATTCGGAGCCAATGCATATAATGCAATATCCGAGGCGCCAAATAGTTCCCTATAGGTGTTTAGACTTCTATGGAGGCGTGCCATGCTGGGTACAACCCCTGGTGTTAAGTTCATGTATTAAGGCATATGCGGTGATCTGACTTGGGGGTGGAGAATACATGTGGTAAAAATAGAAAAACTCCAAGCGAATTGGAACCAAACTGCTTCTTTTATATCCCGTTTAATACGGCAAGCCCTGAGGTTACATATAACACCGATATCAGCCTCGAGCATTTAACATGCCAAAAATTAGAAGAGAAAAAGAGAAAAAAGGTTTACAAAGAGCCTGAATCTAAAAGAAAGAAATTTCAACACGTGGCCCAGCTGCATGTCTGCGCATTTTTCTACTTGGTAATATGTCCTTGAGAAGACGAATTAAAATGGCCGTCTGTAAAAAATAAAAAATAAAGAGGGCAGGATTCGATAAAAGAATATCATGTACGGCTGTAAACAATGTAGGTTCTTCTGAAAAAGAGGATGTATTTTAGAGTCCGAATAGGGTCAAGACGAACTATGGACATTTATATGTTGTGTGCCCCTAGCGCCACCCAAGATATTTTAAGGGCATAATTGTGTATGCGAGGTACGTATGCTACCACCTTATGGGATAATCGATAGGGGCGCAACTTCTAATCGAGCTTATGTTCTTCTGAGCTGCCGCATTATAGTGCGAACCGGACACGTTTAGCCGTGTCTATGGTCTTGACGACCGATGAACTATTTGTCCTGCATAGGCTGCTAGGGCCGCAGTGTCCTCCTCCGTACAGAGGGAGCGCTCCATATTTCCATTTACCCTTATGACGCCGCGTGGTCCAGGCATTTTGAGCTTTAAGTAGGCATAATGCAGGACTACATTAAAGCGGGCGAAGGCCATTCTTCCGAGTAGTGCATGATAGGCACTTCGGAACGGAGCGATGTCGAAGATTAACTCTTTGCTTCGGAAGTTATCGGGGGAGCCGAATACGACTTCCAATGTTAATGAGACCATGAAGCGGGCTTCTATGCCAGGTATCACTCCTTTAAAGGTAGTGCTGCTGGGCTTAATTCTTGACGGGTCTATCCCCATCTTCCGAATGATGTCTTGGTATATCAGATTGAGACTGTTGCCGCCGTCCATAAGGACTCGAGTAAGGTGGTATCCGTCAATTATGGGGTCAAGCACTAATGCAGCCTAACCTCCATGACGGATACTGGTTGGGTGATCCCTACGATCAAAGGTGATCGGACAAGCCGACCATGGGTTGAATTTTGGGGCGACAGGCTCGACGGCATATACGTCCCGGAGTGCTCGCTTGCGCGCCCTCTTGGGGATGTGGGTGGCGTAGATCATGTTTACGGATTTTACCCTCGGTGGAAATTTCTTCTGCCCCCCTGTGTTCGGCTGGCGAGGATCATCCTCGTCTTCGCTTTGAGGTCCTTTCCCCTTGTGTTCGGCGTTTAGCTTTCTAGCCTGCTTAAAGACCCAACAGTTACGGTTGGTATGATTTGCAGGTTTATCAGGGATGCCACGGATCTGGCAGGACCTGTCTAGGATTTTGTCCAAGCTGGATGGACTATCTCTGTTGCCTTTAAATGGCTTCTTCCGTTGACCGGGCCTGGAGCCACTGGATCTCGCATTTACCGCCGTGTCCTCTGTGTTTCCAGTATTGTTTTGACACTTGTTTTTATTGCACTGTGGCTTGCCATTGCCGTCCCTGACTTCAGACGTGCCAGGGTCGCTGGTGCTGTTGTTGCTACGAGCTAGCCAGCCGTCCTCGCCCGTGCAAAAGCGGGTCATGAGTGTAGTTAGGGCTGCCATGGTTCTCGACTTCTCTTGGCCGAGGTGTCTAGCCAGCCATTCATCCTGAACACTGTGTTTGAATGCCGCTAATGCTTTGGCGTCCGGACAGTCTACAATTTGGTTCTTATAGTCAAGAACCGATTCCAAAGCTTACGAGCTTACTCCACGGGTTGTTGGATTATATGACTTAAATCAGCAGCATCCGGGGGCTGGACATAAGTCCCCTGAAAGTTGGTCCGAAAAGCATCCTCATGTTCTTCCCAGCTTCCGATAGAGTTCTCTGGGAGGCTGTTTAACCAGTGATGAGCTGGTCCTTTCAGCTTGAGAGGTAAGTATTTGATGGCGTGGAGATCGTCTGCACGAGCCATGTGTATGTGAAGGATAAAGTCTTCTATCCATACAGCTGGGTCCGTTATTCCACCGTACGCCTCGATGTTTACGGGTTTAGACCCTTCTGGAAATTCATGATCCATGACCTCATCGGTGAAGCGCAGAGGGTGTGAGGCACCCCTGTATTTTGCGGTTTCGTGGCGTAGTTCGGACGGTATTGGTGTTCAGTGTTGACTCCAAACTGGAATGTGACCGGTTTGTTTGTCTTGATAGCCGCCGCTCCGTGTGTGGGTATGTTCCCTTAGTCCGTAGGTTGATCTGGTCTAGCCAGCCTTTTTATTTAGGTCCTGACGTAGGTCGTACTTATGGCCCTGAGCCGCTGTATCCTTGCCTTTACGGTGAGGAGCTGCGGGCTTGTGTACGGCGTTGCTGGCCGCTTTGTCCCATCCGCGGGGTGGTCAGTCCGGTAGATCGGATGGATCATATTTCGGCGGAATTGGCGATGGGGCCTCATCATCGAATTGGGGCAGCAGTTTGCGCTTAGGATAGCTCTTTGTTTAGCCCTTATAGGTGTATCATTCTTCAGCGTCTAGCACAACATTCTATCTGTCGTTGAGCATATCCTATTCGGCCCTAAGCCACAACTGCTGCTTCTTCAGGCTCCTTGTAGTGGCAATGAGTTGTTGTTGAAAACGCTTCTGTTCGAGCGGTTCTTCTGGGATGATATATTCTTTGTCTCCCAGGCCGATGTCCTCTTCGGAGACAGGTTGATAACTGCTGTCATCCACGTCGCTGTGATCGGCCAGCGGTTCCTCTGGACTGTGTTCGCCATCTTCCCGTTCGTCTTGCTCTACCGCTGGCTCCATGGGTCATCAGCTTGTTCCTGATCATCATCATCTTCAGTGACAGGGTTACTGTCTTTCCCTTTACGAGGTCAAGATCAACGCTTATGACACCGGCGTTTGGAGGTTCATCGACAGGCTTGTCCTGTTCCGGATTGATATCGCCGTCGCCCTCCTTTTCGTTGGGTGTGTCCACCCTGTATACATCGTATGTAGAAGTAGCCGTCCATCGCCCGGTTGCGGGCGGGTTTGTACTTAGATCGCTTCGGCATCGTGGTCCATCCCGTTGATGTCTTCGGAAGCGTAATCTAATAGATCGGTTAAGTCCTCGACCGTGGCTACCAAGTGGGTGGTGGGTGGGAAGCGAAATTTCGTGTCCTCAGCCTCTAGTTCGAACTAGGCATGATTCGGCTGGGAATTCTCTGCTAGAGAGAGAGTTTTCAGTAAGTCCAGCGCTTCATCTAAGGGCGAGTGCTAGACATGTGTTCAGATATCTGTTGGGCTAAGTTCGGTTACAACCGTTCGATCAAGCCCGTAGGATGCAGATCCTGAGAGTTCGGAACCTGTGGTCGGAGACGAGTCCGGAGTTCCGGTGGAGGGAATCCCGCTCAAGGTTGGGTCTGTGTGCGGCTCAAGCGCCGCTAGGTCTGCGGTCTCCGTGGCGGGTTTAACCACCCCATCCTCAGATGAAGCAATCTACTCCGGATCTATGGCCAGAGCTGCTGCAAGTGTAACCCCCTGAATGTTGTCCGATGACAGATCTAGGTCATGTTCATCGTGGTAGCAGGGAGCGGCTACCATGGGTGCAAATCTATCAAAGATCAAATCTTCGCAGACATCAGTAACATAGTTTAGGCTTCCAAATCTGATCTGATGACCAGGGGCATAGCTGTCAACCTACTCGATGTGACCTTTAGTGTTGGCACGAAGCACGAAGCCGCCAAACATGATAATCTAGCCGGGGAAAAAAACTCCCTCGGTGGTGGCGCCGTCATTGGTGACGAAGCGGTCCATTAATACTTTAGTTGATGACACAGTGGAACTCTCAACGAAAGCACCAATGTCGGTGTCAAAACTAGCAGATCTCGGGTAGATGGTCCCGAACTGTGCATCTGAGGATCGATGGTAGCAGGAGACTGGGGACATGATGTTTACCTAGGTTTGGGCCCTCTCGATCGAGGTAATACCCTACTTCCTGCTTGATTGATCTTGATGGATATGTGGTTACAAGAGTTGATCTACCTCGAGATCGTAATGGCTAAACCCTAAAAGTCTAGCCTATGTGATTGCTATGATTTTTGTTGTTGTCTTTACGGACTAAACCCTCCAGTTTATATATGCACCAGAGGAACCTAGGGTTTCTACATGATCACCTTGCAGAGGAAGGAAAGTATTACACCTGGACTCTAAACTTGCTATTTTACACATTTGGGATTCCTATCCGGATACGGGAGATAGTCTTCATTGATAATCTTCACGGCCCATCAGTCCGGCCCATACGAAAGATCCATCAACCTGAGGACCCCTTAATCCAGGACTCCCTCAGTGGGGTGCTGCCCGAAAAGCGACAGTGACAATGATGATGGCGACGACAACAACGGTCGGAGGGGTGGTGCTACCTCTTGAGCTTGCATTGGTTTTTCCCTTGAAGAGGAAAGGGTGATGCAGGAAAGTACAGTAAGTATTTCCCTTAGTTTGAGAACCAATGTATCAATCCAGTAAGAGATTACGCACAAATCGCCAAATACCTGCACAAACAATCAAATAATTTGCATCCAACCCAAAAAAGGGTTGTCAACCCCTTCACGGTTATTTGCAAAAGTGAGATCCGATAGAGATAGATAACTTTTGAAGTAAATATTTTTGGGTTTTTTTGGTTTATAGATTGGAAAGTAAAATTTTGCAAATAGTAGATCTGAAACTTATAAGATGTAAAATAGACCCCGCGGCCATAGGTTTCACTAGAGGCTTCTCTCAAGATAGCAAATATTATGGCGGGTAAACAAACTACTGCCAAGCAATTGATAGAAAAGCGCAAAGTTATGACGATATCTAAGGCAATGATCATGAATATAGGCTGCACTTCCGTGTGGAGTAGACCAACTCCTGCCTGCATCTACTGCTATTACTCCACACATCGACCGAAATGATTCTGCATCTAGAGTATTAAGTTCATAAGAACAGAGTAACGCATTAAGTAAGATGACATGATGTAACGGAATTAACTCAAGCAATATGATAAAAACCCCATCTTATTATCCTCGATGGCAACAATACAATATGTGTCATGTCCCCTACTGTCACTGGGATTGAGCACAGCAAGGTTGAGCCCATAGCAAAGCACTTCTCCCATTGCAAGAAAAACCAATCTAGTTGGCCAAATCAAACTCATAGTTCGAAAAAAATTACTAAGATGTAAAATCATGCATATAAGAATTCAGAAGATACTCAAATAATATTCATAGATAATCCGATCATAAATCAAGAATTCATCGGATCTTGGCAAACACACCGCAAAAGAATATTACATCGGATAGATCTCCAAGAACATCGAGGAGAATATGGTATTGAGGATCATAGAGAGATAAGAAGCCATCTAGCTACTAGTTTTGGACCCGTAGGTCTGTGGTAAACTACTCACACTTCGTCGGAAGGGTAACAGGGTTGATGTAGATGCCCTCCGTGGTCGAATCCCCCTCCAGCAGAGTACCGGAAAAGGCCTCCAGATGGGATCTCGCGGAAACAGAAGGTTACGATGGCGGAAAAGTGGTTTCGATGGATGTTCTGATGTTTCTGGAATATATTTGAATTTATAGGCGGAAGAAGTAGGTTAGGGGAGGAACGAGGGGCCCACAAGGAAGGGGGGCGCGCCCTCCACCCGTGTGGCCACCTCGTAGATCCCCTGGCATATACTCCAACTCCTTTGGATGTCTTATGGTCCAAGAAAAAATCTCATAAAGTTTCGTTCCGTTTGGACTCCGTTTGATATTCCTTTTCTGTTTAACTCAAAAACAAGGAAAAAACAGGAAGTGGCACTGACTTTGGTTTAATTGAGTCCCAAAAATAATATAAAATAGCATATTAATGCATCTAAAACATCAAAAACAGATAATATAATAGCATGGAACAATAATAAAAATTAGATACGTTGGAGACGTATCAAGCATCCCCAAGCTTAATTCCTGCTCGTCCTCGAGTAGGTAAATGATAAAAACAGAATTTTTGATGCGGAATGCTACCTAACAAATTTATTAGTGCAATTCTTCTTTACTGTGGCATGAAAGTTCAAATCCGTATGTTTTAAGAAAAAGTTTATTTTGACATGAGAACAATAATATTTCAAGCATGCTAGATAGTAAATCATTAAGCTTCAAAAGTAACATGGCTAAAGAAAGTTATCCCTACAAAATCATATAGTCTTATTATGCTCCCTCTTCTCAACACAAGGTAATCATGCCCACCCCGGTGTCAGCTAAGCAATTGGTTCCTACTTTCTAATGCGCTTTAGCCTTTTCAACTTTTCACGCAATATATGAGCGTGAGCCATGGGTGGAATAGAAGGTGGTAATAGACAAAAGTAGGGTGAAAGTCTCACATCAACTCGGCAAATCAATGGAGTATGGAGATGTCCATCAATCGATATCAATGTGAGCGAGTAGGGATTGCCATGTAACGGGTGCACTAGAGATATAAGTGTATGAAAGCTCAAAAGGAAAACTAGTGGGCTTGCATCAACTTTCTTGCTCATGAAGACCTAGGGCATTTGAGGAAGCCCATCTTTGGAATACACAAACAAAGTTCTATAACGAAAATTCCCACTAGAATGTGAAAGTGACACCATAGGAGACTCTCTATTATGAAGAACATGATAATACTCTAAAGCACAAGTGTGAAAAAAAGATGGTAAGATTGTCCCTTCTCTCTTTTTCTCTCATTTTTTTCATTTTGTTTTCGACTCTTTGGCCTCTTTTTTTGATGGGATTCTTCGGCCTCTTTTGTTTATTTGGGCTTCAATGGCCTCTTTTATTTTTGATAACCTCACATGGGACAATGTTCTACTCCCTCCGTTCCTAAATATTTGTGTTTCTAGAGATTTCAACAAGTGACTACATACGAAGTAAAATGAGTGAATCTACACTCTAAAATATGTCTACATACATCCGTATGTTGTAGTCCATTTGAAATGTCTAGAAAGACAAATATTTTGGAACGGAGGGAGTAATAATGATGAGCATCACACTTTTATTTACTTACAACTTCATATTACAACTCGATACTAGAACGAATATATGACTCTATATGAATGCCTCCGGCGGTGTACCGGGATGTGCAAAGACCAAGAGTGACATGTATAAAAATATGAATGGTGACCTCACCATAAATAATATGTCAACTACATGATCATGCAAAGCAATATGACAATGAAGATGTGTGCCATAATAAACGGAACGGTGGAGTTACATGGCAATATATCTCAGAATGGCTATGGAAATGTCATAATAGGTAGGTATGGTGGCTGTTTTGAGGAAGGTATAAGGAGGGTTTCATGCACCGACGAAAGTTGCACGGGACTAGAGTGGCTAGCAAGGTGGAAGGGTGAGAGTGCATATAATACATGGACACAACATTAGTCAAAAAGAACTCACATACTTATTGCAAAATATTTATTAGCCCTCGAAGCAAAGTACCACTACGCATGCCCCTAGGAGGGAGGTTGGTAGGAGTTAACCATCACGTGCCCCCGACCTTCACACAAAGGTGAACAATCAAGACAAAAACATTTCATTTCAGTTACACTTTTTGGAGACCATACGTGCATGCTACGGGAATCATGAACCTTACCACAATTATTTTCTCTACCCTACAATTTACTACTAGCATGATTCTAATATTACCATCCTCATATCTCAAAAGGATCACACTTATCATATGGAAGTTTTTATTATACCTCCTGTGGATGTCTATCATATCAACACCTAATATTAAAGGACAGAAGCTTTCATAGTTCTCCATAAGTCACCTTTTTATATCCATTGATTTTATGTTAACCATAAAGATTGACGGCTGAGATTTTAAAGGAGAAAATAGGAAGTGTTCCCATTCCGATCGATCTCTGTAGCGACCATGATTCCAATGAACCGAAGTCTCTGTGCTCAGTGTCATCACTGAATCGGTATGCTGACACACACAGTACTCGAGGATTTATAACAGAGGTTCAATCACACTTTATTACATCAAAAATCCTCAAAGATGCAATATCCAATGCACGAATATGGCTGAAGGCCATCTAAAAACAATAAACTGCAGAAGCTATGAAGAGTAGTTGAGTCCATCCAACTCCACGGCAAACATTGAGTGCATGACAACGACCTATCGCAGCTTAATCTTCGTCTAAAAACTCTGGAACATGGTACATTGCAGCCATGTAGGTCAGCACATTGAATATGCTGGCAAGAACACACTGTAATGATAATGAGCAATGTCTACAACTATATGCATATTTGGCTGGTGGAGGCTGTAAGGTTATTTTTTTGCATAAAGCTAGTTTTCCCTACAACAAAGGAATGTATTTTATTAACTACTTAGTTTAGATTAAACATGATCTTTGAGAATGGTACTCCCATCTCAATCCCAAACCATCGGAGTTATTATTAACCCAACAAGTTAAATAGAGTGCAGAGATCAGTCCATAATTCAAGTACCAGGATACTCTAGAAGTCCATAAACGGGGACATGGCTACTCATGAATAGTTTGTACACTCTGCAGAGGTTTGTGCACTTCTCCCAACAAGACTCGATCGCCTCCGTTTGATTTCTCGCACTGCATGATGTTTGAGAACCGGATGACCGAGACACAGTATTTCAGAAGCATTAAGTCTTTACCCTGGGTAGACCGCTACACCTACATTCGCTACATCTGCTAGTCTACCACTGAAAGAGGTCACGCAACATACTCAACTATGCCAGAGCCCATAATGGCATGCGGCTGCACACGGAAGTTTCAAGGCATGAATGATATATGATCCCTTTGAGCCTTGGTGGCATTCCTTGGGCAACACTGGTATATCCCCAGGTGCCCTGACAACCACTGGTCCATCCCCAGGGTGCCACAATAAATCCACCTAGATGTGTATTAAATTTCCACCTTATAGAAACCCTTAGTTGTTATTACACTCACAACTTCCATGAAACTCTCATACCAATCCACGTCTACAAGCATGGCTAAGCAATAAGTAACAAAGCATATATTCCCTGGGTTGATCTCAAGTCATTGGGTTCCTACCTCATGAACTACAAAGCATCATCACATGTAACCAGTCCTACTCATGCAAGTGATTGAGGATATAACTAATGCAATAAAACTGGGTACTGGAAAGTATGATCAAAGTATGAACTTGCCTTGCCGACGATCGTTGAAACCTAGAGACTCGTAGTAGCACGCTTCAAACAATAGCATACATAAGCAATAATGCAACAGAATCAAAGAACAGATCTCGAAAGACTTCGAAAACAAATGAATAACTCTTGCAACAGAAAACAATTTCTAACAATACCAAAATTAAGTGAATTTGGCCTTATCAGAAAGTTTAGGTCAAGAGCCTCGATTTGAAAAAAAAAATCAATGCAAACGGAGTTACGAAACTCAAGTTACGATCAAACGAAGTTCAAACACAGAACTATTTGAATTCAAATTTTAAAACTTTCAAAAACATGTTTGAGTTAATTAATGGGACAAAGGGGTTATAACGAAAACGTGGGCATTTGTTTCACCTAATTCCGATAAACGAGTGAAAAGTTGTGATCGAAAGAAGTTCAGGGGCTAAGCTATAAAAATAAAAACTTCAGATAGGTCCCTGGTTATTTTAAAACAGATCTAAAAGTACGAACGTTCACTGTTTAACCTAACTAATGAATCTGTCCGCTAAACCCCCTAAATGAACGAACGTTCGTTAACTAACTAGATTTAATATAAAAACCGATCTACCTAATTAAGCGAACTAAAATAAATAAATAAACGCCTAGGGTTTTACCTAAAAAACCGGCGAAAAAACCGGCAAAGAATCCGACCGACGGCGAGGTCAGAGGCGGCGGCAGCTTCGTCGGTGGCGGCTCCGGTGGCTTCGGCTCGGCGAGGAGGGGGGGGTGAGGCGAGGGCGGCTCGGGACGGCGGAGTCGGCGGCGGGGTCGGCTCGGGCGCGGGGAGGCGGAGTGGGGTAGCGGAGATGCGTGGCGCAGTGGCGGCGGTCTGAGGATAAACGGGGAGGGGGCCGGGGTATTTATAGGTTGGGGGAGGGCCAGGGGTGCTTGGAGGAGGGGAAAGAAGAGGCGGCGGCGGACTCCGGCGGCTTCATGGTGCCGGCGAGACGTAGCGGAGGCGGACTCCGTCTGGAGGTCGGGGGCGAGGCGGCTGGGCCAGGTGGGCCGCGGCCCAGGCGGTGCGGGCGATGCGGTGGCCTGGCTAGCTGCTGGGCCGGCGCGGATGCGGGCTGGGCGGCTGGCGGCTTTGTTTTTTTTTAAATCGCCCGGACGGAATAAATCAAAATAAAATATAGAAAAAAATTCTAAAAATACTAGAAACAATTTTCACCATCTAAACCTAATATTTAGAACAAGGTGAACATTTTTCTGATATAAAAAAATGCCAAAAAATAAAATAATTTTAATGCACTTTTTAAATAATAAACTGCAAATAAAAAAAATCCGATAAAGTTATTTTTTCTACTCAAAAATCAAATTCCAATATTTTTATTATGTTTTTGAAGAAGTCATATTCTCTTCTCTCATTTATTTTAAATATTGCAGAAATGAAATTTGGCAAAAATATTATTGATCCAACCCCACTTGAAAATAATTAAAATAGTGGGTTCTCTTTGGAAAACTTTCAGCTCTCTCACTTAGGTCCTTGAGTTTCTTAAAGTTTTGGATCAATTTTCAAATAAACTCATGCTAAAAAAATGCTCAAATGATGAATTCATATGAATGATCTATGATAACATCCAAATTGAAAATTGGGATGTTACAAAGCTACCCCCTTAAGATGAATCTCGTCCTCGAGATTCGGGTTGGCTAGAAAATAGGTGTGGGTGGTCCTGACGTAGATCATCCTATCGTTCCCATGTAGCTTCGTCCTCTGTATGATGACTCCACTGTACTTTGCAGAACTTGGTGACCTTGCTACGGGTAACTCTGTCGGCAAACTCAAGAAACTTAACTAGCTTCTCCTCGTAGGTCGGGTCGCTCTCTAACTGAATTGCTTCCAGCGGCACTGGGTCACGTAACGGAATATCGGCCATCTCTGCGTGACACTTCTTCAACTGAGATACGTGAAACACATCGTGAACTCCGGACAAGGTTTCAGGCAACTCTAGCTGATAAGCTACTTCTCCTCTGCGCTCCAAAACTTTGTACGGTCCCACAAATCTTGGTGCCAATTTACCTTTAACTCTGAAACGCTTAACTCCTCGAAGCGCACACACACGAAGATATGCTCTATCTCCGACTTCGTAGGTCACCTCCTTGCATTTCGTATCTGCGTAACTCTTCTGCCTGGACTGTGCTATATTCAGTCTATCGCAGATCAATTTGACCTTCTCTTCTGACTCTTTGATTAAGTCAGGCCCAAATAACTGACGGTCTCCAACCTCATCCCACATCAACGTTATTCTGCACCTCCTTCCATGCAAAGCTTCGAAAGGGGCCATTTGCAAGTTGGTTTGATAATTGTTGTTGTAAGAAAACTCAGCGTACGACAAGTTATCATCCCAACTAGAACCATAATTGAGCGCACAAGCTCTCAACATGTCCTCCAGAATCTGGTTGACTCTCTCTATTTGTCCATCTGTTGGTGGATGAAAGGTTGTACTGAACTCTAGCCTAGTACCCAAAGTCTCGTGCAACTCCTTCTAAAACTTTGAAGTAAACTGTGTTCCTCTATCTGATACAATAGCCCTCAGAACTCCATGCACACATACGATCCTAGTCATGTATATCTTGGCCAACTTAGCACTCGTGTAAGTGGTCTTCACGGGGATAAAGAGAGCTACCTTAGTCAAACGATCGACTATCACCCAAATTGAATCGTACCCTGAACATGTCCTGGGTAGTCCTGTGATGAAATCCATTCCAAGTTTATCCCACTTCCATTCGAGTATGGGTAACGGATGCAATAACCCTGATTGTTTCTGATGTTCAGCCTTGACTCTCTGGCAAACATCACACACTGCTACATACTCGGCAATGTCTTTCTTCATTCCAGTCCACCAGAAATTTTGTTTTAAATCCAAGTACATCTTGGTGTTGCTTGGGTGAATCGTATACGGCAAATCATAAGCCTCCTGGAGAATCAACTTCCTAATCTCGGGGTCATTGGGCACATAGATACGCTTTTCAAACCAAAGTGTTTCGTATTCATCCTCACGAAATCCTTCTGCCTTTCCTTTGGCCATTCTTTCCTTTATTTCTGCAATTTCTTTGTCCATGTTCTGGGCTTCTCAAATCTTTCCCAAGAAAGTGGACTGAATTTCCAATGTGGCAACATATCCTCTAGGGACTATCTCCAACTGAAAATCCCTAAGATTCTCGGCTTATTCCTGGGGTAAAACTCTGGTTACGACATTATTAACATAACTATTGCGACTTAGAGCATCTGCCACGACATTGGCTTTTCCTGAATGATAATGCAACCTCATGTCGTAATCCTTTATAATCTCCAACCATCTCCTTTGCATGAGATTCAACTCCTTCTAGGTGAAGATATACTTCAAACTCTTATGATCCATTTATACATCACAATGGTTTCCAATAAGAAAATGTCTCCAGGTTTTGAGTGCGTGCACTACGACTGCTAACTCCAAATCATGCATGGCATAATTCAAATCATGCGGTCGAAGCTGACGTGAGGCGTATGACACAACTCTTCCATCTTGCATGAGAACACCCCAAGTCCTTGACGAGAAGCGTCACAATACACTTGAAAATCCTTGCGTATATCCGGAAGAATCAACACTGGGGCTGTAACCAAACGTTTCTTCAACTCCTGAAAACTGGCCTCACACTCTTCGGTCCACTTATACTTAGTCTCCTCCTTGAACACCTTTGTCATGGGCTTCTCAATCTTTGAGAAATTCTCAATAAACCTTCGATAATATTCTGCGAGTCCAAGAAAACTACGAATTTCACCAACTGAGGTGGGTGCCTTCCATTCTATTACTGCCTCAACCTTGGCCGGGTCTACGGCTATACCGTCTCCTGATATAACATCTCCAAGGAATCCAACTTCCGTCAAGCAAAACTCACATTTACTGAACTTGGCATATAACTGATGTTCTCTGAGCTTCTCGAGAACTAACCGCAAATGTTCCTTGTGCTCCTCTTCATTCTTGGAGTATATCAATATGTCATTAATGAATACTACCACAAACTTATCGAAGAACTCCATGAATACCTTGTTCATCATACTCATGAAATAGGCAGGGGCGTTAGTCAAACCAAATGACATAATTGTATACTCATAAAGCCCGTACCTCGTGGTAAAAACTGTCTTAGGTATATCTTGTTCTCGGATCTTCAGTTGATGATATCTTGATCGCAAATCGATCTTAGAGAACACCTTGGCTCCTTGCAGCTGGTCAAATAGATCGTTGATCATCGGCAGTGGGTACTTATTCTTGATTTTCACCTCATTCAGTGGACGATAGTCAACCACCATTCTTAGGGAACCATCCTTCTTTTCAACTAAGAGCACTGGGGCTCCCCACGGCGATGAACTTGGTCGTATATAACCCTTATCCATTAGCTCCTTGATTTGCTTCTTGATCTCCTCCAGATCATTAGTAGGCATCTGGTATGGTCTCTTAGATATTGGTCCGGTGCCGGGTAATAGCTCAATTAAGAACTCTATGTCTCTATCCGGTGGCATGCCGGGTTATTCCTCCGGGAATACATCGGGGTAATCCTTCACAACTGGCACTTCTTCCTGAACAACTTCCGTGAGTGCATTCACATGCGCCTTCCTGGGTGTGTGCCTTGACACATACTTGATCCTCTTTCCTTCCGGGGTGGTGAGAAGAATTGATCTACTAGCGCAATCGATGTTTCCTCCAAACTTGGATAGCCAATCCATACCTATGATTACATCCAAACCCTGGGATTCCAAATGAATAAGGTCCATGGGAAATACATGTCTTCCAATGGTCAATGGCACTTGACAAAATCCTTGGCTAGCCATGTACTCTGCTCTAGGGGAACTCACTAACATAGGCGTCCTAAGGGCAACGGTTGGCAATTTATACTTTTCCACAAAACCCGTTGATATGTATGAATGCGATGCACTAGTGTCAAAAAGAACAAGGGTAGTAAATGCATTAATAAAAAACTTATCGACAACTGCGTCGGGCTGATCGTCAACCTCCTCCGCATTGACGTGATTCACTTGTCCTCTGGTGAACGGGTTAGGCTTCTTTCCCGAGCTTCCATTACCATTCCCATTCTTTGGCTCGGAACATTCACTGGCGTAATGTCCGGTCTTCCCACACTTGAAACAGGTATCGTGACTCAGATCCTTCTTGGCAGGCGTTGAGGGAGTGGAACGATTCTGATTGTCGCTTCCTCCATTCCCATTACCGTTCCTAGCACCACTATGGTTGTGTGCATTCCCTTCATTGTTAGAATGGCCTCCATGGTTATTGGTGGGATGGTTGTGTCCTCCTGAGTATGGAGTATAGCGTGGCTTCTGCTGGGCTCTAGAATTAAATTTCCCAGCTCCATACTTCCTCTTGCGGTTGTCAATCTGTTGTTGCTTGCCTTCTATCATGATAGCCTTGTCCACTAGCTCTTGGTAATTGTTATAGATTGCTAGCATCAGGTGCATACTCATCAAATCATTGACTCCTTATAGAAACTTCTCCTGTTTCGCGGCGTCAGTGGCCACATCAACTGGCGCATAGCGAGCTAACTATCTAAAGTCATCCACGTACTGCCCCACAGTACGATTTCCTTGGCGCAAGTTACGAAACTCACCCTTCTTTAGGCTCATGGCTCCTGCTGAGACATGTGCTATGCGGAAAGCTTGCTAAAACTGATCCCAAGTAATTGTAGCAAGTGGGTAGGTGGTGGTGTAATTCTCCCACCAAGCGGCTGCTGGTCCCTCAAGCTAATGTGCAACAAAACGAACTCTCTGCATCTGTGCATCCTGCAGTTACTAGCTCTCTGTCCATAATGCAGAGCCAGTCATCTGCCACAATCGGCTCGGTGCTACTAGCGAACACCGACGGTTGCAACCTTAAGAACCGAGTCAAGTTGTCATGGGGTGGCGGAGGTGGATTGTTGTTGTTGTTGTTGTTGTTGTTGTTGTTGTTGTTGTTGTTGTTGTTGTTGTTGTTGTTGTTGTTGTTGTTGTTGTTGTTGTTGTTGT
>LR738711.1:493648324-493838177 GCA_902687465.1 Secale cereale | reverse complement strand
TGTGTGTGTGTGTGTTTGTTTTAGGAAAAGGATGATAAACCCGGCCTTTGCATCAAGCGATACACACATCCATATATTATTAAGATTGGAAAATCCAGTAGACGAACAACATTAGCCTGAAAAATAAAGTGAAAAGAAAACCGAGGCCGCATGCCTCGTGACAGTAACACCATCAGATAGCCACTAAACCTATGATACAAGACAAAAAAAATACACAACTCCCAGGCTACGCCTTCAAGAAGAAATCACTCCATGTGTACCGATGATGAAGAGTCCAACCCAAGGTTAAACTCCAGATGGCATGTCATCCCAAAAAGCAAGTTTCAATCCACCACCTTCAGCAAGTACATGATGCAGACACGTGTCAACTTAGCCTGACCAATTTATTGGAAATTAAATCTATAATCAAGACAATGATGGAGTTTCTTGTCAAGAATGGACACTACTATTTTTAAGACTTTTAATATTGTTTTTCCATTTGTAAAGTTATTTGAGTTTTTTTAAAGGTAATATCACCAGTGGTGCTTAAACTTGTCACTGATGTTCACTTTAGTGCCTAAACTTGAGAAATACGTTGAACTGGTTCAAGAACGTAGCATGAGCGTGCAGATACAGTGATAATCTCATTTGTTGACGTATAATGGGCTGATGTGGCACCGTATTTTAATTAGCACACATGACATGTGACCCACTAAATTGAAACCGCTAGGACTCAAACTTGAGACATAGCTATAGTGAACACCCTGCCGTATCCATAGCACCATTTGTATTTTCATGTCGAGGAATGATAACGAACTTCAATATTTTGTTTAGGAACACATTCGAGGGTTTTACATGGGGTGCAGTCCGTGCAGCCTATTTGCACATGTTATCTTCTTTTTTAGAAATTTGTAAATTATAAACACAGTAATGAAAATAAATTTAAAATATTCGTGCGTGCACATAAAATTACTTATTTACATGTGGATTACATTTAAAACAATTAGTAAATACAAAACTATTGATTGTAGTAAACGCAAAATAATATATCTCATGGATTATATTCAATTATACAAAACTACAAATACAAATATTTTTATTAATATTCAATTGTTATAACTTTCACTCGTGGCATATATTCTTAAGTTCTATATAGTTAAATTATAATCAGATGTATTTATTTATAAAAACAATATTAAGTTTAAGTTTTGCGTAATTATGAATATTTTTAAATTATACAATTTCATAAAAAACAAACTTATGAACTATAAAAATGTGCATATATATAAAAATGTTTGTATAATTAAAATAGTATTATGAATTATAACTTAGGAAATATTTGTAGTATTCTAACTTATATGAATATTTTTATGATCATAAATACTCTTTTGTTTATATCATACTTTCCAGAATAATACATCATTTTTAAATTACTTGAACATTCTACTAAATAAGTTACTTTTTGTGTGTGTAATATTCATAACATACAAATGTTTGAAATTTATATTTATTACCATTGTTATAATTTATGTATTTTTTATAAGTTCTTAAAAAATAAATGATAGCTAACATGTGCAACATGGGCCACACAGACGGCGGCCCATTTAAAATACACGGCGTCTTCCTATACAATGGAGAATGTCATTATTCATACTGCACAACAAAATATTAGTGTTTTTCTGGTTAGCGCTGGGTGTTTGCACCCACGACGTCCCTTGTTGGATTCCCAGCATCGCCAAGTTTTTTGTTGATTTTCCTTTATTCTGACATGTGGATCCCACTGGTCATTGAGAAGTACATAAAGCAATCCATCTATTGGAAGTGGGTCCCATGCCACATGGGCATGTTAATTAAAATACAGTGACATGTCAGCGCATTTATACATCTACGGATGAGATTATCACCATATTTGCATGCTCATGCCAAGTTTTGGAACCAGTTCGATGTATTTTTCAAGTTCATGCAGTAAAGTGAACATTGATGGCAAGTTTAAGCATCACCGGTGATATTACCTATTTTTTAAGTTTCTATATGTATTTAGTTATGTTTATACCCGTTGCAATGCACTGGCTATTTGAGGATGTAGATCTGGTGTAGTAATCAGTATATTGAGTTGGCTCTTGCCATACCTTGATTCTGCGAGATGATTGGAGCAATGTGAGTTTGGACGTAACATTAGCAGCGGCAGGAAGCATGTATCCGAGAGATGAAGGGGTGGAGGAGGAACATGCGGAGTGGTTTCAAGGTAAAAATAAATTATCAATTTTGCCTTATATGTATAAAGATCTTATTGGTATTTTAAATATATAGGTGTGACATCAATGGTGTGGAAGCAATGCAATATTTATGCCCCATTGCAATGCATGGGCAATTTACTGAATGTGATGATTTTTGCATGGGTATTTTTAATATATGTTGAAGATTTGGTGCAAACACATTTTTCCGCAACTAACATTGTGCACAATTGTCATGGTTGAATTTTGATTACTGTTGAAAACCCAAGATTAGGACTGTAAACCGAGAGTCATGGTTAGAAGGTGAATGATTACAGATGAAATAATTGATTTTAGGTCTTAAATCATATCAAATGTAATGATTTTTTCTCCCGTTGCAACGCACGGGCCCTTTTGCTAGTTAGGACTAAATTCATAATGCAAGATAATTATCATGCTGTTTTAGAGCCTCTCAAAATAATATAAGTGAAGCAAGAGAGTTCAACAATTTCTATAAAATAAAACCACCGTCGTGCTCTAAAAAGATATATGTGAAGCAAAAATAAATTGGGTTGCCTCCCAACAAGCGCTATTGTTTAACGCCCTTAGTTAGGTGTAAAACACGAATAGATATAGGTATTACCATCTTTGGTATGCAATCCATATGTAGCTCTCATAATAGATTCATAAGTTAATTTAATTTTCTTTCTTGGAAAGTGTTCCATGCCTTTCCTTAATGGAAATTGAAATCTAATGCTTCCTTCTTTCATATCACTAATTGCACCAATTGTTCTAAGGAAAGGTCTACCAAGAATAATAGGACATGTAGGATTGCAATCTATATCAAGAACAATGAAATCTACGTGCACATAATTCCTTTTTGCAACAATAAGAATATCATTAATCCTTCCCATAGGTTTCTTAATAGTGGAATCCGCAAGATGCAAATTTAAAGAACACACATCAAATTCACGGAAACCTAGCACATCACATAAAGTTTTTGCAATCGTAGAAATGCTAGCACCCAAATATCACAAAGCATGGCACTCATAATCTTTAATCTTGATCTTAATAGTAGGTTCCTACTCATCATAAAGTTTTCTAGGGATAGAAACTTCCAATTCAAGCTTTTCTTCAAAAGATTGCATCATAGCATCAAAGATATGCTTAGTAAAAGCTTTATTCTGATTGTAATCATGAGGAGAATTAAATTCCTTGAGATCCAATGTAATGGGTTCATCGCTACTTAAAGTTTTGACTTCATCAATCCTACTTTTATCAATTTTTTGCATCAAGATCTAAGAACTCCAAATTATTGGGACACCTTTTAACTAAAGTTGGTTCATCTCCAGCCCCATATTTATCAAGATTTATTTTGGAAAACAAAGATTAAATAGGAGTGACATCAATCACTTTAAGATCTTTATCATTATTTTCATGGAAATGAGAAGAACATGTTTTTATAAACCAATCCTTTTTAGCATGCATCTTAGCGATTATTTCTTTGCATTCATCAATGGAAATTCTCATAGCTTTGAGAGACTCACTTATATCATGGTTGGGTGGAATAGATATATGTTTCAAAGAATCAACATCAAAGGAAATTATATCCACGTTCATAGCCAAATCATCAATCTTAAGCAATTTTTCTTCAATCGAAGCACTAAAATTCTTTTGAGCACTCATAAATTCTTTAGCACTATTCTCAAAATAAGAGGGCATCTTATTATAATTTCCATAGGATTTTTTGTGGGAATTACCATAATTGTTAGAGGAATTACTGCGAAAAGGCCTAGGATTAAAATTTCCTCTATATGCATTGTTGCCCAAAATGTTCCTACCAAGAAAATTCACATCCATAGATTCATTATTATTCACAATCAAAGTGGACAAGGGAATATCATTAGGATCAATATTAGTAACCTTGCTAGTAGATAATTTCATAAGTTCATCCATCTTTCCACTCAAAACATCAATCTCTTTAATTGCATGCACTTTTTTACTAGTGGAAGATATTTCGGTATGCCTTTAAAAATAAATAACCATTATATTATCTAGGAGTTTAGTAGCTTCTCCTAAAATGATTTCCATAAAAGTACCTCCTGCGGCCGAATCTAAAAGATTTCTAGAAGCAAAGTTCAATCCCGCATATTTTTTTTTGTATAATCATCCATAAATTCAAGCCATGCGTAGGACAATTTCTTATCACAAGGTTCATCCTCTCCCAAGATTTTGCGACATGCTCATGATCAAGTTGTTTAAAATTCATAATATCGTTCCTAAGGGAGATGATCTTAGCGGGAGGAAAATACTTGGCAATAAAAGAATCTTTGCACTTATTCCGTGAATTGATACTATTTTTAGGCAAAGATGAAAACCAAGTTTTAGCCCGATCTCGTAGTAAGAACGGAAATAGCTTTATTTTAACAAGATCATTATCTACATCCCTTTTCTTTTGCATATCCCACAAATCAACAAAATTATTCAGATAGGAAGCAACATCTTCACGAGGAAGGCCAGAAAATTGATCTTTCATGACTAGATTCAATAAAGCAGCATTAATTTCACAAGATTCCGCATTAGTAGCTTGAGCAATCGGAGTAATAATAAAATCATTATTATTGGTGTTGGAAAAGTCACATAATTTAGTATTTTATTGAGCCATCGTGACAAAGCACACAATCCAACACACAAGCACACAATGAGCAAGCGAACAAGACGGACGGAAGAAGGGTGAAGAAAAGGAAAATCTTTTCAAAAATCGTTTTAGAACTGGGGGAGAGGAAAACGAGAGGCGAATGGCAAATAATGTAAGTGCGATAGATGAGAGTTTAATGAAGGGTACTCGGTAGGTCTTGACTTGGTGTAGATCTCCCCAACAACGGAGCCAAAAATTCTTCCTGCTACCTCTTGAGCTTGCGTTGGTTTTTCCCTTGAAGAGGAAAGGGTGATGCAGCAAAGTAGAGTAAGTATTTCCCTCAGTTTGAGAACCAAGGTATCAATCCAGTAGGAGACTACGCACAAATTGAAAAATACCTGCACAAACAATCAAACAACTTGCACCCAATGCAAAAAGGGGTTGTCGATCTCTTCATGGTTATTTGCAAAAGTGAGATCCGATAGAGATAGATAACTTGTAAAGTATTTGTTTGGGTTTTTTGGTTTATAGATTGGAAAGTAAAAGATTGCAAAATAGTAGATCTGAAACTTCTAAGATGTAAAATAGACCTGGGGGCCATAGATTTCCCTAGAGGCTTCCCTCATGATAGCAAATATTACGGTGGGTAAACAAATTACTGCCAAGCAATTGATAGAAAAGCGCAAAGTTATGACGACATCTAAGGCAATGATCATGAATATAGGCATCACGTCCGTCTCAAGTAGACTGATTCCTGCCTGCATCTACTACTATTACTCCACACATCGACCAAAATGCTTCCGCATCTAGAGTATTGAGTTCATAAGAACAGAGTAACACATTAAGTAAGATGGCATGATGTAGCGGAATTAACTCAAGAAATATGATGAAAACCCCATCTTGTTATCCTCGATGGTAACAATACAATATGTGTCATGTCCCCTACTATCACTGGGATTGAGCACTGGAAGATTTAACCCAAAGCAAAGCACTTCTCCCATTGCAAGAAAAACCAATCTAGTTAGCCAAACCAAACCTATAGTTCAAAGAGAATTACTAAGATATCAAATCATGCATATAAGAATTCAGAAGAGACTAAAATAATATTCATAGATAATCTGATCATAAATCCACTATTCATCGGATCTTGCAAACACACCGCAAAAGAATGTTACATCGGATAAATCTCCAAGAACATCAAGGAGAACATGGTATTGAGGATCAAAGGGAGAGAAGAAGCCATCTAGCTACTTGCTATGGACCCATAGGTCTATGGTAAACTACTTATACTTCATTGGAAGGGCAATAGGGTTGATGTAGATGCCCTCCGTGGTCGAATCCCCCTCTGGCAGAGTACCGGAAAAGGCCTCCAGATGGGATCTCGCAGAAATAGAAGGTTACAGCGGCGGAAAAGTGGTTTCGATGGATGTTCTGATGTTTCTGGAATATATGTGAATTTATAGGTGGAAGATGTAGGTCAGGGGGGCACGAGGGGCCCACAAGGTAAAGGGGCGCGCCCAACCACCTAGGGCGCACCCTACCACACAGGGCACGCCCTCTACCCTTGTGGCCGCCTCGTAGATCCCCTGGCGTGTACTCCAAGTCCCCTGGATGTCTTCTGGTCCAAGAAAATCCACATAAAATTCTATTCAGTTTGGACTCCATTTGATATTCCTTTTCTGCGAAAATCAAAGACAAGGAAAAAATTGAAACTGGAACTGGGCTCTGGGTTAATAGGTTAGTCCCAAAAATAATATAAAATAGCATATTAATGCATATAAAACATCCAAAACGGATAATACAATAGCATGGAACAATAAAAAATTATAGATACATTGGAGACGTATCAGGTGGCGCCATCGCTGATGGTGAGCTTGCCTTTGGCGATGGTCGTGCCGCCTCCAGCAGCGGCGGCTCCTCCTCCAGGGAGAGCACCAGCGACGACGACTACGACGAGCCGCCATGTCGCCGGGCTCGGACTGGGGAGTAAGGCAATCCGTGTTGCTGCCATGTCCCGGTGAAGCAGGAGGGGGACTCCGATTGAGCCCAAGTGCTGCTGGAGATGGGCCTCGAGAGCCGCTATAGTCACACGGTCTGCTTTTGTTTCTTTTATTCCCCCTGCGCTGAAAAAAGGTAAAAGGCCCTATTGGGGATGTGTAATGAAACATGGCTCTTACGCCATTATGTTATCGTTTCCATGTTGCATTGTGATACCCGCATCACAGCTGATTATGGCTGGGGCGACTTAGCTTGGCATTCTTGTGTGTACTCCCCTGCCGCGAGAGCGTGCCTGTCCAGGGATCAAATTCTATGCGCGCGGTGAGAGCGTGACCTGGCGCGAGGAGACTCAGAAGCTGCTGAGCCTCAGGAGGCACCCTGCAGATGTAAGATTAGGAACCCTCTGGAGGCGTCGTGCCTGTGTAATGCCCAGGATGCGAATATATCTCCTACGTGTCGAGGCACGAGTTAGAGACATAAGCGCATTCTAGAATGATCGCAAGCGTGGTATCTTTGCATAACTCATGTAAAAGAATAGGGATGAAAGAGTAAAATAATTGGCTTACACTCGCCACGTCAGACAATTAATACAATAGCATACATTCATCAAAATAACACAGGGTCCGACTATGGACAAAATCCAAACGAGAAAAGATACCACAACCACAAGTCCTGATCGCCCCTATTAGGAAACACTACTGATCGTCGGGATACGTTACACAGAAACGACCACGCTCTTCATTGTAACGCCCGGATAATCCAGCTACAGTAACCCTATGCTAATGGTGCCACGTCACCTCGATTATTGTTACTAATCTCGCGTTAGTTCGAAACCGAATTAGATTCAAATTTAAATCAAAGGCCAACAACAAAAGTTTCCAAACTTTAAAACTAAAATGTTCATTAGGTGGAATCTAACCTATAACTAATTTTGGTGGCAAACCAACTTTTTATAAAGCATTTAAATGCCCTAAACTATTTAAAACAGTGGCTAAAACAATTATTTATATGTTTTTAAATAATAAATATTGCAAAGTATTTTATTTAAGTGGTAAAACTAATTGTGCCAGTGGCCTAAATTACAATACTAATTTAGACGCAAGGTTCTTTCTTTTATAAAACTATTTTGCTACAAAAAAAAAATACAAAACAACAAGAATTAAAAGAAAGCAGAAAATAAGTAGAAGGGAAAGAAAAGGAGACAAGGCTACACTGCACACTGCAGCCCATTGCTACAGTGCACAGCCAGCCCAGCCTACCAGGAGATCTCCTTCCTCCTCCTGTTCACCCAAGCGCCGTGGACGCAGAGTGCCCGTCCATGGGGAGGATCGCCACACGCCGCCCATCCGATGAGTCGTGGAGGGGATAAGACCGCGCCCAGCCTCCTCTCCATCGCGGTCCAACCCTAGCACCTTTTCCCCCCTCGTTCGCCTCTCCCTCGCTCTGGATCGAGCTATTAGCCACGTACAGGAGCACGCTGCCGCGAACCACCATGGCCATTGGCGCCAGTTCGCCGTCCGCTGTTGTCGAGGAGGACCGCCGTCCTCGTCTACGGTGGCTTCGGGGCCAGATCGAGCCGGGGGAGCCGCCCCATCGTCACCACCGTCTTCGTCTTCACTGTTGGTTGCCGAAGCTCGTCGTCGTCGATTCGCCATCATCAGCGCCTCCTCGATCCTACTGGCATGCCCTACCAGATCTTCGTGAGCCCCTCCTCCAATCCCTCTTCTTCCCACATGCGCGTGCGGTCGCCCGAGGTCGTACTCGGCTCGTCCGCGCGTGCGCGCTCGTCTGCGTACTGCTGCGCAGCAGCTACTTCCGCACGGCCTCGCCCCTGCACGACCGCCGCGTCACCGCCACCCTGGTCAGCCGCGCCCACTACGGCTTCCTGCTAGCCTGCCCGCGCGCCGTTGCTGCTACCGGTGCCCCGGCTCCTGGCTGCGCTCCAGGCCCCAGGCCGGGCCGCCGCCAACTGTCCCCCCTGCCGCCTTAGCCGCTCTGGCCGCGCCCGCCGGAGCCGGTTCGCGCCCGCCGACTGGCCATCCCGCCAGGGCTGCCGCCGCCCGGTGCCTCCGCTGCTCCCTGCCTCGGTCGCTGCCGAGCGCCGGTGTGCAGCCCCGGTGCTGGCTGCGTCGCTAGATCGGGCTGTGCCCGTTCGGGCAACGCCCGCACCCCCTGCACCCTTTAGCCCGCTAGGCCCCTATGCCTATGGCACGTGGGGCCCGCCCCTGGAAAAAAAGGGTTTTCTTAAAATATAATAATATAATATAATTAATTAATTAGTTAAATAATTAATTAACTTAGTTAAATCCTGTTAATTAACATAAGTACTTATTAACTAATTAACACTGATAATTAGTTCACAGTCAATGACATACGGGTCCCACATGTCAGGTTTGACCCAGTCAACCGGTTGACTTGCTGACGTCATGCTGACATCACCTGTCACTGTTCCGGATAATGTTGATTTAAATAAATTAAATAAATTAAATAAATTCCAGAATATTGTTTAAACTTCGGAAAATCATATAAAATAATTTGTAACTCGGATGAAAGAGTTTTATATATGAAAAACGCTCAGAACGACGAGACAAATCCGAATACGCGGTTCGTTCGTTCGCCACACGTCCCTAGCATAGTGAACCTGCAACTTTCCCCCTCCGTTTCATCTGTCCGAAACACGAAACACCGGGGATACTTTCCCGAGTGATATCCCCCTTCGCTGGTACCGTGTACCAGCTCGTTAGAGCACCCTAGCACCGCGTGTTAACTTGTCGTGCTTCTTTATTGCTTCTGTATGCTTTGTATTTATTGTTTCTCCCCCCTCTTCTCTCCGGTAGACCCCGAGACCGATGATGCCCCGGTGATCGACTACGGAGTTGACGACCCCTCCTTCTTGCCAGAGCAACCAGGCAAGCCAACCCCCTTTGATCATTCCGATATCGCCCATTCTTTTCTCTCTTATGCTTGCATTAGAACTGCTACTGCTTTTTGTATGATCCTATTCTGATGCATAGCCTGTTGTTGATACTGCTTTCATACCTTACATGTTTATACTAAACTGCTTAGTATAGGCTGGTTAGAGATCCACCAGTGACCCCCTACCTTGTCCCGACTGCCCCGCTGGATTATCAGAAGACCCGATCAACGGGATCGAAGACCAGGACCCGGCACCGCACATCACTTTCCCCTTAGTTGCTCGACACTACTGGGTTACTATCGAGTGCCGAGGGTGAGACCTCATCAGCACTTCAGATGTTAACCTTGTAGGTTAGTTCATCGGTAGTGGTCATCGAGGGTGATTCCTCTTTCTCCACTCCCGATAACGACACTGTCATGCAACTCCTCAAAAGTGGACCTCGAGGGTGAATCCTCTTTCGTTCACCTTGACGATAAACATCAGGTGGAATTCCATCGAGGGTGATTTCCTCAGGTTTTCCTTTGGTGTCAGACACACAGTTACTATGGTTACTATGACTTTACACTGAACCTGGTTACTAAAGACGGGTCGACCCTGAGGGGTACCCGCGCGAGCTTAATTGCGAGTGATGTGTAGTCTGGTTGACCTGGAAGGTGCCCGCGAATTAAATACGAGGCATGGCCGGGCACTCGCCCTTGCCGCAAGTTCTCGAGATGGGGCGATGGGGTCACATCTTTCGTGAGTCTCTGCTCGTTACCGCGCGTTCCCAAGACACTAAACGGTTTGGATATTTGATCTGAGGGGCCTCTGGCCTGATAGCGCTAACCATCACGTGGGCATAGTATGGGCGTTCTGCGTCGTATGCATCAGCTGAAGCTTAATTGACGTCATTGCGACTGAGCGGCGCGCGCCGGGTTGGACTGGTTAGGCTCCTACCTTTTTAAAGGAGGTTGCTTGGTCTGCTCACCGGCCGCGTACGCAACGTGCAGGAGTTCCCGAGGCGATTGGCCCATGACCCCTGGGGGCATAGGGTTTAGTCCGGTGTGCATGACCTCTCTATTAAGTCTAGGTCAGGTTGCGGCGTATTGTTTGGCCGAGGGCGGGCATGACCTGATTGTGTGTCCGGCCGGAGTTAAGCAAGCATGTTGGGTAAGTTGGTGCACCCCTGCAGGGAAGAAAACATCTATCGATAGCCTGTCCTACGGTAACGGACACTTGGAGTTGTATCCCGATCGCTACAACTAGAACTGGATGCTGAGGCATTGTTTGGATATGTAGCTTCGGGAGTCGAGAAAGGATCCCGGAGCGTTGGAACAACAACATAAATATGACTTATGTTATACTACTCTACTTCCTCCTCTTGCTGCAAGACGGTGGTTTCCAGAAGATGCTAGTCTTCGATAGGACTAGCTTCTCCCCCTCTTATTCTGGCATTCTGCAGCTTAGTCCACATATACTACCCTTTTCATTGATACCGATGCATATGTAGTGTAGATCCTTGCTTGCGAGTACTTTGGATGAGTACTCACGGTTGCTTTGCTCCCCCTTTTCCCCCTTCTTTCTTCTTGCTGGTTGATGCAACCAGATGGTGGAGTCCAGGCGCCAGACGCCACACTTGACGACTGCTACTACCCCGACAAAGGCTACTACTACGTGAAGATCGCCGAGGACCAGGAGTAGTTAGGAGGTCCCAGGCAGGAGGCCTTGCCTTTTCGATCGTGTTGTTTTGTGCTAGCCTTCTTAAGGCAAACTTGTTTAACTTATGTCTGTACTCAGATATTGTTGCTTCCGCTGACTCTTGTGCTTTCGAGCTTGAGGCCCCTGGCTTGTAATATAAAGCTTGTTTTATTTTATTTGTGTCTAGAGTTGTGTTGTGATATCTTCCAGTGAGTCCCTGATCTTGGTTGTACACATTTGCGTGCATGATTAGTGTACGGTCAAATCGGGGCGTCACATTCATCGAACTACCAGTGAAGTTCTTGCCCATCTCCTGCGTCGTACTCTGTTGTACCTGCATCTGGTGTGTGTTGTAATCTGTGAGTCACAAGGACTCAACAATCCCATTCCCGGGTATCAAAACTAACAAAGCCTTTAGGTGTGGAGAGGTAATAAAGTGTTTGCAGCAAGCACTAAGCAACTAGCTTACGAATTAAGAGCGAGAAGAGGATATGTGCCAACGATCGCCAAAGATGATCAAAAAGTGATCCTAACTACTCACGTTCATGCATAACCCCATCGTGTTCACTTTATGAAACCCTTAGAAAAGAGACCATCACGGTTACTCACACCGGTAGTGTATTATTAAGGATATGGTGTGAAGTTATCTACAACCTGATATTAACAAATTCCCATCTGCCACATAACCGCGGGCATGGCTTTTGAAAGTTCATAACCCTGCAGGGGTGTCCCAACTTAGCCCATCACAAGCTCACGATCTGCGGAGTCGCAACTCCATGTTGGGAAGACCCGAGTATTCTCGAAATACCGTGCTCAAGATATTTCGACAAAGGTAAAACTAATCCAGCAAGACCTCCCGGCATGCCGACACCCTGATAGTATTCGCGCATATCTCGTCTCAGGCCACGACCGGATGGGTCATCCTACAGGTAAATACCAGATACCCCGGGTTTCCCCAAGGCGGCCCTGCAGTCTGCCCAGTTTGGACCAACACTCATGAGGAGCACCGACCGTGTTGTTGATTAAGAACGCGGGTTTATAACTCCCTATGCAAGTTTTAGTTGTTAGGCAAATGTAGTACCAAAGTTGGGTCTCGCTGGAAAAGCTTGAAGCAGTGCGAATTATCATGGGGGGGCCCAAAAACCCCACCGTGTTAGGAACGGAAAGTCAAGGAACATAACACCGGTTTACCGGGTCCTAAGGTGGCATGAGTGGAACAAAACACCAAGCAGAAGGCCAAGCCTTCCACCCATTACCAATATATATGTCTATTGATTTAATTAAGATATATTTGTGTTATGCCAATAAAACAAGTCCAAACATGGAGCAATCTTCAAACTTCACCTGCAGCTAACAATGCTATAAGAGGGGCTGAGCAAAAGCAAAGCGTACTTAGCCAATCAACGGTTTGCTAGGAAGGCGGTTAGTGTGTTTCATGGCAACATAGGAGGCTGAAAAGACAAGAATAGGTATCGAGGCATAACTAATAGAGCGATACAACTAGCAAGGCAAAGATAGAGGTGATATCGGGGAACGGTCATCTTTCCTGGTAAGTCCTCGGTGGAATGGTAAGACGGCTCCTCAAACTCAGTCTCGACAGGATCCTCGAACTCGGTATCGGCTCCCGGCTCAACCAAACACAAGAGCAGAACAACGGTACAAGATCAATCACGGTGCAATGCACAACCAACATCATGCAAGTATGATGTGCGTATGCATGAGGATGCTCTCGAGCCTAAAGGAGAAGATGATGGAAATGGCTTCATCTTGGGCAACCAAGCAAGCCACTAGATAGAGGGGAAGATTTCGGTCGAAATCGATATTAATATCATTGGAAACGGATGCACGATTTGCAAATGACAAGCAAAACACTACACGATGCAATCTGCCAAAAACAACAAGTTGCCCACTAAGTCACAAAGTTTAAGTATGCTACAGCACTCCAACAAGCAAGAAAAAGGCATGGCAATAACATACATAACATGATCTTCAAGAATAACCACATAGCTACTTTTACAACATAATAGAACATGTCACAATTAGCATGGCAAAAGTGCAAAAGTTTATCCAGACTTAGTGAAATCTGGGCATGCTGACAGAAAACATTCTGAAGCAACTAGAGGGCCTCAAAAGAACAAGCTACAACATGGCATCATGGCAAACAAGAGCATGGGTAGCTAGAGCATAACATATACATCAAGGAACACCCACTGGACAACTCTAACCATGCACAACAAAGAAGGTAGCATCATGGAAACATGGCATAAAAATTAACAGATTCAGCCTTAGCAGAAATATAACATCACGATGGCATGTTAACAGGCTTGATGCACTCATCTCAAGACATATCATGGCATGAAAATAAATCTATAATGTAGAGCACATTCAATGATAAAAACCCATGTTGACACCTAGCTCATATGACACATGGATTAATTCACACGAAAAAGACAAATGAGCAAGTCATTACAAATGACAGCAGTTTTAAACACTTAGCACTTTTGCAACAGTGACAGACATGGCAAAATGCAACCTATCATGTATGAAAATTCATCCATCATGAAGACCATCACAAGACGAACATTTTGACATATCATACACTCCATTTGGACCAACATGCACCAAGTTACGACCTCACGAACATGCCAAAATATTGTTAACAAACAACTAGTGCTAAAACAATAATATCACGAAGTAGTCTTGCAACAAATATTAAGACATCTAGATGAACACTAAAATGCACAAAACTAATGCCAACATGTAGAGCACTTCGAGACGAACATTTTGATATATCATATGTGCGAAACGAAGCTACGAGCATGGAGTTACGACATGATGAAGAGGGCATGAAAATTACACAGATCCGGGACTTAGTGGACGGAGTGGAGCGGGACGAGCCGGTGCGGGATGGACGGAGGCGTTTGGTTCACCGTGCGGGTGGATCTGATCCAACCCGATCTAGATCGGGATCGGGCCGGACAGGCGGCCGGAGTAGGACGGAGCAGCGGCGACGAACGGCGAGGCCGGCGGCAGAGGGCGGCACGGCAAGGTGGCGGCCCGGCGGCGCGGTGGACGGAGGCGAGCCAGCGGCAGGGTGGCCGGAGTCCTTGGCGTGGGCGCGGTGAGGACGGCGCGGGGGAGGCGCGGGGGTCGAGGAGGTCGTCGGGGCGGCGGTGCTCGAAGCTGCCGGACGCGGCGGCGGTGGCGGGCGAGCCAGGCGGCGGGGCCGTTGCGTGTCGCGGCGGTGGCGTGTCGCCGGCGGGGCGGAGAAGAAGCCGGAGGCTGGGCGGCGGACGGCCGGCGAGAGAGATCATCAGTGCAGGCGGCGGCTCGCGGGTCGGAGGCGGCGGCGACCGGACGGTGGCGGCGGGGACGCGCTCCGGCGCGGACCGGTTCGGCCCCGGGGCGGCCAGGATCTGGGCCCCGGGCGGTCGGCGGCGAAGTGGGCACAGAGGGCGACGTGGCAGTCGCTGGTTGGCTGCGGGGGCGAAGGCGGACGCGTCTGGCCGAAATGGACGTGTCCGGCGGCGCGGAGGAGCTCGGGCTAGGATTTCTACCCGAAATTTCGGGGGATGGGGCTGATTTATAGGTAGAGGGAGCTAGGAGAGTCCAAATGAGGTGCGGTTTTCGCCCACACGATCACGATCCGACGACCGAGAGCATGGAGGTGGTTAGGATGGGATTCTGGACTGTTGTGGAGGGGTGATGGGCTAAGATAGAAAGGGGGTTTTCAGCCCACGTGGTTAGCCGTTGGAGTATCAAACGACCTCCAAACGAGACGAAACTTGACAGGTGGTCTACCGGTGATATACCAAGACCACTCGACAACTCTCGGCCCTTTCCTAGGATGTTTCTAACCCACTCACGAAACAAGGCTTGAGAGGTGCGACGGGTGCCATGTGAGAGAGTTGAAAACCGAAATGGACAATGGAAAGGACAGAGACGATGCAACTACACACGAATGCAAAAGAGACTATGCCAATGCAATGCACATAATGAAAATGACATGGTGACATGCAACACACGCACAAGGCAAAAACGAAGAAACCCGAAATGAAGGTAGAACCCAGAATGGAATTGATTAAGTCAACGATGCATATATTGCCATATAAGGAAGTTTTACATCTGGGGTGTTACAAAATCTGCTCCACTACAAAAAATATCTCGTCCTGAGATCTAGGACTGAAAGAAAGCGAGATACTCGGAACGGAGATGATCTTCTCGCTCCCGTGTAGCTTCTCGGTCGGTATGGTGTGACCACTTCACTTTCAAGAATTTGATGGACTTTTGCGGGTCTTGCGCTCAGTTTCTTCAAGTATAGCAACGGGGTGCTCACGATAAGACAAGTCTTATTGAAGATCAATCTCTTTGAAAGGAATGGTGTGTTCATGCGTCTTGAAGTACTTGCGGAGTTGCGACACGTGAAACACATCGTGCACATTTGCAAAGTTGGATGGAAGCTCGAGTTGGTAGGCTAGATCACCTCTCTTGCCAATTATCTTGAAAGGACCCACGTAACTTGGAGCAAGCTTGCCCTTGATACCGAACCTCTGAGTGCCCTTCATAGGAGAAACACGGAGATACACATGACCTCCAATGTCAAAAGCCAAGTCACGATGCTTGCCGTCATAGTAGCTCTTTTGGTGCGATTGCGCGGCCTTGAGATTCACACGTATGACTTTGCACATCTCTTCGGCCTCTGAGATCAAATCATTTCCAAGGAGTTGACGTTCACTAGTCTCGGACCAGTTGAGAGGGGTATGGCACTTTCTGCCACAGAGAATTTCAAACGGTGCTTTGCCTGCACTTTCTTGGAAGCTGTTGTTGTAGGAGAATTCGGCAAATGTAAGGCAATCTTCCCATTTCATACCGAAGGAGATTACACATGCTCTGAGCATATCTTCAAGAATTTGGTTCACTCTTTCAACTTGACCACTAGTCTGAGGGTGAAAAGCTATGCTGAAGCGAATCTTGGTACCCATAGCTGACTGGAAGGAATCCAGAATTTGGAAGCGAACAAGCTTCCATGATCTGAGGAGATTACTTAAGGGATACCATGCAAAGAGACATTTCTGGAGGTATACAGCTCTGCCAGTTGTGATGCATTGATGGATTCCTTGACTGGAAGAAAATGAGCCACTTTAGTGATCTTGTCAATCACCACAAGGATGGCGTCGTTTCCTCGCTTGGACTTGGGAAAACCGGTGACGAAATCCATCTCAATGTGATCGAATTTCCACTCGGGAATAGATATAGGTTGAGGGAGTCCGGCTGGATGTTGATGCTCTGCCTTCATGATACGTATCCAACGTATCTATAATTTTTGATTGTTCCATGCTATTATTTATGAAGTCTTGGATGTTTAATGGGCTTTATCATTCGCTTTTATATCATTTTTGGGACTAACCTACTAACCCAAAGGCCCAGTCCAGGTTGCTGTTTTTTTGCCTATTTCAGGGTTTTGAAGAAAAGGAATATCAAACGGAGTCCAAACAGAATGAAACCTTCGCGAGAGATATTTTTGGTGGAAATCACGCACGAAATACTTCAGGGCCAAGCCAGGGGACAGAGGGCCCACCCTCGAGGGTGGGGGGCGCGCCCCCCTTCCCAGGGCGTGCCCCCCTGCCTCGAGGGCAGCCCGTGTGGCCCCCGGTGTCCCCCCTTCTTCCTATATATACCTATGTACTCCAGAAACTCCATATGTAGAGAGAAAACCCTAATTCCACCGCCGTAGCTTCTGTTCCCGTGGAGATCCCATCTTGGAGCCTGTTCCGGGAGAGGGATCCATCACGGAGGCATTCATCATCATCATCATCGCCCTCACCATGAGTTGTGAGTAGTTTACCACAGAGCTTCGGGTCCATAGCTAGTATCTAGATGACTTCTTCTCTCTCTCCGGATCTCAAAACAAAGTTCTCCTCGGTCTTCGAGGAGATCTATTCGATGTAATCTCTTTTTGCGGTGTGTTTGTCGAGATCCGATGAATTGTGAGTTTATGATCAAGGTTATCTATGAAAGATATTTGGTTCTTCTCTAAACTTTTTATGTGTGCTCATAATATCCTTGCAAGTCTCTTCGAATTATTGGTTTGGTTTGGCCTACTAGATCTATAGTTATTGCAATGGGAGAAGTGCTTGGCTTTGGGTTCAATCTTGCGGTGTCCTTTCCCAGTGACAGTAGGGGCAGCAAGGCACGTATTGTATTGTTGCCATTGAGGATAAAGATGGGGTTTTCATCATATTGCTTGAGTTTATCCCTCTACATAATGTCATCTTGCTTAAGGCGTTACTCTGTTCGTATGAACTCAATACACTAGATTCATGCTGGATAACTGTTGATGTGTGAAGTAATAGTAGTAGATGCAGAATTGTTTCGGTCTACTTGTCTCGGACGTGATGCCTATATACAATGATCATGCCAAGATAGTCTCATAATTATTCGCTTTTCTATCAGTTGCTCGACAGTAATTTGTTTACCCGTCGTAGAATATCGCTATCATGTGATAAGCCACTAGAGAAAACTATGGTCCCCAGGTATATCTTTATCATATTACTTTCCCGTTGTTTATTTGCTTTCTTTACTTTCTGTTTCTATACCAAAAATACCAAAAATATAATTATCATCTCTATCAGATCTCACTATCGTAAGTCACCGTAAATGGATTGACAACCCCTTATCGCGTTGGCCGCGAAGTTCTTATTTGTTTGTGCAGGTGCGAGGGACTGGCATGTGTTCTCCTACTGGATTGATACATTGGTTCTCAAAAACTGAGGGAAATACTTACGCTACTGTGCTGCATCTCCCTTTCCTCTTCGTGGGAATACAACGCAAGCTCAAGAGGTTGCAAGAAGAATTTCTGGCGCCGTCGCCGGGGAGGCTTAGGCAAAAGTCATATACCAAGTACCTATCACAAACCCTTATCCTTCACATTACATTTATTTGCCTATCGTTTTCCTCTCCCCCACTTCACCTTTGCCGTTTTATTCGCCCTTCTTCCGCCGTGTGTTTTTCGTTCGCTTGGTTCTTGTTCGCTTGTGTGTGTTGGATTGCTTGCTTGTCACTATGGCTTAGAACAATACCAAATTGTGTGACTTTTCCAATACCAACAACAATGATTTTATTAGCACTCCGATTGCTCCTATTACCGATGTTGAATCTTGTGAGATCAATGCTGCTTTGTTGAATCTTGTCATGAAATATCAATTCTCCGGCCTTCCTAGTGAAGATGCCACTACCCATCTAAACAACTTTGTTGATTTGTGTGATATGCAAAAGAAAAGGGATACGGATAACGATATTGTTAAATTGAAGTTATTTTCGTTTTCACTTAGAGATCATGCTAAAACTTGGTTTTCCTCTTTGCCTAGAAATAGTATTGATTCGTGGAATAAGTGAAAAGATGCTTTTATCTCTAAGTATTTCCCTCCTGCTAAGATCATCTCTCTTAGAAACGATATTATGAATTTTAAGCAACTAGATCATAAGCATGTTGCACAAGCTTGGGAGAGAATGAAATTAATGATACGTAATTGCCCTACACATGGTTTGAATCTATGGATGATTATTCAGAACTTTTATGCTGGCTTGAATTTTGCTTCTAGAAATCTTTTAGATTCGGCCGCCGGAGGCACTTTCATGGAAACTACCTTAGGAGAAGCTACCAAACTACTAGATAATATTATGGTTAATTATTCTCAAGGGCACGCCGAAAGATCTACTAGTAAAAAAGTGCATGCTATCGAAGAAATTAGTGTTTTGAGTGGAAAGATCGATGAACTTATGAAATTGTTTGCTGCTAAGAGTGCTTCTTCTGATCCTAATGATGTGCCTTTGTCCACTTTGATTGAGAATAGCAATGAATCTTTGGATGTGAATTTTGTTGGTAGGAATAATTTTGGTAACAATGCTTATAGAGGTAATTTTAATCCTAGGCCTTTTCCTAGTAATTCCTCTAATAATTTTGGTAATTCCTACAACAACTCTTATGGAAAGATCCCTTCTGAATTTGAAACTAGTGTTAAGGAGTTTATGATCTCGCAAAAGAATTTCAATGCTATGCTTGAAGAGAAATTCCTTAAAGTTGATGAATTGGCTAGAAGTGTGGATATAATTACTCTTGATGTTGATTCTTTGAAACTTAGATCTATCCCACCTAAGCATGATATCAATGAGTCTCTCAAAGCCATGAGAATTTCCGTTGATGAATGCAAAGAAAGAACCGCTAGAATGCATGCTAAAAGAGAAGATTATATTAAATCGTGTTCTTCTAGTTATCATGAAAATAAAGATGAAGGTCTGAAAGTTATTGATGTGTATCCTATTAGATCCTTGTTTTCAAGTATTAATCTTGATGAGAATAGGATTGGAGATGATTCTGCTTTAAGGTGTCCCAATGATTCGGAGTTTTTAGATCTTGATGCTAAAATTGCTAAAAGTGGGATTGAAGAGATTAAAACTTTGCATAGTGATGAACCCACTACTTTGGATTCCAAGGGATTCAATTATGATAATTGCTCTTTGATTGATTGTATTTCTTTGTTGCAATCCGTGCTAAATTCTCCGCATGCTTATAGTCAAAATAAAGCTTTCACTAAACATATAGTTGATGCTTTGATGCAATCTTATGAAGAAAAACTTGAGTTGGAAGTTTCTATACCTAGAAAGCTTTATGATGAATGGGAACCTACTATCAAAATAAAAATAAAAGATCATGAATGCTATGCTTTGTGTGATTTGAGTGCAAGTGTCTCCACTATCCCAAAAACTGTGTGTGATTTGCTAGGGTTCCATTAGCTTCATGATTTTTCTTTAAATTTGCATCTTGCGGATTCCACTATTAAGAAACCTATGGGAAGAATTAATGATGTTCTTATTGTTTACAATAGGAATTATGTGCCCGTAGATTTCATTGTTCTTGATATAGATTGCAATCCTTCATGTCCTATTATTCTTGGTAGACCTTTCCTTAGAATGATTGGTGCAATCATTGATATGAAGGAAGGAAATATTAGATTCCAATTTCTGTTAAGGAAAGGCATGGAAAACTTTCCTAGAAATAAAATGAAATTGCCATATGAATCTATCATGAGAGCCACTTATGGATTGCCTTCCAAAGACGGCAATACCTAGATCTATCTTGTATCGTGCCTAGCTAGGGGCGTAAAACGATAGCGCTTGTTGGGACGCAACCCAATTTTATGTTTTTTGCTTTTGTTGCTGGTAGGGAATAAATATTGCATCTAGCCTCTGATTAGATGTGTTTTGATGTTTTGTTTAGTGTTTGTGCCAAATAGAACCTTTGGTAAGACTTGTGTGAAGTTTATATGATCTTGCTGTGAAAAACAGAATCGTTAGCGCTCGCTAAACTAGTCTTCAGATTTTACTGGAGCGTGATTTTTAGTTGATTCTTTTTTATGATGATTGTTAGACAAAGTTCGCAAATTTACCAATTTAGTTTGAAGTTATTGGAGTTCCAGAAGTAGGCGACCTAGCAGATTACTACAGACTGTTCTGTTTTTGACAGATTTTGTTTTTCGTGTGTTGTTTGCTTATTCTGATGCATCTATGAGTAATATTGGAAGATATGAACCATAGAGAACTTGGAGTACAGTAGGTTTAACACCAATATAAAAAAAGAATGAATTCCTTGCTCTACCTTTGAGTGGTGGTTTCCTTTCTCTTACTAACGGAGCTCACGAGAATTTTTCTCTAAGTTTTGTGTTGTGAAGTTTTCAAGTTTTGAGTATTGATTTGATGGACTATGGAACAAGGAGTAGCAAAGGCCTAAGCTTGGGGATGCCCATGGCACCCCAATTAAATTCAAGATAATCAAAAAGCCTAAGCTTGGGGATGCCCCGGGAAGGCATCCCCTCTTTCGTCTTCATCCATCGGTAACTATACTTGGAGCTATATTTTTATTCGCAACATGCTATGTGTTTTGCTTGGAGCGTCTTGTATAATTTGAGTCTTTGCTTGTTAGTTTGTACAATCATCCTTGATGGACACACCTATTTGAGAGAGTTAAATATGGCCTAGAAACTGTTAGAACACTCTATGTGCTTCACTTATATCTTTTGAGTTGAATAGTTTTTGCTCTAGTGCTTCACTTATATCTTTTAGAGCATGGTGGTGGTAATATTTTGTAGAAATTTTTGAACTCTCATGCTTCACTTAGATCTATTTGAGAGTCTATTAAAACAGCATGGTAAAGTGTTTAGGCTAAAGAAACTAGTCTTCACATGATAAACATCCAATGTCAATGTAGTAAAAAAAATACCAAGTGCATTGAATAGAAAGAGATGTTGGATGCTTGATAATTGTTTTGAGACATGAGGATAGTGATATTAAAGTCACTCTAGTGGAGTTATTATGAAATTGAGAAATACATGTGTTAAGGTTATTGATCCCCGTAGCATGCACGTATGGTGAACCGTTATGTGACTAAGTTAAAGCATGATGTATTTGTAGAGTGTCAACCTTTGTGTGGAGGTTGGGGGCGCGCGATGGTTAACTCTTACCAACCTCCCCCCTAGGAGCATGCGTTGATTGCTTTGTTTTGATGACTCGTAAATTTCTGCAATAAGTATATGAGTTCCTTTGACTAATGTTGAGTCCATGGATTATACACACTCTCACCCTTCCACCATTGCTAGCCTCTCTTGTACCGTGCAACTTTCGCCGGTACCATAAACCCACTATATATCCTTCCTCAAAACAGCCACCATATTGTTCCTCAAAACAGCCACCATACCTACCTATCATGGCATTTCCATAGCCATTCCGAGATATATTGCCATGTAACTTTCTACCGTTCCGTTTATACGACACGCATCATATTGTCATATTGCCATGCATGATCATGTAGTTGACATCGTATTTGTGGCAAAGCCACCAAGCATAATTTATCATACATGTCACTCTTGTTTCATTGCACATACCGGTACACCACCGGAGGCATTCATATAGAGTCATACTTTGTTGTTGTAGTATCGATTTGTAATATTGTGTTGTAATGAAAGTGTGATGATCATCATTTTTAGAGCATTGTCCCATGGGAGGAAAGGCTGAATCTATAAAGCCCCTCCGCAAAAAAAAAAGAAAAAAAAGGAAAGGCCAAAGAAAAAAGAAAGGCCCAAAAAAAAAGAAAAATAATAATAATAATAAGGGACAATTGCTACTATCTTTTTCCACACTCGTGCTTCAAAGTAGCACCATGTTCTTCATTGTAGAGAGTCTCATGCATAGTTACTTTCATACACTAGTGGGAATTTTCATTACAGAACTTGGCTTGTATATTCCAACGATGGGCTTCCTCAAATGCCCTAGGTCTTCGTGAGCAAGCAAGTTGGATGCACACCCACTAGTTTCTTTTGTTGAGCTTTCATTCATATTTACCTCTAGTGCATCTGTTGCATGGCAATCCCTACTCACTCACATTGATATCTATTGATGGGCATCTCCATAGCCCGTTGATACGCCTAGTCGATGTGAGACTGTCTCCCTCTTTTTGTCTTCTCCACAACCACTTCTATTCCACCCATAGTGCTATATCCATGGCTCACGCTCATGTATTGCGTGAAAGTTGAAAGGTTTGAAAAGATAGAGCATGAAAACAAATGCTTGGCTGAAATCAGGGTTGTGCATGATATGAATATTTAGTGTGATAATAAGGGAGCATAGCCAACACTATATGATTTTGTAGGGATAACTTTCTTTAGCCATAGTATTTTGAGAATACATGATGGCTTTGTTAGTATTGCTTGAAGTATTGTTATTTCTTTTGTCAATATAGACTTTTATCTTGAATCTTTCAGATCTGAACATTCATGCCACAATTAAGAGAATTACATTGAAAAACTATATTGGTTAGCATTCCACATCAAAAATTCTTTCTTTATCATTTACCTACTCGAGGACGAGTAGGAATTAAGCTTGGGGATGCTTGATACGTCTCCAACGTATCTATAATTTTTGATTGTTCCATGCTATTATTTATGAAGTCTTGGATGTTTAATGGGCTTTATCATTCACTTTTATATCATTTTTGGGGCTAACCTACTAGCCCAAAGGCCCAGTCCAGATTGCTGTTTTTTTCCTATTTCAAGGTTTTGCAGAAAAGGAATATCAAACGGAATGAAACCTTCGCGAGAGATATTTTTGGAGGAAATCACGCACGAAAGACTTCAGGGCCAAGCCAGGGGACACAGTGCCCACCCTCGAGGGTGGGGGGCGCGCCCCCCTTCCTAGGGCGTGCCCCCTGCGTCGAGGGCAGCCCGTGTGGCCCCTTCTTGCTATATATATCTATGTACCCCAGAAACTCCATACGCAGAGAGAAAACCCTAATTCCACCGCCGTAGCTTCTCTTCCCGTGGAGATCCCACCTTGGAGCCTGTTCCGGGAGGGGGATCCATCACGAAGGCCTTCTTCATCATCATCATCGCCCTCAGCATGAGTTGTGAGTAGTTTACCACAGACCTTCGGGTCCATAGCTAGTATCTAGATGGCTTCTTCTCTCTCTTCGAATCTCAATACAAAGTTCTCCTCGGTCTTCGAGGAGATCTATTCGATGTAATCTCTTTTTGCGGTGTGTTTGTCGAGATCCGATGAATTGTGAGTTTATGATCAAGGTTATCTATGAAAGATATTTGGTTCTTCTCTGAACTTTTGATGTGTGCTCATTATATCCTTGCAAGTTTCTTCGAATTATTGGTTTGGTTTGGCCTACTAGATCTATAGTTCTTGCAATGGGAGAAGTGCTTGGCTTTGGGTTCAATCTTGCGGTGTCCTTTCCCAGTGACAGTAGGGGAAGCAAGGCACGTATTGTATTGTTGCCATCGAGGATAAAAATATGGGGTTTTCATCATATTGCTTGAGTTTATCCCTCTACATCATGTCATCTTGCTTGAGGTGTTACTCTGTTCGTATGAACTCAATACACTAGATGCATGCTGGATAGCGATCGATGTGTGGAGTAATAGTAGTAGATGCAGAATCGTTTCGGTCTACTTGTCTCGGACGTGATGCCTATATACAATGATCATGCCTAGATAGTCTCATAATTATTCGCTTTTCTATCAATTGCTTGACAGTAATTTGTTTACCCGCCATAGAATATCGCTATCATGAGAGAAGCCACTAGAGAAAACTATGGCCCCCGGGTCTATCTTTATCATATTACTTTCCCGTCAATTTCTCTTGCCGTTGTTTATTTGCTTCCCTTTACTTTCTGTTTCTATACCAAAAATACCACAAATATATTATCATCTCTATCAGATCTCACTATCGTAAGTGACCGTAAAGGGATTGACAACTCCTTATCACGTTGGCTGCGAAGCTCTTATTTGTTTGTGCAGGTGCGAGGGACTAGCGCGTGGTCTCCTACTAGATTGATACCTTGGTTCTCAAAAACTGAGGGAAATACTTACGCTACTTTGCTGCATCTCCCTTTCCTCTTCAAGGGAATACGACGCAGGCTCAAGAGGTAGCACTTCACTCTTCTGCAGACATCACACTCGTTCACGAGTTGAGCAATTTCTCTTTTCATGCGAGTCCTCCAATAGGATTGCTTGAGGTCATGGTACATCCTGGAACTTCCTGGATGTATCGAGAGGAGTGAGTCATGTGCTTCATTCATTATGAGCTTCCTGAGATCAGCTTTGGGAACCACAATTCTGTCCTCAAAGAACAAAGTGTCTCTGTCATCAATGCGATAGCACTTGTACTTGGGAGTACCCTTGGCAATACCAAGTTTCACCTTTTGCACCATAGCATCACTGAGTTGGGCCTCACGGATTTGATCTTCCAAGGTAGGAGCGACTTGAAGATTGGCAAGAAATCCTTGCGGAACAACTTGGAGGTTGAGCTTCCTGAATGACTCACAAAGTTCAGGTTGGAACGGTTTGAGAATGAGACTGTTGCAATAAGCCTTTCTGCTCAAGGCATCTGCAATGACATTGGCCTTGCCAGGAGTATACTCAATGCTTGGATCGTACTCTTGAATCATTTCAACCTAACGAGTCTGGCGGAGGTAAAGGTTTGGCTGGGTGAAGATGTACTTTAGGCTCTTGTGATTGGTAAAGATTTCCACTTTTCTACCCAATAGAAGGTGTCTCCAGGAGATCAAGGCATGAACAACTGCTGCTAGGTCAAGATCATGTGTGGGGTAATTCTTCTAATTTGGTTTAAGCTGACGAGAAGTGTAAGCAACGATCTTCTTGTCTTGCATGAGAACACTGCCGAGACCTTGCAATGAATCATCACAAAAGACTTCATAAGGCTTGGACTCATACGGAGGAGTAAGTACCGGAGCAAAAATGAGCTTCTCTTTGAGGGTATTGAATGCCACATCACAATCAGGAGTCCACGAGTACTTGACATTCTTTTGCAACAGGTTGGACAGAGGCTTGGCAATCTTGGAGAAGTTCTCAACGAACCTTCTACAATAGCTTGCGAGGCCGAGGAAACTTCGGAGTTGTTTGACATTCTGAGGAGGTTCCCACTTCACAATAGCTTCAGCCTTCTCGGGGTTAACAGAAATGCCCTCGGTAGAGATAATATGGCCAAGATAGAGGACTTTATCAAGCCAAAATTCACACTTGGAGAATTTCGCATAAAAGCAGTGCTCACGGAGCCTGTCAAGAACCAAATGAAGGTGCTTGGCGTGGTCTTCTTCATTCTTGGAGAATACCAAGATATCATCGAGGTACACGAGGACGAACTCATTGGTCTAGGGGTTGAATATGAAGTGCATCATCCAAGAGAAAGTGGGTGGAGCATTTTAAAGCCCGAAGGACATGACTGCGTACTTGTAGGAGCCATAACTCGTCCTGAATGCGGTCTTGGGAATATCCTCTTCACCGACACGAATTTGATGGTAGCCAATCCGGAGATCAAGCTTCGAGAAAACCTTGGCTCCTTTGAGATGCTCGGACAGTTCATTGATATTGGGGAGAGGGTACTTATTATCTATTGTCTTCTTGTTCAATGGCAGGTAATCAACGCACAATTGTTTCGTACCATCCTTCTTCTTGACAAAAAGAACACCGCCGCCCCATGGAGAAGTACTTGGTCTTATCGGACCCATACGTTCTTGCTCATCGAGTTGCTTCTTCAACTCCTTCAACTCTTTAAGAGAAAGCTTGTATGGATGCTGACAGGATGGCTCGGTACCAGGTTCAAGTTCAATGACGAATTCAACTAGATGGTTGGGAGGCATGCCTGGAAGCTCTTCAGGGAATACATCCTCATATTCACAAACCACCGGAATCTAGGATATGGCATTAATCTCGCCCTTGTCATGAGAGAGAATAGCCTGATTGTGTTATCTCGAGCTGCGAAGATAATCACGTATTCGGAAGGATGAGTTAGATTGACCTCCTTGTTTGCACAATAAATAAGTGCATCATGCTTAGAGAGCCAATCCATCCCAAGAATAAGACCAATGTCCGAGTTACCGAGAACAAGTAGGGACACCAGAAAACTATAATCGCCCATGTGAATAGATATGTCCAGAGCCATCACGTTAGCAGTCATGTGTTTTCCCGGAGAAATAATTTGCAATGCCCTTGGTAATGCTTCGATGTCAAAATTGTGGTTCGATGCAAATGGGTGAGATATGAAAGAACATGATGCACCTGAATCAAACAAGACTTTTGCAGGAATTGAGTTAACTGGAAGATTACCAATTATCACATCAGAAGAATCCTCTGCTTGAGCTGCATTCATCAGGTTCACTCTTGCATGCTTGGGATTGTGCTTGACAATAGCATTGCTGACAGGTGGAGGAGGCGGAAGGCGCCTTTGAGTACACTTGTTTGCATAGTGACCCTTCTGGCCACACTTATTGCACGTAACTTGTGAGAGTGGTCGATGATAATGATCGCTTGGTCTTGGAGCTTGGAACTGAGACTTGGACTGGTTGCTTGGGTTGGGTGGGTGGGAGAATCCACAACCACCTAAGTGCTTGTTCTGACTCGAAGGATAGAACGTTGGAGGAGGCGGGAGCCAGAACTTCTGCTGCTTGGCGACCACTTGAGAGGAAGAGGAGGAGTGAACAACATCTCTTATCCTCTTCTAGGAAGCTTCACACTTGAGCTTAGCTGCGTCTTGCTTGAGAGCCATGTTGTAGAATTGATCAAATTCATGTGGCTCGAACAGAGTGAGTGCAAGTTGGAGTTCATCTTTCAGACCACCTCAGAACTGGTAGAATTTGCTCTTGGCATCGGGGATGTCTTGCTTCACATAACGGGCAAGATTCTGGAACTTGACATTGTATTGGTAGACATACATGGTGCCTTGCCTCAGATTGCGGAATTGCTCACGCATGCATCCAATGACACTGGTAGGAGTGTGATGAGAACGGAAATCGCGACAAAAGTCAGTCCAGGAGATCTCACGACCCGCTCTAGAGTCTTTGTACTGTTGCCACCAATCTGCAGCTTGATCTTTGAGTTGGAAAGCGGCAAACTTGACATAATCCTCAGGCCTGACGTTACTGCACTCGAAATGCTTCTTGATGCCTGTGATCCAATCTTCAGCATCTAGCAGATCAACAAAGTAACTGAAAGACTTGGGTTGATTGGCAAGGAATTGGTTCAGAGTCGCAAAGTGAGGTTGATTGAATAGATTTCCTTGGCCTTGGTTCTCTTGATTACCTTGATTTGCTTGATTTGCTAGGAAACTCTGCATCATTTGCATGAGCATCTGAGTGTTTTGATTGGTTGCCTGCATAATCGCTCTCCATGCCTCAGACGGAGGAGGAGGGGAAGGTGGATGCTCTTCTTCACCCTCTGGGTTCTGGCTGGGAACTTTCTTAGGTGCCATATTGAAGATGATGAGAACCGTTAACCATTGAAGCAAATAAAAGATAAGTTGAATCAACGGCTAGATATTTGCCACATATAGTCTTCACAATGAAAATACGAACAAAATTGAATGAATGAATTCCATAGCTTAATGATACATCAACTTGTCGAGAAGCCACTTGGGAGAACAAAATGAAAGAATAAAACAACAAGGTAACAGATGGAACAAATACATAATAGAGGTTTCGTCCCCCATGTTCGTGCTGATGCCCCATGGCATGTGTTACAAAGGGCCTTGCAATCCCCAGATCAGCATAGCCAAGGATCCTTTAAGATGCAACCCCCTAGTGTAACAACGCCCGTGATAACCTCTCCACTAGATGTTGAACCCTAACCTCATATCGTGCACCCGTTGGAAGATTACCTAAGAGCTACTTGAATCCCGCCTATTAATTACCGAAGCTTTCCGGTTATGCAATCTGGTGTTGGGGATACAGGGGAAGCACCGCATATCACTCAACTAATAAATCATACATCCAGCTGTATCCATCCATCAACACATAACCAAGCACCTTTGGAAACTGTTTACCTCGGACCTTCGAAATGCATCCGCTATACTAGCTGTGGCAATACTCCCGAACTATCCCCCAGTACTGGGTGACGTCGGTGTTATCTCACCACCAGACATGCATAGAAGAGTTTTCGATGTCGGCCGCCTCTGGTATTCTAGAACCGCAACGATACATTTGTGACGACAACACCTCGGAGCTCAACTCCGGGACACTGCCACAACCCCTAAATGACAGGAGGCACAAAGAACAATGTTCTCGTCACAAAGATATCGGAACAATCCAAACAATACCCGCATGATCCTAAATTTTTTTTGGATTAAATTTTGAGAATAGTGATGTTTAAACAACGTCAGGAGTCCTCACCAGAGCGACGAAGGGGATGAGGGGTAAAAAGAAATCCTACTCTCCAATATATATAGGACTCAAAACATTTTGTGTGTGTGTGCCTAGACTCAACCGTCAGTGGTTCGATCAATCAGGGGGCTCCTAGGTTGGAGAAGGCTCTGATACCAACTTGTAATGCCCAGGATGCGACTATATCTCCTACGTGTCGAGGCACGAGTTAGAGACAGAAGCACATTCTGGAATGATCGAAAGCATGGTATCTTTGCACAACTCATGTAAAAGAACAGGGATGAAAGAGTAAAATAGTTGCCTTACACTCGCCACGTCACACAACTAATACAATAGCATACATTCATCCAAATAACATAGGGCCCGACTACGGACGAAATCCAAACGAGAAAAGATACCACAACCGCAAGTCCTGATTGCTCCTAGTAGGAACCACTACTGATCGTCGGGATACGTTACATAGAAATGACCACGCTCTTCATCGAACTCCCAGTGAAGTTCTTGCCCATCTCCTGTGTCATACTCTATTGTACCTGCATCTGGTGTGTGTTGTAATTTGTGAGTCACAAGGAATCAGGAATCCCACTCCTAGGTATCAAAACTAACAAAGGCTTTAGGTGTGGAGAGGTAATAAAGTGTTTGCAGCAAGCACTAAGCAACTACCTTACGAATTCAGAGCGAGAAGAGGATATGTTCCAACGATCGCCAAAGATGATCAAAAAGTGATCCTAATTACTCATGTTCATGCATAAGCCCACGGTGTTCACTTTCCGAAACCCCTTCGAAAAGAGACCATCACGGTTACTCACACTGGTAGTGTATTATTAAGGATATGGTGTCAAGTTATCTACAACCAGATATTAACAAATTCCCATCTGCCACATAACCGCGGGCACGGCTTTCGAAAGTTCATAACCCTGCAGGGGTGTCCCAACTTAGCCCGTCACAAGCTCACGATCTGCGGAGTCGCAACTCCATGTTGGGAAGACCCAAGTATTCTCAGAATCCCGTGCTCAAGATATTTGGACAAAGGTAACACTAGTCCAGCAAGACCTCCCGATGTGCCGACACCCTGATAGTACCCGCGCGTATCTCGTCTCAGGCCACGACCGGATGGGTCATCCTACAGGTAAATACCAGATACCTTGGGTTTCACCAAGGCGGCCCTGCAGTCTGCCCAGTTTGGACCAACACTCACGAGGAGCACTAGCGCGAGTTGTTGATTAAGAACTCGGGTTTATATCTCCCTATGGAAGTTTTAATTGTTAGGCAAATGAAGTACCAAAGTTGGGTCTCGCTGGAAAAGCTTTAAGGAGTGCGAATTATCAAGGGGGGCCCATAAACCCCAACCGTGTTAGGAATGCAAAATCAAGGAACATAACACCGGTTTATCAGGTCCTAAGGTGGCATGAGTGGAACAAAACACCAAGCAGAAGGCCAAGCCTTCCACCAGTTACCAATATATATGTGTATTGAATTAATTAAGATATATTTGTGTTATCCCAATCAAACAAGTCCAAACATGGAGCAATCTTCAAACTTCACCTGCAGCTAACAACGCTATAAGAGGGGCTAAGCAAAAGCATACTAAGCCAATCAACGGTTTGCTAGGAAGGCGGTTAGAGTGTTTCATGGCAACATAGGAGGCTGACAAGACAAGAATAGGCATCGAGGCATAACTAATAGAGCGAGAAAACTATCAAGGAAGAGATAGAGGTGATATCGGGGAACGGTCATCTTGCCTGGTAAGTCCTCGGTGGAATGGTAAGACGGCTCCTCAAACTCAGTCTCGACAAGATCCTCGAACTCGGTATCGGCTCCCGGCTCTACCCAACACAAGAGCACAACAACGGTACAAGATCAATCACGGTGCAATGCACAACCAACATGATGCAAGACATGTCATGGGATGCAAGTATGATGTGCGTATGCATGAGGATGCTCTCGAGCCTAAAGGAGAAGATAATGGAAATGGCTTCGTCTTGGGCAACCAAGCAAGCCACTGGATAGAGGGGAAGATTTCGGTCGAAATCGATATAATGATCATTGGAAACGGATGCACGGTTTGCAGATGACAAGCAAAACACTACACGATGCAATCTGCCAAAAATAGCAAGTTTCCCACTCAGTAACCAAGTTTAAGTATGCTACAACACTCCAACAAGCAAGTAAAAGGCATGTCAATAACATACATAACATGCTTTTCAAGAATAACCACATGGCTACTTCTACAACATACTAGAACATGTCACAAACAGCATGGCAAAAGTGCAAAAGTTTATCGAGACTTAGTGAAATCTGGGCATGCTGTCAGAAAACATTTTGAAGCAACTATAGGGACTCAAAATAACAAGCTACAACATGGCATCATGGCAAACAAGAGCATGGGTAGCTAGAGCATAACAGATATATCAAGAAACACCCACTGTACAACTCTAACCATGGACAACAAAGACGGTAGCATCATGGAAATATGGCATAAAAATTATCAGATTCAGCCTTAACAGAAATTTAACATCACGATGGCATGTTAACAAGCTTGATTCACTCATCTCAAGACATACCATGGCATGAAAATAAATGTATCATGTAGAGCACATTCCAATAATAAAAACCCAGGTTGACCCCTAGCTCATATGACACATGGATTAATTCACACGAAAAATACAAATGAGCAAGTCATTACAAATGACAGCAGTTTTACACACTTCGCACTTTTGCAACAGTGACAAATATGGCATAATGTAACCTATCATGTATGCAAATGCATCCATCATGAAGAGCATCACAAGACGAACATTTTGACATATCATACACTCCATTTGGACGAACATGCACCAAGTTACGACCTCACAAACATGCCAACATATTGTTAACAGACAACTAGTGCTGAAACAGTAACATCAGGAAGCAGTCTTGCAACGAAGATTAAGACATCCGGATGAACGCCAACATGCACAAAACTGATGCCACCATGTAGAGCACTTCGAGACGAACATTTCGATATATCATATGTGCGAAATGGAACTACGAGCATGGAGTTACGGCATGATGAAGAGGGCATGCAAATTTCACAGATCTGGGACTTAGTGGAATTTTACCCCTCCGAAAAAGTCAAACGCGGGATGGAGGGGAGCGAGATGAGATGGTGCGGGATGGACGGAGGCGTTTGGTTCATCGTGTGGGTGGATCTGATCGAACCCGATCCAGATCGGGATCGGGCCGGACCGGCGGCCGGAGTAGGACGGAGCAGCGGCGACGAACGGCGAGGCCATCGGCGGAGGGCGGCATGGCGAGGTAGCGGCCCGGCGGCGCGGTGGCTGGAGGCGAGCCGGCGGCGGGGTGACCAGAGTCCTCAGCACGGGCGTGGTTAGGACGGCGTGGTGGAGGAGTGGGGGCCGCGGAGGTCGCCGGGGCGGCGGTGCTCGAAGCTGCCGGACGCGGCGACGATGCACCGAGCGGCGGCGGTGGCAGGCGAGCCAGGCGGCGGGGTGGTTCCGCGCGGAGACGGTGGCGTGGCGCCGTCGGCGAGGCGAAGAAGAAGTCGACGGCAGGGCGGAGAAGAAGCCGGAGGCGGGGCGGCGGACGGCCGGCGAGGGAGCTCATCGGTGCGGGCGGCGGCTCACGGGCCGGAGGCAGCGGCGACCGAACGGTGGTGGCGGAGACGCGGCCCGGCGCCACTCGGTTCGGCCCCGGGGCAGGCCGGATCTGGGCCCCGCGTGGTCGGCGGCGAAGTGGGCGCAGAGCGCGACATGGCAGTCACTGGTTGGCCGTGGGGGTGGAGGCGGACGCGTCCGGCCGGGACGTGTTCGGAGGCGCGGATGAGCTCGGGCTAGGGTTTCTACCCGAAATTTCGGGGGATGGGGCTGATTTATAGGTAGAGGGAGCTAGGAGAGTCCAAATGAGGTGCAGTTTTCGCCCACACGATCACGATCCAACGACCGAGAGCATGGAGGTGGTTAGGATGGGCTTGTGGGCAGTTGTGGAGGGGTGATGGGCTAAGATAGAAAGGGGTTTTCAGCCCACGTGGTTAGCCGTTGGAGTATCAAACGACCTCCAAACAATACGAAACTTGACAGGCGGTCTACCAGTGATATACCAAGACCACTCGACAACTCTCAGCCCATTCCGAGGATGTTTCTAACCCACTCACGAAACAAGGCTTGAGAGGTGCGACGGGTGCCGTGTGAGAGAGTTGAAAACCGAAACAGACAACGGAGAGGACGGAGACGATGCAACTACACACGGATGCGAAAGGGACTATGCCAATGCAATGCACATAATGAAAATGACATGGTGACATGCAACACACGCACAATGCAAAAACGAAGAAACCCGAAATGAAGGAAGAGCCCAGAATGGAATTGATTAAGTCAACGATGCATATTTCCATATAAGGAAGTTTTACATCTGGGGTGTTATAGCCCGTGAGCTCGTTTGAGAGCGTCATGCGAGGAAAAAGGCGCCAAAAGGCCAATGTACTGAGGCTTTGGGGAGGTGTGTTCACGGGCAGTCCCGAGCGCACACACCTGCCCAGCCCCACGCCCGGGACGCGCGAGCAGGAGCGACGGGCAACTGCCACTCCTCCTGAGGCATGACCTGGAAGAGAAAATGGTGCAAGGAGAAGAATTTCCCAACCCTCAAATGAAATGCGAAAATTTTCAAATTCCATTCAAGAAGTCGCAAACCAGCTATAGAAAGCAAGGAAAAGTACGGCCACGTCCGACACCTATACTAGTATTCTTGTCTTCCCACCAGCGCAGAGCATAGGGCCTCGACTAGGACGTGGGTGGGATCCCCCGTGAGGCCCAGGGGCGGCACTCAGGAGACTCCAGGGCATGTACAGCCCCAACTCATTATTACATGAGAGTGTCACGAGCGGAGATCTTCATGGGTGCATGGCCTTGGTCATGGGTAGAATTTACGGAGGTGCTGGATGTTCCAGGAGTTCTGGATGGGGACCCCGTCCTGCGTCTCTATGCGCGCGGCGCCATGCCTGGAGATATGGGCGATCTTGAACGGGCCCTCCCACATGGGCGAGAGATTGTGAAGCCCCTCCCTGGAGAGTACCCGCCTCAGTACGAGGTCACCCACCTCGAGTGTCCTGGGGCAGACGCTGCGGCAGTAATATCGCTGCAGCGCCTACGGTACCTCGCTGCATGAAGCGAAGCTTGGTGGCGGCGCTCCTCCCCTAGCATGAGGTCCATCTCCTGCGAGGCGTCCTGGTGTGCCTCGTCGAACGCCAAGACCCGCAGGGAGAGATGCTTGACTTCATGAGGGAGGACCGCCTCAGCTCCGTAGACAAAGAAGAATGGAGTCTCGCACGTGGGCTTGGTCATGGTGGGGCGGATGGACCACATCACGGACTGGAGCTCATCGAGCTAGCCTCTACCATAGGCCTCGAGTTTCTTGTTGAAGCTCCTCGCCTTGAGGGATCTCAGGACCTCCATGTTGGCGCGCTCGGCCTAGGCATTGCTCTGTGGGTGTGCCACCGAAGCGTAGCATATCTACATTCCAAGGTTAGCGCAATATGTTTTCACAAGGTTGCTCGTGAACTGAGAGCCATTGTTAGTGATGATGCGGTAGGGGACCCCGAAACGACTCATGAGGCCCTTCATGAACTTGAAGGCCAAGCCAGCTGGGATGGTGCGGACGACCTCCACCTCCGCCCACTTGGTGAACTTGTCGATGGCGATGTAGAGGTAGTGGTAGACCCCGGGCACTCGAGGGAACGGGCCCAGGATATCTAACCCCCAGACCATGAACGACCACGAGAGAGGGATGGTCGGAGGCCTTGAGCGGGCTGGTGGATCTGCTTAGCATGGAACTGCCAAGCCTCACAAGATCTTACCAATTCAGTGGCATCATTAAGCGCCGTGGGCTTGTAGGATCCGATGCGGAACGCTTTGCCCATGAGGGTGCGCGATGAGGAGTGATGCCTGTAGTCCCCGCCATGTATGTTGGTCAACAGTTCGCACCCCGGCTCCCTAGAGATGCATCATGGAGAAATTCCATTCGGGCGTCTTCGATAGAGCTCACCGTCCTAGATGCAGTACGTGGTGGCCTGGCGGGCCACACGCTCTGCGTCTTCCTCCTTCTCTAGCAAGGCGCCCCGGAGTAGGTACGCCTTGAACTCCTCGGACCAGCACCCCCCTAAGGCTCGCGCGCGAGAAGCAGGTGGGCTCCCGAGGTCGGGCCGCAGGCTGGGGTGCCCGAGGGGGTGCCGGGGGCAGATCCTCCCGAGGCGACGTCGGTGCCGCAGGTGGGGGAGCTGCTTACGGCTTGAAGAGCCGCTCCTCAAAGATGCTAGGCTCCTGAGGTTGTGGCTGGGGCACCCTCTTGGCGATGTCATCTGCCTCCTTGTTCGTGCCACGCGGCATGTGCTGCAGTTCCAAACCTAAGAATCGTTTCTCAATTTTGTGTACCTCCTCATATGCCTCGATGTGCTCGTCCTTTGGCTTGTACGCTGCTACTTCTCGAGCTTGCATTGTATTCCCTCGAAGAGGAAAGGGAGATGTAGCACAGTAGCGTAAGTATTTCCCTCAATTTTTGAGAACCAAGGTATCAATCCAGTAGGAGACCACGCGCGAGTCCCTCGCACCTGCACAAACAAATATGAACTTCGCACCTAACGCGATAAGGGGTTGTCAATCCCTTTACGGTCACTTACGAAAGTGAGATCTGATAGAGATGATAGTTTATATTTTTGGTATTTTTAGTTTATAAGAATAGCAAATAAAAGCAATAAAAGTAAAGTAGTTGTAGATTGATATGATGAGAATAGACCCGGGGGCCATAGTGTTCTCTAGTGGCTTCTCTCATGATAGCGATATTCTATGGCGGGTAAACAAATTACTGTCAAGCAATTGATAGAAAAGCAAATAATTATGAGACTATCTAGGCATGATCATTGTATATAGGCATCACGTCCGAGACAAGTAGACCGACTCCTGCCTGCATCTACTACTATTACTCCACACATCGACCACAATCCGGCATGCATCTAGTGTATTGAGTTCATAAGAACAGAGTAACGCCTTAAGCAAGATGACATGATGTAGAGGGATAAACTCAAGCAATATGATATAAACCCCATCTTTTTATCCTCGATGGCAACAATACAGTACGTGCCTTGCTGCCCCTACTGTCACAGGGAAAGGACACCGCAAGATTGAACCCAAAGCCAAGCACTTCTCCCATTGCAAGAACTATAGATCTAGTAGGCCAAACCAAACCAATAATTTGAAGAGACTTGCAAGGATATTATGAGCACACATAAAAAGTTCAGAGAAGAACCAAATTTCTTTCATAGATAATCTTGATCATAGACTCACAATTCATCGGATCTCGACAAACACACCGCAAAAAGAGTTTACATCGAATAAATCTCCTCAAAGGCCGAGGAGAACTTTGTATTGAGATCCAGAGAGAGAGAGAGAGAAGAAGCCATCTAGATACTAGCTATGGACCCGAAGGTCTGTGGTAAACTACTCACAACTCAGGGTGAGGGCGATGATGATGATGATGATGAACTCCGTGATGGATCCCCCTCCGGTGGAGCTACGGAACAGGCTCCAAGATGGGATCTCACGGGAACAGAAGGTTACGGTGGTGGAATTAGGGTTTTCTCTCTGTTGTCGAAGGTTTCGGGGTACGTAGACTTATATAGGAAGAAGGAGGGCACTGGGGGACGCTCGGGGGCCCCACGAGGCAGGGGGCGCGCCCCCACCCTCGTGGACAGCCCCTTGATCCCCTGACGTGGTTCTCAAGCTCCGTGTGCGTGATTTTCTCCAAAAATATCTCTCGCGAAGGTTTCATTCCGTTTGGACTCCGTTTGATATTCTTTTTCCGCAAAACCCTGAAATAGGCAAAAAACTACAATCTGGACTCGGCCTTTGGGTTAGTAGGTTAGTCCCAAAAATGATATAAAAGTGGATGATAAAGCCCATTAAACATCCAAGACTTCATAAATAATATCATGGAACAATAAAAAATTATAGATACGTTGGAGACGTATCAAGCATCCCCAAGCTTAATTCCTGCTCGTCCTCGAGTAGGTAAATGATAAAGAAAGATTTTCTGATGTGGAATGCTAACCAATATATTTTCTCAATGTAATTCTCTTAATTGTGGCATGAATGTTAATATCTGAAAGATTCAAGATAAAAGTCTATATTGACATAAGAAATAACAATACTTCAAGCATACTAACAATGCAATCATGTCTTCTCAAAATACTATGGCTAAAGAAAGTTATCCCTACAAAATCATATAGTTTTGGCTCTACTCCCTCGTTATCACACAAAATATTCATATTATGCACGACCCCGATTTCAGCCAAGCACTTGTTTTCATACTCTATCCTTTCAAACCTTTCAACTTTCACGCAATACATGAGCGTGAGCCATGGACATAGCACTATGGGTGGAATGGAGTGGTTGTGGAGAAGACAAAAAGGAGGGAGATAGTCTCACATCGACTAGGCATATTAACGGGCTATGGAGAGTCCCATCAATAGGTATCAATGTGAGTGAGTAGGGATTGCCATGCAACAGATGCACTAGACCTAAATATGAATGAAAGCTCAACAAAAAGAAACTAGTGGGTGTGCATCCAACTCGCTTGCTCACGAAGACCTAGGGCATTTGAGGAAGCCCATCGTTGGAATATACAAGTCAAGTTCTATAATGAAAAATTCCCACTAGTATATGAAAGTGACTAAGCATGATACTCTATACAATGAAGAACATGGTGCTACTTTGAAGCACAAGTGTGGAAAAAAGATAGTAGCAATTGTCCCTGTTTTTTCTTTTCCTTTTTTGGGCCTTTCTTTTTTTCTTTGGCCTTTTTTTGCGGAGGGGCTTTATAGATTCAACCTTTCCTCCCATGGGACAATGCTCTAATAATGATGATCATCACACTTTCATTACAACTTGATTATTACAACTCGATACTACAACAACAAGGTATGACTCTATATGAATGCCTCCGGCGGTGTACCGGTATGTGCGATGAAACAAGAGTGACATGTATGAAAACTTATGCATGGTGGCTTTGCCACAAATACGATGTCAACTACATGAGCATGCATGGCAATATGACAATATGATGCGTGTCATATAAACGGAATGGTGGGAAGTTGCATGGAAATATATCTCATAATGGATATGGAAATGCCATGATAGGTAGGTATGGTGACTGTTTTGAGGAATAATATGGTGACTGTTTTGAAGAAGGATATATAGCGGGTTTATGGCACCGGCGAAAGTTGCGCGGTACAAGAGAGGCTAGCAATGGTGGAAGGGTGAGAGTGCGTATAATCCATGGACTCAACATTAGTCATAAGAACTCATATAATTATTGCAAAAATCTACGAGTGATCAAAACAAAGCAATCAACGCATTCTCCTAGGGGGGAGGTTGGTTGGAGTTAACCATCACGCGCCCCGACCTCCACACAAAGGTTGGCACTCTACAAATACCTCATGCTCTAACTTCGTCACATAGCGGTTCACCTTATGTGCATGATACGAGAATCACTAACCTTAACACAAGTATTTCTCAATTTCATAATAACTCGACTAGCATGACTCTAATATCACTATCCTCATATCTCAAAACAATTATCAAGCATCCAACATCTCGTCATATTCAGTGCACTTAGTGTGAATTTTTTTACTACATCGACATTGGATGTCTATCATGTGAAGACTAGTTTCTTTAGCCTAAACACATTACCATGCTGTTTTAATAGACTCTCAAATAGATATAAGTGAAGCATGAGAGTTCAACAATTTCTACAAAACATTAGCACCACCGTGCTCTAAAAGATATAAGTGAAGCACTAGAGCAAAAACTATTCAACTCAAAAGATATAAGTGAAGCACATAGAGTGTTCTAACAATTCCTAGGACATATTTAACTCTCTCAAATAGGTGTGTCCAGCAAGGATGATTGTGACAGACTAACAATCAAAGACTCAAATTATACAAGACGCTCCAAGCAAAACACATATCATGTTGCGAATAAAAATATAGCTCCAAGTATAGTTACCGATGGATGAAGATGAAAGAGGTGTTGCCTTCCCGGGGCATCCCCAAGCTTAGAATTTTGATTATATTGAATTTACTTGGGGTGCCATGGGCATCCCCAAGCTTAGGCCTTTGATACTCCTTGTTCCATAGTCCATCAAAGCAATACTCAAAACTTGAAAACTTCACAACACAAAACTTGGACAAAACTTCTCGTGAGATCCGTTAGTATAAGAAAGCAAACCACTACTCAAAGGTACTGAAATGAATTCATTCTTTGTTTATATTTCTGTTAAACCTACTGTATTCCAACTTCTCTATGGTTCATACCTCCAAATATTACTCATAGATGCATTGAAATAAGCAAACAACACACGAAAAACAGAATCTGTCAAAAACAGAACAGTCTGTAGTAATCTGCAGGTTTCGTATACTTTTGTAACTCCAAAAAATTCAAACTAAATTGGTAAATTTGAGTAATTTGTCTATTAATCATCTTCAAAAAGAATCAACTAAATACCACGCTCCAGTAAAATCTGACGACCATTCTAGTCAGCGCTAACAATTCTATTTTTCACAACAAGATCACATAAACTTCACACAAGTTTTCCCAACGGTTCTACTTGGCACAAACAACAGCAACAAAAACAAAAAACAAAAAATTGGGTTGCCTCCCAACAAGCTCTTTCTTTATAGGCATTAAGATAAGCTTGGGAATTCAATGATGCTCACATGAAAGATAAGAATTGAAGCAAGACATGTGACAAACACATCTAAGTCTAACATACTTCCTATGCATAGGCATCTTATAGGAAAACAAATTACCAAGACAAGCAAGATCTAGCATATGCAAGGAAGGAGAAAGAAAAAATAGCAATCTCAACATATCAAGAGGTAATTTAGTAACATGAAAATTTCTACAACCATATTTCCCTCTATCATAATAATTGCGTGTACGGTCATGATCAAATTCAACAAAATATATATCACATAACATATTCTCAACACGATCCACATGCATGCAAAGTTGACACTCTTCCAAAATAGTGGGATTAACATTAACTAAAGTCATGACCTCTCCAAACCCACTTTTATCAAAAATTTCATAAGATTGATCAATATCCAAAGTAGTGGGATCAAAAGTTGACATTCTTTCAGACCCACTTTCAATATCATGGCAAACATTATTATTAATCTCATATTCATCCTGGGGATTAAATAAATTTTCAAGATCGTAAGAAGCATCACCCCAATCATGATCATTGCAACAAGTAGTGGGCATAGCAAAATAAACATCCCCAAGCTTAGGGTTTTGCATATCATTAGCACAATTGACATTAATAGAATTCATAATAACATCATTGCAATCATGCTTTTTATTTAATAAGCTATCATGAATCACTTTTTCTTTTAACAATTCCTCACAATTTTCAGATTCATAAATTTTGAGCAAAACCTCATAAAGATAATCTAGTGCACGCAGCTCACTAGCAATAGGTTCAACATAATGGGATCTCTTAAAGAGATTAGCAAGTGGATGAGGATCCATACTTTAGCAAGCGAAGATGCAAGCTAGTTGAGGGCACATAGCAGCAGACAAGAAGCAAGCGAACGATAAACACACGGTAGAAGAAGGGCAAATAAAACGGCAAGGGTGAAGTCGGGGGGAGGAAAACGAGAGGCAAATAAATGTAATGCGAAGGATAAGGGTTTGTGATAGGTACTTGGTATATGACTTTTGCGTAAGCCTCCCCGGCAACGGCGCCAGAAATTCTTCTTGCTACTTCTCGAGCTTGCGTTGTATTCCCTCGAAGAGGAAAGGGAGATGCAGCACAGTAGTGTAAGTATTTCCCTCAGTTTTTGAGAACCAAGGTATCAATCCAGTAGGAGACCACGCGCGAGTCCCTCGCACCTGCACAAACAAATAAGAACTTCGCAGCCAACACGATAAGGGGTTGTCAATCCATTTACGGTCACTTACGAAAGTGAGATCTGATAGAGATGATAGTTTATATTTTTGGTGTTTTTAGTTTATAAGAACATCAAATAAAAGCAATAAAAGTAAAGTAGGTGTAGATTGATATGATGAGAATAGACCCGGGGGCCATAGTGTTCTCTAGTGGCTTCTCTCATGATAGCGATATTCTACGGCAGGTAAACAAATTACTGTCAAGCAACTGATTGAAAAGCGAATAATTATGAGACTATCTAGGCATGATCATTGTATATATGAATCACGTCTGAGACAAGTAGACCGACTCCTGCCTGCATCTACTACTATTACTCCACACATCGACCGCTATCCAGCATGCATCTAGTGTATTGAGTTCATAAGAACAGAGTAACGCCTTAAGTAAGATGACATGATGTAGAGGGATAAACTCAAGCAATATGATATAAACCCCATCTTTTTATCCTCGATGGCAACAATACAATACGTGCCTTGCTGCCCCTACTGTCACTGGGAAAGGACACCACAAGATTGAACCCAAAGCCAAGCACTTCTCCCATTGCAAGAACTATATATCTAGTAGGCCAAACCAAACCAATAATTCGAAGAGACTTGCAAGGATATTATGAGCACACATAAAAAGTTCAGAGAAGAACCAAATATCTTTCATAGATAATCTTGATCATAAACTCACAATTCATCGGATCTCGACAAACACACGCAAAAAGAGATTACATCGAATAGATCTCCTCGAAGACCGAGGAGAACTTTGTATTGAGATCCAGAGAGAGAGAAAAAGCCATCTAGATACTAGCTATGGACCCGAAGGTCTGTGGTAAACTACTCACAACTCATGGTGAGGGCGATGATGATGATGATGATGAACTCCGTGATGGATCCCCCTCCGGTGGAGCTCCGGAATAGGCTCCAAGATGGTATCTCACGGGAATAGAAGGTTACGGCGGTGGAATTAGTGTTTTCTCTCTGTTGTCGAAGGTTTCAGGGTACATAGAATTATATAGGAAAAAGGAGGGCACCAGGGGACGCTCGGGGGCCCCACGAGGTAGGGGGCATGCCCTGGGAAGGGGGCACGCCCCCACCCTTGTGGGCAGCCCCTTGATCCCCTGACGTGGTTCTCAAGCTCCGTGTGCGTGATTTTCTCCAAAAAATATCTCTCGCGAAGGTTTCATTCCTTTTGGACTTCGTTTGATATTCTTTTTCTGCAAAACCCTGAAACAGGCAAAAAAACAGCAATTTGGACTGGGCCTTTGGGTTAGTAGGTTAGTCCCGAAAATGATATAAAAGTGAATGATAAAGCCCATTAAACATCCAAGACTTCATAAATAATATCATGGAACAATAAAAGTTTATAGATACGTTGGAGACGTATCATACGGCTTGTAGGATAAGTTGACGAGGAGCTGGGAGTCGCCCTGATGGTGACACGCCTAACCCCCAGAGCTGTTGCAGCCTTGAGGTCGGCGATCAGGCCTTCAAACTCAGCGATGTTGTTGGAGACCTTCTCGCCATGCTGGAAGCAGAGTTGCACAGTGCAATAGAGTTTGTCCTGAGTGGGTGAGATGAGCACGACTCCAGCCCCCGCGCCCTTGCGCGCAAATGCACCGTCGAAGTACATGACCAAACCATCTGGTGCCTCATCTCCAGGCACGAGAGTCGGTTAGGGGCGTCAGTCCATTCTACCACAAATTCAGCGAGGACCGCGCCCTTGATGACTCTGGTGGTGCTAAACTCCAGCTGGAACGCCTGCAGCTCGATGTTCCATTCGGTGACCCTTCCCACAGCGTTGGGGCTTCGGAGCATCCTCTCCAAGGGGTAGGCTGAAACTACATTGATGGGGTGGCCTTGGAAGTAGTGATGCAGTTTCCTAGAGGCAATGAGGAGTGCGAGCAGGAGCTTCTCTGGCATGGGGTAACGCGCCCATGCGTCACGTAGCACCGTGCTGACGAAGTACATGGGGTGCTTGACAAGGGACGAGGCATCAGTGGAGTCATGTGACCTTGTCGTTTCCGCTGGCTGCGCAAATGTCCCCTGCATACACCTGGAGGAACTCCACGGGGTCCGTTGTGACATCGTATCGCGGCGACAATTCCGTCCTGGACTTTAGCGGCCACTGCACCCGTCGCAGGGCGGGGGAGAAAGGCCAGATGGCCACGATGCCTCCGCATGTGCCCTGCGGTTTGGTAAGTGGAGCGGTGCCTGCCATGGGGACCAGGCGGCAAGGGCGGAGCGCGGCCAACGAGGAGGTAACCCTTTGACACGCCCCCTACCTGGCGCTAAATGTCGGATTCAGGGCTCCGTAGACCCAAGAAAGGTTCGAACTCTTGGGCGTGTTCGAAGAACTCAACCTCTCCAGCCTACCAACTCGTCGCTCTCATGGCCTAGCTCGATGAATAGGAAATGAAAGAGACTCAGTAGTTTACCCAGGTTCGGGCCACCTTGCGGTGTAAGACCCTACTCCTGCTTGGGGGTGGATTAGCCTCGCGAGGGGCTAAGGATCAACTAGTATAGATGGAGAATAACCTCAGGAGGTCTGTTCTTGCGTGAGTGTGAGCCAGCGAGGGTTCGGGGTTTGGATCCCCTCCTATGGTGGTGGCTAAGTCGTATTTATAGTGGCCTCGGTCCTCTTCCTCCTAAATGAAGGCGGGAAGGGATCCCACAACGACAAATTTGAAAGGGGACAAGAAGTACATCTTATCCTGACGAAAGGTGGTCATCGCATGCAAAGCTTATGTTCATGACGCTGTGGTGGGCTCGGTGATGACATCCGTCCTGCCGTCCTGGTGGTCTTGGTCTTGTTGCACATGAATGGATATCTTTGGTTGATTTCTCGAGACTCCGCGCCTGCGCTTGCCTCCTTAGCACCAAAGAGGAAACCTGCTGTTGTGCGCCCGCTAGCGCCACCTGGCCTTGGTCATCACGGCTTGCGTCACTTGATCCTCATGAGATGAGCGCTTTCATAGGAATCTCCGCTTCTCAGGAGCCATCCTAGGAGGCCGCTCCCTCTGTAGGTCTTGGCGTCATCCGCCTCGCGAGGCTTGGGCCCTCACGAGGGTCTTGTCTTGTCGATGCTGAAGATGGGCCATACCAGGCCGTCAATGGAGCCACTCCGTGGGCCGCAGGCATGCAGATCTGGTTACCCTGATTCCCAGAACACCGACACTGTTTTCAAGAGGTTTTTCGGGTTCACTAGAGGTGTGCACAGTCCTATCATTTTCCTTTTTCTTTTCTTTCTAGAAGGACTAGGTGCACTAGTGTTAAGTCTTTGTGAATCTTGTTCAATTCTCTTAGGGTGTCACTCAGGATAAAGTGGTTCCTGAGTCATTTTACCTCCTCTAGTTGCTACTCTAACAACAAAATCATTTATATTAGTATTCATTTCATTTAGCCATTCTTTCTGAGATTGAGAAACTTGTTCTAATTGAGTTTGAACCATAGAGGCATCTATTCCCACACCCCTAACATCATTAGAGATTCTAAATAACAAGTCACTCAAGCGAGCAATCATATCAGAGTTGTATTTCAATTGTTTCATGACATTGGCATTGAAGTGATCTTGTTTTCTAATATAATTACCAAACTTATAAAGACATTGACTAGGACGTTTACTGTAAGGGATATCGCTTTAATCAAATTTCATTAAAGAATTTACCTTTACTACCTTTGGTGGTGGTATCTCAAGTCCATGTATCTCTTCAATAGGTGGTAAATTCTTGACTTCCTCCGCTTTAATACCTTTTTTCTTATTACTTTTCTTTGCCTCTTGCATATCATCGGGACTAAGATATAAGATACCCCTCTTCTTCGTAGTGGGTTCAGGTGGTGGTTCAGGAAGTGTCCAATCATCATAATTTTTCAGTATGTTATTCAATAATTCCTCAGATTATTCAACAGTTCTTTCCCTGAAAACACAACCAACACAACTATCTAGGAAATCCCTAGAAGCATCAGTTAGTCCATTATAGAAGATATCAAGTATTTCATTTTTATTAAGCGGATGATCAGGCAAAGCATTAAGAAATTGGAGAAGCCTCCTCCAAGCTTGTGGGAGATTCTCTTCTTCAATTTGCACAAAGTTACATATTTCCTACAAGGCAGCTTGTTTCTTATGAGCACGGAAATATTTTTCAGAGATGTAATAAATCATATCCTGGGGACTACGCACACAACCAGGAGTAAGAGTATTGTACCAAGCTTTAGCATCACCAGTTAATGAGAACGGAAACAACTGACGATATAATAAAAGCAGTTTTCTCATCATGAGCAAATAGGGTGGCTATATCGTTTAGTTTTGTAAGATGTGCTACTACAGTTTCAGTTTCATGGCCATGGAAAGGATCAGATTCTACCAAAGTAATCAACTCTGGGTCGACAAAGAATTCATAATCCTTATCAGTAACCTAGATAGGTGAAGTAGCAAACTAGGGATCACATTTCTTTCTACCATTCAAGGACTTTTCTTTCAGTTTGCATAATAATTTCTTAAGATCATCTCTATCATTGCAAGAAAGAAAGTCTCTAGTTGTCTCCTCATCCATAACATAACCTTCTGGTACTGTAGGCAATTCATACCTAGGATGGCTAGATCTAAAAGGTGTTTCAAAATTTCCAGCTTCAAGTACTTCATCAGTTTCAGCATTGTCAATATCATTAAGTCTAGCAAGTTGTTCATCAAGTAGTTCACCCAATGGCACAGTCTTATCAAGCAAGGTACTAGCATCATCATAAGCATTATTCATAGCAGAAGTAGCATCATCAATAACTTGCAACATATCAGGATTAATAGTAGAGTGTGGTGGAGCAAGCTTACTTATAACTGAAGGAGAATCAAGTGCAGAGTGTGATGGCAATTCCTTACCTCCCCTCGTAGTTGAGGGAAAGATCTTACTTATATCATCATTCATATTCTTTATAGTGATAAATAGATAATAATACAAAGTGACTCAACAAATATAGCTATGCTTCCCGGCAACGATGCTAGAAAAAGGTCTTGATAACCCACAAGTATAGGGGATCACAACAGTTTTCGAGGGTAGAGTATTCAACCCAAATTTATAGATTCGACACAAGGGGAGCCAAAGAATATTTGCAAGTATTAGCAACCGAGTTGTCATAGCAGCCACACCTGGAGATTAATTATCTGCAGTAAAGTGTTTAGTAGCACAGTAGTTTGATAGTTTTGATAGTAGTCATAACAACAACCGTGACGGTAACAGTGATAGCAATAATTTTGTAACAGTTGTAACAGTAACACCAGCAGTAGTAACTTAACAAGATCAATATGTAAGAAATTCGTAGGCATTGGATCGACAATTTTTTGGATGATATTCATCATATAACAGTCATAACCTAGGGCAATACAAAACTAGCTACAGTTCATAAATATAATGTAGGCATGTAATCCATTAATAGTCATACGTGCTTATGGAAAGAACTTGTACGACATCTTTTGTCCTACCCTCCCGTGGCAGCGGGGTTGTAATGCCCAGTATGAGACTATACCTCCTACGTGTCGAGGCATGACTTAAAGGCATAATCTCGACACGTAGGAGGTATAGTCTCATACTGGGCATTACAAGTTGGTAATCAGAGCCTTCTCCAACCTAGCAGCCCCCACTGATTGATCGAATCGTTGACGGTTGAGTCTAGGCACACACATGAAAATGTTTTGAGTCCTATATATATCGGAGAGTAGGATTTCTTTTACTCCTCATCCCTTTATCACTCTGGTGAGGACTCCTGACGTTGCTCTATCTCTTCTACTCTAAAAAATTCACTATTTTTTTTTGGATCACACGAGTATTGTTTGGATATTTTCGATGTCTTTGTGACGAGAACATTGTTCTCGATGCCTCCTGTCATTTAGGGGTTGTTGCAGTGTCCCGGGAGTTGAGCTCTGAGGTGTTGCCGTCACAAATCTATCGCAGCAGTTCTGGAATACTAAAGACGGCCGACATAAAAAACTCTTCTATGCGGTTGGTGGCAAGATAACCCCGACATCACCCAGTACTGGGGAGGTAGTTCGGGAGTATTGCCATAGCTTGTATAGCAGATGCGTTTCGAAGGTCCGAGGTAAACGGTTTCCAAAAATAACTGGTTATGTGTTGAAGGATGGATACAGCTAGATGTAGGATTAGAGTTGAGTGCGCGGTGCTTCCCCTGTATCCCCAACACCCGATTGCATAACTAGAAACTTTCGGAAATTAATAGGTGGTTTCTTCTAGTAGCTCGTAGGCATTCTTCCAACGAGTGCATGATATGGGGTTCGGGGTTCAACATGGAGTGAAGTGGTTTTATGGGCATTTTTCCAATCGGGAGTTGCATCTTAAAGGGTCCTTGGCTATGCTGGTCAGGGGATTGCAAAACCCTTTTGTAACACGTTCCATGAGCTTTCAGCACGAATATATGGAATGAAACTTCTATCTTGTATTTGATCTATCTGCTCCTTGTTGTTTTTTATTTACCTTTTGTTCTCCCAAGTGTCTTATCGACAAGTTGATGTACCTACGGAATTCATTCGTTCAATTCTCCGTTCGAATGATATTGTGAAGATTTCGTTGCAACATATCTATCCTTTGTTTTTGTTTTGATTCTGGTATTCGAGTTGCTTCGATGTCAACTGTTGATTCCATACCTTTCCTAATCGGTGTTCTCATATTTCTATGGGAGTGCTAATCCTTCTTGATCATCAAGATTGTCATGTTAAATTCTTCTCAACCGGTGTGCTTCTCTTCAAGTTAACCTGATTCTTTCAATATGTGCAAGATCAGGTCTTCGTTTTTCTCAACGGTGTCTGTTTCATTCATCCCAAGTTGTTTTTGTTTTCCCCGCCCTCCGACCCTTCTTCTTCTCGGAGCCAGAATTCTTAATCAAGTATCCATTTTATTCATATGATGTTTCTTCATTCATTTCCTTCAATGTTCTTATCCGGAGATTTATCGTGAAGATGCTCAAGAGTTTCAAGTTCATCATTCTTAATTCCAATATTCTTCTCCGGTGGACTAAATCCAAGCTTCCGTATTGATCATATCTGTGCCTCTTGTTTCACATGTTTTCCAATGTGGGAATTTCTTATCCAAAGTCTCTCTTGATTATTCAACTCTCCCTATTTCTTATCCGGAGTGTACAAGAGATCTCAGAGGACTCGTGTAACCTGTTCATTATATTTTCATATTGTTATCTCATCCAAGCCATTTAATTCAACCGATGCAATAGCTCTCAAGTAATCATTCCAACGGTGTTTCTTTTGAGTGGGCCCTAACCCACAGGTCTTTCCCAGGATCTTACCTGATTCTTCTATTTTCCGGAGTTATTCTCAAATTCTTTTCAAGTTTGACATAGGAATGGGTCTCTCATCGGTCAAATGTATCCTCCAAGATTGCTTTCATTCATTGTTGCTTCAACCTTTATATTTTCATTCTTTCGGAGCATATAAAAAATTATTCACGGTGTTTCTCGTCGTTCTTCTCAACATTTGAAGACCGAAGAAGAGTTCCTCTTGAATCCTTATCCGTTCTTCTAAAGGTTCATGGTTCTAGCTTCATGCCATCCACTTTATTGTTCCAATTGTGTGGAATTCTTTTAATACCCATCTGAAGCATTTCATGAATTCTTCCCATTGTGATCCTCCGAAGGCCATCATTTCAGAAGATTCTTCGTTCTCAGTTTTCAACTTCGTCCTCAAACTATTCATAATTGATGCCTCTTCGTTCGCCTCCATTTTTTTTACGGTGGTTCATTCAGGATTACTCTTTCGTTGTTATCGTATCAATTCATTTGTTCTTTTCATAATCCTACCGGTGCTTTGTTGAATATTTATCCAAGGTTGTGCTAGATCTCTCTTTAATTCTTTGCAACGAGAATAAGTAGTATGCCAAATCCATTGGTTGTCGTCAATATAAATTGGTCAAGGATAAGCATGACATAATTCTTATTCTTATTTTCTCAGGGTGATTTAATTCCTTTGTCTGAAGTTCGTCCATGATATCAAATTATTGGTTGTTCATCTTTTCCTTCCGGAGTTCCAAGTTTCCTCTTTATCTCATCACAAAGCTTCATCTAATCATTGCAAGGCTTCAATCTTATTCTTTTCATCCTTCACTTTTCATCCTTTTGTTACCGGAGTTTTCATGGTGGCTCATCATGATTTAATTCATCCTCGAAGTGTTCGTCAAGATTCTTGATCAATGAGCTCCACTATTCTTCTTCTTGCATTCTGAAGTGCAATTACTTCTACATTATCTCTTGAGGTGGTGTTATGTCATTCATGATAATTTGAGTTCATGTTTCATGATTCACATGTTGTCTAGAATGAGGTATTTTAAATCCATCAATCTCTTCGTCTGAGTTATCTTGGTATAGATTTCACCTAAAGCCTTCCATTGGGAATGTTACTATTGTGGTGCTTATCAATGATCCAAGTTATCTCTTTATCATCTTGGTGGAAGAAATTTTTCATCTCTTTGGTGCTCTCAATCAAACCAAGTGTTTCCGTTAGTGGCCGGTTGTTATCTCATGATTTTGAGATTATTTCCATAAGCCCACAACGAGCTTATTCTTTTCGTTGTTGATTTTCCATCAACCCCATTTAACCCTTCTTCGTAAGGATGCTTTCAAAATCATTTCTAGTTGAAGATGTTATTCTTCTTCGATCTTTTCACTCAGTTATTCGTTCCGGAGGCTTTGTGATATTGCTCTCTTCGAACAATCATCTTGTCATATCAAGATCATGGTCTTTTCTTTTCTCGTCCACTCAATAGGATTGTCGTGTCATCCATTCAAATTCTCTCATCTTATCAAGTTTTGTCTCTCTTTTCAACCGGAGTGCTGTCTGAAATCTTTCTTAACCTTGTGCCATTCTTTTAATTGTTTCGGAGGCAGTGTGTTGTTGATTTCATCAAGTATCATCCCATCTTCTCAAGTTCTTATTCAATTCCTTCCATTTTCAGTCGGAATGCTGTCCAATTCTTTCGTTCTTATTCCTTCTCTAGCTTCATTCAACCAGAGTGGGTTAAATTCTTCCATGATTCGTGAGCTCTTGTTCATGTCTTTTAACCTACAAGGTTCTCGTAATGTTCCTTGGTCCTTTTTTCGAACGGAGTGTTTTCATATTCGTTCATCTCCGTTGTATTCTTCTTTCAATTTGTTCAACCTCTCAAGGTTCGTGGTTTCACTCGTTTGTCGAAGAAGCAACTTTGTTTTACCTCTTCTTTTCCGTTTCTATCCGGTGCCTTCTCCAGGATCTCAAGTCGAGATCCTCTGTTAGTGTGGGAGAGTTGTGACGCCCGAAGACCGACGCTCTAGAAGATTTCCAGATGCTCCGGGTTTTCACCGTGCGTTTCTTTTGTTTGCCCTATTTATTTTTGCATTGCATCATGTCATCAAGCCCATACGTCTTTAATTTCTGCAACTCAATTAAATAAATCGTATGGATCTTCGATCCATTTAAATCAAGGGATATTCACATGGTGATTTCTCTTTATAACCTATACAAAGTCTCCTAATATTATTAAGGAGCTATAACAAAATATCCCATTAGTCTGGGATCACCGAAACACACTTGCAAATATTACCATGCCTCTTTACTTCAAGTTTCACCGTCAAAACCTTCTCTACAATTCTTATCTCTTTTATCGAGGCTCCTCCTAAAGTCTCAACATTTTTGGACACTTCCTAAACCTTGTCCTAATTCAAACCATTTGAACTAAATTCAAATGAGTTTGAATTTAACTCTTGCATTATTGCCTCTCCTATTTTTCGTGGACCGTGGACATTTTTGCGAGTCCGGGAAAAGTAATCCTCATGCCCACTTCTCTCCCATTCTCTCTATCCTTTTCCTTTCTTCTCTGTTTTTAATGCAGAGAGGAGAGGAGAGCCAGCAGCCAAGCTGGCTTGCTGCCCCTAGGCCCATCTGTGTCATGGCCCAAGGCCCAGCCATGCCCTGCTTAACCTAGCCCGCTACATCTCCCTCTCGTCCTCCCATCGACCCCGCACCGCCGCCACCTACCGCATCTCCTCTGCCCGATCCCCATCCCTCTCAGTGCTCGCCTCCATCCATCTCCTCTCGATCTCACCTCTCCACCTAGCTCCCTTCGCTCCCCCCTCGGCAGCCGCCGTCACTCGCTTCGGCTGCGCGCCTCCGCTCCAGGCGCCTCTGCGCGCCGGTCGTCGGACCGCGCCGGCTGCCTCCCTGGCCTTCTCCATGGCGCCGCCAGGAGCTCCCTCGAGCCGGCCCTCCTCCGCCTCGCCTCCTCCAAGGCCGCGCCGCGCCTCATCTCCGCGACTGCCGCCGGATCCTCGTCCCCGCCGCCGAGCTCATGCTGCCCCGTGCCCCGTCGGCCTCCCTCCAGCCGCGGGCCAGCGCGCGCCTCCTCGCCATGGCCTCTTCATCGCCCCAAGACTCGCCGTGCGCCCGCGACCCCCCTGCTGCAGTGAGCCCCTGCGTCCTCCTCGTCACCAGCGAGGTGCGCCTCCTCTACCAGCAGCATCGCCGCCGCCCCAAGCTCCATCACATGCGTGTCGATCCGCCCTCCGCCTTTTCCTCGTCTCGCCGTCCAGGACCCATCCCACAAGTCCAGCACGAGCCGCTGCCTTGGCCTCGTCTCCGGTGGTCGTCGCTCGTCACCTCCTGCTGTTTTTGTCTCTGCCGGTGACCTCGGTTTTGGACCGCAAGCGGCAAGTACACCAACGACAAGACCCGTGAACGGCTACTACATGAACGAGTACCACGACGCTCGGAGCCATCGGTTACGTCAAGTTCAACTACGCCCGAACAACTTCTAAACCGTGACCCCAAGTTCCTATTTGGAAGTGTACGATGACCGTCGCCGAAGATCCGTGTACCACAAGCGTCATGTTCGACTACCGCCAACGTGTACGACTACCGTCGCCCCGGAAACGATGGATTCGTCAAGTACCTCTCCGAAACGGAACGTGTACCTCTACGTCAACGACGACCCCGACGCCCCGTGTACGACTGCGAACGGAACAACTACTTCCACTATGAACTCGAACCGCTTCGAAAACGAACGCTTCGAAGGTATAGCTGTCGAGCCGATGACCTCGTGGATGATGCATGTGAATGTGTGTTGTATGAGATGTTCACTTGTTGCCTCGAGTCCGAGTGCCCCTCGTTTGCCTTGTCGCCAACCCGTGGGAACCCGGAAACCGGGAGCACCCCATCACCTTGCATGACACGCTCACGTCGACCCTTTCTTTTGCACCGATCTCTCAACGAGTTACCGGAACCGATATGTTGCCGTGGCATCATTTTCGGATTCGTCACCGTGGCACCTTCTCTTTCCACCACGGTGACTAATACTTCATATCTCTTCATGTTAACTTTTGCAAAATTGCATAAAATTTGGAAATGTCATCCGCATCATGATAACAACATTAAAATGTTAAAATTGTTGTTTGCTTAAAATTGCTAAACATGCACATGGGGTTTTTTCCGGAATTGTTGTTTGTTGTTCCGGCCTCATTTAAACTTGTCTAGATAGTGTAGTCTTGCTCATGCTTCACCTCTTGCCATGTTTAATAAAAACATTTAATCTTGTCTTGTAAATAAACGAGAGTCAACTAAATAAATATAATGTGGTGTTTTGTCAATATGCAACTCGTTGCATATTGAGCTCCACTTAACTTGTAGTATTGTTTGTGCACTTGCCATGCCATGCATATTTAAACCGGACATGCATCATACTTGTTTGTGAATCATGCCATGGTTATGATATGTGAGTTTACCATGTTGTTTGCTTCTTTCCGGTTTGCTTCTCTCGTTAGCTTCGGGTTCGTTCCGGAGTTGTGAGGATTTGTTCGACTACTTCTTGGACTTGTTCTTCTTCCTTGCGGAATCCCAGGCAAGATGACCATTCCCAGATATCACTACTATCTTTGCCTATGCTAGATGTTTCCCTCTTTAAATAGTGCCTCGATGCCTATGTCTATTTGTCAGCCTCCTATTGTTGCCATGAAACCTCTAACCTTTGACACCTTCCCAGCAAACCGTTGTTTGGCTATGTCACCCTCTTACTCAGCCCCTCTTATAGCGTTGTTAGTTGCAGATGAAGATGAAGATTGCTCCATGTTGGAACTACGGGATTGTTGTGTCCTTTGTGGCTCACAGATTACTACACACACCAGATGCAGGTACTGCTGAGAACAATGCAGGAGATGGATCATAACTTCAATGGGAGTTCAATGAAGAGCATAGCCGTATGTATGTGACGTTTTCGACGATCAGTAGTGGTTCCTACTAGGGCGATCGGGACCTTGTGTTGCTTTATTTATGGTATCTTTCATTTGGATCTTCGTCCGTAGTCGGACTCTGATGTTATTCGGATGTTGTATGTTAATGTATTTCATTGTGTGACGTGGCGAGTGTAAGCCAACTACTCTTTTGCAATTTCATCCCCTCTTTTACATGAGTTGTGCAAAGATACCATACTTGAGGTCATTCTAGTATGAGATTATGCCTTTAAGTCGTGCCTCGACATGTAGGAGGTATGGTCTCATACTGGGCATTACAGGGGTCCATATGGAAACTAAGGGATATTAAGGCCTCCTTTTAATAGATTATCGGAACAAAGTATTAACACATAGTGAATACATGAACTCCTCAAACTAAGGTCATCACTAGAAAGTATTCCGAATACTGTCACTCCGGGGTTTGCGGATCATAACACATAGCAGGTGAATATAACTTGCAGGATTGGATCTAGAACATAGATATAGGCCCCGTTTGGTTCTGCTTTTTCATCTAGATTCCGTTGCCTCATAGCTACATCGTAGCCAAAGAGCAAACCGACGCGTCCCGATTCCACCGCAAAACATCCAAAAATACATGCACGAGCGGCAGCTGCCTAGGAGGTGCTTTCCCCGCTTCCGCTGCGTGCCTCTTCAAACATACCCCAAATAGATGGGTGGAATTACCCACCTTGGCCACTGGGGATGGATCGATCCATCCCCGATTCCAGAATCAACCGAGAGCACACATCGGCCCCTCTTTTCTCCTCTCCCCGTTCTGGCGACTAGGGTTCCTCCCACCGCCGCCCCTGCTGGTGGACACCGGCCCGCTCCTCCACCACGACGGCGCGGCATCGCTGTCCGCCGACCGCCTCCAGCTTTGTCCCCGTCCGCCCGAAGATCCCCTCCACTCCGCCGCTAAGGGATCTTCTCCTGCCGCTGCTGCTACAAGGGGATAGGAGCACCGGCTAGCCACCATCGTCGGACGCCTCCATCCCCCTTCCTCCTTCGCCTGACGAGCCTCTTCACTCCGAGAACTTGTTTCTGCTGCTAATCCGAGCTGCACCAGCTACCTCGCCAAAGCTCTGTCCCAGCAGCTCTCTGTGAGGTAAAAAATCTTCTTTTGTGATGCACAAACCCCTGTTTGTGCTTCCTTCCATATGTGAGATAGATACCATCTTGCTGTTGTGTTTGTGTGAATTCTTGCTGCAATATTTGTGTGAATTCTTGTTGCCGTAATACAAATTGTGTTGATGTATGTCAAATATTACGGTCAGATTAGCCTATATTAGTATATGTGTTGATTGATTAAAGTGTTATGGCAGCAATGCATGACAGCAGTATGTGCATAAAGTGCTTGACAATTAACCTTAAAATTTATGTTGTGAAATAGATGGAAAAGGAAAAGGCTAATTGGGATGCACATCACATAACTATCTTCTATGAGATATGCAAGGACGAGGTCGATGTTGGAAATAGGCCAAAGGGATGTTTGAACCGTAGAGGGTACACACATCTTGAAGAAAGTTTCTTTGATAGGACTCGGAAAAGATGTACGCAGAATCAATTTAAAAACAAATGGGACATGTTAAAGAGACAATATGTACAATTCATGTTGTTGAAAAATGTGGCAACTGGGCTAGGTTGGGATGATGTGAAGAAAACCATTATAGCCGATGATGATTGGTGGAAAATACATCTTGAAGTATGTACTATCTTTTATTTTGTTAGCATCGTTTATTTGGTTGCATCATTGTGTTTGTGGAATTGCTAACTCTTATGCTATATTTCATAAAAATCCTAAACAGGCAAAGTACAAGAAGAAGGGGCTGGCCAACTTGGAAGAAATGCATATCATGTTCGCTAATGCACATGTCACCGGGGCTACATCATCTATTCCCGGGGAGATGTCGGACAACACAAATGATAATGATATGCCTAATGTTGGAGAAGAGTCTGAGGAGGATGGAAATGCATTGAAGGAGGTCAAGGTTTCACCTAAGGATGGAAAGGCGGCAAAGGAGGTCAAGGTCTCACCTAAGGATGGAAAGGCGGCAAAAAATGTGAAGCGCAAGGCCAAGTTTATTGATGAGTCAGCTAAGGAGGAAAAGAACCCTTTTCTACGTGAGTACAAGGCCACACTTGGGAATATAAACTCAGAGATAGCAGCAACTCGTGCTCCAGCAAGTGTTATTCCTACCATGAAGGAAGTTTTGAGTTTGATGAAGGATTGTGGGGCCGAGGAGGGAACTCCTTTGTATTTCACAACCACTGACCTTGTCCTCCAACCTAACTATAGAGAGTTGTTCACGCTGATCGAAACAAAAGAGGGGAGACTTGATTGGCTCAATAGGAAACATGATCAAATGAACAAATAGAACCACAAAACCTTGTCCTCCAACCCAACTATGTTGGAACTATTTGTATAACTATTTATTTTAGTACTTATGAACACGTGTCTTTGTGATGTAATGAACCAGATCTATGTTATTGCTACCTTGTTTGTGATAAACCATATTTATCTTATTGCTGTCTTGTTTGTGATGAACCATATCTATCTTATTGTTGTCCAGTTTGTGACGAAAAATATCTATCTTATTGTTGTCCAGTTTTTGAAAACGTTGTTGCTGCCATAATTAGCAATGTTGCTGCCCAGTTTTTGTAAATGTTGTTGCTGCCACATATTAGCAATGTTCATGTCCAATTTTTGTAAGTATTGTTGTCCAATTATTATACATGTTGTTGCTTCCATATCTGACAATGTTACTGCCCAATTTTTTGTAGATGAATGCAGTGGATCAGGATATCGATGACGAGCCTAGCAAAAAGAGGAAAAAGCTCATGCGGTTGGCGACTTTGGCATATCAAGTTGGATGTATGGGTAACATGGGTAATCACTACACCAAAACCTATCTACTAAAAGAACCATATAGGACTCCAGAACAAACTGGTCATGAATGGGTTATGGAAACTCTTGGTCACAAAAGGAGTTGTTATAGGATGTTTCGGATGAGTCGAAGAGTATTTGAGTCATTGCACAATATCCTAGTGTCTCATTATGGATAGAAGTCAAGCAGAGAAGAGACATCACAAGAGTCTTTAGCTATGTTCTTGTGGATGGTTGGTGGCCCCCTATCATTCTCTCAAGTTGAGAATTGTTTTTCAAGATCAATGGATGCTGTCCTTCGAAAGTTCAAAGAGGTCTTGAATTGCTTGTGCAAGTTAGCAGGGCATAACATAACACCTCGAGATGATACTTTCACAACCGTGCATGCAAGAATTCAAGATGAGAGATTTTTGCCTCATTTCAAAGGTGCGATCGGTGCAATAGATGGCTGCCACATCCCAGTTATAGTACCATCGGATGAGGTTGTTAACCACACCGGTCGCCATGGATTTCCATCACAAAATGTTATGGCGGTTTGCGACTTTGACATGAGGTTTACATTTGTTTTGGCTGGTTATCCCGGTTTAGCACATGACACAAGGATTTTAAATGACAGCTTGGTAAAGTATGCACATAGCTTCCCTACACCACCACCAGGTACTAATATATGTTGTTGCCATTACATATTATCCCCTTTTATATTGCTGCCATTACTTGCTCCTCAACAACCATGCATAACAATGTTGTTGCCTTTTTTATAGGAAAATATCACCTCGTCGATTCGGGATATCCAAACCGTGAAGGATATCTTGCTCCTTACAAAGGCCAAATATACCACATACCAGAATTTCGTAATGGACGAAAACCGGTGGGCAAATACGGGGTGTATAATCATAGACACTCTTCACTTAGAAATGTTGTTGAGCCATCATTTGGAGTGCTCAAAGCTAAATGGCGCATCTTGAAGGGTGTACCTAGTTTCAAACCTCCTACACAAAAAAAGATTATTATTGCTTGTATGGCGTTGCACAACTATATTCTTGAGACCAAGTTGCCGGATGAGGAGTTTGACAAATGTGATGAAGATGAGGATTATATTCCTAATGAGGACTTGGAAGTAGTGCCAGTCCAAGGAGATAGTGTTCCGGCGAGACTTGACATCGTCGACATGAACAGAGTCTGTGATAGAATTGCTAACTCCTTGATGAACTCTATTGCATCATAGAGTTCTTTTATCTACTCATGGGTGAACTAATATTCTATTTTGTGATATGTGTAGAAGTGTATATAATATTTCGGGCCGCTACAAGTTGCTGGGCTTTCGCTTGTAAGAAAATGTAAGCGTTCTAATGTACTAACTTATTGATCAACATTGAAATACTTGGATTCGTAAGTTGTTCACTATTTCTATTTGTCTACTGTGTATTTATCCTTATGAAAATATGGTAACTCTCTTGCCATGTCAAAATATCATGTCGATCATAAGATTCATTTAATTATTTAATTATTTTTTATTAGTGCTCTAAATCAACTTATAATGATGTTATTATCAGTAAACAGCGTGCAAGCAATCTTTCAGCTTTTAGGGGTATTTCAGACATTTATCTCCACAGCCACAGCTCATACAGCTAGTTTGCCAAACGGCCTACAACTTTCTCACAGCAGCTTCTTCACAGCTGCTTTTCCATAGCAGATTTTCCGCAGCTGCTTTCAGAAATCCACAACACAACCAAACAGGGCCATAATGGTGATAACATAAACGGTTCAGATCTGAAATCATGGCACCCGAGCCCAAAGTGTCAAGCATTAAGCATGGCAAAGTCATAATAACATCAATCTAAGAACACAATGGATACTAGTGTCACACCCTGCATTTTGTAACATGTCATTTGCATCAATGAAGCATGAAAATTTGGACTAGCAAATTTTTTTGGCATCATTTGGCTTTTATTTGGAATTGAGTTTTTCTTCCTGTGTTTTTCATGTGCTCATTAAAGTCAACTACTACCTCTTGTAGAATTCATCTCCTTACCCAAAACTTCTGCCCAATGATCATGCCAAGTGACTATAACAGTATAGTATTTTCTTATAAAAATTAATTTGGCCAAAATGTATTTTCAAAAATTAGTATTCCAAAAACCCCTGAATTGAGGTTTGCACTGCAAGTGCTTGATTTAGGGTGAGAAAATTATTTCAAAAAGTATATTTGAGACCTAGTAGTCATAGGACTCCCAGAAACCACAAAAGTATAATTTTAAAAGTTATTTTCCTATTTTATTTAAAAGGTTTTTCTTAAGGCCAGAAATGGTCTTTAATAGGGAAAAATTATTTAAGTATTTCAAAAATATTTGCCAAAATTCAGGGAGACTCATAGGACATATATTGTCCATATATAAGAGTTTCAACACTTGGTCATGTTCAAAATAATGGGCTAATCCCTCAGAAACCCTTTCTGGATATTTCAAGCTTTTGAAATATTTACAAAGGAAATATTCTCTAAAAATTATAGGGAAATTATATCATGTCATATATGACATATTTGATGATCTTGCCAAGCCCCATGCCTTGGGAAGCAAGAAAACATCATCAAAACCCTTCAAAACCATTATGTCCATATCTGAAGTTTGAGCAACTTTACATTGCCAAACTTGTCCAAATGCTCTCAAACTTGGTGCACATGCTAGAATGGTCTAATAAGGCATCTAGACCAAATGGCACAAGCTTTGGAGAATGGTAACTTGATCAGAATACCCCACAACCATTTCTGTTCAAATTCAAATTTGAACAACTTTACATTACCAACTTTTTACCTAGGGCTTCAAACTTTGTGGGCATGATCATAACCCCAAATGATGACACTACACCAAGTGGTGCATCAAGGGGAGATGATTAGCTTGACTTAAACATGGTGAAGCCATTTCTGTTGATTTCTAGGGTTCACCAAAGTTACATTGGCAAGTTTATTCAAATGACCCCAAATTTGGTGAAACACCCTAATTCCATATGCCATTCAATCCTATTAAGTGTCATGGCCAGTGGAGATCATTTGCTTGCCCAAAACATGATCAAACACCTTCTGCCATTTTACCAAAATCCCTGTTCTGACCCCTTTTACTATTTACTTTTGACTCAACTTTCTACCACAGCCTCACCTAGTTACCTTCTACCTCCAGTAACAGACCAGAGCTCCATGATTGACGGGTGAAAACCCCAAATTACCTTGCTGGACAGCCCAGTTCTTACCATCTACCAGCTTCCCTCCTCTCTCACTGGACATCCAAAGCATCCAAGGCCACAGCTGGTTTGTTTACTCTACGCTGGACCTCCCAGACACGGCGGACACGCCCAGTTAGCCAACGGCATGCCGTGGCATGTGATAAGCACGCTCCAGAGCGTGCTACGGTGCGCACCCGCACTGTAGCCTTGCCCAATCCATCGCCCCCGACCACCTCGTGCTTCCCCCTCGTGTCGTTCGATGCGCCTCGGCATCCGCAACTCCCCCTGGCGCTGTCCCCCTCCTCCTTCTCCCTCCAGTGGACGCCCTCACACGCGCGCCGGCCGCCCGCGAGCTCCAGTCGTCGGCCTCGCACGCGCACAGCTCCAGAACCTTCCCCCGCTCCCTCTCTTCCTCGCCTCTGCCCCGGACCTCGTCCAGCAACACCACAGACGTATTCCCAGCGCCTCCCGTGCACTGTGGCGACGAGCAGAGGCTCGTCGGCGCACAGGTCCACGGCACCTCGCCATCCGCCTATAAATAGGCCCCCGAGCCCCTCCTCTCTTCACCAGCAGCACTCTCCCCCTCTCAATCTTCCCCCAGAGCCACTCGCCACTCTCCAGACCCGCCCGAGCTCGAGATCGAGCTCGAGCTCCGCCGCGGCGGCTCCCCGTCGCCTGCTCGGTACAGGCCGCCCTAGCCTTCCCTCTCGCTCGATCTAGCACCACGGCACGTCACTGATGCATTTCCCCCTCTTCCCTCTCTGTGCAGCTGCCGGAATCGACCGGAGTAGCATCCACCCGAAGCTCCTCCGCCGCGTGTCCTCGCCGCCGGCGAACCAGGCCCCTCCGACGACCCGCACCACCACCACTAGAATGGCGACATCCTGCTGAATCCATTCCTGCCCTCAGCTCGCCCCGCCGTGCCCGGAAACGCCGCCGGTGAGCTCGCCGGCTCTCTGCCGGAGGGTTAGGGATGACAGGCGGGCCCCGCCTGTCAGCCTCCCCTCGCCCTCGCTCCTCTCTCCTCTCATTGACGCCGGGCCCTGCCCGTTAGGTTTAAAAAACCCTGGCACGCGCTCGCGCCGTGCGGTGGGCTGATTTCGCCTTGGGCCGTTGCACTGTGGCCGTTCTGGCCCAGTGGCATAGAGCCTTTTTCATTTTTCTTTTCTGTGGATTTTCAATAAAATCCACAGAATTAAATATATATCCAAATGAATTAATTCCAGTTCCTAAAAACTTGTAAAAATCCAACCTATTTAATGATGTCACTTTCACAGATATCCATGAACCTTTTCTGTTCTGTTCAAATTTAAATTCATATTTGAACATTAAAAATTATGTTCAAATATTCATGTACCCCATTCTGCCACTCCAAAACTCAAACTAAGAATTTTTGCCATCTTAGTTTTCCCTCTAGTATTTAAGAAAAATAAGTTGACATTTTTCTGAGCACTTTGATTTTTCTGTTTTTATTGTGGTCTTATTTTTCCGTTGTTTATTGTGACGATTAGATACCGTATTTGACGAGGTTGCTGAAGAAGAAGGAGGGGAAGGATTTGAAGACTTTGAAGACCAAGCCAATCCAGGCAAGCAGCCCTTTGACCATGATACCCTTGTGTTCTTCGGAACCCATTTACTTCCGAATACATGATGATAAGAATGACGATGGTGACCTAGTTGAGAACCACCACATGATGCATGCTTCACTCATGATCTTGCTATGTGCTAGATGGAATGCAAATGATTAGTAGTGATGCTTAGTGATGCATTTGTGCCATGAAACCTTCGTGGTTGCATTCTTTTCAAAAAAAAACCCGTCGGGTGCCCCTAATGCCCGAGGGTGATGTTGAGTTAGGTCATCACTTGAGGAAGAAGTGATGTGCCGATAAAGATCTTGTGCATGGGTGAAATGATGGATTAGATTTATGTGTGACTACCGTCCCAACCAAAGATGTGCAACCACTCTACCCCTTATGGGATGGGGCGTTATTGATTACTTAGGCCGATACTAGCATGGTGCCCACACTACTAGTGACGGGAAGACTTGAGGTCTTTCCCGGGACGGGGTCGTGCTTGGATAGACGACCATGACTGTTTTTACAGGACACCGGACACACCGTTGGTCCCTTCGTGTACGCGTGACATTGGAAATAGGGCAAGTCCCAAGATCTATTGTTTGTACTCGAGGGCTGTGCACCAACGAGTGGACCCTATGTTAGTGTCGTCTAAGGAAAGATAATGACCGGGTGGTTCCCCCGAATACTTGAGGTACTACGGGGTCGTGGGTGACACGAAAGCTTCCTGAATCTTGTGGGTAAAGTGCGCAACCTCTGGAGAGTGTAAAACTATTCGAATAGCCGTGTCCACGGTCATGGACAGTTGGGTGGTGCTACTTAAACTATGTGCAGAATTTTACTATATCGGTGAAAGTATGTGTGTGTGATGAGTCAAGGTGGTGACTTGACTCGTTGAGTTAAATCCTATTCATGTTGATATCGGTAACATGTCCTCGAGGTTACTTGAACTTATTGATGCATATACTTGATGGTAGAATATTTGTACTAGCTTGTAGCTAGTTTGCTCATTGTTGTGTAATTGCATTATTATCTTGAACCAAATCATGGGTTGCTTGCGAGTACATTCAAAGTACTCATTGGCTTGCCACTGGTTATTTAATTGGCCAGGCATGGAGGAACATCAGTATGAAGAAGAATTCTATGGAGACGAACATGCGAACTAGGACGCTATCCCAGTCAGAATGCCTGTAGGGTTAAGGCAGATGGCATGGGTTCTACTTATCATCGAAGACTTCCGCTATTCGAGTTATTTGCTATTCAGCCCTTGAGGCTTTATCTATGTAAGACTTGGCCATAATGGCCATAATTTGTGTAAGACGGTATGTATGGATGGAAGACTCTTGTTTTTCAGCTTCTGTGTGTTCAGTGAGCATTGATCTCTGGGATCACTGTACACGTGCATTTGGTGATCTCGACTCCTAAGTCGGGGTCCCCACAGAGCTGGTATCAGAGCCATCCTGACTGTAGGAAGCCTTATTTAGCATGGGCGTTAGTTAGATGAGACCCCTTTTTCAAAAACCTTCTGAACCACTCTTCTTTTCTAAACCTTACCAACCTGAGATATCATCAGCTTATTAACCTCTCCTATTCCACCTTTGTAGATAGCCGTTGTACTTGAAGAGCACCTGACCACTGGGTTTCCCTTGCTTCTCGAGGAAAGCCTCCAGGAGTGCCAGTTCCACCGAGCGCCCATCCTCACCTACCTTGAGCATTGGGTTAGCGACACTGAGGTGGAGTACCATGTGGAAGTGATCGTGAAGGCAAACGATCCTCCCATAAGTTGGTTCTTCGAGGGACCCCAGATGGCAACACTAGCTCTCGCTGTCGAGGCTGCTGCACTCAAGGCACTAACCCGTCTCCGCGAGCTTCTTCCGGAGATGGCAGCCAAGATGACAACCCGCTTCTTGCCTTACCGGAAGGAAGGTGAAGATGAAAGCAACGCACTAGCCCCTCCACTGAAGGAAGGACTTCCACTTCGATTCCAGACCTACTTCAATCTATGTGCCGACAGCTTGGCACAAGATTTGGCCACAGAATCAATGAAGCTTCGGGAAGAACTTCACAAGACCAAGGCACTTCTTCGTCGAGCACAAGAGAAGACGGATAGGATCAAGAAGGAAGGAGCACCTCCCGGACAGTCCGCTATCGCGTATCGAGGCAGAAGGCCCTCAGGAGATGTATCTTCCAAGGATGAAGAACCACCTCGGCGATGCCGTATGACGGCAAAGGAATATCGCGAGCTTTTCCCGGCACCACCGAAAAAGCACCGTTGTATCCAACTCCTCCACTCCCCCACACCCTCAAGTGACAAGGGGGCCCAGACAGATGAAGACAAGGAGGAAGACCCAGAAGAGCCAGAATACGCGACCGAGCATTCCGCCGCTTAGGCATTATTCGCAACTCGGATATGCCAGTTCGTGACCTCTACGGTAGGATAGGTCGTGTAACCCCTATGCGCAGTCGAGTCCTTGTATGGTTCATATGAAACCATCTAGTGTTTGCTTTTGTTGTGTTTGGATGTATGTCGTATTCTCCCTTCGGGAATATGTAAATGACTACATCACCCATTTGGATTTTAATGAATGTGTTTGGCCCTTTCGGCCCTTGCATGATTTGATTAGTGTCACAACCACCCCCTTACTAGGCACCCATCTATATTGCTTTCCCTCTTCCAAGTCATGAGAGCTTTTACCGCTCCAACGGGATGCCTGTTGTAACTCGTACTGGTACCTCTACCCAGCAGCCTAAAGCCGGAGCATCCGCTCAATCAGAGGCCGGCCACGACCAAACCAACGACCAAGCTCCACCACCACCTCCTCCTCCGAACATGGACATGGCTCAGCTTCTCCAAGCTTTCCGAGAGGAACGCCAAGCCAACACCACAGCCCTTCAGTTGATTGCTCAAGCTGTCACCAACAACCGCCAGCCAGTGGGGAATGGCAATGGACGTTCCACGTTGGCAGAGTTCAAGAAGCATGCACCGCCAACTTTCATCGAGACTGCTGAACCCCTGGATGCAGACGACTGGGTCTGCACCATTGAGGACTTGCTGGAACTAGTCGGATGCACCGAAGACCGCGAGAAGGTGGCTTATGCAGTCCACTGCCTCGGGGGGACTGCTAGAGCTTGGTGGGATGGATTCAAGATCATGCATGCTGGACAAGACATCACTTGGGACAACTTCAAGGTAGAATTCCGCAAAGCCCACATTCCTTCCGGAATCATGGCTATCAAAAAGCGTGAATTCCGAGCTCTGAAGCAAGGAAGTGGCACTGTCAAGGAGTACATGCAGAAGTTTAGTGTTCTGTCAAGGTATGCCCCTGAAGATGTCAGCACTGATGCTGCAAAAAGGGAGCGCTTCATGGAAGGCCTCAACCAGACTCTGCAGTACTCGCTTGTCGTGTGCGACTGCCCAACCTTCCCTGACCTAGTAAACAAAGCACTCATGCTTGAAGACAAGCGGCATGCTCTGGAAGACACTTGCAAGCGCAAGATGGTCAGCAAGGGAAGTTCCAGCAACCAGAAGCCTCGCCCGTGGCAGTCAGCCCCGGTCAAGCCAACCTATCAGCAACCAAGAGCTCCTGCACCTCGCACCAACTATCAGCCTTAGCAGTATGCCAACCCAAGGCCAGCTTTCAACCCCAATAACAGTGGTGGCAACAAGATGAATAATCCAAACCAAGTTTCTTGCTTTGGATGTGGTCAGTCAGGACACATCTCAAGGGTGTGCCCCAACAAGAAGACTGATGCCCCGCGCCCCAATGCACAGAACCCAGGACAAGGCCGCGGGATGCCACCAAGGAACCCAGCTCCTCGCAACCCGCCTAACCATGGGAAGGGGCGTATGAATCACGTCACTGCTGAAGAAGCCCAGGAAGACCCGGACGTCGTGCTGGGTACGTTCCTTGTCAACTCAGCACCTGCAACTGTCCTGTTTGATTCTGGAGCCACGCATTCATTTGTCACTCAAAGATTTGCATTAAAAAGTGGCATGACCCCTACACCCCTGAATAACCCCATGGTGGTACAAACCCCCGGAGCAGAGATGAGAGCCAAGATAGGTTGTAAGGGAGTCAGTATTACCATTAACGGGGTAGATTTCCTAGCAGACCTCATCGTCCTGAGATCACAAGGCTTGGATGTGATCCTAGGCATGAATTGGCTCAACAAGCACCAAGGCTTGTTAGACTATGCCAATCGGACTGTCACTATGACCAATGACCAAGGAGTCGAGGTTAAGTTTGCTCCCAACTCCTCTTCCGCTCAAGCCGTTCAAGTCAACTGTCTGTCTGAAGTTGAGCTGGAGCAAGTACCGGTAGTATGTGAGTATCCCGATGTCTTTCCGGATGAGCTACCGGGAATGCCCCCTGACCGTGACATTGAGTTCATCATCGAGCTCGTGCCCGGGGCAGGACCCATCTATAAGAAGCCTTATAGAATGGGGACGGAAGAATTAGCCGAGTTGAAAAAGCAACTGGAAGATCAGCTGAGGAAGGGATTTATCCGCCCAAGTGCCTCTCCTTGGGGATCACCTGTTCTGTTTGTGGCAAAGAGGGACGGTACCATCCTCTTATGCATTGACTACCGCTCCCTCAATGAAGTCACAATCAAGAACAAATATCCACTTCCCAAGATTGAAGATCTGTTTGATCAGCTCAGCGGAGCCAAGGTGTTCTCCAAGATCGACCTTAGATCTGGGTACTACCAGCTAAAGATCAGACCCCAAGATATTCCAAAGACGGCATTCGTAACCAGATATGGCATGTACGAGTGCACGGTCATGTCCTTTGGGTTAACCAATGCCCCAGCTTACTTCATGTATCTCATGAATAAAGTCTTCATGGAATATTTGGACAAGTTTGTTGTTGTCTTCATCGATGACATTCTTGTCTTCTCGAAGACGGAAGAAGAGCACGAGCAACATTTGAGGATGGTCCTAGACAAGCTTCGAGAGCACCAACTATACGCCAAATTCAGCAAGTGTGAGTTCTGGTTGCATAAAGTTGGATTCTTAGGTCATGTCTTGACCGAAGAAGGATTATCAGTTGATCCCGCAAAGATCGAAGCTGTGACCCAATGGCAATCTCCAACGACCGTCAAGGAAGTCAGAAGCTTCCTCGGACTTGCGGGCTATTACCGCAAATTCATGGAAGGATTCTCTAGCATTGCCCGGCCGATGACTCAGCTCCTCAAGAAGGACAAGAAGTTCGAGTGGACGCCAAAATGCGAAGAGAGCTTCCAAGAGCTCAAGAAGAGGTTGACCACCGCCCCAGTTCTGGCAAAACCCGATATTCACAAGGAGTTCGTGATATATTGTGATGCCTCACGAACCGGATTGGGAAGCGTTCTGATGCAAGAAGGCCGAGTAATAGCTTACCTATCCAGGCAGCTACGACCTCATGAAGAGAACTACGCTACTCACGATCTTGAGTTAGCGGCAGTGGTTCATGCCTTGAAGACATGGCGGCATTACCTCCTAGGGAAACGGTGTGAGATATACACAGTCCACAAAAGTCTGAAGTACATATTCACCCAAAAGGAATTGAACATGAGGCAACGAAGATGGTTGGAACTCATCAAAGACTATGACCTCAGTGTTCAATATCACCCCGGGAAGGCTAACGTGGTGGCCGATGCCTTAAGCAGGAAGGCTTGCTCCTTGAATGCCATTATTCAAAAGAGGCAGCTAGCCCTGTTTAAGGAGCTCGAACAATTCAGTTTGGAATTGGTCACCCCTGGATTTCTGGATCATTTGGAAGTCAAACCGACCCTGATGGATGAAGTCAAGAAGGCGCAAGGCGGGCACACAAGCATTGAAGGCATCAAGAAGAAGATGAAGCTAGGCAAGGCCCCAGGATTCTCCGAGGACGAGCACGGGATTGTTTGGTACAAAGGTCGCATCTGCGTACCAAACAAGATGGAGCTGAAGAACCTGATCCTGCAAGAAGCCCACGACACTCTGTATTCCATCCACCCTCGAGGAACCAAGATGTATCAAGACTTGAAGGAAAGATTCTGGTGGCACGGAATGAAAAGAGAGATTGCGACCTATGTTGCAAAGTGTGATGTGTGCCAAAGGGTCAAGGCTGAACATCAGCGACCCGCTGGATCGCTCCAACCACTCAAGGTTCCTGAGTGGAAGTGGGATAAAGTCGGAATGGACTTCATCACTGGATTACCAAGGTAGAATAGAGGACATGACTCCATCTGGGTCATAGTCGACCATTTGACCAAGGTGGCCCATTTCATTCCTGTCAAGACCACTTATGATGGAACCGGCTGGCAGCTCTCTACATCGACAGAATCGTAAGCCTTCATGGCGTTCCCAAGGAGATTGTGTCAGATCGAGGAACCCAGTTCACCTCAAGGTTCTGGAAGAAGTTCCAAGAAGCCTTGGGAACCAAGTTGTCTTTCAGCACGGCTTTCCACCCACAGACCGGAGGTCAGACAGAACGAGTAAATCAAATTCTCGAAGACATGCTCCAAGCCGGTGTCTTGGCATATGGAGCCAAGTGGGAAGATTGCCTCCCTTTTGCCGAGTTCTCCTATAACAACAGTTACCAGTCGAGCCTTCAGATGGCACCATTTGAGGCATTGTACGGACGCAGGTGTCGCACACCCCTCAACTGGTCAGAGACTGGAGAAGGGCTAGTCTTTGGACCGGATATTCTCCGCGAAGCAGAAGAGCAAGTCCAACTAGTCAGAGAGCGTTTGAAGGCAGCCAAGTCAAGGCATAAGAGCTATGCCGACACTCACCACCGGGATATGAGCTTCCATGTCGGGGATCATGTGTACCTGCGGGTAACTCCTCTAAAGGGAACCAAGCGTTTCCACGTCAAGGGGAAGCTCGCACCAAGGTTCATTGGACCCTTTGAGATCACTGCACGACGAGGAGAAGTGGCTTACCAGTTGGAACTACCACCTGAGCTATCCGATGTGCACAACGTATTCCACGTGTCACAACTCCAGAAATGTCTCCAAGTTCCGAACAAGCCCGATCTCTACAAGGATGTTGATCACCAAGCCATTGATCTGCAACCTGATTTGACCTACCGCGAGAAGCCCATTCGCATTTTGGATGAAGCAGAACGACGGACGCGAAGCCCACCATCAAGTACTTCAAGGTCCAGTGGAGCAACCACACGGAAGCAGAAGCAACCTGGGAACGTGAAAACTATCTTAGATCCGAGTATCCCGATCTCTTTTAAGACCTAGTTTAGGAATCTCGGGGACGAGATTCTTGTAAGGGGGCTAGGTCTGTCACACCCTGCATTTTTTAACATGTCATTTGCATCAATGAAGCATGAAAATTTGGACTAGCAAAATTTTTTGGCATCATTTGGCTTTTATTTGGAATTGAGTTTTTCTTCCTGTGTTTTTCATGTGCTCATTAAAGTCAACTACCACCTCTTGTAGAATTCATCTCCTGCCCAATGATCATGCCAAGTGACTATAACAGTATAGTATTTTCTTATAAAAATTAATGTGGCCAAAATGTATTTTCAAAAATTAGTATTCCAAAAACCCCTGAATTGAGTTTTGCACTGCAAGTGCTTGATTTAGGGTGAGAAAATTATTTCAAAAAGTATATTTGAGACCTAGTAGTCATAGGACTCCCAGAAACCACAAAAGTATAATTTTAAAAGTTACTTTCCTATTTTATTTAAAAGCTTTTTCTTCAGGCCAGAAATGGTCTTTAATAGGGAAAAATTATTTAAGTATTCCAAAAATATTTGCCAAAATTCAGGGAGACTCATATGACATATATTGTCCACATATAAGAGTTTCAACACTTGGTCATGTTCAAAATAATGGGCTAATCCCTCAGAAACCCTTTCTGGATATTTCAAGCTTTTGAAATATTTACAAAGGAAATATTCTCTAAAACTTCCAGGGAAATTCTATCATGTCATATATTACATATTTGATGATCTTGCCAAGCCCCATGCCTTGGGAAGCAAGAAAACATCATCAAAACCCTTCAAAACCATTCTGTCCATATCTAAATTTTGAGCAACTTTACATTGCCAAACTTGTCCAAATGCTCTCAAACTTGGTGCACATGCTAGAATGGTCTAATAAGGCATCTAGACCAAATGGCACAAGCTTTGGAGAAGGGTAACTTGATCAGAATACCCCACAACCATTTCTGTTCAAATTCAAATTTGAACAACTTCACATTACCAACTTTTTACCTGGGGCTTCAAACTTTGTGGGCATGATCATAACCCCAAATGATGACACTACACAAAGTGGTGCATCAAGGGGAGATGATTAGCTTGACATAAACATGGTGAAGCCATTTTTGTTGATTTCTAGGGTTCACCAAAGTTACATTGGCAAGTTTCTTCAAATGAGCCCAAATTTGGTGAAACACCCTAATTCCATATGCCATTCAATCTTGTTAAGTGTCATGGCCAGTGGAGATCATTTGCTTGCCCAAAACATGATCAAACACCTTCTACCATTTTACCAAAATCCCTGTTCTGACCCCTTTTACTATTTACTTTTGACTCAACTTTCTACCACAGCCTCACCTAGTTACCTTCTACCTCCAGTGACAGACCAGAGCTCCATGATTGAAGGGTGAAAACCCCAAATTACCTTGCTGGACAGCCCAGTTCTTACCAGCTACCAGCTTCCCTCCTCTCTCACTGGACATCCAAAGCATCCAAGGCCACAGCTGGTTTGTTTACTCTACGCTGGACCTCCCAAACACGGCGGACACGCCCAGTTAGCCAACGGCATGCCGTGGCATGCGATAAGCACGCTCCAGAGCGCGCTACGGTGCGCACCCGCACTGTAGCATCGCCCAATCCATCGCCCCGACCACCTAGTGCATCCCCCTCGCGCCGTTCGATGCGCCTCGGCGTCCGCAACTCCCCCCGGCGCTGTCCCCCTCCTCCTTCTCCCTCCAGTGGACGCCCTCACACGCGCGCCGGCCGCCCGCGAGCTCCAGTCGTCGGCCTCGCATGTGCACAGCTCCAGAACCTTCCCCCGCTCCCTCTCTTCCTCTCCTCTGCCCTGGACCTCGTCCAGCAACACCACAGACGTATTCCCAGCGCCTCCCGTGCACTGTGGCGACGAGCAGAGGCTCGCCGGCGCACAGGTCCACGGCACCTCGCCGTCCGCCTATAAATAGGCCCCCGAGCCCCTCCTCTCTTCACCAGCAGCACTCTCCCCCTCTCAATCTTCCCCCAGAGCCACTCGCCACTCTCCAGACCCGCCCGAGCTCGAGATCGAGCTCGAGCTCCGCCGCGGCGGCTCCCCGTCGCCTGCTCGGTACAGGCCGCCCTAGCCTTCCCTCTCGTTCGATCTAGCACCACAGCACGTCACTGATGCATTTCCCCCTCTTCCCTCTCTCTACAGCTACCGGAATCGACCGAAGCAGCATCCACCCGAAGCTCCTCTGCCGCGTGTCCTCGCCGCCGGCGAACCAGACCCCTCCGGCGACCCGCACCACCACCATTAGAACGGCGACATCCTGCTGAATCCATTCATGCCCTCAGCTCGCCCCGCCGTGCCCGGAAACGCCACCGGTGAGCTCGTCGGCTCTCTGCCGGAGGGTTAGGGATGACAGGCGGGCCCCGCCTGTCAGCCTCCCCTCGCCCTCGCTCCTCTCTCCTCTCACTGGTGCCGGGCCCCGCCCATCAGGTTTAAAAAACCCTGGCACGCGCTGGCGCTGTGCGGTGGGCTGATTTCGCCCTGGGCCGTTGCACTGTGGCCGTTCTGGCCCAGTGGCACAGAGCCTTTTTCATTTTTCTTTTCTGTGGATTTTCGATAAAATCCACAGAATTAAATATATATCCAAACGAATTAATTCCAGTTCCTAAAAACTTGTAAAAATCCAACCTATTTAATGATGTCACTTTCACACATATCCATGAACCTTTTCTGTTCTGTTCAAATTTAAATTCATATTTGAACATTAAAAATTCTGTTCAAATATTCATGTACCCCATTCTGCCACTCCAAAACTCAAACTAAGAATTTTTGCCATCTTAGTTTTCCCTCTAGTATTTAACAAAAATAAGTTGACATTTTTCTGAGCACTTTGATTTTTCTGTTTTTATTGTGGTCTTATTTTTCCGTTATTTATTGCGACGATTAGATACCGTATTTGACGAGATTGCTGAAGAAGAAGGAGGGGAAGGATTTGAAGACTTTGAAGACCAAGCCAATCCAGGCAAGCAGCCCTTTGACCATGATACCCTTGTGTTCTTCGGAACCCATTTACTTCCGAATACATGATGATAAGAATGACGATGGTGACCTAGTTGAGAACCACCACATGATGCATGCTTCACTCATGATCTTACTATGTGCTAGATGGAATGCAAATGATTAGTAGTGATGCTTAGTGATGCATGTATGCCATGAAACCTTCATGGTTGCATTCTTTTCAAAAAAAAAACGTCGGGTGCCCCTAATGCCCGAGGATGATGTTGAGTTAGGTCATCTCTTGAGGAAGAAGTGATGTGCCGATAAAGATCTTGTGCATGGGTGAAATGATGGATTAGATTTATGTGTGACTACCGTCCCAACCAAACATGTGCAACCACCCTACCCCTTATGGGACGGGGCGTTATTGATTACTTAGGCCGATACTAGCATGGTGCCCACACTACTAGTGACGGGAAGACTTGAGGTCTTCCCCGGGACGGGGTCGTGCTTGGATAGACGACCATGACTGTTTTTACAGGGCACCGGACACACCGTTGGTCCCTTCGTGTACGCGTGACATTGAAAATAGGGCAAGTCCCAATGATCTATTGTTTTTACTCGAGGGCTGTGCACCAACGAGTGGACCATATGTTAGTGTCATCTAAGGAAAGATAATGACCGGGTGCTTCCCCCGAATACTTGAGGTACTGCGGGATCGTGGGTGACACGAAAGCTTCCCGGATCTTGTGGGTAAAGTGCGCAACCTCTGCAGAGTGTAAAGATATTCGAATAGCCGTGTCCACGGTCATGGACAGTTGGGTGGTGCTACTTAAACTATGTCCAGAATTGTACTATATCGGTGAAAGTATGTGTGTGTGATGAGTCAAGGTGGTGACTTGACTCGTTGAGTTAAATCCTATTCTTGCTGATATCGGTAACCTGTCCTCGAGGTTACTTGAACTTATTGATGCATATACTTGATGGTAGAATATTTGTACTAGCTTGTAGCTATTTTGCTCATTGTTGTGTAATTGCATTATTATCTTGAACCAAATCATGGGTTGCTTGCGAGTACATTCAAAGTACTCATTGGCTTGCCACTGGTTATTTAATTGGCCAGGCATGGAGGAACATGGGTATGAAGAAGAATTCTATGGAGACGAACATGCGAACTAGGACGCTATCCCAGTCAGAATGCCTGTAGGGTTAAGGCAGATGGCATGGGTTCTACTTATCATCGAAGACTTCCGCTATTCGAGTTATTTGCTATTCAGCCCTTGAGGCTTTATCTATGTAAGACTTGGCCATAATGGCCATAATTTGTGCAAGACGGTATGTATAGATGTAAGACTCTTGTTATTCAGCTTATGTGTGTTCAGTGAGCATTGATCTCTGGGATCACTGTACACGTGCATTCGGGGATCTCGACTCCTAAGTCGGGGTCCCCACAACTAGGGATCAAGCCTTCACAAAAACAACGTTACAAAACTAACTCGATTACATGATGAATCTCATCCAACTCCTCACCGACCAGCGAGCTTATGAAGGAATTACTCACTCCCGGTGGAGAGCATCATGAAATTGGCGATGGATGAGGGTTGGTGATGACAAAGACCCAAGATTCCCCTCTCCGGAGCCCCAAACGGACTCCAGATCTGGCTTCCCGATGAAGGACATGAGGTGGCGGTGGCTCCGTATCGCAAAATGAGATAATTCTTTCTCCCCTATTTTTCTAGAAAAATAGGATTTTATAGCGTCGGAATAGGGTCAACGGGGCCACCAGGTGGGCACAACTCACCAGGGCGCGCCTGGAGGGGGGCATGCCCTGGTGGGTTGTTCTCACCCAGCCCCCCCTCCGATGGTTCTTGGCTCCGGTATTTTTCTTTTATTCTGAAATAATTCTCCAAAAAGTTTCGATCCATTCCGAGAACTTTTATTTCTGCACAAAAACAACACCATGGTAGTTATGCGGAAAACAATGTTAGTCTGGGTTAGTTTCATTCAAATCATGCAAATTAGAGTCCAAAACAAGAGGAAATGCGTTAGCAAAAGTAGATACAGCGGAGACGTCTCAAGGTCCACCCCACGAGATCTTCCTAAGGGGTGCCGATGGGGTATCCAGTCCCTGCTATTCACCATACTTCGGCGTCGCTCACCTCGAATATAGATCCTCCTCGAAAGCGCAGGACAAGGCATAAGTACTTCCTCCACAAGTCAAACTGGGCCTCGCAGCTCAGAAAGATCTCGCACAAAGCCACAAAGCCAGAAATATGCAGTATAAACCCTGGGGTGAGGTTGTGGAGCTGGATCCTGTAGAACTCTAACAAAGCCCGTAGAAAGGGGTGGATGGAAAATCCCAAACCTCTTAGAAGGAAGGGCATGAGGCATACTCTCTCCTCCTTGCTTGGAGTAGGAGAACTTTCAGCAAGGGCATGTCCATCGATGGAGATGGGGCCGGCATGGACGGTGACTAGATCTGATGGAAGGAGGATACACTGCGTCTTCAAGCGCTTTAACTAGAGGTATGAAACCGAACAACTCAACCAATCACCTAGGAGAGGGTCATGCGGGCGCGAAGATGAACCTGGAAGGTCGGCCATGGCGCCAGGGCATGTTTGGATGCTATTCTTCGTAAGGAGGGGGGAAGGTAAATCATCCCCCGTGCACATGGATCTATAAATAGGCGCTTGGCTTTGAAGATGGAGAGACGGGCGCACGAAAGGATGGCATTGGGCCACCCGCCTTCTGAAAAGGTACATGAGGTCCTCGCCCCGAGGAACATCATTAAAATATTAAAGGTCCCACCTTGATCTTGCGATACCTTCAAGGCATGGAGTTTCGAAATTATACAATCGGGTGTCGGACATTGATCGGCGACGTTAGTCCAACCCGAGACTGAATCAAAGAACTCACCTTGCAAGCCGAATACAGTTAACAGGGCGGATGTCGGACACAAGCTTCAAGTTTGGGGGCTACTGAGGGAGTCATGGATTAGGGGGTCCTCGGGGCGACGGTCCATTGTGCATGGGCCGGACTGGTGGAGCCTTGCTATGACAGGAGATCTATTAAGCCGTGGTGTGCCCTCCAAGTCCAGAAGGCGTATGATCTCTTTAATTCCTAATTGTAATCTATCACCAGTAACCCTAACCCTATCGGTGTCTATATAAACCGAGGGTTGTAGTCATTAGGGGGGAGTTATATTTATCCCCCATAGCCTATGGTTAGCTCATACTGATCTCGAGGTAGATCTACACTGTAACCACGATATAAAATCAATGCAATCAAGCAGGACATAGGGTTTTACCTCTCCGAGAGGGCCCGAACCTGGGTAAACACTCTGTTCGTCGTCCCTTGTTACCATCAATCCTAGATCACTACAAGAAGAACCCCCCTATAGCAACGCATCGATGCGTTGTTATATGCCCATATATGTGTTGCTATGGGCTTTACCAACGGATTAATATGTGTTGCCGTAGGCAGCGTTGGAATAGGCTACAACAACGTATATAAATGCGTTGGTAAACAGTGTGAAAAAACGTTGCAGGTTAGCAATGTATAGAACTAGAGCATAGCAACAGTTCATATGTGTTGCTGGATACTGTACAAATGATATTGAAATAGACATAAACAGAACTTTGCAACGTATAGAAGCATTGCTCTATCATGAACTGCTAATGGTATTTCATATATTGTGATCTACAATAACATTGGCAAAGCTGACAATGCATGGAGACACAAAATAACAAACATAAAGGTCTCATATATTAAATTGACTATGTTGCATTACAAATAACATGATCCCAAGGTTACAATAAGTGATACTACATAGTAGCCTAAGTCTGGACGTTTCCATCAACGCCACAACCATTCTAAAACATAATGTTTGAAACATTGACACTAGAAATGACATCCTAAAACACTACACAAGCCTAACAAATAGCAGCCCTATTGTCCACCTTGCAATCAACATCTGGGCCATACATCATCAATTTATCTTAGCAATCTACAAAAATAAAGGAATGAGATTAGTAACCATATTGTAGAGAAAATATGGTTAAGAGCAGCAAAATTAAAGGAGTAGCAACATACAAAGGTTGAAGGCCATGCGATAATTAATCCCGCTGCATGACCAATAATGTTGACATTTTTAGTGGTCGTATCAACTGATCACATTTTGCTAATGTAGCATCAACTCGCACTGCCCAGAATTGGTTACCAAGATGAACACCCTCAACTTTATATTCTGGGTCAATGCTTTGGAGCGTACCAAGAGCAACATTCCTGTTTGGATTTCCCAAGCTCTTCAAAAAGACTACAGTGCCAACCTATTTGTACGAGAAAACAATTTCTAATATAAGCAATTTAAAACTTGCAGATAATCATGCATAACATGAACTTAATTCCCATACATCTATCGAGTCGGCACCCAGGCAATTTGTTGTACTGCATTGTTGTTTCTGTAGAATATATTTTGTGCAACATTAGTATGCAATATAATTGAAGCTTAAGAACTGAAAAAGAAAAAAATAAGATTGAGAAAATGCATGTCATACATTGGCATGCTTTGTTGCATTAGCTCCTCTTGAGATCTTACTAGTGGTCTGGCCACCAAGCTAATGGCAAGATGCAAAATAATCATACCAACTTCAGAAGGAAAAAGTCAATATAGATGTACATATGATGAATTAGAATCTTCCATATACGCAGGGTATTCTCTAACCCGTTGACACATGTTGTTAAGTTGGAGATCAATTTAATAGTGCAAGATTAATTTTTGAGTAAATGTTGGCATGTCATGTTGTGCACTAGATTGTTGTGCAAGAAGACTACATCTATAATGCCACATATACTCTCTGTTATGTTAAGAACCACTGCGGCTAGCAATGTATTTTTTAGCAAATCTACACGGCAGTTTATCAATTGGCTTTTCATGTACAAGGTCTGCAACATTATGCAAACCAAAGGCTAAAATTGCAATGTGCGGAGATTTTTTAACTTGGTGAAACTAAATCGATTTTATCTCTTACATTCGTATCTAAGATATTTCTACTCCACATTCAAACTATTATTTATGATAGACTTCATTTCTAGCATGAGTATGCGCTGGATATGTGCAATAAATTTCTTGGAGCAAGAGAGCAGAGATGCATAGTGAAAAGAAGCTTTAGAAGTTTAAAAGATACGGAGTGCACTAACCTTATCTGCACTAGTGTTTTCCTTCTCTTATTGCACATGTTCATCATGGATAGAAGTATCTTTGTTCTGTGACAGAAGATTTGTATAAGATTCGGAAGAACTATACTAAACATTCCTACCATGAAAAGAGGAAGTAACAATTAATTGTTGCTCAACCATATTGGACACCGAACAGTATATAAATGAGCATACCTTATACTTAGAAGGACGTTTGTTTGATGGTTGCATCTCCATGTCATAGAGAAAGTTTTCCTTGCTCTCTAATGAATCACAAGAGATGATTAATTTCTCTAAAAGCAAACAGAAACATATTGATGCATCCATACAACACCATCACATTATTCTGCCGCCCAACGGTGCCAAGTTGTTGACTACGACTATCGCTATATACTCTCTGTTGATTGAAACCAAAAAGGAAAATGACCATATTTATTTAAATGACTTCAACATATTATTAGAACATTATATAGATAAATACTTTTTGTTTTGAATTTGTCTTGCCAACACAAAGAGCATCTTGAGATGTAGACTCCTGACCCAAAGAACCCTGTAACGAGAACCTAAAAATTAGTACATGTATTGAATAATGAAAAGCATTCTAAAGATAAATATATTTTGCTAGTTTTGAAATGGATTCAGAGCTGTGAATAAATAAGCATATAGAAGATAAGCACCTAATGAAAAGAAGCAACAACAGCTACGCAAGGAGTATCTGTTGTTTTAGATTTGATTTCAATGGTGTATTAGCATGAAAATTCTTATGGTAATCTTCTCATGATTCTTGATATTGCTAACAAGTTGAGAAAAGGAAGGAGTTACTAACCTTATCTGCACTAGTGTTTTCCTTCTCTTGTTGCATATTTTCATCGTGGATGAAAGACTCATTGTTCTGTGACAAAGATATGTTACAAGATTGCCAAGAAAAATAATAAACATTCATACTGCAAAATGTGCGAGTAATTCTAATTGCTACTCAACCATGCTCATTTCCAAACAATATATAAATGATCATACCTTATCCACAGCAGGGCGTTTGTATGATGGTTGCATCTCCCTGTCATCGAGAAATGTTTCCTTACTCTGTAATGAATAGCAAGAGATGATTAATCTTTATAAAAAAGCAAACAGAAATATACTAATGCATCCATGCACTACCTTCACATTATTCTGCTGCCCAACAGTACCAAGTTGTTGACTATGACCGTTGCCATAAATTCTCTGTTGATTGAAACCAAACAAGACCAAGAACATAATTGTAAAATGGCATCAAAAAAATTGTTAAACCTTTGTAAAGACACATACTTTTCTTTTTGAAATTGCCTTAGCAATAGAAGGAACATCTCGAGATTTAGATATCTGATCCAAAGAACCCTGTAATTAAAACCTAAAAATTAGTACATGTATTGAATAATGGAGAAATTCTTCGAATTTACCTGTCCTTCAGAGTTTTTTGTCTTCCCTTTTAGTTCCAGAATTTCGGCATCTTGGTTTTCCACTCTTTTCTCCAACTTCTCCATCTTAAGTCTAACAGCCAAAACATCTTCATTCGATGTATCCTCCAATGAACTAAGGTGTATATTCTGAAAGTGGCGGGAAGTTGACACATCAAAGGCTTGATTTGGATTCGGAACTAGTCCAAGGCCATGTACATGTCCAGGCTTGTTTGGGCCAAGTACTGCATTCAAAACATCTCCTTTCCATGTTGTCTTTCCTCTACTAGTATCTACTAAATCTGGATTCGCCGCTATATGTTTCTTCAAATCAACCTATATACATGAATATTGTATGTTAGAACAATGTGGTAAACAACATTATAATTTTACATAAAAGGGAGTCAATATCATACCACTTGTTCATTCATTTTCTTGTCACTTTTGTGCTTACGTGTATGCATGTATAAGACAGCCCTGTGTGGGTACTTCTTTTCTGGATCCTTTAGTCTCTATCCGTCAAACAATTAATTTATTAAAGACCTGCAGTACAAATTGGATGTACATGCATATAGTTCGAGTTCTTATAAACTGACCAGCTCTTCTCTAACTCGTGGAAAACTCTTAGTTCCTGCCGTGTGTTTCGACTTCCTCATCGCACAGTTGTTCCTATTTGTCTCACTTATCCCCTATCAAACAATTGTATAATACTATAATGTATGCACATGTATATTCATAACTTCATACCATGACTGAGCAACATGTACATAACTAATCTGGCAAGTGTATATGTACCTGTGCCTTTGGGGTCATCCAATTACTGACCAGAGTAATCCATTGATCCTTAATCACACCTTTTGGAACATTGGTGTTATTCACTTCCATGTTCTTGTTTGCATCAAAATACAATGCTTTCAGATCTGACTTATGTTCCCTCCATCTATCTCCAATTTTTTTAATATATACTTTTCCAAGCGAGAAGGGTAAAGAAACCTCATCTACATTTCAAACAAAACTATGGTTATGATAACGCCATGTAAAGCATAATGATGTTAGCAAAAGAGATTTGATGTATTCGAGATATACCTTTACTTGCGCTAGTATATCCCTTTTGTTTCTTTGTTCATTGGTCTTTTTTTCTCTCTCTCCTATTAGTTTTCTCCAGTCCTTGTAGCTCAAACTACACAATTTTCCATTCCTAGCAACCGTACCAGGAAAATTTGCAAGACGCCCAGCTTCTTTTCCAATTGGCTGGTTTAGTTCATTGCACTGGACCACAATTCTCTGCCCTTTTGGAAGATTCCATATTTCTTTTAGCCTTGTCCTGCCACGCTTGGTTGTTTCTCCATTTTCATCTGATCATGGATAAAATACCGAAACACTTGTAGTTAATCACACATAAACAATTGTGTGAACAATCTTTTGGTATGTAGTCTTCAGGAACAACTCATAGTGTTATTCACCAGTTTACAGAGCATTAAATTGATAACACAATGGAAAAATCAGCACTAATATAAAATAAGTGAATCTTACAGCAGTGCGAAGACAGGATGTAGTGTACTGTTGCTTGCTGAAGCCTTTTTCAATAGTTAGCGTAGCTAGCCAAGTAAATAGTAGGAAGTGCAATGCTTTTTTTCCATATAGTACATGGTTTAGTTTTAGTTGTTCTGATGATCATGGTCCTTACAGCCACACTACACACCATCAAAACTAAAAAGTTACCATTCTGTTCTGTTCTGTAGAAGATGGCAGTGCAATTGTTGATTCTAATTTTTCAGAATATGTAGCAGAGTATCAAAAGGTAATTACCTTGTTCATTAGCAGCACTGTCATCCTGGTCCTCTTCATCTTCACTATCAGTCAAGCCTACTTCGCCATTACAAGATGATGGCTGAACATGAGATGAATCAGCATCTTTACGCATGGCATTCTCATGTTCAATATGTTCCTCCGCCATGTATTCATCATTGCATTCAACAACATGAAGTTTACTTCGTGTCATATCTGCTCCATGAGAAAACCAAAACATAAAGTTATAAACATTGTAAATTTAGTCAAACTAGCATGTAGTTGATCATTGGTCTACACATACCACTGATCAAGTAGTAATACATTTCACAACATTGACCCACAAGCTAATGCAGATTCTCACGTGCTAGTTAGACTTGCAATTAACTACTCCTTGGACCAGAAAATCTATCAGACCTAGCGCTCGATCTCACACGAGGGAGACAATGGAGTTTTGTGCCGCGTTCAACCTCACAACTTTTCTGCTCTAGAGAGCTTATTGTTCAGCGATTAGAGAGACCAGTTGAAAAACAAGCAACAAGTCACGTCCGGGTCGTGAGCGTTGTCATCCCAGCGCTACCCGCGCGTCGCTCGCGATGCGGCCATGACCGTCTCCTTCGTGCCATCCCATGATCAGGTCAGGGCCGCGTAAAGTGCTAACAATCTACACCGAGTCGCAGCTCAACTTATTTTCTGCTAACTGAAGAAACTGATGGAAAGGGAAAAACGACACCTAAACTGACGAAACTGAAGAACTACTTCAGCAGCTGTTAACTGACAAAATCGACAGGCGGAACACGGCCCAAATAGATGAAGCGTGGTATTGTGGGTTAACTAATTAATTTGTTGCCTGATTTCATGCCTTGATTCTAGTCAACCCAATTTGTATGAAGGCAAGGCAGGGGATGGGAAATATGGCAGCAGCGAGCGAACGCCTGCGTTGCCTCCACGACCCAGCCCAACGCTTCGGCTGGGTGCCGCGGCTGCCCTCGATGGATTGATCCGGTTGAAGACCCCAGAACAGAGGACGCGGCGTCGTGCGCACTATGGCAGGGCGATTACAGGTGCGCGAACGCGATGGCTGGACTGATCAGCCTAGTAGGAGGTCGAATGCAAGAGAGAGGCCATGCGAAGGAGGCACTGACCTACAATCGGAGAGATGGCGGAGGAATCGCCTGCCGCCGCCAGCCGGCAGAGGTGTTGGGGAAGAGAAACCACGACTTGTGTTCAGCACGACTTGTGCTGTTGAGATAGATGGGGAGAGGTGCGGAGGATTTTTGGGCAGTTATTTTATTTTGGAGGGAAATGGAAAAAAATGGAGGGAAGCAACCGAGGGAAATAGAAAAATGGAGGGAGCTGAAATTGTGTCGACCTGCACTAGCATTTTGTCCGACATTACTCTCAAACTCCTATTTTTGGGCTCTGAAACTCTTTTTTATGTATGAATATATCAATTGAAATAAAAAGAGATTATTAAAGAATATGTACTACTTTACTACCTCCGTACTTAATACTCCCTCCGATCATTTTTACTCTGCATATTAGGTTTGTCTGAAGTCAATCTAATTCAACTTTGACAAAGTTTATATAAATAATTATTGACATTCACGTAACAACACCAATATCATTAGATTCATATTGAAATATATTTTCATATTATATTTATTAGATATTATATATGCTAATAATTTCTAACATAAACTTGGTCAAACTTAGTAAAGTTAGACTTTCAGCAAATCCAATGTGCAGAGTAAAACGGACCGGAGGGAGTATAAGACTATGACAATGTCAAAAAAGTCTCATAATAAGTTGGGAGAATATATTTTTTGGCATGTGGGCAAATATTATATAAGTCAAAAAATACGAAGAAAATCTCCCCCGCCTCCCCTCTCGCTCCCGAGGCGCTCCCGCGAGTGCCGCCGGGAGGCAACCCCAGCGCCTCCTCCTCCAGCCCTCCGCCCTGCCTCCCCCTCCCTCGCCGCCGTCAGGGGCGCCGTCGACCAAAGGCCACGTGGCCGAGGCGGCGGCGGGGCGGTTTTCCCCTGCGCGTGGATTGATGGTGTCGCGGGCCGCCTCCCTCCTGCCCGCGGCGTCGGGTCCCGTCCGGCTCCTGCTCCGGCTCTCCGTCCCACGCCCTTGTGGCCCGCCGAGGGATCCTACCCCGTCCCCCGGCTCGTGGGGTCTGGTGGTCTCGGTCGTGCTGGCGGCGGATCTGGGCATCCCGGCCCAGATCCGGTGGATGTGATGGTCAATGATGACGGGGGGTGGCCGGTGACCCCTTGGAGGTGGTGGTTTTGCGGCCGGTGTCCGCGCTGCTCCGGTGCGGGGTGGCGAGGCTTCGGGTGGTTCTGACCAGAGCGTGGAGGCACATGTGATGTGGTGGTGGCAGGTTGATTGCGGCGGCGGCCAGATTGTTCTGGCGTCGTCTCATCTATAGGCTGCGTGTGTCGGCCTTCAACCCCTATCACCGGCATCCGTTCGCTTCTCTCGTCGGAGGGCTGGCCTTCTCCCAGCTTCGGTCCGTCGACCGTCTAGAACCCGGTGCCATACGACCGAGCTGGTCTCGCGCCCGGCAGCAGGACTGCGCTTTTCTCGCACCCGGCAGCAGGACTACACTTGTCACACGCTCGGTCGGGTGTTCTTCCCCAGTCCCGATGACAATCCGACTGGGGTCTAGTGACGCAGGTTGGTCTTATCCGAGGGCCCACCCACATGCCCCCCCACCCCCCGCCGACGCTTTTGGTCAACACACGTGTGAACGTGTTTTGAAGGATCACCACATTGTCATGTCCCATCGAAAGAGGTTGTGCATACACGGATGGTAATTGACATGCAACCCCTTGATCCCCGCACACGACTTAACGCTCGGTGCATGTCATGGTACTAGGTCTATGGCATCGTCGGTGCATAAGGTCAAGACGTGGAGGCTTACTGGCACCAGAGGGGTACCCAACGCTGGGTACTCTTGGGCGATGCGAATGTGGCTTACTTCCAGGCAATCTCCAATGGTCGAAGGATCCGCAATTGCTTCCCTCTCCTGTGGGACAAGGACAATGTCCTACATCATTCATCCACCATCCGGGACATGTAGTTGGGTTCTATAAGGCCCTTTGCTCCATATATATATATATGAGTCGCTCAATTTTTAATTGAATATTAATTGAAATCAGGATCGAATTATAAAATAATACAAGTATATGTGTGTTTTGTAACTCCGCCAAGAAAGGAAGGACCCTTGGTCAAGGCAAGCTCGTTGGATTTCAACTCGACATACCTAGAATTAAATAATTCGTATAATAATTTAAATTGAAAGGATTTTACTGTTCACCCATATGTCAAACTAGGCGTCCAAAAAATATATGAGATGTTAGATACAAAACAAAAGGAACAAAAAGTGTGTTCAAATTCATGAGAAAACAAACTGTGTTCAAATTCCTGAGAAATAAAAAAATTCAAGTATATTGAATGAACAACTGCCACATCTGATAATTTACCACTGAATCCTAACTGTAACTGGGCAAGGAAAAATTTACATGGGATAGTGAACCTTAACAGGTAGCAGAAATGGTGGTAAATACTAAAAATGATGCATGCCCCTCATCTGGACTTGGACAAGTAGGTGTGCTAACAAACTGAGGTATTTCCTTGGCTACTTGTATATGATAGATTGAAGTTCAGGAACATGCTTCGACGGCGACATTTCAACGGCATCTCCTTTGAATGATTGTTCAGCAACATTGGCATTACTCTCAAAATAACTTCACCGCAGCATCAGCTACAGAAATATTATGTTTCATTAACAAAATTGTAGATCTTACAGTATTGTTAAGATAAGCTAGAATTTACAAACCTAGCAGTGAAAAACAAGACATTAGAAGCAAACCTTTCATTTAGTTCCGAAGCTTTAGGATCAGAACTTGTAATAGGATCTACAGTTGTGCCTTCTATATCTCTTCTAGTCCACATTTCATTCCCATGCGCAGTATCAAAAAGCTCACCCAGATTACTGACATGATAAGGCTCACTTTCTATATCATTCCATTCTTCACCCATGTCAAAATTGTCTCGAGGTGTCACCTCCGTCACAAATGACCATCCAGGATTCGTATGGTCTTTCATATAGAAAACTTGGTCAACTTGATTGGCAAATACAAAAGGCTCATCCTCTATCTTGTCACCACTATGGACTTGTGAAAAATTCACAAGCATACGACCAAATCTATCCTTTTTTTACTTCTTTTTCTTTAGTACTATTAAGCCATTCACATTTGAATAGCACCACCGAAAATTTTCTATAATAATCCAACTCAATTATGTCAAGTATCTTCCCATAGTACATGACATCTCCAAGTATAGGGTTAGTATCACCTGCAGAAGCATAACTTGATGTTTTTGCGGTCAAAACAACTCCACTATTTTGAGTCTTCTTATCATAACGCTTGAGTCTAAATCTATATCCACGGGTACAGAAGCCTATGTATCTTCGTGCAACCTCAATTGGACCATGAGCCAACCATCTAATATCATCATCAATGCTGTCAGTACCGCTTTGCAGCTCTAGTTGCATTACCTACACCAACACAGAACTTAGATAACATAAACTCAAAATCAGAAAACTAATAACAGGGAACTTACATGATCTCTAAACCAATCAGGGAAGTTTGCATGCTGCATGCGCTCAATGGTTTTTAGTGCTAGGCGCTTGTTGCGGTTTTTCCTTTTTAGTTCAGCACCATGTGGTCTACAACACATATAAACACAATTTTAGATCAAAAAAGTCAACATGCTAACAAGTTAAGGGAAGACATTTACATGAGATATGGAGTGACAACATCACAGTTGTAGAGCATAAATCTATGGGCTTGTAAAGACTCCATATCATTCAAGGTGTAGGTGTGCGGTTTTCCCAATGGATTCCCTACTGGAGGAAATAATGTGGATTCATTTGCATACATGGCAGATTCATTCTCATTTGGTTTGTCATTATTCCTTGATGGTTGGTTGTGCTTAGTAGAGAAACCCTCTAAGTATCTTGAACAAAAGGCCATACACTCATCCGCCAAATATGATTCGGCAATTGAACCCTCTGGGCGAGCTTTGTTGCGAACATATGACTTCAATTTACCAAGGTACCTGCACACATGTCAAAACATAAATTCTCAGGTCATTGTCACTTATGCCAATATTGCACTTTTCTTAGCATCACATTGTTACCTTTCAATAAAGTACATCCATCGATAGCAAACTGGTCCAGCAAGTTTACATTCAGTTGCTAAATGGACAACTAAATGAACCATGACTTTGAAAAACCTAGGAGGGAATATCATCTCCATTTTACAAAGTGTGATTCTAATTGATTCTTCCAAACGGTCAAGCTCATTTACATGGAGAACTTTTGAGCATATTCCTCGGAAGTAAGCAGATAATTCAAATAGTACTATTGTGACCTGGTCTGGAAGAATACCCGTCAAAGCGATAGGCATGAATTGTTGCAGTAGGACATGGCAGTCATGTGTTTTTAGCCCAGAAATTGTTCCTTCAGCAGGCTTCACACATTTAGATATATTTCCACAATAGCCATCGGGAACCATTATAGACTCAAGAACTTCAAGGAACAATTTTATCTCACTTCTGGACATGGTAAATAATGCGGGTGGTAAGTAAAACTTTCCCGAAGGCTGTTGCTCTGGATGTAGGTCCTCTCTAATATTCATTTCTTTAAGATCTAGACGAGCAGAAAGATTATCTTTTGACTTCCCATCTAAACCTAAAAGTGTGCCCAAAATATTATCACACACATTCTTCTCTATATGCATCACATCTAGATTATGTCGAACGAGATTATAGTCCCAATAGGGTAATGTAAATAGACTACTTAATCCCTTGTAAGTTTTTGACTGCTTAAAATCACCAAGAGCCTTTATTTCTTCTTGAACCTGACGTCCATAGTAAGTTCGAGGCTCTGCTCTATGCTCCACCGTTCCATCAAAAGACTTTTCATCAAAATGAAACTTATGACCAGGAGGCAGAAATCGGCGGTGACCCATAAAGCATGATTTCTTTCCATGCAATCGCTTGGACCATGCATCTGCACCACATGGTGGACATGGAAATTCTCCATGCACCTTATGTGAAGAAACCATTCCTAAAGCTGGCAAGTCATTTATAGTCCATAACACAACTGCTCGCAAAGTGAAGGTTTCATTTCTAGACACATCATATGTGAGCATTCCATTCTGAAATAAGTCTTTCAAGTCATCCAAAAGTGGCTGGAGAAAGACATGAATATTATCTCCTGGACTTTTGGACCCAGGAATTATCAAAGATAACAAAAGATAAGATTCTTTCATGCACAACCATGGAGGCAGATTATATATTGTCAAAACAACTGGCCAACAACTATAACTAGAACTCAGCATCCCGTAAGGATTAAATCCATCAGTACCCAAGCCAAACCTTATATTGCGGCAATCAGATGCAATTTTTGAGTACCTTTCATCTAAAACCTTCCATGCTGGGGAATCGGCTGGATGTCGTAGTGCGCCATCCTTAATGCGCTCTTCATCATGCCATCGCAAAAGAGGTGCTGTCTCTTTGCACATGAACAATCTTTTCAACCTATCCTTGATTGGAAAGTAACGTAAAACTTTGCTTGGTGTTGCTTTCTTTCTTTCCTTCTTTGTTAACTTTGTTTCCGGTTCTTTATCTTTCCACCTAGAGGCCTTACAGACTGAGCAAAAATCATCATTTTCCGTGTCTTTCCAGAACAGCTGGCAATTATTTGGACAAGCATGAATTTTTTTATAATCTAGGCCCAATTTTGAAACAATCTTCTTAGCCTCATAGAAATTCTGGGGCAGCTCATTTCCATTTGGAATTGCCATGCGTAGAGTATCAAGTAGATCTGCAAATGACTTGTCAGACCATTTGTTCCTGGATTTTGTATTAAATAAAATCACAAGTAATGATAGCAGTGATAATCCACACCCCGGTCATAAAGGCTTCTTCGAATCATTGATCAGTTTGTAGAATTCCGCGGCTTCTAAATTTGGTCCATGTTGATTCGGTGGATCTGGACTCTCACTCATTGGCACATCATCATGCATATTCCTGAAGGCATCATTAATCAACCCATGCATGTCAGCAAGCATTTCTTCATTGTGAGGTTGTGGTTCCTGATCATCATTGTGCTCATCTGAAGATTCTCCATGAAAAACCCATTTGTCATAACTCTGAAGAATTCCATTACAGATCAAATGATCACGGACTTCATCCTTTGACAACACAAAAGTGTGCACGCATTCTTCACATGGACAAAGGATCTTGGTATCTTCTGTCTTATCTTTATATGCAAATTCCAAAAATCCATCTACGCCAGCCAAGTACCGGCTACTTCCTCTAGGATAACGCAAAAGTACCTTGCTGATTTGTACATCCATACCCAGTCTGCAATAAAGACTTCAGTTGTCATTGCAAGGTTGAATCCTACTTAATCCAATTTTCCCGTTACTGATCAAGACAAGTTATGTGTAACAAGCATAAGCAGACCATAAAAATATTGAACTTAGACTTTGTCTAGCAAACTGCATCATCAATGACATAAATAATTTCCAAAGATTACGTAGACAAGATCATACAAGAGACGAAAAGGGCAAGAAGCTTACCTATGCGGGGGTGTGTCTTTGGTGCTGGTGTAGGCGGCAATTGTTAGACAGCTGGTCGGCGGTACAGATGTGATAGAAATTCTGAAAAGAGAAGAACAAAATAGTATCATGATTCTCAGAGTCATTACAGCATGATTGTACTACCCTAAGAATCAAATTTTCTCTCAACCAACAAGGACATGTATATCATCCATATATTTCCCAACGGGCATGATCAGTTCGCCAATAGAAGAATATATTCCATACTAATAGGACTACATGATGAACAATAGTATGCTACAATAATCTTTTTGAAAACTACAAGCTAATGAAACTGAACATGCAGGATCTAAAAAGATGTATAGTAGAGAGTCTCCGACATGTAGCTGATAAACTGGAAGGTTTCATCCACTATGAACAACATTGCGATGTTAAAATGAATACCTACACTGGCGGCTGGTCTTGGATATGTTATACACCCCTATCATCTCAACTCAATATTTATTTTCAAGAACACTCAACTCAATATATCAGCTATATTGTACACATACACTTAGTTTAAGCTGCATAACATACTGATGCATCTGATGAAGAAGCATCATCGACTAATGCCATGTACTAGTAAACAATACCATAGGCAAGAATACACCTATCTTTTCTTTTCTTCAGGTTCTGTCCCCTGTTCATTAAATACATTGTGTAGCCAGTGATATTCAGACATTTAGACCATTTCTAACCATACACATTTTCCTTGGCTTACGGAACCATATAATGGTTTCCCATTTTATCGAAATAACAGTTAAGTAGCAAAGTTATTAGAAATTTAATGGTTTACATCATACAAGAAAACATGTGTATACGCTGTTATATACTGAAATCTGACTTTATCGGAACAGTAAGTTTAATATCACAGTATCAGCGTATGAGAAGGGCGTTTTGGCGGACGAGCTGCATGGAGGCCGCTATCTGTGGCGGTCGTCTTGGCGTTGCGATGCGTGATGGCTACTATTTTTACTATATACGAGATCTATTTAGTGCATATCAGTCTATACACAAATCAGTCTTGTTGGACCAGGAGGTGATTTTCCCCTAACTTTTAGCCTCTTCGTCGTTGTTAATAATTTTGTCCCGAACTAGAATATATGCCTATCAGTTTTGCTAATAGATTTGTTGCAATGCTATTCATCTATTCGCTTGTCTTACTAGTCGGTTCACCAAACTGAAATTACTGAAGTATATGTGAATTGGAAAATCTGAAGAATAAAAGGACTGTAATGTAGTAGCAATAGAGGCGTTAGTTGACTTCAGTTGCTTGAATAGTAGATGCAGATGCTTGTGCTAGATAGATATACTTAATTGACTTCAGTTGCATCAACTTCAGTTCAGGTGTTAGTTTTCTACTCCGTACAAGAAAATATCTATACTGATCTTCACAATTACCAAACCAGCGGAAAGAATGACAGTTTCAGACAAGAGATGAAGAGGGTGAGGGAGTTTCACCTATGCAGGGGCGCTTTGCTCGTACAGCTTCAGGTGAGGCGGCGTATGTCATACGACTGGTTGGCGGCGCTGCTAGGTGCAGGGATCCAGGGAGGACCGTGTCAGCACGGCAAGTCGGTGACGCCGGTAGGTGGAGGGGGTCAGGGAGGGGGTTTGGACGGTCGGGTGTGCAGTAGGGGGGGCGGGGGGCGTCCGGGCTGAGGTGCAGCTTGGCTGCTTGGGGCCGGCGGCGGAAGGTGAGATGGCTCGGTGGCGGCGCAGCAAGGTGAGGCAGCCTGGGATGGTGGCGGTGGAGGGTAGTTCGGAGTCCGGGCGTGGGGCACGACGAGTCGGGATTGAGGTGGATCTTGGGTTCTTGGGGCGACGGCCGGAGGTGGGATTGCTTGGCGGCGGCGTATTCTCACGGCAGCCAGATTCAGATTCAGGACCAGTCAACGGTGCAGTTCGCATTTACATCCTTTGGAAAGACCCACTTTTGCAAAACAAACCTCCAGAAAGATCTCGTCTTTGCAGCTAGTTCCGTCCTCTCGTCCAGATCATTCCCCACTGACGGCGGCGGCGCAAAACTCCCACCGTTTTCTAATCCAGTCCCGGCGGCGGCGGTTGTCACCTTGCCCCAGCCAGATTTTGCCCTTCGAAGGTAATTTGCTAGCTCTTCCTCGTCCCTAACTCTGGACCACGAAATCCCTCCTGTCGACCGGGGCAGCCTTCTTCCAGCCAACTCTTCAATCTCATCTAACCCTAGACCACGAAATCTTTTCCTCACATCCTGTCTCTATCTAATGCCGACGAGTACCAGGGCATATTGAATCGGTCCATGCTTGTTTTGGTGGTGATATTGTAAGTACAGTTTAATTGCAAGGAAAAGAAGTACTATTTTTATGTTTTGACCCACCCGCATTGCATCATGCCAGTACTAGTTTGTTTTAAGATGAGTGTCCAATTTTGGTGACTACTACCATGTACGGTAATCAAGAAATTTTATCTGATTTTGGTGCTTCTGATAAGCATACACTGTTTTTTAATATGCAGTTGGACCAATAATTATTAGTCCTGAATCAAAATTTGTACTCTTGATTTTGAATTTTGCACTGAGAAGTTCTAGAGAGACTACCTGAATCTATTGAGATACTGTAGAGGTGACCGGATATCATGAATCTATTGTTGTGAGACTTGTGTTATCAATGAGAGAGTACATATAGTTAGTCCACACTTCTCATCCCCTTTTCGGACGACTTAGTAGCAGTTTTCTGTGCACTACGCTAATAGTAATTTTGTTAAGTAAACTAGGTAGCAATACAAGCTAATCAGCATGAGTCCATGTAATGTAAAGATAGTTTGATGTGGTAAATATGCGTGGATAATGGGCATACTGAATTGATGAGCAGCGGCGAGGATATATGCCAGTCCTAAGAAAAACTATTCATGTCTACAATGCGGGCAGACGCAGAGATGTCCGTAATATGGGATGTGCAGATTAAATCATTATGCTTGTTGTTTGAACATAAGTTTGAAGTCTTGTTTCAATTTTAGAAGCACTAATTTTAGTCCAGTAACCTACACTTCCTTGAGACTGGATCCAGTTAGTGATTTGTGCCACAGTTTGACTTTTTTGTAGGGAAGCAGACAAGAGAAGGCAATCAGATTTTAGTTTCTTGCTGATGGCAGTGAAACTGACTACAACATTGTTCTTCTAAATGGAGGAAACTAGCGCCACCTCTCCCTCGCGAGTCTTGGCATGCATGAAAAATCTGCATAGTGTACCAGCCCTCTCAGGTGAATTCTTGGCATTGAGATTGCTAATTATTTTGCTTCTTTATGACAATATGTCTGCTTAAGCCTTTTATTTTATTTTTGCAGAATCGGTCAATGGCCTTGAATTATGTGATGCCAACTCTTTCTCAGAGATTAATTCCACTATGCTTCCGTTTGATGAATTCTCTACACCTAAGAAGAGACAATGATTTTCTCTAGATGTAAGTATAATGCAGATTCTTTTATTTGTGTTTACCTCTGACAAGATGTTCCAGTTTTTTTCTCTTCGTAATTATACAGATTATATTCAGGCAACCTCAGGTTCAAAATGGTTTGGAATGCAGGTTATCCTCAAATTTAGGATGGTCGCCTTATTTTCTGTGTGTTTACCTCTCACATGAGAACCTAATATCTTGTCAAAAAAATTATGGAAGTGGAGAAACATATTACACAGTACCTAAGAACCATGAATGTTGCGTAGAACATCAGGCATGTAAAATACAGAAAAAGTACATGTGTAAAATGTGATCGATCTTTCCAAACTATGAAGACTACGTTTATTTAATGACAGTGTTGTGTTTATTTACAGGGTTCATTGTACAAACCTATGTGATGAGGCACTCAAACCAACAGTAGGCATGACTTTTGATGATATTGCTACCATGGAGGTATTTTATAAGTCGAGCGTGGCACGGAACAAATTAGAAGATATCATCCAATGTGCTAAAAAGTCGAGCGTGGCACTTGACTCACTCAATACGGGTTTGTGCAATCTTGAGTCTGTTGTCTTGCAGTCAGCCTCCGGTGTTCCTGAAACTATACAAGAAGAAGAAGAATCATTCGTTGGTAGCACCATGCCAGCCCAAGTTGATATCCTAACGCCGACAACTGTCAACGCAAGGGGTACATGCTCGCAAATTAAGGGTCATAAGAGACAATGAAAAGAAGGCAGGGCCAAATAAGAAGAAATTAGTGGTTACTCTATCTCTATGGGTGCCACGCACTTGCAGAACATGCAAGGAAGTTGTGTTACATGACAGCCATATCTATCCGATGAAAAAATGGAAATGGTTGTCTAAAATTATTGTATCAGCGCTAATACTAGATGGTTGTTCTTGTTAAATTCCTAATGGCTGACATGTCCTAAGTAATTAGTTGAAATATTGGTTCAGTGGACTATGTATATTCACCATTGCATCCCGTAAGACTCTGATTTGTGCTTATGTTCTAAATATAGTTATTCTACTTTCCTGTTCACTTCATGTTTAAGATGAAAGAGCGAGCTTGTACAACTTTTAGTGCATTATCTCATAACTTGGGCATGTAAGAAAGATTTGCCATTGTCGGTGTACTAAGGTAGGGGTACCTCAGTACCCCAACTTGTGCACGGGCAGTAGCAGCTTCCCGCGGAGTGGCCTACCACGTGCTCGCCGGAGACCTTCCCGCTCCATGTAAAACCATTCAAAAACAAAGTATACAAGACAGAAGATCGAGACCCCGGCAAGTGAAGCTTGCCGGGAAGGCCGTTCCAGGCTCAAGATTACCTCACTCACGCAAGGCCCTGGCAAATGGAGCTTGCCAGGAAGACTAGAAGATTATATTTCAGAAGACATGCCTCGGCGCTATACGCGCCCCGGCGGGGCCCGGGGAGCGACAAGCTTCAGAGCCCGACAAGCTCCCGGGCCCGGCAAGGACATGACCCCGGCAAGGTGCTTGTCGGGGAGGGTTGCGCTGTGTGTCCGCGCTCCAGCTCATCGAACCACGCGTCGCCCTGGGGCCACTCCAGGGACGCGTGGCGGATGGCTGTGCAGCCTGGGGGACACGGTGGCACTCCACGGTGGTAAAGCCATCGCCGTGGCAAACGGAGACGCAAGGGCGGGCGCTTTTGGGGTCGACGGCGACGGGCATTAAATGCTCTTGTCCCCCACTGTCAAAGTAGGTAGCGGCCACTGTTCATACACTGTAGCTCCACTATTCCCGCACTGTTACAACTACCACCTCTTTTACATTTTTACCCCTTTCTCCTACGTTGACACCTGTCGGTGACCCCTTGCACTATAAAAGGAGGCCCATGCACAACGTAGAAAGGGTTCGGAACCTAGATCGCTCATACGCTCGGTGTAGCTAGTTCTTCAAGCTCCCGAGCTCTCCAACTCAATACAAACTAAGCAGGAGTAGGGTTTTACGCGTCCATCGCGGCCCGAACCTGGGTAAACTGCCTGCGTGTTCACTACGATCTGCTCTTTGTGCTCCCTCCGCCCTCTTACCGCACAAACAAGGGGCTCCGGTCCCATAGGTGTTCGTGGTGGACAGTTTCCCCCGACATCTTTGGCGCGCCAGGTAGGGGGCGTCAAGGTTGTGCGAACCTAATCCGGCGTTCATGCGGGCGCATTCTTCATCAACCTCTCCAGTTTCATCAGCAACTGCGCCATGGCCCCGAAGAAGAAGGCTTCGGAGGTCGCAGGCCCGTCTGCATCTCATCCGCCGCCACCGGAACCAACGGTGGGCGGGGGAGACGCCGTCGGGAGGGTGGTCGCCGGCGAGGACACTCGCGGCGCCACCAAATCCAAGGACAGGACGGACGACCGAGCCTCGGTCTCCGTGGACGCGCCACGTCCATCCCAGCAAACGACAACCCAGCAGCGCCATGCCACAGGAGGTGGCATCCGCCTGCTGGGCCAAGGGCAAACCGGAGGTTCGCGGGACGCTCCGGGCCATCGTCCCGGCACGAGTAAGGCGCGGTCGCCAGGGCGGGACCCTGCTCCTTCTAACGTTGTTAGGAGTCCGAGCATATCCCGCTCCTCGCACCGTTCGCCCCCGCTCCCCTCCACTCCAGCGGAAGCGCTCGCAAGGGCGCAACTGCTCCTCGACTTCCCTCCAGCGGCAGACAAGGCCGAAGACTGGAGGGCCACCATCCAGAGCCTGATCGCCTTCGCCAACAACGACTCTCCACAGCAGCCGGCGACCTCGCGGCCGCGACAAGTCGAGAAGACGAAGGCCGACGGCGACAAGACCGCCGGGGGTGCGACCACCGTGCACTCCCCGCCGCGGAAGCAGAAGACGCCGCCCTGCCGGAACAACGCCGACGACGGCTCCACGGCATCGTCGGATCCGCGGGCTCGTCGGGATCAGCGCCAGGTCCTTGACGACCGGCGACAAGAAGACGCTCGAACAACAATCGAGCGCCGCCGAGAAGCTCGGCGACAATCAGACCAGAGAGCTGGGAACGCTGTCGACGCGCGCGTGTCCGGTGAACCAGGCGACTTGCCGTACGCGGCAGGTTGCCCTGCGTTTACACGCGAGCTGCGGCGCGTCCAGTGGCCCAGCATGAAGAACTTCAAGCCCGACGTACCGGAGAAGTACGACGGCAAGACGCACCCCTCGGAATTCCTCAGCATTTACACCATCGCGGTGCAGGCTGCCGGGGGGCGCGACGAGAAGATTTTGGCGAATTACTTCCCGCTCGTGCTTAAGCCGAACGTTCGTTCGTGGCTTATGCACTTGCCGGAAGGCTCCATTTCTTCTTGGGCAGACCTTTGCCACCAGTTTGTTGGCGCCTTCACGGGCGGCCACAAACCCCACGGCCAAGAGAGCGATCTCCACATTCTGGCCCAGAAGGAAGGAGAATCCCTGCGCAAGTACATCCAACGCTTCAGTCGAGTGCAGCACAACATCCCCGACGTCCACCCTGCCGCGGTTATCAGCGCGTTCCACCAGAACGTGCGTAACCGCCGCATGCGTGAAGAAATGGCCATGACCAAGATACGGGATGTCAGCGAGCTTTATGCTCTAGCTGACAAGTGCGCACGCGCCGAAGAGGGGAGGAGACTCCCCGGGGAGGATGCTGGCGCAGGAGGAAGCGACAGCGACGACGCCGCCCCGGCAAAGAAAAGCCGGCGGCGGAACAACAGGAGGAAGAACAAGAAGGAAGTGCTTGCCGTCGAGAAGTCCGGCAAGGAGGCTCCCGCCAAGCAAACACAGGCTGGCGGCTCCGGCAAGGAGCCTGCCCCTGTAGCGGCAGCCGACAAGTAGGACGGCTCCGACAAGCAGTACTGCAAAATCCACAGCACCAAGGGCCACGACCTCTCCAACTGCAAACGCGTCGAGTACCTCGTCGAGCAGCAGAAAGCTGAGTACGAGAAGCGCGACAAGGAGAAGGCCCAAGGTGGCAGAGGAGAGCCAAGCAAGAAGCGGCCATTCAATGGCCGGGGAGGACGCCGCGGCAAGGCCAAGCAGCGGCAAGGTGACCGACCCCCCCGGGGCCGCGACAAGGATGAAGAAGACGACGATGAAGACATGGAGGATGAGGATAATAGCGAGCAGGAGTTCCAGAAGGCCACGGAGGTCCTGTGCATCGACGGTGGCGCCTCTCTGCACACCTCCCACCGCCAGCTCAAGCAGTGGGTGCGCGAGGTGAATGCAGCAGAGCCGCCCGTGGAGTCGCGCAGGCTCCTCAAATGGTCCAGCGCGCCCATCATTTTTGATCTTGAGGATCACCCTGACCGCACCACTGCGGTCGGGTGCTTGCCGATGCTGGTTTCACCCACCATCCGCAACCTCAAGGTCACCAAAATGTTGGTTGACGGCGGGGCCGGGCTGAACTTGATCTCCTCTGCTGTGATCAAGAAACTCCAAATCCCAGATGGCGAGCTCGAAGAGACCGGTTCTTTCCAAGGAATCAACCCGGGGAGGAGCAAGCCCAAGGGGAAGATAACTCTGCCGGTGACCTTTGGCGGGGAGCTCAACTTCAGAACTGAGCGCATCACATTCGACGTCGCCGATATTCAATTGCCGTATAATGGAATACTCGGCCGTCCCGCCCTCGCCAAGTTCATGGCGGCTTCCCACTACGCCTACAACGTACTCAAGATGCCGGGGCCGATAAGCGTCATCACTGTCCATGGCGACAAGAAAGATGCGCTTGTCTGCGCCGACAAGATCTACCGGGATGCAGCAGCTGCGGCAGAAAAAGACACACTTGCCGCTGAAGCTCCCGGGGGGAAGAAGACGAAGACCAAGTCCGGCAAGTGCTCTGAGGCCCACTCCGGCAACCGCACCTCTTCGGAGTGCTGCGCTGCCGTCCAGGACGTTCCATCGAGCTCCACCGGCAAGTGTAAGAAGGGGATGGCCGCTCCTCCGGCAACCAAGAAAGTGTCCGCCAAGGAGGACGGCACTGGTGGTACCTTCACCATCAGTGCCACACTTGACAGCAAATAGGAAAGCGCGCTCGTTGCCTTCCTGCGGGCGAATGTCGATGTGTTTGCATGGCAGCCATCTGACATCCCCGGTGTTCCCAGGAAGGTAATTGAGCACAAGCTTGCTGTTTGTCCTCATGCGCGGCCCGTCAAGCAGAAAGTGAGGAAGCAAGCCGTGGAGCGCCAAGAATTCATCGCTGAAGAAATCAAGAAGCTAGAGGCAGCTGGCCTAGTTAGAGGTGTGATCCATCCGACGTGGTTAGCAAACCCAGTCGTCGTACGCAAGGCCAATGGGAAGTGGAGACTGTGTATAGACTTCACCGACGTGAATAAAGCATGTCCCAAGGATCCATTCCCTTTGCTGCGTATTGACCAGATCGTTGACTCCACCGCCGGATGTGAGCTACTCTCTTTTCTTGATGCATATTCAGGCTACCACCAGATCATTATGGCCAAAGAGGATGAAGAGAAGACTACATTTATCACTCCATGTGGCACTTATTGCTTCATACGCATGCCATTTGGACTGAAGAATGCAGGATCAACATTTGCAAGGGTAGTGCACACTGCTTTCGAGCCACAGATCCACAGAAATATAGAGGCTTACATGGATGACATCGTGGTGAAGAGCAAGAGCAAGGATACTTTGGTCCAAGATTTGGAAGAGACGTTTCAGAACCTGCGCAAGATACAGCTCAAGTTGAACCCCGAGAAGTGCGTCTTTGGAGTCCCCTCCGGCAAGCTTCTCGGGTTCTTTGTGTCACAGAGGGGGATTGAAGCTAACCCCGACAAGATTAAAGCCATCGAGCAGATCGAGGCCCCGAAGCGCGTCAAGGATGTCAGAAGGCTTGCAGGTTGTGTGGCTGCCCTCAGTAGGCTCATTTCGAAGTCCGCAGAACGCGCCCTACCTTTCTTCAAAATCTTGAAAAAGGCAGGTCCCATGAAGTGGACTCCGGAAGCGGAGGCAGCGCTGCAGGATTTGAAACGGTACCTATCCTCCACTCCAATACTTGTCGCACCTAGACCACAGGAAAAGTTGCTGCTATACCTAGCGGCAACCAACCAGGTGGTTAGTGCTGCGTTAGTAGCGGAGAGGGAGGCCGACGAGGAGTCTGCGCCACCGGCAAGCGAATCCAGCGACAAGCAGGGGGCTGCTCCGACAAGCTCTGGCCCCGACAAGGATAACTCTACGCAGGAACAGGAAGAAGTGCGGAAGAAGATGGTGCAGCGCCCAGTGTATTTTGTAAGTTCCCTTCTCCAAGGGGCTAGATCGAGATACTCTGGAGTGCAAAAGTTGCTTTTCGGCCTCCTCATGGCCTCGAGAAAGCTGCGCCATTACTTCCAAGCACATGAGATAACGGTGGTCACTCGCTTTCCGCTAAAGAGGATATTGCACAATCCGGAAGCAATAGGCAGGATCGTTGAGTGGGCACTAGAGCTGTCGAGCTTTGGACTCAAGTTTGAAAGTACCTCAACCATACAGAGCCGAGCTTTGGCAGAATTCATAGCTGAGTGGACCCCGACGCCCGATGAAGAAGTCCAAGAAACAAGTGCACCCGTGCAAGAAGCGACAAGTGAATGGGTAATGTATTTTGATGGTGCCTTCTCGCTGCAAGGCGCCGGTGCTGGCGTGGTACTCATCGCGCCCACAGGGGAGCACCTCAAGTATGTTATCCAGATGCACTTCCCAAGAGATCAAGCGACAAACAACACTGCTGAATATGAAGGTTTGCTCGCCGGCCTCAGGATTGCGGCCGAACTTGGGATCAGGAAGCTGATTGTACGGGGAGATTCTCAGTTGGTGGTCCGGCAAGTTAACAAGAGCTACCAGAGCCCTTTGATGGAAGCTTATGTAGATGAAGTGAGGAAGCTTGAAGAGCACTTTGAAGGTCTGCAAATGGAGCACGTCCCGAGAACTCAGAATGACATTGCAGACGGCCTTTCAAAGTGTGCTTCGATGAAGTTACCTGTGGAACGAGGGACCTTCTTGCTCAAGCTGACTCAACCATCCGTTACACCATCAATTGGGCAGTCCAAGAAGAGAAAGTTGGTCTCCGGCGACTACCTGCCAGCGGATCTTCCTGAAACCGCCGCCAAGGTCCCCAAGATCAACGATCAGAACGCTGAGGAACAGTCTGCTCCTGCAGATCCGAGGATCTGTGCAGTTGAAGCAAGTGTTCCCGACAAGCCTCGCCTCGGCGAGCTTGCCGGGGGACCATCAGCTCCGGCGGAACCAGAGGTTCTTGCCGTAGAAGCTGAGGTCCCCGCAGCGGCCCTCGTGCCTTTAGTCCTTGCCGTTGAGCCTCGGGCTCCGGCATGGGCGCAGCAGATCGTCCGTTTTCTGCAAACTGGAGAACTTCCCGACGACCTAGAAGAAATAGAGAAGATAACCAGGCAGTCAAGTATGTACCAGTTCGTGGATAACGAGCTGTACAGAAGAAGGCTCAATGGTGTCAGATTGAAGTGCATCTCCAGGGAAGATGGACAGAAGCTGTTGGCAGAAATACACGGAGGCATATGCGGCCACCACATTGGCGCAAGGGCGCTTGCCGGGAAAGCTTTCCGGCAAGGGTTCTTCTGGCAAGAAGCCCTCCAAGATGCAACTGCACTAGTAACCAAGTGTGAAGCGTGCCAGTTCCATGCAAAGCAGATTCATCAGCCAGCTCAAGCTCTCCAAACAATTCCTTTGTCCTGGCCCTTCTCGGTCTGGGGGCTCGATATCCTCGGCCCCTTCCCCCGAGCCGTCGGGGGCTTTGAGTACTTGTACGTTGCAATCGACAAGTTCACAAAGTGACCAGAAGTGGAGCCAGTGAGAAAGGTGACAGCACAGTCAGCGGTCAGGTTCTTCAGGTCAATTGTTTGCCATTTCGGAATCCCCAACAGGATCATCACCGACAACGGTACACAATTTACTAGTCGCACCTTCATGCAGTACGTCCAAGACCTTGGCGCCAAGGTCTGTTTCGCTTCTGTTGCTCACCCAAGGAGCAATGGTCAAGCAGAGAGGGCCAATGCTGAAGTGCTGCGCGGACTCAAGACAAGGACCTTTGACAGGCTGCGCAAGTGCGGAAGAAATTGGATAGAGGAGCTACCGGCGGCTCTTTGGTCAATCAGAACGACACCAAGTCGAGCCACCGGACAGACACCCTTTGCTCTAGTCTATGGAGCAGAGGCAGTTCTTCCCACGGAACTCGTATACGGATCTCCTCGAGTGCTCGCTTATGATGAGCTCGAGCAAGAGCAACTGTGGCAAGATGATGCATTGCTCCTCGAGGAGGAACGTCTCCAGGTTGCTGTACGAGCTGCTCGATACCAGCAAGCCTTGCGTCGCTACCATAGCCGCAAGGTCAAGGCCAGGAGTCTCGAGGAAGGCGACCTTGTTCTTCGGCGTGTTCAGTCCGCCAAGAATTCCAACAAGTTGACGCTGAAGTGGGAAGGCCCTTATCGGGTGAGACAAGTCACGAGGCCCGGCGCTGTCCACCTCGAGACCGAAGAAGGCTTACCGGTGAGCAACTCCTGGAACATAGAGCATCTTCGCAAGTTTCACCCATAAGGCGCGGTTGCCGTGATCCGTTCCGGCAACCACCTTTTGTACAAGCTTTGCCGCTGCTGCATGTAACCCTTTGTACAAAGCCGGGCGCAGACCCCGTGCATCAGTAAAGTTTTTGTGTTTTGCGCCATTTGCCTTTTACATGCTTTTCTCTGCTATTTGCATGTGTTATTTGGCATCTTGTGCAACGTACATATCCGGTAAGCATTAGCACGCCGAAAGAGCATATACTTGTCTCCCTCTTCTTTTTCCTTGCCTCTTAAACAGAAGGAACGTTCCTCGCGCACAAGTTTGCCGGGGGGAAGGAGATGGAAGGGGAACCAAGTGTTGTTCAAGAAAAAGAAGCCTTACCAAGAAGCAAGCAAGATATGAAAGCTAAGTTATTAGAATTTGAGCAGTTCAAATTTTTAATTTTTAGCTGTCTTCCTTGAACAATCACACTTTGTATGGAAAACCTGTGCGCGGAGGAACCTACCCGTAGCTAGCCGCACCCTTATCTTGTTTTCGAGTACACTCAACGACTCAAGTGAGCTGCGACAAGTGTCGCGCCCTTGGTTCGTTTTCGAGTTCACTCAACAAGCTGAGTGCGTCGCGACTAGCCGCGGCAAGGTTGCTTGCCGGTGAAACCTTGGCCAGCAGGCTGCTCAGAGTCCAGCACTCAGCGCTCGCGGCAAAGGACCCTTACCGGCAAGCTCCCTGGAAGCGTAGGGTGAAAAACATACAAAGTAGATGACCAAGACAAGGAAGATAACATTGCACTGATTGATCAAAATAAGATAAATATCTTACAAAGGATAACTTGTCGCAATGATTAATGAGTTCATAACACCCTATGCAGCAACAAAAAGAGATAAAGATAAAGGAGGCCTAATCTACGTGGTCGCCCTCGATCCTGGAGATCTTGTTTACTTTGGCGATGATGTGGGCGACCTGCTCCTTCAGCGCCTCCATGTTCGCGTCGGCCGGCAAGCTGCGGAGAACGTTGGTGAGGTTTATACCGGGATTGCGGTATACAATTTTCGTCAGTACGCGCTCCAAGGTTCCCGTGCAGAGCTGGCGCGACTCCTCGGCCAGTTGCGCGGGAATCTTCTTCCGAAGATCTGCAAGAGCCGGCGCGATTCCCCTGAAGAAGAGGCTGAGCTTGGCGCTGTGAGGGAGGTTTGGGTCCGGAGAGTAGATGAGATGCTCCAGCTTCAGCGCCAGCAGCTCCTGGTCGATGTTGGATGCAGAAGACACCAGATCGTCGGTCCACACCTCGACGGTCCGGCGGAAGTTCTCGGCCGCTATGTTGGCGCTCTCCACCAAGCCTCGCTCCTTGCGGAGCTCTTCCTTCAGCTTGGTCTCCCGGTCCCGGACGGCGTCAAGCGAGTCCTTCAACGTGGAAACCTTCAGCTCCAGATCCTCAATGGAGTCCTTGGCGGCCTTCAGCTCGTCGCCCTTCTTGGAGAGACGCACCTAGAGTTCGGAGTTGGTGTGGCCGTCCTTCTCGCGCTCTGTGTTGAGCGCGGCGACCCTCTCCACGCTCGCCTTCAACGACTCCTCCAGCTGCGCAACCTTGGCCGCGAGCTCCTCCTTGGCGGTCTCCGCGGCAGCCGCGGCGGCTTTCGCCTCCTTCAGCTCTCCGCCAAGGGCCTGCTCCCGAGCGGCAAGGTCTTCCTCGTGGGAGTCGAGGTTGACCTTCCGTTGGGCGAGCTCTCCTTCTCGCCGGGACAGCTCCTCCCCGGCAAGTCGCTGTTGCTCTTCGGCTTCAGCCTTCTCCAGCAACCATTCTTGGTACTCCCCGGCGAGCCTCTCGCGCTCCTCTGCCACGTCGCGGAGAGCAGCCTGGTTGGCGGCGCGGAGCTCCACCGCGCGCTTCTCCATCTCAACGGCGGCCTTGGCGGCAAGGGCCTCCCGGGAAGCAAGCTTCGCCTGCCTGGCCCGGTAAAGGGCCAGGAGCTGATGAAGCAGCTTCTCCTCCTCGGGCCCGTCGTTTCCGCTGGGCGCCTCGACAATCTTCAGTCCCGCGAAGGCGAGAACTTCTCCATCGAAGGCCTCGCCCTCCGCGGGGGCTCGCGACGAAGAACCCCACGGCACCTGGATGAAGACACCGTTGGGAGCTTCAAGATAGTAGCCCGCCTGCTCCTTTTCGGCGGAGGGGTCGGCGGCCGGTGCAGCACTTGATGCTCCTGCCGCCTCCGGGCCGGCAGTGCGGCCGCCGTCCCCCTCTCCGGCCGCTGCGTCTGCAGCCGGAGCAGTCTCCTCCGCAGCCGGCTCGGCGGCCCCCGCCGTGTCCTCAGCGACAGGGGCGTTGCCGCCGTCGCCCTGCGCGTCCTCCTCCACGACGATGGTTTCCGTCTCCGTTTATTCTGGGGGAGGAGGATCTAGAAGAAGAAGAAAAAGTAAAAGAAGTTCAAGCAAATATCCAAAAAGAGACGAATCCAAGAAAACAAAGTTACGGAACTTACCTTGACGGACGTCGTCAGCGGCGGGCTCCCTCGCCGGGGAGCTCTACCTTGGCGGAGTGGCCGCCCTCGCCGGGCTGCTCGCCCTTGGCGGGGTACTCGCCCTTGGCGGAGTGCTCTCCCTTGCCGGGGAATTCGGCCTTGGCGGGGACGGCGGGGCCCGCGGCTCCTCGGGAGCGACCTCCGGATGCTCCTGAGCTAGCGGCTCCACCTCTGCACAAGACAATCAAGACAAGACGAAAACATCAAGATATCAGCACAAGACAAAATTCTCAAGCGCACCCGACAAATGGAAGTATAGAACCCATACTTACGCTGGGGGCTGCGCTGGGGGCTGCTCCTCGGAGCAGCGCTAGGGTCCGGCAGGCTCGCCTCCGGCGCGTCTCCCGTCGCCGCGACGGGCGAGTCGTCCGCGACCTCGACAACGGGAACCTTGGCCTTCTTCGCCACTCGCTGGGCCAAGGTCCTGAGATCAAAGCAAAAACAAGATTAGCATCAACAAGGATCAAGACGAAGTTAAAGAAGACGCAAAACCTCAAATTCTTACTCATGTTCCTCGTCGTCGTCGTCGTCGCTCAAGGCGGAGAAGTCAAATGCCACTTGAGGCGTGTCCGCGCGAGGAGCAGGAGGCGAAGAGTCCCTCGGGCGCTTGGCGGTCCCCGGGGCTGGGGGCTGCGAGGACCCGGCACCTGTGGACGCCGAGGCCCGGGGAGCAGGTGGAGCAGCCGCTCCGCTCTGCGAAGGCCTTCCTCCGCTTGGCGCTGTCGTACGGGGCGCCTCCGCTGTGGCCTGCGTGCGGGTCGCCTCCGCCGTGGCCTGTGTGCGGGTCGCCCCCGCCGTGGTTGGTGCGCCGGGCGCCCCCGTCGCAGCTTGACTCCCCCGGGAAGCTCGCGCTGCCCGGCGAGTTGGTTGTTGTCGGGGCGCCTGCGCCCTCGTCCCCGTCGCCGTCTTGCGAAGACGCATCAGCGGAGAGCGCCTAGGGCTTGCCCGAGGCGGGGAGGTCTCCGACGACGAGGAGAGGTCGTCGGCGTAGAGCCCAAGGGATCCGTCGGAGTCCTCGTTGGCCCCGGCGTCCTCCTCCTCCTCCTCCTCCTCGGCAGGCTTGCTGGGCCCAGCGCCCTGCACTGTGGACGCTCTCCCACCAGCGCCTCCGCTCCCTTCGGCGCCTCCGCTCCCTGCGGCGCCTCTGTTTCCTCCGGCGGCGCTGCCTCTCGCCGCGGCCTCGGTCAAGATCCCGGGGATCCCGGAGTGCCTCAAGGAAGGAACCCCGGCAAGCTCGTCGGGAGGAAGCTTCAGCAGTCTGCGGATCTCCGCCTCCTCTGCTTGGCAGGATGCTTCCGCAGCCTCTGCCTCCTCGGGCGTAAAGCCAAATTCCCCTGCCGCTGCGGCTGCAGCGGCCTCTTCAACCCGAGAAGCTATGTACGCTATCTCTTGGTCGGTGGTGTCCCGTGTGAGCTCCCGGATCTCGTCCTTGTTCTTCGCCACCTCCACCAGGTTGTCGAAGAAGTTCAAGATGACATCTGGCTTGGGCGGAATCCACGTGCGGTCGATACCGTGCGAGTCACACGCGGGCATCATGGCGCGAAGAGCATCCCGGGCCGTGCTGTTGCAGAGGGGCACCACTCCCCGGGGAGCTCTGAACCACTCCGGGTGGGCCGGGTCATGCTTAAATAGTTCCCGGACCATCCCCTTCAGCTCCAGTGATGTGAAGTTGAAGTTGAGCCCGGGGCGCAGCCTCATTATGTCCGCCGCGTTGCCGTAATCCCAGGCTGGCCTCTTCCTATCTTGAAGAGGGGCGATGCGGCGGCGGAGGAAATCTGTGCCTACTTCTGTGACAGACAACCTTGCTATCCGAAGACGAAGAATCCTGATGAGGGCGACGTCGAGCTTGACGTCGTCCGAATCCAACTCGCTCCAGTCCCTGCCGCGCACGATGGCTGTTGTGCGCGGCGCGGTGAAGGATTGCGGCTCGTCCTCGACTATCCAACACCAGTCTGCACGCCACTCCTCCCACTTGCCGCGGAGCTCCCCCGGCAAGTAGGACTCCTTCTTGTTCAGGTGAAAGACCCAAGATATTCCTCCGGAGAGGGGGGCGCCGGCCTCTGCTCTAGGGGTAAAGAAGTGCCTAAACAGCGGTACGTTCGGGTATATCCCAATATAGTTTTCGCACATATGTGCGAAAACCGCCATCGTGAGGATGGCGTTGGGGGTGAAGTCAAGAAGATGGAGGCCGTAGGTGTGCATTATATCACAGAAAAAGTCGGAAAAAGGGGGACAGAGGCCGCAGTGGAAGAAAGCTGCGAAGAAATAGTACCCGCCGGGGTAGTTGTCCTTGGCGGCGGCCGGATAGGCTCGGGTGCGGGGATGCGCCTTGGTCTTCTTGGCCCAGAACAAGTAGTACTTGTTCCAGAGCTCCCGCGCGCTGAGCCTCGGCGAGAAGACGACGTTCCGCTTCCGCAACGCGGTGAGCCTCGCCCGCTTGCTCCGATTTCTCCTTCTTGGTCTTCTCCGCCTTCGCCTTCTCGGTCTTTGGGGCCATGGTGGGGGCGGCGAGAGAAGGGGGACGAAGAGTCCGGTGACGCCGCAGATGCGGGAGGCGACGGCGGAGGTGTGGAGGCGGAGCGCAGGAGGGGATCTCTGGAGATGGAAGAAGAGGCAATGAAGGCGTAGGAGGGGAACCGCTCCTGCTTCCTCTGCTTTTATGGGGAAGTGGGGGGCGTTTCGCCCTTTCCATTAAAAGAACGTGGCCACGTCCCATCCCACGACGCCGCAATCGACGCGTGCCGTTACGGGGGGACGCGGCGGATGCGGAAGTGGATTCGGCGTGCCGTGGGCCGCGCGTGCCCGTGCACTGTTTTGGGCCTGGCCCAACAGCGCTCGGCACCGTGTGTGGCCCAGGCCCGGGGGCTCCTGTCGGTGTACTAAGGTAGGGGTACCTCAGTACCCCAACTTGTGCACGGGCAGTAGCAGCTTCCCGCGGAGTGGCCTACCACGTGCTCGCCGGAGACCTTCCCGCTCCATGTAAAACCATTCAAAAACAAAGTATACAAGACAGAAGATCGAGACCCCAGCAAGTGAAGCTTGCCGGGAAGGCCGTTCCAGGCTCAAGATTACCTAACTCACGCAAGGCCCTGGCAAGAGGAGCTTGCCAGGAAGACTAGAAGATTATATTTCAAAAGACATGCCTCGGCGCTATACGCGCCCCGGCGGGGCCCGGGGAGCGACAAGCTTCAGAGCCCGACAAGCTCCCGGGCCCGGCAAGGACAAGACCCCGGCAAGGTGCTGGCCGGGGAGGGTTGCGCTGTGTGTCCGCGCTCCAGCTCATCGAACCACGCGTCGCCCTGGGGCCACTCCAGGGACGCGTGGCGGATGGCTGTGCAGCCTGGGGGACACGGTGGCACTCCACGGTGGTAAAGCCATCGCCGTGGCAAACGGAGACGCAAGGGCGGGCGCTTTTGGGGTCGACGGCGACGGGCATTAAATGCTCTTGTCCCCCACTGTCAAAGTAGGTAGTGGCCACTGTTCATACACTGTAGCTCCACTATTCCCGCACAGTTACAACTACCACCTCTTTTACATTTTTACCCCTTTCTCCTACGTTGACACCTGTCGGTGACCCCTTGCACTATAAAAGGAGGCCCATGCACAACGTAGAAAGGGTTCGGAACCTAGATCGCTCATACGCTCGGTGTAGCTAGTTCTTCAAGCTCCCGAGCTCTCCAACTCAATACAAACTAAGCAGGAGTAGGGTTTTACGCGTCCATCGCGGCCCGAACCTGGGTAAACTGCCTGCGTGTTCACTACGATCTGCTCTTCGTGCTCCCTCCGCCCTCTTACCGCACAAACAAGGGGCTCCGGTCCCATAGGTGTTCGTGGTGGACAGTTTCCCCCGACAGCCATGTTATGTTCATCACTTCAGTCATTTCATATTTTTGAATGGAGTAGTGGACAGTACAGAAACCCACCTGGACCTGAGCCTGTCTGTATGAATTGTACATAACCTATTTGGAGGGGGTTTCTGCTAAAAGGGCCTTCTCCAAGGGTGTAAATGTGATATGTACCTTGACCTGTTAAGAAACCCACCTGAGCCTATCTGAGTCGCCCGATACACATCCAGCGGCCCATAATGCTGGATCGCATGATCTCATACTAGGCCCAGATCTCACGCAAGTCTCTCCCTTTGGTTCATGCCTATGCCAGGCAAAGCATCAACGTCCCATCAATCAGTCCATGCAGCAATTATTTAATGAAATATCCATCCAGACCGCTGTTTAACCCTGTGGCCGCAAGGCCAGGCGTTCGAATTCGGTCGCCTGGGCCAGGATAATTGCACTGCCTGAAGTCCAACCAGGCTAATTACGGTACAAAGGAATCCAGGCCAGGCGAGCTTTCTTTTTCACAGGGTAGCAACCAAACAAGCATGCATGAAACCCAGGCACAACTCCAGGCCAGGCAAAATATGTTGAGGACCCAAACCAAACAAGCCCTCAATCTACAGGTATTCAATTCTTGCATTATTATACGGCTTATTAGAAAAGAAAAGAATATAACTAAATAAGCAGGATGCATTATTATTTTATTTTGGGGCCCACGATTCAGAATTCTATACGGGAAGACATCTGAATATGAGTTCCTCCAGTCCACTAACACATAGCTACACATAACTGCAACATATAGTATTCGTTGTTGTCCGTACAGAAGTAACGAATGTCCTTCCAACGTATATTTGCGTTGTAACGATGATATATTTGTAGCGTATTATCAAAGCGTTGCAAACTATGCATTGCTATAGGGGGGTTCTTGTTGTAGTGGATCCATAGCTCGGGACCCCCTACCCCGAGGTCTGCCGGTTTTAACACCAAAACCTATATACATGATCATTGCCTTGGATATCGTCATAGGTATGCGCTTTTCTGTCAATTGCTCAACAGTAATCTGTTTACCCACCGTATAGTTTTCTTTCCAGAGAGAAGCCTCTAGTGAACACTATGGCCCCCGGGTCTATCTTTTATCATATTGCTTTCGATCTATAAAATAAAGAACACAAAAATACCTTGCTGCATTTTATTTACTTTGGTTTTATTTTGCATTATATTATAGATCTACTACTATCAGATCTCATCCTTGCAAGTAACCGTGAAGGGATTGACGCCCCTTTATCGCGTTGGGTGCAAATATTTGTTTGTTTGTGCAGGTATAACTATTGGAGACTTGTGTGTACCTCCTAATGGATTTATACCTTGGTTCTTAATTGAGGGAAATACTTATCTCTACTTTGCCGCATCACCCTTTTCTCTTCAAGGGAAAAACTGACACAAGCTCGAGAAGTAGCAGGAAGAATTTCTGGCGCCGTTGCCTGGGAGGATCTACATCAAGCCTACCAAGTACCTATCATAAACTCTCATATCTTGCATTTACTTTATTTTCCATTTTCCTCTCATTTTCTTCTCCCCCAGTTCTAAAACATTTCAGAAAAACGCAAAAATATTTGCCTTCTTTCCGTTTGCCTTTTTGTTTGCTTGTGTGCTGGATTGCTTGCTTTGTCATGATGGCATCAAGAAAATACCAAGTTGTGTGATTTTTCCAATATTTATAATAGTGATTTTATTACTACTCCTATTGCTCCTGCCACTAGTGCGGAATCCTATGAAATTAATACCACTTTGTTGAATCTTGTTATGAAAGAACAATTTTCTGGTAGTCCTAATGAAGATGCTACATCCCATCAAAATACTTTTGCTGAGTTGTGTGATATGCAAAATAAAATAGATGTGGATAATGATATTGTTAAATTTAAGCTATTTCCGTTCTCACTACGAGATCGCGCCAAAACTTGGTTTACATCCTTGCCTAAAATAGTATTGATTTATGGAATAAGTGTAAGGATGCTTTTATTTCCAAGTATTTTCTCGCCGCAAAGATAACCTCTCTTTGGAACGATATAATGAATTTTAAGAAACTTGATCATAAACTTGTTGCACAATCATGGGAGAGGATGAAGTTAATGATAAGAAATTGCCCTACTCATGGTTTAAGTTTATGGATGATCATACAATTTTTTAATGCGGGACTGAATTTTGCATCTAGAAATCTTTTAGATTTTTCCGCAGGTGGTACTTTAATGGGAATCACATTAGGAGAATCTACAAACTCCTAGATAATATTATGGCAAATTACTCTCAATGGCATACCGAAAGATCTTCCACTAACAAGAAAGTGCATGTTATTGAAGAAATTAATACTTTGAATGGAAAGATGGATGAACTTATGAAATTGATTTCTAGTAAGAGTGCTCCTATTGATCCTAATGATATGCCCTTGTCTACTTTGATTGATAATAATGATGAACCTAAGGGATGTGAATTTTGTTGGTAGGAACAATTTTGTAATAACGCGTATAGAGGTAATTTTAATCTTAGGTCGTTTCCTAGTAATTCCTCTAATAATTATGGAAATTACTACAACAACTCTTATGGAAATTATAATAATATGCCCTCTGATTTTTAGAACAATATTAATGATTTTATTAACTCCCAAAAGATTTTCAATTCTATGATAGAAGAAAAAATGCTTAAGTTTGATGATGTGGCTAGGAATGTTGATATAATTTCTCATGAGATTGATTCCCTTAATATTAGATCTATGCCACCCAAGCTTGATATTAATGAGTCTTTGAAATATATTTAGATTTCTATTAATGGAAGTAGGGAGAGAACCGCTAGAATGCGAGCTAAGAGAGAATGGCTAGAAAAAGTGTGTTCTTCTAGTTTTTGCGATAATCATGATGAAGATCTTAAACTGATTGGTGTGACTCCTATTGGATCTTTGTTTGATAATGTAAAACTTGATGAAAAAGAGACTGGAGAGGAGTCAACTGTATCTAGAAGGCATACCAATAATTTGGAGGGTGAATATCTTAGTGAAAACAGTTATGAAAGTGGGTTTGGCAAGGTAAAACTTTAACTAGTGATATGCCCACACTTTTGGATTACAAGGAATTTAATTATGACGATTGTTCTTTGATCGAGTGTATAAAATTTCCTTGTTGCAATCCATGCTTAATTCACCTCATGCTTACAATCAAAATAAGGCTTTTACTAAATATATCGTTGATGCTATGATGAAATCTTTTGAAGAAAACTTGAGTTGGAAGTTTCAATCCCTAGAAAAATATATGATGAGTGGAACCCAGTATTAATATTAATATCAAAGATTATGAGAGCAATGTTTTATGTCATTTGGGTGCTAGTGTTTCCACTATTCCAAAGTCGATCTTTGTGTGATGTGCTAGGTTTCCAAAAACTTGATGAATGTTCCTTCAATTTGCACTTAGTAGATTCCACTATTAAGAAACCTATGGTAATAATTAATCATGTTCTTATTGTTGCAAATAGGAATTGTGTGCTCATTGATTTCATTGTGCTTGATATAGATTGCAATCCTACATGCCCCTTAATTCTTGGTAGACCTTTCACTAGAACGATTGGTGCAATTACTGATATGAAAGAAGGAAACATTAGATTTAAATTTCCATTAAGGAAGGGCATGGAACACTTTCCATGAATTAAAATCAAGTTACTATATGAATCTATTATGAAGGCTACTTATGGATTGAATACCAAAGATAACAATACGTAGATCTATTCAATATGTCTAACTAAGGGCGTAAAACGATGACGTGGTTGGGAGGCAACCCAATGATTTTTTGTTTTTATTCTATTTTCCAATAAATATACCATTATACCTATGTTATGATGGTGTTCTTGTGTTTAATTTAGTGTTTGTGCCAAGTAAAACCTATGGGAAGATTTGGTCGATGGTTGATTTGATTTTGTGAGAAAATAGAAACTTTTGCACCAAGTCCAGAAAATTCTGAAATTTGCTTGAGAGTGATTGACCCAAAAATTTACCACATTTTCCTATTTTTTCAGAATATTTTGAGTTATAGAAGTATGGCTAATGTTCAAATTGCTACAAACTGTTCTGTTTTTGACAGATTCTGTTTTGGTTGTGTTGTTCGCTTGTTTTGATGAATCTATGGATAATATCAGGGGGGGTATAAGTCATGGTGAAGTTAGAATATAGTAGATACAATGAAAATATGAAATTAGAATGAGTTTACAATAGTACCTAAAAGTGTTGATTTGCTTTATTATACTAACGGATCTCATAAGTTTTTTGTTGAGTTTTGTGTATTGAAGTTTTCAAGTTTTGAGTAAAGTTTCGACGGGCTAAAGAATTAGGAGTTGCAAGAGACTAAGGTTGAATATTCCTAAGGCACACCAAGGTAATATTCAAGGACATCTAAGTATCTAAGCTTGGGGATGCCCCAGATGGCATCCCCTCTTTTGTCTAAGATTCATCGGTAAATTACTTGAGGCTATATTTTTATTCACTACATGATATGTGTTTTGCTTGGAGCGTCGTGTATTATATGAGTATTTGCTTTTTAGTTTCCGACAATCATCCTTGCTGAACACACCTTTTTGAGAGGGACACAGATTAATCATGAATTTATAAGAAAACTCTTGGAGCTTCACTTGTATCTTTTGAGCTAGGTAGTTGCTCTAGTGCTTCACTTATATCTTTTAGAACATGACGGTGGTTTTATTTTATAGAAATTGATGAACTCTCATGCTTCACTTATATTATTTTGAGAGTCTTATAAATAGTATGGCAATTTGCTTGTGTTACAAATTTAGTCCTAATATGATGGGTATTCAAGAGAAATATAATAAAAACTTTCATGAAGATCATTGAATATATGAGAAGTTTGATTCCTTGTATTTGTTTTGAGATATAAATATGGTGATATTAGAGTGACACTATTAGTAAATTGTGGAATAGTAAAATATTTTCGTCAAGGATAATGATTCACGTAGCATGCATGTATCGTCTTCCTGTTATGTGATGAAGTTGGAGCACAATTTATCCTTAATTGTATTCCTTTGCGTGAAAGTCGGGGGCATGCGATGGTTAACTCCTACCAACATCCCCCTAGGAGCATGCGTAGTAGTACTTTTCTTCGATGGCTAATAAATTTTTGCAATAAGTATGTGAGTTCTTTATGACTAATGTTGAGTTCATGGATTATACGTGCTCTCAATGCTCTAGTTTTTCTAGCCACTCTAGTACTGCACAACTTTCACCGGTGCATTAAACCCTCCTTATACATTTGCTCAAAATAGGCACCATACCTACCTATTATGGCATTTTCATAGCCATTCCGAGATATATTGCCACATCGTTCCGTTATTGTGACTTGTCACAATGAGTTGTAATTTTTTGAGTTGTAAGTAAATAAAAATATGATGATCATCAATATTAGAGCATTGTCCCATGTGAGAAATACAATAAAAAGAGGCCAAATGAGCCCAACAAAAAAGAGAGGCCAAAGTGCCCAAAAGAAAAAAAAGGGAAAATATGAGAGAGAAAAAGAGAGAAGGGACAATGCTACTATCCTTTTCCACACTTGTGCTTCAAAGTAGCACCATGTTCTTCATGATAGAGAATCTCCTATTTTGTCACTTTCAAATATTACTAGTGGTAATTTTTCATTATAGAACTTGGCTTGTATATTCCAATGATGGGCTTCCTCAAATGCCCGAGAGCTTCATGAGCAAGGAAGTTGGATGCACACCCACTTAATTTTCTTTTAAGCTTTCATACACTTATAGGTCTAGTGCATCTGTTGCATGGAAATCCCTACTCACTTACAATGATATCAATTGATGGGTATCTACATAACCCATTAATTTTCCTAGTTGATGTGAGAATTTCTCCCTTCTTTGTGTCTACCGCCACCTTCTATTCCACCTATAGTGCTATATCCAAGACTCACACTCATGTATTGCGTAAAGAGTTGAAAAGGCTTAAGCGCGTTAAAAAGTATGAACCAATTGCTTGGCTAACACCCGGGTATTACATGATTTATACTTTTTGGTAAGAAGAGGGAGCATAACAAGACTATATGATTTTGTAGGGATAACCTTCTTTAGCCATGATATTTTTTAAAGACATTATTGCTTTCTAGTATGCTTGAAGTATTATTGTTTTTATGTCAATATTAAACTTTTGTTTTGAATCTTATGGATCCGGATATTCATGCCACATAAAGAAAGATTACATGGTAAACATGTTAGGTAGCATTCCACATCAAAAATTCTATTTTTATCCTTTACTTACTCAAGGTTGAGCAGGAATTAAGCTTGGAATGCTTGATACGTCTCCAACATATCTATAATTTTTGTTTTTTCCATTCTATTATATTATCAATCTTGGATGTTTTATATGCATTATGCTATTTTATACCATTTTTTGGGACTAACTACTACTTGTGAACCGCGTCAGTAAATTCCCCTAAGAGGAGCGGATGATGCAACACAGCGGCGGTAAGTATTTCCCTCTGTTATGAAACCAAGGTTATCAATCGAATAGGAGAACCAAGCAAGCTATGTAAACATCACCTGCATGCAAACAACAAATCCTCGCAACCAGACGCTTAGACGGGTTGCTAATTCCTATTGAGTAAGGTAGTATGATAAATATATAGATTGGTAGATGCAAATAAAATAAAAGCAAATAAAACATAACATGGTATTTTTTGGGTTTTTGATAATATAAATCTAAAATAAAAGAAGCAAATAAATTGGAAACACAAATAGCAATATAGGTATGAAAGTATATGATGAGAAATAGACCCGGGGGCCATAGGTTTAACTAGTGGCTTCTCTCGTGAAAATAGCATAAACTGGGTAAACAAATTATTGTTGGACAATTGATAGAAGAGCAAATAATTATGATGATATCCAAGTCAGTGATCATGTATATAGGCATCACGTCCAAGATTAGTAGACCGACTCCTGCCTGCATCTACTACTATTACTCTACACATCGACTGCTATCCAGCATGCATCCAGTGTCTTAAGTTAATGAAAAATGGAGTAAGGCCTTAAGAACGATGCCTATGATGTAGACAAGATCTTTTTATGTAGGAATAGACCCCGTCGTTTTATCCTTAATAGCAATGATACATGTGTGTCATGTCTCTTTCTGTCACTGAGATTGAGTACCAAAAGATCAAACCCATTACAACGCACCTCTTCCCATTGCAAAATAAATCAATAAAGTTGGCCAAACAAAATCTAAATATCACAGAAGAAATACGAGGCTATAATAATCATATATGGATATTAATAGATCTGATCATAAACTCACAATTCATTGGATCCCAACAAACACAACGCAAAAAGGTTACATCAAATAGATCTCTGAAGAGAACATTGTATTGAAGAACAAAAAGAGAGAAGAAGCCATCAAGCTACTGCCTACGGACCTGTAGGTCTGTGGTAAACTACTTATGCATCATCGGAGGAGCACCAATGAGGATGATGAGCCCCTCCGTGATCATGTTCTTCTATGGCGAAGTGCTAGAAAATGGCTCTAGATTGGATCTCGTGGTTCTGGAACTTGCGGCGACTAAAACAATTTTTCTCCGGCTCCTCTGGGGTTTCTGAAATATTGGGTATTTATAGAGCTGGAGGTCGGTGGAATAGACCCCCGTGGGCCCCACTACCCACCCGGGCACGCCTTGGTGTCTTGTGGGCCCCATGGGCCTTCCCTCGTGCATTTCTTTGACCCCCTGGATGTCTTCAGGTCCAAAAAAATCTCCAAATATTTTCATGTCATTTGGACTCCATTTGATATTGATATTCTGCGAAGTAAAAAACAAGCAAAAAACAACAACTAGCATTGGGCACTATGTCAATAGGTAAGTCCCAAAAAATGATATAAAGTTGCTAGAAAATGATTGTAAAACATCCCAGAATGATAATATAATAGCATGGAACAATCAAAAATTATAGATACGTTGGAGAGGTATCATTAACCTATTAACCTAGTGCCAAATGCCAACTGTTGTTTTTTCGTTGTTTTTTGTCTTTACAGAAAATCAATATCAAATAGACTCCAAACGGGATGAAGCTTTTTGACGATTTTTCTTGGACCACAAGACACCCAAAAAGCTTTGGGAGGATGTTAGAAGACCATGAGGCGGCGACAAGCTCCCTGGGGCGTGCCCTCCAAGCTGTTGGGCCCCCTATGGCTCCTCTAACCCTAATTCTTCTTATATAAATTCTCAAATATTCCGCAAAGACCAGAGAGCAACCCAAAATACTTATTCCGCCTCCGCAAGTTCCTGTTCTCGAGAGTTCCCATTTTGAGACCTTTTCCGGTACTCTGCCAGAGGGGGATTCGATCACGAAGGGCTTATACATCAACCTTGCTACCCTTCCGATGATGTGTGAGTAGTTCACCATAGACCTACGGGTCCATGGCTAGTAGGTAGATGGCTTCTTCTCTCTCTTTGATTTTCAATACAATGTTCTCCTTGATGTTCTTGGAGATCTATTCGATGTAATCTTGTTTTGCGGTCTATTTGTTGAGATCCGATGAATCGTGGGTTGATGATCAGATTATCTATGAATATTATTTGAGTCTTCTCTGAACTCTTTTATGCATGATTTTAATAGATTTGTATTTCTCTCCGATCTATTGATTTGGTTTGGCCAACTAGATTGATTTTCTTGCAATGGGAGAGGTGCTTTGTAATTGGTTCAATCTTGTGGTGCTCAATCCCAGTGACAGAAAGGGACATGACATGTATTTGTATTGTTGCCATTAAGGATAAAAGTATGGGATTTGTTCATATTGATTGGATCTATACCTCTACATCATGTCATATTGTTCAAGGCGTTACTTCGTTCTTGTTAACTTGATACACTAGATGCATGTTGGAATAGTAGATGCAAGCAGGAGTCGGTCTACTTGTCTCGAACGTGATGCCTATATACATGATCATTTCCTTGGATATCATCATAAGTATGCACTTTTCTGTCAATTGCTCAACAGTAATTTGCTTACCCACCGTATATTTTTCTTTCCACAGAGAAGCCTCTAGTGAACACTATGGTCCCTGGGTCTATCTTTTATCATATTTCTTTCGATGTATAAAATCAAAAGCACATAAACACCTTGTTGTGTTGTATTTACTTTTATTTTATTTTGCATGATCTTTTACATCTACCACTATCAGATCTCATCCTTACAAGTAACTGTGAAGGGATTGACACCCCTTTATCCCGTTAGGTGCAAGTATTTGTTTGTTTGTGTAGGTAGAACTATTGGAGACTTGTGTGTTCCTCCTACTGCATTGATACCCTGGTTCTTAATTGAGGAAAATACTTATCCCTTCTTTTCCACATCATCCTTTCCTCTTCAAGGGAAAAACCAATGCAAGCTCAAGAAGTAGCATAGGACATCACCATATCAACATACAACTCATATCAATCACACCATACAACAATTAACCCGTACGACAAAAAGAATCTACTGAAACAACATAGTATAGCCACACATCATTGGGTAATAATATATAGCATAAAGCACCATGTTTAACTAGAGATTACAGAAGGAATAGAGAGGTTACACCGCTGCATAGAGGGGGAGAGTTGGTGAAGACATCGATGAAGTTGTTGATGTATATCGTCATCGCGATGATTCTCCCGGAGGCCCTCCGGCGCCACCGGGAGAAAGGGGGAGAGAGCCCCCTTCTTCTTCTTCCTTGGCCTCCTCCTAGATGGGAGGAGGGTTTCCCTTCTGGTCCTTGGCCGTCATGGCTTCCAGAGGCTAGGAGGCCCTTCGAGATTCTCTCTCTCTATTTCTCTTCTGTTTCACGTCTGTTTTTTTTTTTGACAGAAATACTGTAAGAGAACCCCCTTTAGTATAATTGGTGCAACAAACCCAAATTGCAAGTACCGTACCTTGAACTTGGGTTGGTGGGAAGGCATCAGCCCCTTCCCACCACTAGGCTATGCCTTAGTCTGCATGTTTCGCGTCTGTTTTCGGAGCCCTTCACCATTTCTTATATTTTTGGAGATCCATAACTCTGATTGGGCTGAAAAATTGAGGGGATTTTTCTCCAAAAAATATCTTTCTTGCAGCAAAAGAAGGGTTCTGGTAACCCACAATTATAGGGGATCGCGACAGTCTTGAGCTTAGCATTTGATCCAAATTTATCTATTCAACACAAGGGTAACCAAAGAATATTTGTAAGTATTAGTAGTTGAGTTGTCAATTCAACCACACCTGGAGAAACAAATATCTGCAAAGTGTTTAGTAGCATAGTAATATGATAGTTTGATAGCAGTGGTAACAGTAGGAATAGTAACAGTAACGGTAACAATAGCAGTTATGTAGGGATTGTAACAACAACAACAAAAAAAGTAACTTAGCAAAGATCAATATGCCAAAAGCGTAGGCATTGGATCAGTGATGATATTTGTGTTGGATGATATTCATCATGTAACAGTGATAGCCTAGAACGATACACAATAGCTCCAATTCATTAATGTAATGTAGGCACGTATTCCGTATATAGTCATACGTGCTTATAATAAGAACTTACATGACATCTTTTGTCCTACCCTCCCGTGGCAGCGGGGTCCATAAGGAAATCTAAGGAATATTAAGGCCTCCTTTTAGTAGAGAAATAGAACAAAGCATTAATGCATAGTGAATACATGTTCTCCTCATACTACGGTAATCATGGGAAAGGATCCCAATTATTGTCTCCTTAGGGTATGCGGATAATAACAAGTAATAGGTGCGTATAACTTGCAAGATAGGATCAAGAAGTCCAATATACTCATGAAAACGTAAAAGGGTTTAGATCTGAGATCATGGCACTCGGGGCCTAGTGACAAACATTAAGCACATCAAAGTCATAGCAACATCAATCTTAGAACATAGTGGATACTAGGGATCAAGCCCTTACAAACTGACTCGATTACATGGCAAATCTCATCCAACTCCATCACCGTCCAGCAAGCCTACAAAGGAATTACTCACTCCCGGTGGTGAGCATCATGGAATTGTTGATGGAGGATGGTTGATGCCGATGACGACATTGAATTCCACCCTCTAGAGCCTCGAACGGACATCATATCAGCCCTCCCGATGAAGAACAGGAGGTAGCGGCGGCTCCATATCGTAAAATGCGATGATTCCTTCTCTCTGATTTTTCTCTCCATGAATAGATATTTATGGAGTTGGAATAAGGACAGCCAAAGGCTCGTGGGATCCACACGCTCACAGGGCACGCCCTGGGGGGTGGGCGAGCCCCGGCAGCTTGTGGCTCCTGGGTGCCCTCCTCCAGTAGTTCTCTTCGCTAATATTTTCCAGATTGTCTGGAAATATTCTTCTTAAATTTTCAGTTCAATTCGAAAACTTTTATTTTTGCACAAAAACAACACCATGGCAAGTCTGTTGAAAACAATGCCAGTCTGGGTTAGTTCCATTCAAATCATGCAAATTAGAGTCCAAAACAAGAGCAAAAGTGTTTGAAAACTGGATACGTTTGGGACATATCAGGCTCCAACCGACCTACAAGGTGACCATAAGACATCCGGGCATGCATAGGGGGTAGGCCGCGCCATGTTGTCTTGTGGGGCCCTCGGGCACCGTCTTGCGTTGAGACCTTTTTTCCAAAAATTACATTTATTCCAAATAAATCTCCGTAAATTCTAATGAGTTTGTACTTTGTTTGATATAGATTTTCTGTGAAACAATTAAGATGCAACAAACATGAACTGGCACTGGGCACTGGATCAATATGTAAGTCTAACAAAATCATATAAATTGTTGCCAAAAGATTGTGGAAGTAGTAAAATATTGGCATGAAATACTCAAAAATTATATATAAGATAGAGATGTACCATTGTCGTAGTCATGAATCTCCGCAGACATTCTCGTCTCAGTGATGAACTCCGACCGACCAAAAATGTTGTAGGGTGGAGACCCTAAGTGGAGATATTTCACGAACTGGAGGGGGTCCATGAAGAACACGAAGAACAGGAAGAACAAGAGAGGAAATGACAAGAGGAACACTCAAGAACAAGCTCAATCACACATCCACTAGACCAACAAACATATGAGATTACAAGGTACAAGAACAATCAAAGGGAAATAAGACACATGGTAAAGTTCATCCCAAATCATTTGAAGGAGATGAGGTCTTGATGATCTAGATAGATCCTTCCCACAATGGGTCTTGAATCCCTAAGGATCATCTCCAATGGAGGTCTTAAACCCCAATGGAGCATTCTCTCTCTCAAGAGGAATCCCATAAGGGGAGATATATGAGCTATGCTCTAATGTCTAGATCTATTCTTAGCTAACTCTAAAATGGAGGAGAAGGAGGGATATATATAGGTCCAAAGAAAGGAAGGGATAAGTGAGGGTGAAATGGTAAAGGTACATGGGCCTTGCCCAAATCCTGCCCAGAAATGCACTACCGGACAGTCTGGTATGGTGGACCGGACAGTCCGTAGAAACATACACTTTTGGGCGTCCATAAATTGTACTACCGTACTGTCCCCTTGCGGGTTTGGACTGTATGGTAGTGCAATTTCTCCACAGACCAAAACTGCTCTCTGGATGGACTGGACAGTACGGTTTGTCCACCGAAGAGTCCGATAGTGCAAATTTTGCATCGTTTTCTTTCGACGTCCCTTCCAAGCTTCCCTCCCAGACGATGTAGGTGTACACTTGCGCTTGCACTCCTCCTCATCATCTGTGGTGCTCCGATAATACATATGCATGCACATGAGAGGAGTGTCAAGTATACCATCCTCGAAGGGGTCAAGTGAACACATGTAAAGGAGATGATTCACCTTTGTGTATGTGGAGTAGATGTGGCACATGTCACTTTCCAAACAAACTCTTGACATGGTGATGTCCGCAGGATGCTCCGTGTCATCCCCTCCCCCTTGGGAAAGATCCGACCTCAGATCAAAAAATAGATCACCATGGGAAAGAGATGGTATCACCGTGTAGAAGTGGACGTTCACCAAGTAGTCATCATCTTGAAGCTCATAGTGGTCACTCTCCAATATCGCACCATCATGTGGTTCCTTCAAAAGGAGTAAGGACAACAAATACTTGAAAAAAAAATGTGGTTAGCGTTAGTGCAAAACCATGCATTCAAGTGGTGATTCAGTGAACAAGCGTCGTCATCATGCATAGCATAAGGTGTGACAAAAAGTGTGGTATGGCAAGTAAGCATATAGGTTGAGCACACGTAAAGGCATCATGGAAACACTCGTGCAAAGGTGAGGGAAAGATGCTAATATGAATGACAAATGAACAAGCATCTACCTCAATGTCATAGCAAGCATGCACAAATTGCTCAACAAAAGGTCTATGGTAGGCACATGAATAATTCACAACACCAAATATAATGTGATGTCTAAACACATGGGGCAAGTGCAAGACAATTCAAGCATAACATGCATATGGTGTAGTCAAAATATTGTGGCACTCAACACAATGGATAGAGAAATTGTTCATCATGTGTGAGGTAATCAAGTAAATCATGTGACAAACAATGGGACATGGCATATATGAAGAAATGACATTATTGCAACAAGCATATGATAGGAGCAAGTAATCCAAGAATTGGATACAACACATAAGGCATATACGTCATAAGGCATGGAAATGTGGCAATGATAAGTCGAAGCACTGTCTCTAGCATGTATGCAAAGTGTTATAGTGCAAGCACCACAAGAAATATGATCCACAATATTCATGCTCATGGTTTTGCGGCTCTCAAAATATAAGGATATCACCTTAAAAGCATGTTCTTGTGCGTCCTTCACAAAGCTAAAGCACAAGCAAGTGTGATGTAGTATCATCATGGTCGAAAGTGGTTCGCTCTTCAAAGCTCGAATGGTCAACTCACGGGAAGTGGAAGTTGACATGATGATGAAAGATCCTACACATGAACAAAACAAAGCAAAGAACATATGCACATAACTATTAGAAGAAAAAGTGCATGAACAATATGATGCAACCGTGGCAATATTCATGGCACTAGGCATATGGTGCAAAGAAGGAAGATAAGCATGCTTCACAAGAAATATGTCAAAATCTCCAAATATATGTGAGAATGCTATTGGGGCAATCTCATTCGCAAGACGATAATCATTGTTGCATTCAATGCATGGCAAATCATAGAACATGAGAGAGGCAACACATGGATACATATGAAAAATAGCAATACCAATCATGTGCAAAGCATGGCAATAGTGGCTATCAACCTCATGAAATGAGCAAGTATGAATCATCGGTGATGCAACATAAGCAAGCATATTAGTCATATTGTGCACACTAGTGGAGCGAAGATGCAGCCCATTAGATGAAATCATGGCAATCATGTCATGTGAGAAAATGGTGGATATAGGAAATGCACATGACATATCACAAGAACAAAAGAAAATCATGGCCAAACCAACATCATAAGCATTGGGCACAAAGCAAACATGGCAATAACAATCAATATCTCCACCAAGCTTGCATATGCACATACAAGTACTAGAATCAATCTCATGTGTAACGCAAAGCATGGGTCAGAAATGCATGACAAAGGCATATGAATGATCATATCAAGCATAGTGAACATGGAAATATGGGGAAAAGATATATAATGGATAATAACCCATAACCATGTGAGGGCCATGTAGAAGAAATGTGCATAGTCGTTGCGCGGAGGAAACAGTTAGTGAAACATATCATGGGTTCCCAAGTCATCATTTCTCTCTAGAGCTCGTTTCGTCAACTAATGCATTTGTGAGGTTGAAGAGTAAGTGTGATGACCTACACAAAAGAGACACAAGCCAAAGAAAGTGTGTGCGTAGTAAATGTACACATCATCCATCATGAAATTCATGTGCATGTGAGAGTTAGCACAAGATCAGCAATGCTCAAAATATATTTGAGGCATGGTATAAGAACATGTCATCCATCATGAAAGAATAGTTATTATGTATAACACGATGGGGACACAAATTGAGCATGCAATTATAGCAACTGTGCGGTGCAACAATAGCATTGTTATTCATGGGATGCATGTGGTGCACACAATCATGGGAATCATGCAATGGACGGGATGGATCAAAATCTCCTAAAATGTATGAGGAAACTATGGCGGTCTCCTCATGAGCAACATCGGAAGCAATATACAGAGAAAATTGACAACATGGAAGATAATGCATGTCCGAAGCAAGGTGGTCATGGCATGGCATATGAGAGAAATTATGCAAAGGGAGCATATCAATATCATCACAAGAAAAACAAATGCCAATAACCATGGGCTTGTCATCTATGCCATATGTGCAAACTTGGTTTATTTTAATGGCATATGCATAGTTACCACGATAATATTGCAAATAAGACATATTGTTGATCTCATGGATAGCATATGACAAGTCAAGAGGATTGTCAAACATGATGTGACCGAGAGTATTATCACAAGAAATCCTATGCAACATGGCATCACAAGTAATAGATTCCACATGAGAATCATCATACTCATCATAAATGGGAAATAAATCATCACATGAGGAAGTCGCACTATCATGAAGCATGGTAATAGGTCGATCAATGGCATGCAAGCAATCAAAGTCAAGAATGTCCACTAGTGGGACAAGAGCATCACCTTCACGTATGTTATCTTTCTCATTCCACTCATGTGGTGTAGGTGAGGTGGCAAAGACCAACTCGTGGTCGTCGTCATCGTGATGGAACCGTGTGGGGGTATATCATAGTCCACCATGGCCATCGGCTTCTCCAAAGGAAGTACAAAGTCGTCAAGGGTTGGCGCGTCATCATATATAGGACCAAGCACCAAATGAGAAGACACAATAAGGGTAGAGGGTAAGTCCTTAGAAATTGAAATGGCCTCACATGCCCAACTACCTCACTCTCTCTATGTGTGGGTGGCTCACTCACTCCCTCAAGGTAGGTGCACTCAATGTCACATATGGTGGAGTCATGAGGGAGTCCTGGATTAAGGGGTCCTCGGGTGGCCGGATTACTCATTATGGGCCGGACTGGTGGGCCATGAAGATCACTGCAGAAGACTATCCCTCGTATCCGGATAGGACTCCTATATGTGTAGAATGGCAAGTTTAAAGTTCGGGTGTAATATTTTCTTTCTCTGCAAGATGATCATGTACAACCCTAGGTCCCTCTTGTGCATATATAAACCGGAGGGCTTTTTAGTCCGCAAGGGCAGAATCACAATTACATAGGCTAGACTTCTAGGGTTTAGCCATTATGATCTCGAGGTAGATCAACTCTTGTAATCCTATATAGATCAAGATCAATCAAGCAGGAAGTAGGGTATTGCCTCAATAGAGAGGCCTGAACCTGGGCAAACATCGTGTACCCTGTCCCTTGTTACCATCGATCCTCAGACACACAGTTCGGGACCCCCTACCCGAGATCCGCCGGTTTTGGCACCGACATTGGTCCTTTCATTGAGAGTTCCGTTGTGTCGCTGACAAAAGGATTGATGGCTCACTTCATCATCAGAAGTGGCGCCACCCCTGGGGAGATCTTCCTCCCTGGTCAGCTTATCGTGTTTGGCGACTTTGTGCTACGCGCCAACCTGGATGACCACCTTAAGCAGGTTAACAGCTATGCCCCTGGTCATCAGATCTGGTTTGGAAGTCTGTATTATGTTGCCGACATCCGAGGAGACTTGATCTTCGAAGGATTCGCACCCGTGGTTGTCGCTCCATGCCAACACCATGAAGACATCTCAGATCTATCATCAGATGCCATCCAGGGGTCAACACCCACGACCACTCTGTCCCTAGATCCAGAGCAGATCGCTTCGTCCGAAGATGGGAGGATAAACCCCTCCAAACTCTCCCCCTCCATGGAACTTCTAGCCAAAGACTCAATGGTGGTTGTACCGATCACAAACTCAGAGTTGAGTGGGACCCTCCCCGCCACTGGGAAACCAGAATCGTCTCAAATTACAGGCTCTGAACTCTTGGGATCCACACTCTTCGGGCTCGACCAAGTGCTCATCATCGAGCCTAGTTCCGCAGACCCCCAAACTCCTATCAAGATCTTGCTCTAAAACTAGGCACTAGACTTGCTGCAATCTCTTGCCATTATAGACGATTCACTGCCGAACAATGCGGAGTTAAAACTGGGGGCTGAGATCAGGGAATTTTGCTTCCCACCAAGCACCCACTTGGTAGCCACGGTCTAAGACTTAACCGACGTACTAGACTATGCTTCCAAAGACTTCGATGGGATGGACCACGACGTCGAAGCTGATCTAGGTCCAAACCCGCCCGTCTCCGGGCGATGGACGACCACTTATACATATGACATCTACATGGTGGACACTCCCAAGGAGAAGGACGACGATGGTGATAAAGATCCAGAGCAGGATAAATCCATCGATGAACCTCCTAATCGCTGGCGCCAGCGGCACCGCTCACGATCACATTGAGAAAGGGAAAGTAATACCGGCACCTAAGACAATGAAGCTCAAGAGGATGCTGAAGACCCTGCAGAGCAAGTGTTAGAGCAGGATGAGCAGGAAGATGGCCAATGCAGTCCCGAACAACTCACTGGTCACAATGATTTTGAAGACAGTAACTACCTACCTGTCTCTGAAGAGGACGTCAGCCTGGGAGACGAGGAATTCATCATCCCAGAGGAACCCCTCGAACAAGAACACTTTCAGCGACGGCTTATTGCCACAACAAGGATCCTGAAAAAACAGCAGCAGCGGCTTAAAGCCGAGCAGGATGTGCTCAACGATAGATGGAATGAAGTGCTAGACGCTGAAGAGAGATATGGTCGTGAGCGCTAAACAAAGAGCTATTCCAAGCGCAAGTTGCTGCCACAATTCGATGACAAGGCCCTTGCGCCAATTCCGTTGAGGCACGATCAGGCCGATCAACTGGACCGACCACCTCGTGAACGGGACAAAGTGGCTAGCAATGCTATATACCAGCCCACACCTCCCCACCATAAAGGCAAGGATACAGTGGCTCAGGGCCATAAGTACGATCTACGTTAGGACCTGGAAAAAAAGTCGGTCAGGCCAAATTGATGTATGGATCAAGAGAATGTGCTCCCACACAGGATGGTGGCTATCAAGCCAAGCCCACCACATACAATCAAGTTTGGAGTCAACATCAAACACAGATGCCGTCCGAACTACGTTGCGATGTTGCACGAAACAGGGGTGCTGTGCACCCTCTGTGATTTACCGATGAGGTGATGGATCAACAATTTCCGGAAGGGTTTACACCCGTAAACCTCGAGGCATATGATGGAACAATGGATCATGCTGTATGGATTGAAGACTTTATTCTTCACATCCACATGGCTCGTGGAGATGACCTCCATGCCATCAAATACTTACCTTTAAAGCTGAAAGGGCCAGCTCGGTACTGGTTGAACAACTTCCCAGAGAACTCCATTGGAAGCTGGGAAGATTTAGAGGACGCTTTCCGGGCTAACTTTCATGTGACTTATGTCCGGCCACTGGATGCTGATGATTTAAGTCACATAATGCAGCAACCCGAGGAGTCATGCTGCAAGCTTTGGAATCGGTTCTTAACTAAAAAGAACCAAATCATCGACTATCCGAACACCGAAGCCTTAGCGGCATTTAAACACAGAGTCCGAGATGAATGGCTCGCAAGGCAGCTCGGCCAGGAGAAGCCGAAGACAATGGCAACCCTTACTACACTCATGACCTGCTTTTGCGCATGTGAAAACAGCTGGCTAGCTCGTAGAAGCAACAGTACCAGCGACCCTGGCACTTCCGAAGTCAAGGGCGGCAATGGCAAGCCATGATGCAATAAGAATAAGCGTCAGAACAATAACGGAGAAACAGATGACACGACTGTAAACGCCGAAATTAGTGGCTCCAGGTCCGGTCAATGGAAGAAGCCGTTCAAAGGCAATAGAGATGGTCCATCCAGCTTGGATAAGATATTAGAGAGACCTTGCCAGATTCAAGGCACCCCTTACAAACCTGCAAACCACACCAACATAAATTGTTGGGTCTTCAAGCAGGCCGGCAAGTTAAATGTCGAACACAAGGGGAAAGGACCTCAAAGCAAGGACGGAGACAAACCTCACCAACCGAATACTGGGGGGCGGGGGGCAGAAGCAATTTCCCCCTGAGGTGAAAATAGTGAATATGATCTACGCCACTCATATCCCCAAGAGGGAGCGCAAGCATGCACTAAGGGACGTTAACGCCGTAGATCCCGTCGCCCCGAAGTTCAACCCAGGGTCGGCTTGTCCGATCACCTTTGATCGCAGGGATCATCCAACCAGTATCCGTCATGGAGGTTCGATGGCCCTAGTACTCGATCCTATAATCGATGGATATCGTCTTACTCGAGTGTTAATGAGTGATACCCGGCGTAGAGGCCTGCTGCATGGGCTCATTGACACTGGAAGTGGTATTCGGCTCTCCAGACAATTTTCGAAGTGAGGAATTAATCTTCGACGTCGGTCCCTTCCGAAGTGGCTACCATGCACTACTCGGAAGAATGGCCTTCGCCCGCTTTAATGCAGTCCCGCACTATGCTTACCTGAAGCTTAAAATGCCTCGACCGCGTGGCATCATTATAGTCAATGGGAACATTGAGAGCTCCCTCTGTACAGAGCAGGATACTAGATCCCTGACAGCCGAAATTCAAGGCGGCCTATTCGAGCGGAATAATTCATCGGTCGTCAAGACCAGAGACACTGCTAAACGTGTTCGGCCTGCATTACAATGCGGCAGCTCAGAACAACCCAATTTTGATTAGCAGTTACGCCTCCGCCGACTGCCTTGCAAGGTGGTAGCATACGTACCTCGTGTACACAACTACGCCCTTAAAATACCTTGGGCAGCGCCGGGGGCACATTGCGGAGAAACAGTCCATAGTTCGGCTTGACCCTATTCGGACTCTAAAACATATTTTTCATTAAAGGTTCATTACAAGAACCCACCTTATCTATGGTTGTGCAGGGCATTCTTTTCAGAGTTCCCCTTCCTTTTTCATAGGCGGCCATTAAAACTCTCTCCCTCAAGGACATGTTACAAAGGGCAAACAGCGCAGAGGTGCAGCATGGCCTCATCGAGATTTCAAAATCATTAATTTTAGGCTTTGTGTAAACCTTTCCCTATATTACTCTTCTTTTTTGGCATGTAAAAAGCCCAAGATGCTATTGGCATTGTCTGTAACCACACGGCTCGCCATATTAATAAGGGTCTAAAAGAAGAAGTTTAGTTCCAATTTGTTTGGAGTTTATTTTACATTACCATCTGTGTTCTCTCCCTACCTTAGTGCCTCAATCTAGATTTAATACAAGGGGTTGTATTCGGCCTAGCACACTTCAAAGTCCGAACACCTATATTGAACTATTCGGCGTCCTGGATATTGCATTATATGCATCGGCTCCAAATCATGTCTTGGGTCTATAGTTGGGTTGTCCACTCCTGTGCTTACCACCTTACGTTCCGCATTGTTTGGCTAAGGTAGTAAAGGGAGAACTACTACGAATGTATTTCTGGTTCATCAGGTCAAGTACCTCAGTAGATAAACCCGAAAATTGACTGTCATGATAAGCGAGAGCTGGTCGGCGATTCGGAGACTTAATGTTATACTATAAATCGCTAGTGATCTACTCCGTGTTACACGAGGGGCTAGCCCTCGCCCAACCGCGTAAAGTAGGCATCGTAATCTAGATAGCCGCACACGCACTAGGGGCTAGTACTTAGCCCCACAAGTCAAGCTCCTACGGCTAAGTGAAAGCAATAAAGCCGTATAGTCCGATTGCCTGGTTCGCTTCGCGGACACCTCCTTTATGGACCAAGACGTTGGGTAAAGAGTGATCACGTGCAATACCAAACACCCCTGTAGTATCTACATGGGGTCTGAAGCCGACGACTTGAAACTTCCAGATATAATAATAATAAGCAGCCGCAGAGGAGGAAAAGTCGCTTGAAATATAAGGCGCAAAAACATATACATATCGGTTCATAAGCATAGTCTTTACAACCCGAATACAATTAATCAAAAGCCACGTCCTTTGAGCACTGGCCCTCTACAATGCGGGCCCCCTCTAGGATATCATCGAAGTACCGCTCCGTCCTCTGATGATCCTTGCCCTCGGGCGGGCCAGCGGTCGCCACTTCGGTGGCCTTCATCTTCGCCCAGTGCACCTTGACGCGGGCAAAGGCCATCTGGGCACCTTCTATACAGGTCGAACGCATCACAACATCGACCCGCGGCCTTGCATCGACGAGTCGCTTCACCAATCCAAAGTAGCTACTAGGGATTGGCTCGGCGGGCCAGAGCCAGATTATCAAGTCTTTCATGGCTGCACCCGCCATGTTATGCAGCTCGACCAGCAGCTTGAACTGGTCATTTAGAGGTACTGGATGTTCAGGTGCAAGGAATTGCGACCATAACAGCTTCTCCATTATGTTCCCCTCCTGGGCTGTGAAGAATTGGGCAGCGTCGACAATGCTCTTCGGGAGATCCGCAAACGCGCGTGGAGAGCTCCACAATCACGTCAGTGACACATACTTCTGACCTCCAAAGATACTCTGCAGAAGAAAGGCCTTACTAGCCGCTATTTGCTGCGCCTGTTTGATCTCCTCGCGAGCATTCCGGGACTCGCTCCGCGCCTCCTTGGCAATGTTGAGAGCCTTATTGAGTTTAGATGTTTGATCTGAAGTCTTCTGCTCCATCTCCTCGCACTTGCAAATAGCATCTTGCAGCTCTTGTTCGACTTCGGCCACCCGAGACTCATGTTGCCGGTGGGAGGCCTGTTCAGCCTCTAGTTCGGCAGCCGCTTTGTCAGCGGCTGCCTTGTTCATATTGACCTCTTTCTTGGCTTGTGCAAGGGCGCCCTTGTGGGTCTCGACCTCGACTGCGCCAATTGTGACATAATCACACCGCACAATGAGTTCATACTCTTAACTTAAACATATTGCCTTTTGACATAATAAATTTCTAAGGTCCGCATACCTTGCGTTTCATCGAACCGCTTGTTCACGCGGTCGATCTCTTCATCAGCTAATTCAAGCTTCCGATTGAGCTCGGAAACCTCTACGGCCTTGGTAGATTCCACTACCAGGGAAGCCTATTCAAATAAATGGCACAGTATGTTCTATTAGCTGATACTATATGGATCCTCTGTCCGATTCTCTTCAAAGTCAAACAAAGCATCAGGCGCTACTGTCCGTATACATGTCTGTTATCCTATACATATAAAATGTAAAGCTCTTTTAGAGTATTACGTCCCATACCTCAAAGCCTGTTAGTAGGCTGTTGAAAGCTTCATTCAGTCCACTTTTGGCAGACTGAATCTTTCCCATAATCGCACCCGGTGTTCCGCCACGATGTAAGCACCTTGCACTGCTTCCTCCAGCGTGTTCGGCACCTCCGGATTAATGAAGGACGCCGTTGGAGCTGGCGCGCCTCCCCTCATCGTAGGGGGCTGTCTTTCCGATTTCGGAGTCGTACTAGCCTCTAGAATGGTGTTCGGCGGGAGCCCGGATTGCTTGGGCTCCCCGCCATCGGTCACCATAGCGACTGTTCCCCCTTGGCTAACGGTGGCTGAGATGTGGACCTCAGGCACCTTTTCGTCCACCCCGCTCCCACCTCCTCATGCAGGGGACACCCGCAGGGAAGACACTTCGGTGTCCCCTAGGATGGGCGATTGAGCTCGCCGTGGCATGTCACTCTCCAACATTTTAGCTGGCAGAGAGCTCCCTGACGATTATGAAGCACCCTGGAATGTATGGGAAGGGCTGCAAAACAACAAATAAAGTTGCTCAAGCAATGATAGCTGACTCAACCGAGCACAACAGCGGAAGTCTGAATACTCACAATTCGGCCAGGGGCTTGACCCTGGACAATACTCAAAAACTGGCCTCGGACGTTGAGTCCGAACTATCTAGGAGGTTCAACTTCTACCTAGGTGCCCCCTTTCCCGTGTCTTCGGGGGCCGCCCTCTTATTCCCGCTTCCCTTGATGGGGGAGTCGCTTTCCTCCTCCTCTTCTTCTTCTTTGTTGTGGGAGGAGTGAGCGTCGGTCTCTTCGGACACTATATCCGAAGGACCCTTAGGGCCGGGGTCGCTCTTGACCTCCTTGCCCTTCTTCTTGGCCTTCTTTTCCGGCGCCTTGTACGGTGCCGGTACCAGCATCGCCGCGAGTTGAGGTGTGGCTGGGTTTTCTGGCAGCAGAGCTGGATAGTCGATCCGCTCCGCTTTCTTTGTCCCGGCTCGTATGGAACGTAAGAGTTCTAACTCCTGTTATAATTGAAAATATGGACATGATGCGTCTTCGGCAAAATCATGCTTACCTCTGAAGCCGAAGTCACGTTGTCGAAGCCCTTGTCTTCGGTCTCCTCTGGCCACTCCTTATGGGCCTTGAAAAGATGCTTCCATATGTCTTCGTGTGTATAGCCGAAGAATTGCTTCAAGGTCCATGGTTTCTCCAGATTGAACTCCCATAAGCGGGAGGCCAGGAGCTGGCAGGGAAGGGTGCGGCGAAAGAGCATCACCTAAATCACGTTAGTGAGGTGGGTCCCCTTTGCTATCATGCTGGAGATGCGTTTTTGGAGCATCTTCACCTCCGACTAAAACCCCCAATCAAGGCCCTTGGCGGTCCATGAGGTGAGCCTCTCTCGGGGTCCGGATCTGAATTCGAGCGTGGCCGCCCACTTGGCTTCGCGGGGTTCGGTGATGTAGAATACCTTGTTGGTATCCACAAAAGCCCCTTTGGGCCAGGTTGCGTTCGAGAGCTTTCTTACCATAGCTCCCCTGCAGTCTGTGTGCTGCCCGTCGACCACCTTTGGCTTTAGATTGAAGGTTTTGAGCCATAGCTGAAGTGTGGGGGACACGAAGGAAAGCTTCACACACGACCATGAAATACGATATGTGGAGGATAGAGTTCGGGGCCAGATCGTGGAAATCTAGCCCGTAGAAGAATAAGAGACCCCAAACAAAGGGGTGGAGCGGAAATCCCAGCCCCCAAATAAAGTGAGGGATGAACACCACCCTCTCACGAGGCTCTGGGATGGGGATCACCTGATCTTCATCAGGAATCTCGTGCGCTATGTTTTCACCGAGATAGCCCGCGCTCCGGAGACTCTTCACATTCTTCTCCGTGATGGTGGAAGCCTCCAACTTGCCCTTCGAACCAGAACCAGCCATTGCTGGAGAAGGAGGCGGTAGTGGAGGGGATGGGAGTTGCGGGTGCTAGAGCTCTAGGTTCTTGGGCAAAGAGATTGGGAAGCAAGGGCTAGAGGAGAGCATGAGGTAAAATGGAGAAGATCTATGTCCTTTTATAGGTGGTAAATACCAAACATCCCCCACTCAAGTCGTAAAACTCGCCTGTTTCCGACGTAATCGTGCGTAAGGTGCGGTTGGGTTACCCAGATCATATTGATGAGGATCCCACGATAATCGGGCACGATCTCTGCTTCGATAAAATGTGCCAATGGAGGATATGCCTAGAAACACGAAATAAGATCCAAGAAAATGGTTCGAAATATTAAAGGCGTTTCACTGGAAAAGATGTCAGTAAAGACACAGTGTTTGTTTTGACACATTATCTTCGTGGCTAACGGTTGTACTTATCATGCAGAGCCGGACATAGTTCCTTTATGCAGGAAATATACTTCATATGTTTGGAAGGAGGAACCCGCCTTGCAATGCCGAAGACAGTATGCATGACGGACTCATCATCATCGAAGACTGGTTCAGGGGCTACTGAGGGAGTCCTGGATTAAGGGGTCCTCGGGTGGCCGGATTACTCGTTATGGGCCGGACTGGTGGGCCGTGAAGATCACCGCAGAAGACTATCCCTCGTATCCGGATAGGAATCCTATATGTGTAGAATGGCAAGCTTAAAGTTTGGGTGTATTATTTCCTTCCTCTGCAAGATGATCATGTACAACCCTAGGTCCCTCCGGTGCATATATAAACCGGAGGGTTTTTTAGTCCGTAGGGGTAGAATCACAATTACATAGGCTAGACTTCTAGGGTTTAGCCATTACGATCTCAAGGTAGATCAACTCTTGTAACCCTATATTTATCAAGATCAATCAAGTAGGAAGTAGGGTATTACCTCGATAGAGAGGGCCTGAACCTTGGTAAACATCGTGTCCCCAATCCCTTGTTACCATCGATCCTCAGACACACAGTTCAGGACCCCCTACCCGAGATCCACCAGTTTTGACACCGGAAAATCACTTATATCACTCAAGTGTTGGCGGTGGTGGCTCTCCTCACATGGGAATTGGGACATCCCATCATATATGGGGCTAGTGATGAATACACTCTCACTCTCAATATGGGTGCTCGTGTTGGTCGAAGGGAAAATCCCGTGCTCAACCGTCTAGCAGTCGTCGTCGTGGATGAAGTTCAAAGAGGGCACATCATCACTCTCGCCTCCAAATATGGAAGCATCATCCTTGCTCGCCACCGTGTCGCTCGCCTCCAAATTTTGGTCCTTGAGTTGCTCCGTAGTCGTAGTCGTCGCCGCACCATCTTGAAAAAGAGTCATGCTAGACTCAGCATCGTGAATGCCACAAAGAGGGATGACGGCGAAGTTGAACTTGGGAGCATCGTCTTGGAGCTCATCGGGCTTGGACATCTCGGTGGTATTAGCCTCATGCTTGCCTTCTTGGAGCGTTATCGTCTCGAAGTGTGCTTGGGGTCGAGTAGACGTAGCCATCATGAGTTCTTATTGCGCCTTAAGAGCACCAATGCATAGGTCATCGAAGGACTCATAGGTATTCGTGAAGAGAGTCTTGGCGGTGTCGTTGTTCAATCCCATTGTGAAGTAGAACTTCATACAAATGGGGTCGTCCACACCGGCTTGTCGCAAGGCTTTCTTCATGTTCTTGAAGTACTCGTCGAGGGACTTGGATACTTGTATGGCGTTCCCTAGTTGGCATTGAAGGTGTTCTATGTAGGTGGAAGGCACAAATTCTCGCCGCATTGCTTTCTTTGTCCTAGGCCAACTCAAGTTGAAGTTTCTCGAAACTGTGTGAAGCCACCATGTTGACACGCAGTCGTGGAAGTTACTTGTGGCGCACTCCACTTGATATTCAAAGGGGACTTGATCTAGCTTGAGGTACTCGTCCATCTTGCGCTCCCACTCGAGGTACTCTTCTGGGTCATGAGTCCCAAAGAATGAAATTCCGTAGTCGGTTTCGAAGTCGTAGTAGCTCGTGGAAGTCGCAGACTTGAACTCGTGATGTAGGCGAAAATGCCGTACGTCCAAAGGAGAATATGCATTGAAGTTGCTTGGTGAAGATGCCAATGTATATGGTCAAGTCGTCGAGCGGTGGTTGGTGATGAGCTCTTGACCTTCATGTTCTTGTTGATGATGCTGTCGATGCCAATGTGACCTTGTTGGAGATGGTATCTCAGAAGCATGTGCACTTGAGCGTCTTCTCAAAGATGAGGGATACATCTTTGTAGTCTTGATGCGGGCTTTGAGCTCCTCCATTTGAGCTTCCATCTTGGCGTCGATGAAGTTTTTTGTGGCATCAAACTCGTTGTTGTAGTAGACCGGAGATGATGTGCTTTGCTTATCCATCACAAGACTCGAGCAAAAGCGAGTAGGAAATGAGATACACAATACCAAGCTACCCTTTTCCCAAAGTTGAGGATGTATCCCATGCCATTCGATGTGAAATGAAAGAATAGTGGAATTGGTACCGGACTTGTTCACTCACACCTACAAAGTAAAGCTTATCGAGTGGCTTGGTTAGGAAAAGTGGCACAAATTCATGCAAATTGTAGTCCAAGATATTGTAAATGTTGAAATCAATCCAAAGGACTCAAAATGCAAAGCAAGTGATCACAAATATAGAGGATGACAATAAAGAAACACACACGGTGGGATAATGGGGCTTGTGCAACTGTAGGGATGATCAATACAAAATTCTGTAACGAAGACTAAGATCATGTTACACAAACACTAGGAGATCGCTAGCTTGATTGAACACTTGGGCACGATTCACCACTTGGCACCAACCTATATGTATGCAAGCTAAATGTTTCCTATTCCATGTATCCTCATTCACAAGTATCGCTTTCCATGCTCAACTCTCTTTTGCTTATAAGCTTTTGATCTTTCTTTCTTGCTTAAAAGCTTTTTTTTTTGACTTTTTTAGCTCTTCTCTTCCTTTCCACTTTTCTTACTGAGCCTCAACCAAATATATGGGACAAGTATCACAAGAAATGTATAGGAGAAAGCAATTGCACGCTATGATATATCAAATGATACAACAATATGACATCGTATCACTAAGGTGCACAAGCCTTCACGAAGCCCAACAATACCCCGATAGCTAGTCTCAGTAGGTATGAAGTTATGCGCAAAGATGGTGGGGCTATCAAGATGTAATGGCAAGGAAGGAAAAGTTTATGATGGAATGGATACCTTCGTCACACGTAACCTTTCATAAAGTTGGGGGTAACCGGCCTTGCTTCTGATTGAAGCTGGTCTAAAGGGATGGATGGTCATCGTCGAAGTGAAAGCTTGGTGGTTGATTGTGGGGACCCCGACTCATCAGTCTAGATCATTGAATGCACGTGTACAGTGATCCCAGAGATCAATGCTCACTGAACACACAGAAGCTGAATAACAAGAGTCTTACATCCATATGTACCATAGTACACAAGTAGGACCATTATAGTTAAGTCTTGAGTATACCATCACAGCGGAAATGTTCAATAACAACTTGACCCATGCCATCTCCCTTAACCCTCAAGGCATTCTGACTGGGAAGCGTCCTAGCTCGCATGTTCATCACCAAGAAAATCTTCATCATATCTTGTTCTTTCATGCATGCCCAATAAAATAACTAGTGGCAAGCCAATGAGTACTTTGAATGTACTCGCAATCAACCTAAGAGTGATAACAGAATAATTATGCAAGGCTCTACTGCTAAATCGGAGTTTTGCGGAAAGCTAGTTTTTCTCATGCAAGTATGATCAATATTTATCAATAACATGAATGCGTCTGCAGCAAGTATAAGGGGGTTACAGACATCAACATCGAGATAGAGTTATGAGCAACTCATGCTCAAGCTCATCATGACTTCCTTACGAATCACGTCAACATATTTACCAAACAGTGTTTTTTTTTCAGAAACATATGGACAAAGTCTAAGGAGCACCATCGAACGGTTCTTGACCGTGGACTCGGCTAGCCGAATAGTTTTACACTCTGCAGAGGTTGCACACTTTACGCACAAGATCCGGGGAACATCCGTGTCGTCCACGACCCGTGGTACATCAAGTACCCGGGGTAAGCACCCGATGACTATCTTTCCCTAGACGACACTAACATAGGGTCCACTCGTTGGTGCACGACCCTTATGTATAAGCCAAAGATCGTGGGACTTTTCCCTTTTCACATTATCACGCATACACGAAGGGACCAACGGTGTGTCCAGTGCCCTGTGAAAATAGTCATGGCCGCCTATCCAAGCACGACCCCATCCCGGGAGCGACCTCAAGTCACCCCCATCACTAGTAATGCGGACACCATGCTAGTATCGGCCTAGGTAATCAATAATGCCCTTTCCCATATAAGGGTAGAGTGGTTGTGCATGTTTGGTTGGGACGGTCGACAAATCTTAAATCTAATCCGTCTCTGTAAACAACACTTCCATCAAGCCTCGGTACACTACTTCTTCACCACATAGTGCCCTAGTTGCTCATCACCTCCCAGGGGCATTAGTGGGACCCACTGGGTTATTTGCAAGTAGGTCAGACCACACTTGTTTCTTCCAATGCACAACCCTGATCCATTCTGCGTAGCCAACTACTATAGCATATTTCTACAACTTACCAACATGACTCTAAACAAGGTCGGAGTCATGAACAATGCAAGTATCAACGGGGTATGCAACGGAGGCAAGCCTGGCAAGGTTGCCATTCAAGTTATATCATGCACTCGATGAAACAATGATAATGCTTTCATGACATAAAAGGGTTCAACATGGTCAAAGGGCTGCTTGCCTGGTTCATGAGAGTATTTAAGTCTTCTGGTCCTTCTCCAAGTATTCCGTCTACTTCGTCAACTAAGGTCGGAAACAACCACAATAAGGAACACAACAAGGCAAAAACAAAAGTGCTCTAAAAATAGGAGTTGGACTTTTCTAGGGTGCCTCTGGTCATATGAAAAATGACCAAAGTGGTTTCATTGGCATTGGATCAATGGATAGTTTGGAATATCTCAATATGATGGAATCAAGGGGTTTAATGGATCTACAAGTTGTCTACAGAATGCCTTTTTATATAAATGAGAAAAAGTACCCATTAAATCATGTATGATTTTAGAAACATTTAGAAATTGGTTTCACTAGATTCGGAGTTGAAATGAATATAATATAGATTTTCGAAGTGGACTTATGTGGATAAATGACCTATTTATTGGACCTAGTGAAAACCAAGCACAGTAAAAATGTTCACTATTCCTCATTAAATAGACCTTGATTTATGGAGCTAGTCGAAATTTGAATCATCAAATTTTGACACTATTTGAATATTTGGAAGATTTTACAAGGCTCTGGAAAAAGAAAAAGAAAAAGGAAAAGGCTATAACTATAGCGCGCACTGAGCGCAGCATAGCACCATAGCGCACTGGGCCGGCCCGGCTACACGGCCACGCGCGCGCTGGAGGCCATGTCGATGGCGCAGTCCATTAAATACACTTCCGCCTAGGGGAGCCGAGTTTTCGCCGGTATGCATCCACTTAAACGGGCCGGGCTCGCTGGCTGGTTCGCTGACCTGCGGGGCCCAGCCGCAGGTCATTCTCGTCGCCATGGTTGTCTTCCTGCTCGCGACGCAGGGCAGAGGGGCATCGGCCTCGCTTGACGCCGGCGCTATGCCGCCCGCCCGCGCCGGTCAGCGATCTGGACGGAGCCGCAGGGCCCGGGCGCACCTGTAGGAGGAAGCAGGAGATGTATGTGGCGGCGACGGCTTGGATGGCCGTGGGGGCGGCCGCCGGCCATCATGACTCGCACGCACGGGGCCCTGGGGAAAGAATGGTGGAGACGGGGGCTTCGTAGTGGATGTGTGATGGCTCTAGAGTGGCTACGGGAAGAAAGGGGGCTCGGGGTAAATCGAATTTATGCTAGAGCCGAGTCGGCAATGGCAGTCGTAGCAGGAGGAAGAGGGCATGAGGGGGAGAGGGGGCTTGTCCAGGAGCTTGCTGGTTGAGAGCAAGAGCAAGAGGAGCCAGAGAGAGCTCGGGGTTAGCTTTATATGGAGGAGGCGCTGGTGCACCGTGGGCAGCGTCCATGGGCGTGCTCGGTGAGCTTGGCAAAGGGAGAAGGAGGGCAAGGGAGGAGGGGCCCGATAGCATTGCGTGATGTGGACGTCGTGGCGACCTCGTCGAACACGCTCGCTCTGCACAATGTCGCCTGGCTGGCTCAGGAGGGCCGAGCTACAGTTCCTTGGCGCACTGTAGCGCGCTCCAGAGGGCGACTTTGGCTGGCATGGGCATGTCGTTTGTGTCCTGGTCGTATCCTCCAGTGTCTAGCAACCCTAGAGAGTAGTAAACTATAGGAAGGTGGCATTGGATGCCTTAGTAGGCCGATGGATGAGAGGGGGGGTAGAGAGAGAGGTGAACAAGGGTTGTCCAATAGGGTAAAATGAGAGGTTTCAACCCTCAATCATTGAGCTTTGGTTGAATGGGTTTTACCGGAGGTAGGTGATGACCAGGAACACCTTTGGTAAAAATTTGAGGAAAAGGAGAGTAGTGGAAGTGGACCAAATGGTGGTTTTGGCAAAGTGGCAGAAGGTGTTTGATGTTGTTTTGGGCAAGCAAATGATTTCCAATTTACATGAGAATTAACAGGATCAAATGGCATATAGAAATATGGTGTTCCACCAACTTTGAGCTCATTTTGGCAGAGTTGCCAATGTAACTTTGGTAAACCCTAGAAATCAAGAGAAATGTCTTTTCCAAGATTTAGTCATGCAAATCATTCCTCCTTGATGCACCACTTGGTGTAGTGTCATCATTTGGATATGTGAGTATGTCCACAAAATTTAAGGTCACAAGTAAAAATTTGGTAATGTAGAGTTGTTCAAATTTGGATCTGGTGAGAAAGGGTTTTGGGGCACTTTGGTCAAGTTATCCTTCTCCAAAACTAGTGCCATTTCGTTTAGATTAATAATTATACCATTTTAGCATGTGCACCAAGTTTGAGAGCATTTCTACATGTTTGGCAATGTAAAGTTTCTCAAACTTCAAAATAGACAGAAATGGTTTTGAGGAGGTATGATGATGTTTTCTTGATCTTCAAGGCATGAGGCTTTGCAAGATCATCAAATATGTCATATGTGACATGCTAGAATTTTCTTGGAATTAATGAAGAAAGCTCCCTTTGTAAATATTTTAAAAGCTTAAAATATACATAATGGGTTTTTGTGAGATTTGACCAACGTTTTGAACATGACCATGTGTTGAAACTCTTATATATGGACAATATATCTCCTATGAGCTTCCCTGAGTTTTATCAAATATTTTTGAAACAATGAAATAATATTAACCTATTAAAGACCATTTCTGGCCTTAAGGAAAATTCTTTAAATAAAATAGCAAAATAACTTTGAAAATAATATTTTTGTGGTTTTTGCGAGATCTATATCTAATAGGGATCAAATATAATTTTGAAAGTTTTTTCACACCCTTAATTATGTACTTGTAGTGCAAACCTCAATTCAGGAGTTTTTGGAAAACTAAATTTAGAAAATACCTTTTTGGCCGAAATTTTTTTGTAAGAAAATACCATTATGTCCTATACACAGGTCATGATCATTGGGAAAAGGTTTTGGGTCAAGGAGATGAAGTTTAAGAGTTGGAGGATTTACTTGATTTTTAGAGCACTTGCAAACAGCAAACAGAAAACCAATCAAGCATAGTCGAAATCACTCAAAAGTTTTTTTCAAACCAAATTTTAGCATGATTATTAGCTTAAGTGTTGTGGCATGAAAATCAGGGTGTGACAGACCTACCCCCCTTAAAAGAATCTTGTCCCCGAGATTCCCAAACAAGGTGTGTAAAGGAATACAGAAACTTGGATCTGGGGTAGTCTTCACGTCCTCTTATGATTCCGAGTGGCGCTCCATTGAACCTTGAAGTACTTGATGGTGTGGCTTCGTGTATGACGTTCTGCTTAATCCTGGTTGGTAATGGATCCCTCATGTAGGTCATAATGAGCTGGAGGTCTATGGCTTGGTGATCGATGTCCTCGCAGAGGCCGGGCTAGTTAGGAAGTTAGAAGTACTTCCAGAGCTGTGACTCGTGGAATATTTGGTGCACAATGGGTAACTCATGTGGTAAATCTAGCTGGTAGCCGTCTACTCTTTGCCTTGAAGTGATCTTGCTGAGGGCCGATAAATCTTGTTGTGAGCGTCCCTTCGACATGGAAATGCTTGGTTCCTTCGAGAGGAGTGGTTTGCAGACACACCTGGTCTTCGAAGCGGAAGTTTATTTCTTGATTACGTTGGTTCGTGTAGTTCTTCCCTTGACATGGCAGTCTTCAAATGTCTTCTAACCAGCTAAACGGCTCTTCTTTCGTCTTTGGACAGTCAAGTATGTTGCCAAATAAAGATGACAACTAACTTGTCCAAGTACTCCATGAAGTCTATGGGGTACGCAAGGTAGGATGGGGTATTGGTGGTGGTTTCGGTTCGGTATTGGCAACGGTCTTCTTGACCTACAGTCAAGGCACGTGGTTAGGATCTGACCATGTTGTGGCTTGGTGGGGCTTAAGGGTTTCAAGGATTCTAGTGTGCGAGTGAACGTTTATTATCTTATCATTAAGCATGGTTCCTGAGATGCCAATAGTTCCACCCAGTCCTTTAAACAAATAACCTTATACCACCGAAAGCATCATCTCGCATAGGTCGCTCCAATATCACTCATGCTATAGATATCCTCATGGCTCATTAGAGAAGATCTAACCAAATCATACATGTCTACGGTCCCCAAAATCATATGTATGTCTACAACTAAGAATCCATGGGTCAGGCATACAAGCTGCTAAGCTTGAACACCACAATACAAGTGCTCAGCCTATTCTTCCAGGGTCCAAGATATTGCATCTCTATCCTAAGGAAATGCGTCGTATGCCACTACAAGATCTTGTTTCCTTCCTATGAACAAACTCCAACAGCCAATAACTTCCCTCAATCACTACATAATCCATTTATTCAACAAATCCAATGTCTATGATCTTCTATTGTCCTGTGATCCCAAATACTTGAAAGGGGCTATCTCTACTATATCCAGTCCACCAATTCCCATTATCGGAGTCAAGTAAACTCCAAGGTCAGGCTTATATAGATCCCTAAATCAACTCCAACAATTGATCCAATCTCCTAGTTAATTGTTCACCGAGAAACATGGTATCATGATCAATCTAAATCCTATTTACTCCAAACCATGTAGACATACTTAGCATCTATACTCAACTAGAATCACCTACTTAAATCCAAATCTCATGTCCAATGAGAATTCCTACATGTTCCCCTGAGTCATTCTCGTAATGTCAACTATCTTCTATCAATATCCCCTGGCTAGGTCAAATCCTTATACCTCCAAGAATTTCAATTGCAATCATAATTGTCCAACTAAATCCAATTTACTCACGGCTAATGAAGGCTATGCTACTCTATTAACATGATCCCACCAAGTTCATCTTCCAACATGAAAGCCTCATAATCTACCAGTCTCTGATAATCCCTCAAGGTCATTGTTATAACTCATCAAGTCATCTATCCTCTATTCATATATCCTTCAATTGGTTTTCCCTATGGCATCGTCAGTTCTTGTGCTATATTAGGATGACAATGTGCTCGTTCACTATGTCCACTAGTTCCATAGTGAACCAAGTGTTGTGCAGTGTTACGGAGGCTTAACTGATTTTCTCGCAATTATGTGGGTTAAGCACATGGTTAAGGATTCCAGCTGGGGTATCTCGTGAAGTCTCGGAGGGTTTGGGGATGGGTTTCTAATCTGGAGGGTTAAACATAACTCTACGGGTTTGCACTTGGTCGTGGGGGTTGTAGCAGAAGTCTTCATTGTTAGTTGGTTGCCGAGGTGGAATCCTTTGTGCGTCTTGTCTTGCTAGTCTTCTCTTGATGAGAGAGATGAGAGGGAAAATAGCATAGAGGAGGAGAATGCCTAAAGGGGGTTCTATAGTGCAAGAGCAGACAAACAAGTGCTAAAAGGGCCAAACAAAAGAAACAAGGTAAGGAAGGTGATATAGTCATGTACTTGTCGCCTAGGGTAAAAGTGTGACTTATATCAAACTACAAACAAATAAAAGCAAGCTACACACAACCATGGTTCTATTCGAACCATCATACGGACTCGATTGCGCACAGGGGGTACACGACTCATCCTACCCTAGGGGTTCTCGGACTCGGTAGTCGTGCCTCGTGCCTTGTGCAGTCTTCTAAGTTTTCCTTAGGTGTTGCTATGTCTCTTGTTCGATGAAACGACCTGGGTTAAGCCTGAAGAATCTTCAACAACTTCTCGCCTGATGAGGTGATGTGGTGAAGGTGTCTCCTTATAGCTGGCATTGACTCAGTCTTCTGTTGTCTTCTTAATCATGACGATCCCTTTTGTCTCCTAAGACATCGACGGTACCAGGTAGGTAATCCTTTATGCCAGGACATTAACAATGCATAGTAGAGGTCCAATCTGTCAGACACATTGTTGACAATATCGTTACCGAGAGCGGGGGATGAAGAGAACCATTTTCCTGCTCACTATAGTGAGGCGGAACAAATGGCGAGGTTCTCATTCACCGGTGGTTGCCCATACAACAACGATAGTGACAGGATTACTCTATTAGCAATGTATATCATGATCTTGCATATCCTGTGCCCTGGTCATCGTAGGCTAAGGTTGCACCATCTTGGGGTAGTGTCAAAGGTGTCACCATCCTCTGGGTCTTCTTTCCTCATTCCTTGAGGATGCATCTTCTGTTGATATCGTCTTGTTGTGGTGTTGCCAATCTTGTGTTCAGAAGAGGTGGGTGAGTGTTTAGCAAGGTGTACTCCTTCTAGGCTACCCACGAGGATTACAAGGAATCTAGTGATCAGGGTCATAGGGGTTCTAGTGACCAAAAGTTTTGAAGGGGAATAGATCAATAAGGAAAGTATAACATAGTTTTTGAAAAACTCAGACGGGAAGAGAAAAATAGATAGTTTTGGAAATAGTTTTACCCTAACTAATGACCATGCTAACTAAGGCTTCCTACAGCTAGGATGGCTCTGATACCAGCTCTGTGTGGACCCCGACTCATAAGTCTAGATCACCGAATGCACGTGTACAGTGATCCTAGAGATCAATGCTCACTGAACATACAGAAGCTGAATAGCAAGAGTCTTAGATCCATACGTACCGTAGTACACAATTAGGACCATTATGGTTAAGTCTTGGGTATATCATCGCATCGGAAATCTTCAATAACAACTTGGACCCATGCCATCTGCCTTAACCCTACATGCATTCTGACTGGGAAGCGTCCTAGCTCGCATGTTCGTCACTAAGAAAATCTTCATCATATCATGTTATTTCATGCCTGGCCAATAAAATAATCAGTGGCAAGCCAATCAGTACTTTGAATGTACTCGCAAGCAACCCAAGAGTGATAATAGAGTAATTATGCAAGGCTCTACTACTAAATCGGTGGTTTTGCAGAAAGCTAGTTTTTCTCATCCAAGTACGATCAATATTTATCAATGACATGAATGCGTCTGCAAGAAGTATCAGGGGGTTACAGACATCAACATCGAGAAAGAGTTATGAGCAACTCATGCTCAAGCTCATCGTGACTTCCTTACGAATCTGTCAACATATTTACCAAACAGTGTTGTTTTTTTCCACAAACATATGGACATAGTCTAAGCAGCACCACCCAACTGTCCTTGACCGTGGACTCGGCTATTCGAATAGTTTTACACTCTGAAGAGGTTGCACACTTTACCCACAAGATCCGAGGAACTTCCGTGTCATCCACGACCCGCGGTACCTCAAGTACCTGGGGTAAGCATCCGATGACTATCTTTCCCTAGACGACACTAACATAGGGTCCACTCGTTGGTGCCCGATCCTCGTGTATACGCCAAAGATCGTGGGACTCTTCCCTTTTCACATTATCACGCATACACGAAGGGACCAACGGTGTGTCCGGTGCCCTGTGAAAACAGTCATGGCCGTCTATCCAAGCACGACCATGTCCCGGGAGTGACCTCAAGTCACCCCCGTCACTAGTAATGCGGGCACCATGCTAGTATCATCCTAGGTAATCAATAATGCCCTTCCCCATATAAGGGTAGAGTGGTTGCGCATGTCTGGTTAGGACGGTCGACAAATCTTGAATCTAATCCGTCTCTGTAAACAACACTTTCATCAAGCCTCGGTACACTACTTCTTCACCAAGTAGTGCCCTAGTTGCTCATCACCTCCGAGGGGCATTAGTGGCACCCACTGGATTATTTGCAAGTAGGTCAAACCACACTTGTTTCTTCCAATGCATAACGCAGATCCATTCTGCGTAGCCAACTACTATAGCATATTTCTACAACTCACCAACATGACTCTAAACAAGGTCAGACTCATGAACAATGCAAGTATCAACGGGGTATGCAACGGAGGCAAGCCTGGCAAGGTTGCCATTCAAGTTATATCATGCACTCGATGAAACAATGATAATGCTTTCATGACATAAAAGGGTTCAACATGGTCAAAGGGCTGCTTGCCTGGTTCATCAGAGTATTCAAGTCTTCTGGTCCTTCTCCAAGTATTCCCTCTACGTCGTCAACTAACGTCGAAAACAATCACAATAAGAAACACAACAAGGCAAAAACTAAAGTGCTGTAAAAATAGGAGTTGGACTTTCTAGGGTGCCTTTGGTCTAATGAAAAATGACCAAAGTGGTTTCATTGGCATTGGATCAATGGACAGTTTGGAATATTTCAATACGATGGAATCAAGGGGTTTAATGGATCTACAAGTAGTCTACAGAATGCCTTTTTATATAAATGAGCAAAAGTAGGCATTAAATCAGGCATGATTTTAGAAACATTTAGAAATTGGTTTCACTGGATTTGGAGTTGAAATGAATATAATATGGATTTTCGAAGTGGACTTATGTGGATAAATGACCTATTCACTGGACCTAGTGAAAACCAAGCACAGTAAAAATGTTCACTATGACTCATTAAATAGACCTTGATTTATGGAGCTAGTAAAAATTTGAATCATCAAATTTGGACACTATTTGAATATTTGGAAGATTTTACAAGGCTCTGGAAAAAGAAAAAGAAAAAGGAAAATGCTATACTTATACTGCGCACGGAGCGCAGCATAGCACCACAGCGCACTGGGCCGGCCCGGCTACACGGCCACGCATGTTGTGGAGGCCACGTCGATGGCGCAGTCCCTTAAATACGCTTCTGCTTGTGGGAGCCGAGTTTTTGCTAGTACACGTCCACTTAAACGGGCAGGGCCCGCTGGCTGGGTAGCTGACCTGCGGGGCCCAGCTGCAGGTCATTCTCGTCGCCGTGGTCGTCTTCCTTCTCGCAACGCGGGGCAGAGGGGCATCGGCCTCGCTTGATGCCGGCGCTATTCTGCCCGCCTGCGCCGGCCGGCGATCTGGACGGAGCCGCAGTGCCTGGCTGTACCTGTAGGAGGAAGCAGGAGAGGCGGGGCCTTCCCCCCCTGTGTGCATGGAGTCCAACAGAACCAGAGCTCGGCTGCCGTCCGTGCCGGCGACACCGGCCACCTCCGGCGAATCTATGCACACCGGTGAGCTCAGGAGGCAACACCGCATCCGCACGTGTGCTGCAAGCAGGCAGCAGATGTATCAGGCGGCGATGGCTTGGATGGCCGTGGGGCGGCCACCGGCCATCAATGGACTCGCACGCATGGGGCCCTAGAGAAAGAATGGTGGAGACAGGGGGCTTCGTACTGGATGTGCGATGGCTCCGGAGTGGCTAGGGGAAGAAAGGGGGCTCGGGTAGCTCGAATTTAAGCGAGAGCCGATTAGGCAATGGCGGCTGTAGGAGGAGGAAGAGGGCATGAGGGGGAGAGGGGGCTTATCCGGAAGCTTGCTAGTTGAGAGCAAGAGCAAGAGGAGCCAGAGAGAGCTCGAGGGTAGCTTTAATGGAGGAGGCGCTGGTGCATCGTGGGCAGCGTCCATGGACGCGCTCGGTGAGCTTTTTTTTTTGAAAGATCCAGCAAAATGCTGACATTCCATATCATAAGCAGAAAGCAATGGGAAATACAAAGTTGGGTGCTGGCCCTAAGGCCTGACAAAAAGGCATAAAACCAAAAACAGCAAAATTTCCCACATGGATTATATTCTCATGGAGGATCCCAGAAGGGGCTCTCTAGATGGACTGCTCCCGCTTGCCGCCATAGCTCGATGGAGTTTTCAATGGCTCTTGAAATCTCTTGGGCCGACGCGACCTTCCCGTTGAACAGGCATCGGTTTCTTTCTCGCCAAATTTCCCAACATGTCAACAGCATCGTGGCCTGGCAAGCCCTCCTTTGTGTTAGCTGCGTGTTTGCCATGATCACCCTAAAGAATTCGCTTGCATCTTTGCCGTGGGGGTGGTGTCTTGTGTGTAGCATGTGGAATCCTCCTCTTGCACCCACCCTTGACCACACGTCACAGGCAACTGGGCAGGACCAAAACAGATGTTGTATCATCTCCAGGTTGCGAAAACACAAGGGGCAAAAATAGTTGTTTGGCCAGCCCCTTTGTTGAAGCCTGTCGGAAGTCCAAAGTCGGTTTTGGACAAGCAACCATATGAATATCTTGATATTTCCTGGAACCTTTGCTTGCCAGATGAGCTTATCCCAGTCAACTTGCATTCTTCCTTGAAATTGGGCCGTGTATGCAGATCGAGATGAGTATTTTCCTTTTTCTTCCAGCACCCACCGGATTTCATCTCCATGTTCATCATTGAGTGTCACCCCCCTGGATCTTATCTTGCGGTGTAGTACCAGAAAATCTCTCATTATTGGTTGGACATTTCCATGTCTCAGGTCTTTTATCCATCTGTCTTCCGAGAGGGCCTCTTTTACGGTTCTGTTTTTCCGTCTAGAATGCTTGTAGATCGCCGGGTGAGCACTAGCTAGGGTGTCTGCTCCCAGCCAAGTAGAGTGCCAGAATAGGGCAGTGTTCCCATCTCCGATGGAGACAGATGTTGCCGCCGCAAACAGGGCCTTATCCTTGGCATTGCATGGTGTTTCAGTGCCAACCCATGGCCTCTCGGGGCTAGTCCAGGAGGTCCAGAGCCATCTTAGCCTGAGTGCTCGGCTAAAACGTTCTAGGTCCAGGATCCCTAGGCCTCCAAGCGATGTTGGAGCGCAGACTGCCGTCCAGTTAACCTTGCAGCTCCCTCCCGTGATCTCTTTGTCCTGTTTCCAGAGGAATCTATGTCGGCTTTTGTCTATCTCCTTGAGAAGCTTCTTTGGAACTTGCAACACCGTGAGCGCGAAAGCTGGCATGGCGCTAAGGACGCATCTAACCAGAATGCGCCTGCTAGCTAATGGTAGAAGTTTCCCTTTCCAACCGGCTAGCCGAGCTCTGATCCTATCAAGGATAAACTGTAGGTTTGCCAACTTGAGCCTCGATAGAGAGAGGGGTAGGCCTAAATAAGTAGACGGGGAAGTGCCTAGCGTTCCTCCGAAATTCAGTAGAATGCTATCTAAGTCTAGATCTTCGCATCGGATTGGTAAGGCTGTAGACTTTGATGGGTTGATGCGGAGGCCAGAGGCTGCACCAAACTCCTGGAGGATGTTCATTAGGGCATCTACCTCCTGCTTTACAGGGTTAGCGAAGATTACTGCGTCGTCAGCATAGAGGCTGATTCTTAGCTTTAGCTCGCGGCCTGGGAGCGGCGCGATGATGCCTTGATCTGCTGCCGCGTAGGCCTCGTCGGTGGTTAATCCTTTTCCCGGGGGCGCCGTTAAGGATGATGGTAGAGGGAGAAGGAGGGCAAGGGAGGAGGGGGCCGATAGTATTTCGTGTCGTCGACGTCTAGGCGACCTCGACGGACACGCTCGCTCTGCCCAATGTCGCCTGGCTGCCTCGGGAGGGCCGAGCTACAGTGCCTTGGCGCACTGTAGCACGCTTCAAAGCGCGACTTTGGCTAGCATGGGCATGTCGTTTGTGTCCTGGTCGTGTCCTGCAGTGTCTAGCAACCCTAGGGGGTAGTAAACTATAGGAAGGTGGCATTGGATGCCTTAGTAGGGCACTGGATGAGAGGGGAGGTGGAGAGAGGTGAACAGGGGTTGTCCAGAAGGGTAAAATGAGGGTTTTCACCCCTCAATCATTGAGCTTTGGTTGAATGGGTTTTACTGGAGGTAGGTGATGATCAGGAATACCTATGGTAAAAATTTGAGGCAAAGGAGAGTAGTGGAAGTGGACCAAATGGTGGTTTTGGCAAAGTGGCAGAAGGTGTTTGATGTTGTTTTGGGCAAGCAAAGGAATTCCAATTTACATGAGAATTAATAGGATCAAATAACATATAGAAATAGGGTGTTCCACCAAGTTTGAGCTCATTTTGGCAGAGTTGCCAATGTAACTTTGGTAAACCCTAGAAATCAACAGAAATGACTTTTTCAAGATTTAGTCATGCAAATCATTCCTCCTTGATGCATCACTTGGTGTAGTGTCATCATTTGGATATGTGAGCATGTCCACAAAATTTAAGGTCATAAGTAAAAAGTTGGTAATGTAGAGTTGTTCAAATTTGGATCTGGTCAGAAAGGGTTTTGGGGCACTTCGGTCAAGTTATCCTTCTCCAAAACTTGTGCCATTTGTTCTAGATTAATAATTAGACCATTATAGCATGTGCACCAAGTTTGAGAGCATTTGGACATGTTTGGCAATGTAAAGTTGCTCAAACTTCAAAATGGACATAAATGGTTTTTGTCGGATTACGGGCTCCACAAACCCAAGAAGTTCGAACACAGGGGCGTAAACGAAGATATCTCCCACTCACGTCTACCTAGCGTCTTGGCCTCGTCAGATGAAGAGATTCAAGTGAGCAACAAGTAAAGCACACACGGATTTACCCAGGTTCAGGCCACCTTGCGGTGTAAAACCCCACTTCCTACTTTGGTGGATTTGCCTCGGGAGGGCTTGAATATGAATGAGTATAGTGGTTCCTGAGCTCAGGAGGAGAGCTCAGGAGGGTCAGGAGGCCAGTGTTCTTGCTCCTTTGTGCGAGGGCAGAGTCTCTCGATCTGATCATAATGCCTCCATAGTGGAGACCCTAGCTACTTATATAGGCGGCCAAGGTCCTCTTCCCCGGAAATGTTTAGGCTGGAAGGGATCCCACAACGACCATTTTGAGCGGGAACACAAGGACGTTCCTATCCTGATAAAAGCAGTCTTCGCCTGCAAAGGGATCTGACGGTGACGCGGTGGTGGGCTCGGTGGTGACATCCTCCCTGTCGTCCTTGCGGTCTTCAGCCTAGTTGCACCAATGGGGAAACCTTTGTCCCGCTCCTCGGGAACCTGCACCTGCGCTGTCTCCTTTGCACCAAAACGGCAACTGCGCCACTGGCACATGCTGGCACCCGCTGGCGCAGTGCGTCACCGCTCGCGTCACTGCCTCCTCCTGAGGCAGGCTTGGTCTTGGATTCTCCGCCCCTCCAGGGCAACCTAACCGAGGCCGCTCCTGAGGGGGTCTTGACGTCGTTCTCCTCGCGAGGTCTAGCCCCCTCGCGAGGGTCCTGAGCAGCTGGTCGATCAGCTGGGCCGTACCAGGCCGTAGTAGGAGCGCGTCGCGGCCCGCAGACAGGCAAGTCTGCGTACCCTGGTTCCCAGGACGCCGACAGTAGCCCCCGGGCGCAAGGCGCACGCGGAGTTGGCTTCGGGGCGAAGCCTTAGTCGAGGACGAAGCGACACGGGCCCCAAAAGGCTGCGGGCCAGGCTCGCGCGTGACGGTTGGATGGGACGTGGGCGACTCCGCTTCCCACGCAGTCTCGGCAACCGTGTGACTTGAAAACTCCTTGACGCGGGTGGCAGGGTTATTACAGCCGCACGCGAGTGGCTGGCGATTGATCTTATCGGCCTATAATCGGGGGTGAAGCGCCACGCCCTTCACTTGACAGTTGCAGATCAACCCCAGCTCTTCTCACTTCTTCGAGGGCTTTTCATGGCGCTGATACGTAGTTTCTCGGCCGCGCAGAAGGGGAAGACCCCAATGGTGGAGCCCGAGTAGCTCCCACCGAAGAAGAGGCGCCGTGACTCTCCAAGGGTGCCCCTGAGGCTGGCGGACGCCCGTTCGTGGTGCACGCAGGCGCCACCAGGATTCCCGCTTCACTTGGGTGCTCTGGCGACAGGCGGACGAAGCGAGGGCAGCGACAGGGGCGGTGCGGTCAGCCGCCCAGAAAGGCGAGTGATTTCACGCGTCCCGTCGCCGTCTCATACTAAATACAATGTCCGTGAGTTTATAGTGTGGGTGGGAGCCCCTCCGCATTCTTGGATCCTCCTTCCTCCATTCCTGAAGGAGGTGCTCCCGACTCACGGCCGGGTGACGATGCAGCTGCGGCATGAAGGGTGCCACCTTCCCCCTTCATACGCCGACGTGGAGGTGATCTCCTCCGGCCAGGTCTTCATGACCTGGGGTTGGGGCATGGTGCGCCGCGCCTGCGCCCCTTCCGGGAGGCACTTTCTTCATTTCTTGCTGGACGGGGTGGCCACGCTGACCTTCAAGGTCTTCGGGGCGGACGGCCGTCGGCTGGCGTGCATCACGAAGGATGGGCCCGCCGGCGACCATCTCCCATGCTGCCAGGGCAACAAGGCCAGGGGTGAGGCGCTCGCCATCGGTTGTGCCTCCGACTCCTCCGACAGTAGCTATGTTTCTGCTGAGACACCTCGAGCTCCGACGAGAGCTACGAGCCGCCGAGTCACCGTTCTTATCGCCGGAAGGAAACAACGTCCTCCAGCCGCCGTCGTCGCTGAAGGAGCCCGGGCCACGTCCCTCCGAGAACGACCTTCTTTAGCTTGGTCCCTACGAAGCAGTCATGGACGGCTCCATGAGGACATGTAAATCTTTTGTGATACTTTTGCTATTATCGGATGTTATAGACTTATGTTCCTCATGAGGTCCTTCGCTAGAGCAGGACTTTCCCTCTCTCCCGTCCCTATGGTATCTTAGGGCCCTACTCCTGCGAGACCCGGTCCCTAGACAGGCTTCAGCCGTCCCTGGTATGCCAGGCCGCGATGCCGTGGTCAAGGCCAGGAGGTGAGCGGGCCAGGGTCCAGTAAGAGCCCCCGAGGAGCGATACTCGGGAGGTCCCTCTTGGCGTGCAGGTAATCGACCACAAGGGCCGGCAAGAGGGGCTTTCGTGCTCGAGCGAATTCATAATTACGATGGGTGGAGGTGTAGGTATGCGAGTAGATGCGGGTGTTGAATGCTTATCTTAGTGATCCCCTGCGGTCAGGCGGCAGTGGCACTTGATCTTTTGCCACATTTCTTGCGGGGCGAGACTCTGTGCTTCTTGGAACTCGCCTCCTGAGATGCCTGGGCTGCCGCTCGCATGCCGGGTTGCGATGCCACACGCGAGGCCAGGAGGTAAAGGTTCAGGAGCCATTTGGGGCCCTGAGGTGCGATGCTCAGGAGCTCCCCCTTCTGCGCCCGAGTCATCTTCACGACGGGGTGGCAGCAACCGCTCCCAGGCCACCGAACATAGGGGGCGCGACAGCCTAGGCCCTGGAGGAGAAGGTCAAGGGGCTGGTGAAGGCGTTCCTCCGGGTTGCTGCTACCACGGCCGAGGAGGTAGAGGCGGGTGATGGCGCGCTTGGCGACGCCTGACCTGTTCCTGTCCAGATGAGAGAAATGCAAGTGCCTTGGGGAGGTGTAAGGACTTGCTTGAATTTGCAAAACTTGGTACTATTGTAATAACTTGAGTTTGATGACTTTTGTGCTTGCTTCCTTTCATGTTTGCTTAGGTGCTCTGCGTCGGCAGGGCCCAACCCCGCGCATACCTCGGTCGCCATTGAGCCCTCCGGGTGACCGGGGTTATCGTAATAACTAGACTCAAGGAATGAGGGGCTATGTGGCTAGTGAGGCCCCTGGGTCGCGATGCCCAGGGGTCCCCCTTGACGTTCAAGCGATCCCGTTTGCATTCTGCGTCGGCAGGGCCCAGCCCCGCGCATACCTCGACCGCCGTTGAGCACCGGGCTCAAGGAGTGAGGGGCTATGTGACCAGTGAGGCCCCTGGGTTGCGATGCCCAGGGGTCCCCCTTGACGTACGAACGTCTCTCATGAGGGAGAATGAGCACCATACCTTGCTCACGAGCCTTCACCTAGGATGGGGGCGCGAGAAAACTAGGTGTCTGGGCACCTGGTAGGGTGGCGTCTGCCAGGCGTGACCTGAGCATAGCCCCTGTGCCTAGCCCCCCTCGCGACACCTATCCAAGGAGAAGCTGTGAGCATCATGAGCTGAAAAGCTCCCTGAGGTTGGTGCGACCGCTGGGGGCCGCCGTCAATTGTTTATAACTAGCGCGGAGCATAGAGCTACCACACTTGCATAGAGTGTGGGCATAACCGTGCCTTGGTCATAGCGGCCAGCGCGGAGCTTGGTGCTTCCACTGGTTCGTGGGCAAAACCGCTCCTCGGTTGGTTCTGCCAGCGCGGAGCATGGCACTTCCACTGGACCGTGGGAGGGAGCCTCCCACCAAGAGAGACTCTGGGGCGTGTACAGCCCCATCCTGCCATGTGGCTTGCACGGCAGGACAACCAAGGTGTATATGGGCCCTCCTCAGGACGAGCTGAACGACTCTGAGGAAGTTCTCATGAGCTTACGCATCACTCACGAGACCCTACCTGAGGCGGGTTGCGCCTGAGTCTTTTTCTGCAAAATGTGAAAAGAGATGCGTTGTGTCGACCTGCGCCGGGTGCATCTCTAGAGGGCATCACATGAGAAGGCCGCAGCACCAACGACCCCAGGAGGTGACGTTAGCGGGACCGCCCCGTAAGACAGAGCTCAGCCGCTGGATTTATCGACGGTGCAGGGACGGACCCGAGCACGGACGCCGTGCCTAGTCTTCTCATGCAACAGTCCAAAAGAAAAACAATCGGTGCGCGATTCCCGCATGAGCAAGGCACCTGCCACGGGCCCCTACTTACCCATCCATGATTAGCCCATGCGAGAATAAGGCACCAAGGACCACGGGAGATGACGTCATGGAAATGGCTCGCGAGACAGAGCTCAACCCTTGGATTTAGCGACGCTGCAGGGACGGACCCGAGCACAGACACCGAGTGGGCTCGCAAGGGCTCATGACCTTAGTGGTGGTGAGAACGCCGAGCATATAGATAATGCAAATAGGAAGAAGCAACTAGCCTTGATTTATGCGCAAAATACAGCTGCGGGGGGTGAGCCCCCCAGCAGGTCGAGGATGGTGCAGCCTGGGGGGGCGCCCTCGATTGAATACCTTAGACATCACCTGACACTTGCCGAAGTATAGTTGGGGTAGCTGAAGACGCGAGCCGTGCGGGTCGCCCCTGAGGATCGTCGGGCTCCTGAGGCTCAGGGGCTCTGGAGGCCCTCAGTGGTCACGGGGGTCCGACTCCCGCTCCGTCTGGACCGCCCGCCACTGAGCCTCCCGAGCCCCCAAAGCCTGCCGCGCGAGGCGCTGGAACATGGTGGCTGCGTTGCGAAAGCCGAAGAGCGTGTGAATGTAGCTGCAGGGGAGAGCCCTCCTGTAAGTGCATCTAGTGCCCCTTAGTGATTTTGGTGTATTGAAGACTTATAGGTTAAGGGACTAATGTGTTTATGAGTGTACACAGGTCTATAAGTCTATGAGGAGTTTGATATTTACAGAGAAAGTCGACCCCTAAAAATGAAGTTCTTTGACTAAAGACTTTGGATCTCTGAAGACTTTGAAAGTGAAGAAATTGGTGTGACCTTGAAGACTTGGTATTCATTTTAGAAACATGAAGCATGAAGACTTTTGTTTTCATAGTTTCATTTTCTCTTTCTTGAGTCATAGGAAATACCGTACTGTTAAAGGGGGTCGAGGAAATACTAAGGAAAAATTTCCATGTGATGCTCAACTCAAAATCCTACACCTACAAATCCCTTCGAGTGAAGCCATTGGAAATCTCATACAGTTCAGTCATATTCTTCAGTGACAGAGACGAAGTTCTTCTGGTCTCTGAGGAATTTGTTCTGACTAAGGAGTTAGGAATTCGCCAGTGCGGATTACCTACACAGTGAGGAATATGATAGCCCTGAGGAATTTGATACTCAAATTTCCGACCGTTGCTGTGTTGCGCGCCAGCTGTCCCAAAATATCTACCTACCTAACAGTCATATCATTAAAGGGCATTTATGTCTTATCATGTCGGGCTGCTCCCTAGGCTATAAATAGCCGCCCCTTACAACCACTAGCTGGTTGGCTGCTCCGAGAGAAACTGACACTTGTCATAAGAGCAACCCATCCTCCGAGGACTTTGAGCGAAAATCATCAAGTGAGGAAAAACCCAAAACCAAACCCAAAACACCTACAAACCCAAAAGTGATTGAGTATCACTGAAGAGATTGATCCTGCGTGGATCCGACGCTTGTTACCTTTGAAGACTGTGCTTCTTCCAGACGGTTAGGCGTCATGGTCTAGAGCATCCAAGAGGAATTGTGGATCGCCGAGTGACCGAGTCTGTGAAGGTTCGCAAGTCACCTGAAGACTTACCACGAGTGATTGGGCAAGGTCTGTGTGACCTTAGCTCAAGGGGAATACGGTGAGTACTTGGTGTCTTGGACTGTGTGTCCTCAGGTTTAAATACCTAGCCGCCCTAACCAGATGTACAACTGAGATAGTAGTTGGAACTGGTCTAACAAATCATTGTGTTCACCAAGCTTACTGGTTCTATTTCCTCAACTCTTTCATTTCCTCATATCTGTGTTATGTGCTTGTTCATATCTGGTTGAAGACTTTGATTGAAGACTTTCTCAACTTCCTCAGTTCAATTTCTTCAGTCTGTTTGTCTTCATTCTGTGTTATCCTGTGATTACGCTTTCTGTACTCTGTGTTTGTCTTAATTTCTTCATGATGACCATGCTTGTATTATGTTATGCTTACTTCTGAGTACTTATTCTGCTGCAAGTAGTTCTTCGCTAAGGAATTTCCTCAACAGCAAATTCGTCAGTGAAGAATTCATAAAAATCGCCTATTCACCACCCCCCCTCTAATCGATATAACGCACTTTCAATTGGTATCAGAGCAAGGTACTCCCTTGTTCTGTGTGATTTTGGTTTAACAGTCTGGAGTTTTAGTTATGTCGACCATAGGAATGAAGACTGTGTCTTGCCTCATTTTTTACGGTCACGAGTATCCCAAGTGGAAGGCCATGATGAAGAAGCGTCTCATGGCAATGAACAGTGATCTGTGGACCGTCATTGAGATTGGTCTTACCGATTTGTGAAAGATGGCAGAAGCTGATGACATTCGCAAGTTCACCCTCCTCAACCTCACAGTGAAGGACATCATCTGCTCCTGTCTGTCTCAAAATCAGTTCAGGAACATCATGCATCTTGATCATGCGAAGCTTATCTGGGACCGTCTCTCTGAGGTCTATGAAGGTCATTGAACTCGTGATGATCCCTGGTTTGAGGATTTCAAAGAATCTCTCAAGACGATGACATTCGATCCAGAATCATCATCCTCTGCACCAAGTCTTATGGCAAAAGGTGCCAAGGTAACTGAATGCTACCTATCTGATTCTAGTGATGATGAATCTACTGATGAATTTGGACCCAGCTATGTCAAACTTGCTTCCCTTGCCACTAAGCAACAAAAAGCTTTGGAAAAAGCTCATACTATGCTTAATGAGAGCAATGATATGTTGGGTGAAGAAATGGATCGATCTAAAATCTTGACTAAAAATCTTCAGAGACTTCAGTCCAAGTATGATAACCTTCAAGGTCATCATAACACTCTCTTGTCTGATCATGAGAAGCTTTCTTATGAATTTCTTTAAAGAAAGCAAGATCTTAAAAAGCTAAGAGTGAGTTATGAAGATCTTCAGAAGGAGCGCGATTCATTACTTGCTCAACTAATCAGCGCTTCTCAGGAAGAATTCATTCCTCCATGCTTGAAATGCATTGAAAGTGAAACTGCAAATTCTTCACCTGAATGTTCAAATGCTTCAAATGCTACAAATTCTTCAACTGTCTATGCTATCACTAATTCCTCATCTGAGGACATTGCTAGTATCACTAACAATGCAGGGCTGAAGGAATTGTACATGATAGGCATGTACAAAAGCCTCAAAGGGCATCAGACTCTTTGTGATGTGCTTAAAAAGCAGATCCTCAATAGGAACCCTAGGAAAGAGGGAATTGCCTTTGAGAGGAAACTTAATGCTGATGGTTCATATTGGAAGCCTGAGCAGTACCCCAAAACCTCATGGGTTGCTGCAAAGGGACCTCCACTTGATCCATCCAATTTATCTGGCTTTACATGTGAATCTCCTCATTCTTCTGATGAGTCATTTGACTATAACTATAAACTATTCAAAAATCAGAGTGGTGAACTATTTGCTAGATATGTTGGAACTAACTGCAGGAATGGTCCTCCTATGAAGAAAATCTGGGTCCCTACGAGGCACCTTGAAAATCTTCAAGTGAATGTCCTCATGACACCTCGTGTGAGGAATAGGAACCCCAGATCCAATTATTCATATGGATCAAAATCTTCAGATGGATTCAATTCCTCATATGGATCAAATTCCTCAAAAGGATCAAAGTCCTCATATGAATATCATCATGCTAACAACTCTGTTTCACAGGGAAGAGATAAGGGCTATGAATATGAGCATTATTCTTCTAACCATTATGTTCATAAGTCCTCGAAGAATTACTCTGCTTATTCATATGCTTATCCTAACTCCTCTAATGTGAAACGAATTGGGCTGGCATCTATGCCACCTTTCTCGTATGGAGCTCGCAGAGTGATGAACTCTTTGCCACCCCTTCAGATGTGGGTGGTGAAGAAAAAGAACTAATCTCTTCTGCAGGGTCAGGTCTCCAGACATGCTCAAACGTCTGAAGAATTTGCTCGAGACCTGAAATGTGCCTAAAAGGACGCAGGCTAATCAAAGAAATGAACTCTCATTTCTCATGTCCTCATACTACTTTATCTGTTGCATTGCTTGATGAAATTGATCTGATGATTTGATGTCATATTCTTCACTGATGAAGTATATGAGTTTGTAAGCTACACTAATTCATCTGCAAGATGATCAACCCAAAGCCACAGAGTGGGTCATCGATAGTGGATGTACAAATCACATGACTGGTGACAAGAATATCTTGATGGATGCTCCCTTATCACCATCCCATCTGAAGCACATCATCTTCGCTGACAAAGGCAAAAGTCAGGTATTGCGTCTAGGTAAGGTTGCAATCACTAGGGGTCGACACATGGACAAAGTCATGCTTGTCGAGTCCTTAGTATACAACCTCATGTCTATCTCAATGCTTTGCGATCTGGATATGGTTGTTGCCTTTGGCAAACATCGTTGTGCTGTGATCATGGAATCTGTCAACTCCATAGTCTTCGAAGGCTTTAGGAGAGGAGACTTGTATATTGTTGATTTCTCTACAGGACCTCAACCAGCTATGTGTCTACTTGCAAAAGCTTCAGAAGGCTGGCTATGGCATCGACGACTTGGTCATGCAGGCATGAGGAATTTGCACACTCTTGCGAAGAAGAAGCATGTCATTGTCATTGAGAATGTCAAATTCCTCAAGGATCACTTATGCGGTGCCTGTGAAGCTGGAAAGATGACCAAGGCCAAACATCCAGCGAAGACTATCATGACTACTACTAGACCATTTGAATTGCTTCACATGGATCTCTTTGGTCCTAATCATTATTCTGCAGTTTCAAATGATGCTTCTGTATATGGCTTTGTTATTGTTGATGATTATTCTCGATATACATGGGTACACATTGTTACTTACAAACATGAAGTGCAGGAAGTCTTCAAATGATTTTCCTCGAGGGCTTCAACCAACTTTGGTGTGAAGATCAAGCACATCAGAAGTGACAATGGAACTGAGTTCAAGAACTCTGGTCTCGATGACTATCTTGATGAACTTGGTATTACTCATGAGCTATCTGCACCTTATACTCCTCAGCAGAATAGAGTCGTAGAGCGCAAGAACAGGACTCTTGCTGAGATGGCTCGTACTATGCTTGATGAATACAAAACGCCTCGTCGTTTCTGGATTGATGCAATTGATACTGCGTGCCACATCATCAAAAGAGTATATCTTCACAAATTCTTCTAGAAGACTGCCTAAGAACTCCTCACTGACAAGAAACCCAATGTGAGTTATTTCAAAGTCTTCGGTGCTAAATGTTGGATTAGAGATCCTCATCACAACTTAAAATTTGGACCGAAAGCACATGAAGGGTTTATGCTTGGTTACGGAAAGGACTCGCACACCTACAGAGTCTTCAACAACGTTCTTCACAAGGTTGTTGAAACTGTAGATATGCGGTTCGATGAAACTAACGTCTCGCAAAGAGAGCACCTACCTACTGTGATAGATGAACCAGCACCTAAGGAAACTATCAAATTCAAGGCTACTGAGGATGTCATTCCTACCGAAGAATCTGCTGAAGAATTAATTCCAGAACCTGAAGATCGTTGAGCTAATGCACCTGAGGAAAATGCTGAAGAAAATGATGCTGAAGAAAATGCTGATCAAATTCCTCAACGACAACCAGCTCATCCTTGCGTTGTGAAAGAAGTGCAGATTGAGAAAATCATCAGCGACATCAATATACCAGGTCCTCTCACTCGCTCAAAAGCTTCACATTTATCAAACTTTTGTGGGCACTTTGCTTTTGTCTCTATCACAGAGCCCACTAAGGTAGATGAAGCATTTCTGGAGCCTGAATGGATTCAAGCTATGCAAGAAGAATTACATCAGTTCGAGCTCAACAACGTCTGGGAACTGGTCAAACATCCAGATCCTCGCAAGCATAATATCATCAGCACTAAGTGGATCTGCCGCAACAAGCAAGACGAAAATGGCCTTGTGGTAAGAAATAAGGCACGACTTGTAGCTCAAGGCTACACACAGGTTGAAGGAATTGATTTCGATGAAACTTTTGCACCTGTTGCTAGACTTGAGGCTATTCGCATATTACTTGCTTATGCTAACCATCATGATATCATTCTCTATCAAATGGATGTGAAAAGTGCATTCCTCAATGGTAAGCTTGAGGAAGAAGTATATGTTGCTCAACCCCCAGGTTTTGAAGATCCAAATCCTGAAAAAGTCTTCAAACTCAATAAGGCTCTCTATGGCCTCAAGCAGGCCCCTCGAGCTTGGTATGATACTTTGAAGGAATTCCTCATGAAGAAAGGCTTCAAACCCGGTTCACTTGATCCCACTCTTTTCACTAAATCTTATGATGGTGAATTATTTGTGTGCCAAATATATGTTGATGATATTATCTTTGGCTGTATGGACCAACGCTATAGTGATGAATTTGCCTATATGGTGAGTGAAGAATATCAAATGTCTATGATGGGAGAGTTGAAATTCTTTCTAGGTCTTCAAATTCGTCAACAACGCAATGGTATATTCATATCTCAGGAGAAATACCTCAAAGATGTACTGAGGAAATTCGGTATGCACGATTGCAAAGGCGTAAAAATTCCTATGCCCACAAATGGCCATCTGTGCACTGATGAAAATGGTACTGACTTCGATCATAAGGTATACCGCTCCATGATTGGTTCTTTATTGTACTTATGTGCATCCAGGACAGATATAATGGTTAGTGTTTGCATGTGTGCCCGATTTCAAGCTGCATCGAAGGAATCACACCATAAGGATGTGAAACATATTCTTCGATATCTATCTCACACACCAACACTTGGATTATGGTACCCCAAGGGCTCGGCTTTTGATCTCATTGGATATTCAGACTCTGACTATGCTAGTGATCGTGTGGGCCGCAAATCAACATCTGGTACATGTCATTTTCTCGGAAGATCTTTGGTCTGCTGGTCCTCGAAGAAACAGAACTGCGTATCACTATCTACCGCTGAAGCTGAGTATATTGCTGCTGGCTCTTGCTGTGCTCAATTGTTATGGATGAAGCAAACTCTTAAGGACTATGGTGTCAACGTGAAGGAATTGTTGTTTCTGCCACGGACTGTCTATCGCATTCTGACGAAGACATTGAGTCCAATCAAGGGCCACGACTCGAATGATGAAGAAGTCGTTGGCATCATGAAGAATCAACTATTCAACATCATCCATGGTGTTCCCGTCAACTTCCATGATTTCTTCATGAGGACAATGGCAAATGTTGCACTGTCCCCTTTCAACCTGAAGCCTTATGCTCTATGGATTATGAGATTCATCAGGACGAGGTCTTCAGTGAATTACAAAGCTGACACTCTCAATCATTGCAGCTACTTGCCCCCAATTGAAGTCCTCAAAAGGACATTTTCCTCAGCTGATGACAAGGGCAAGGCCACTGCTATTTTTGATGAAGGCACTCGTCCATTGGATGGCCAGTTTCACAAAGCTGCATCTTATTCCACCAATGATGACTCTGCCACTCATGACTCTCCCGCCAACGCTCCCAAGCAAAATCCTTAAGGCACAGCTCCCAGGGTGATGACTGGTCGTGAGATTCTCCTCAGTCTTCATCAAAAGGTTGATCGCAACCATAAATGGGTCAAGCGTCAGTTTGGTTCAATTCTTCACAACATGACCACTACACATAATGCAGTGAAGAAAAACCACTACTACCTTCATGAAACCCTCAACCGCACCTGGGCTATTCTGTCTCATATGTATGGCGAAGAAGATCTGAAGAAAATGGGTCTCAAGGATGACTTTGACTGGTCTGCTCCTCCTCCGAAGAAATACAAGAAGGTCAAGGTTCCTCCCTTGGTGGCCAGCTCCTATTCTTCACCACGCGAGACCGACGAGTATGAAGACTTGGATGACACTGTGGCATGCCCTACTTCAACCATCGACTCCAACAACATTGGCGCTCCTTCATCATCTTGAGATTCTTCAGGGGCGTTAGTCCTCAGTTTCGATCCTTTTGGTCATTCAATGACAAAGGGGGAGAAATTTGAGTTAGTCTTCAAGCAGGTCTATATATATGGGCGTTTTTTTTTGCTAAGTTACAACTCTCGTTCTTCTAATGACTTTGTGGATCGAGTTGTAAACTTAGAACTCTATGGTAACCTGATACTTTTGCTGTGGTGTTTCTGCATGCTTATACCTTATTAATGTTATGTGCGCATGCTGAATTACATCAGTCACCATATTTCATCATGCATTTCAAATTCTTCATATCATATGTCAAATGCGTGTATGAATTACAAGATATAGGGGGAGATCTCCATGATTCTACTCTTCAAGTGTGCATTGCTTCAAAAGCAAATTCGTCACCATGCACATCTTCAGGGGAAGTTCTTCTTTATCTTGCAATCAAGTTCCTCAATATAAGTATCTACACTTCATATGTTTATCCCCGTTGAAAACTTAACCTATATTGTCATCAATCACCAAAAAGGGGGAGACTATAAGTGCATCTAGCGCCCCTTAGTGATTTTGGTGTATTGAAGACTTATAGGTTAAGGGACTAATGTGTTTATGAGTGTACACAGGTCTATAAGTCTATGAGGAGTTTGATATTTACAGAGAAAGTCGACCCCTAAAAATGAAGTTCTTCGACTGAAGACTTTGGATCTCTAAAGACTTTGAAAGTGAAGAAATTGGTGTGACCTTGAAGACTTGGTATTCATTTGAGAAACATGAAGCGTGAAGACTTTTGTTTTCGTAGTTTCATTTTCTCTTTCTTGAGTCATAGGAAACACCGTACTGTTAAAGGGGGTCGAGGAAATACTAAGGAAAATTTTCCATGTGATGCTCAACTCAAAATCCTACACCTACAAATCCCTTCGAGTGAAGCCATTAGAAATCTCATACAGTTCAGTCATATTCTTCAGTGACAGAAACGAAGTTCTTCTGGTCTCTGAGGAATTTGTTCTGACTGAGGAGTTAGGAATTCGCTAGTGCGGATTACCTACACAATGAGGAATATGATAGCCCTGAGGAATTTGATACTCAAATTTCCGACCATTGCTGTGTTGCGCGCCAGCTGTCCCAAAATATCTACCTACCTAACGGGCATATCATTAAAGGGCATTTATGTATTATCATGTCGGGCTGCTCCCTAGGCTATAAATAGCCGCCCCCTACAACCACTAGCTGGTTGGCTGCTCCGAGAGAAACTGACACTTGTCATAAGAGCAACCCATCCTCCGAGGACTTTGAGCGAAAATCATCAAGTGAGGAAAAACCCAAAACCAAACCCAAAACACCTACAAACCCAAAAGTGATTGAGCATCATTGAAGAGATTGATCCTGCGTGGATCCGACGCTTGTTACCTTTCAAGACTGTGCTTCTTCCAGACGGTTAGGCGTCATGGTCTAGAGCATCCAAGAGGAATTGTGGATCGCCGAGTGACCGAGTCTGTGAAGGTTTGGAAGTCATGTGAAGACTTACCACGAGTGATTGGACGATGTCTGTGTGACCTTAGCTCAAGGGGAATACGGTGAGCACTTGGTGTCTTGGACTGGGTGTCCAAGACTGGGTGTCCGGGACTGTGTGTCTATAGGTTTAAATACCTAGCCGCCCTAACCAGATGTACAGTTGAGACAGTAGTTGGAACTGGTCTAACAAATCATTGTCTTCACCAAGCTTAGTGGTTCTATTTCCTCAACTCTTTATTTCCTCATATCTGTGTTATGTGCTTGTTCATATCTGGTTGAAGACTTTGACTGAAGACTTTCTCAACTTCCTCAGTTCAATTTCTTCAGTCTGTTTGTCTTCATTCTGTGTTATCCTGTGATTACGCTTTCTGTACTCTGTGGTTGTCTTCATTTCTTCATGATGACCATGCTTGTATTATGTTATGCTTACTTCTGAGTACATATTCCGTTGCAAGTAGTTCTTCGCTAAGGAAATTCCTCAATAGCAAATTCCTCAGTGAAGAATTCATAAAAATCGCCTATTCACCCCCCCTCTAGTCGATATAACGCACTTTCACATCCTCCAGCCGACTGCCGTCGGCCAGAAGGGCTCCAAAGAACCGGCTCGGTTGAGGCCTACGACGTCGATGCAGACGCGGAAGTGGTTGCTTGGGTTGCAGGTAGGTGAGCTTGGTATCGTGCGGTTGCGCCCACCGCATATGAGCCTTGCGTACTGAAGTTCCTCGGTAACCTGGTCAATGAAGTCCTGAGCCCCCAGCGCTGTACGGCCCATGCTGGACTCACAAAAATGCGTGTCGAGACACGCCTGGAGGTGGTGCCCGAACACCTCTCTCGAGACGATGGTCAGACCAGAGACGCTCCAGAGGAGAGCCCTCGAGCCTGTCCTAAGAGGGGTGTCTGGCACGCCTCCCTATGTGAGGGTGGAGGGCACCCCATCGGCAGGAGTGGGTCCTGAGACGGGGCCGTCAGGAGCCTTCGTGTCCTGAGGTCCATCGGTGGGCAGGTTCTTCTTCTTCTTGGGGCGGTCTGCAGGGCGAAGACGGCTCCACCTTCGTCAGGGCCCTCGGCCGCTGTGGTCTGGTAGGCGCACTCCAGGGAACACACTGCTTCCTTCTCGTCAGAGGCGATTGTGATGACTCCGCCACTCCCGGGCATCTTGAGGACGTTGTAGTCATGATGGGTCGCCGCCATGAACTTGGCGAGGGCAGGATACCCAATGATGGCATTGTACGGGAGGTGGATGTTGGCGACGTCGAAGTCGATGAGCTCGGTGTGATAGTTGTCGCGGTCATCGAAGGTGACGGATAGGCGGACCTGCCCCATCGGGAGTGTGGAGCCATCCGTGACTCCGTAGAATGGCTTTGGTGGGGTGGAGCTGATCGTAGGGGACCTGGAGCATCTCGAAGGTCTGGACAGAGAGGACGTTGAGCCCTGCTCCGCCGTCAATGAGGGTCTTGGTCACGATGACGTTGCTGATGGTCGGGGTGCACAGCATCGGTAGAGCGCCTGGGGCTGCGGTCCACTTGAGCTGGTCCTTGGGGTCAAAGGCGATAACCTGCTTGGTCCACCTGAGGTTGCGCACGGCGTTAGGCCTGGGAAGCACCGGGTTCACCTCATGGGAAAATTGCTTGAAGATGCGGTGGGAAGCCGGAGCATGGGCTCCTCCCAAGATGCATGCAACCACACGTGGCTCATGAAAGCCCCCTGCTCCATCTCCCTAGCGGTCGTCGTTGTTCCTTCTTGGCGGTGGTGACAGCGGAGGCAGACCTGCGTTGCCCTGAGGGCGACCCTCACGAGGCTAGTTGAGCTAGGGGGCATCACGAGGCTGCTCCTGCCAGTGGTCTTCACGAGGTTGGTCACGCCATCCCTGGCACGAGTTCCTGCCGTCCCAGCGTCCTCCACCACGGCCCCCTCCACGGCTGTAGCCGCGGTTGTCGGGCTCAGGGCGCTGCCTGACGCGCCCGCCGCGCATCGCCCTAACATCTTGACAGTCATTGGTGTTGTGGCTGTGAACGTCGTGCAAGACGCAGTATGGACAGTTGTCTCTGGGGGGGGGGTCGTTGTAGCCACAGCCACGCTTTACTTCTGGCTCCGCAGCCAGCACGGTGGGTCCCTTGCACTTTGCTTTCTTGGCCTTGGCCTTTTTGTCGCCAGCCTTCGCTTCATGCAGCTCCAGGAGGGAGAGGCGTCCTTCCTCCACCCTGGCACACTTTGCCACGAGCTTGAACATCTCGAGGGTTGTGCACAGATCCTCATGGATGGCGAGCTCCTCCCTCATCCTGATGTCGCGAACACCGTCGGAGAACGCCGAGATGATGGCCTCGTCCGAGACCCTGGGGATCCTGAGGCGCATGGTGTTGAAACGCTGGATGTACTTCTGTAGGGTCTCCCCAGGCTACTGCTTCACGCGGCGCAGATCCGCGGCCGCCGAGGCTCGGTCGTGGGTACCCTGGAAGTTGGCAACAAAACGCTCACGAAGCTCCCCAAGGAGGAGATGGATCCCACGAGGAGGTTCAGGAGCCAGGAGTGGGTGCCATCCTTGAGTGCCATGGGGAACCAGTTTGCCATGACCTGCTCGGTGCCGTTGGACGCCTCGATGCTCAGCTCGTAGAGCTGGAGGAACTCTGTGGGGTCGATGGTGTCATCATAGCGCGGAGGCAGATCCAACTTGAACTTGCCGGGCCAGACGAGGCACCGCAGCGGGAGCTAAGGCACGACATCCAGCCACGCTCATGATTGCAGGCGCCCCCTGCGCCTGCGGTGCTGGTTCTTGGGGCGCAAGCGCCACCACCTCCTGTGGTGTGTGGTTCTGGTGCTGCGGGGCAGGGGGGCGCGAGCTTCTGCCTGGGGGTGCGGAATCACCTGGCAGCTCTCCTCGTCACGCGGAGGGGCCCTGTGGGGCGGCTCATGCTGCGGAGCCTCGCGCCTAACCCCTTGGCCGGCGCCATAGAGCGGAGGTGGAGCCTGGGCACCGTGGCCCTCGTTCCCTGCCATGAGCGACGGGGGGCAGGAGGAGTGAGTTGGCGCAAGTACCTCCCAGGCGGCGTTGACGAGCTTGGTGATGCGGTGGAGCCACTCGTCGTAGAGGTCGTCCGTCGGGCGGTAGTGCAGGAGATCCCGTGCCATTAGTAGCGCGGGCTGCTGGTAGACCGGCCCGCCGCTGATCAGTGAGGACGATGCCACGGCCGGCGAGGATGACGACGTTGCCATGCCACCATCGCGCCGCACAGACAGCGACTGTGACGAGTCCTGTTGCTCGTGGACGATCGGGTCGGTGGCGGCGTTGGCGACCGGCGAGTTGGGGCAGAGCAGTGCACCGTTGCCCGTGGGCGCTGCCTGAGTGACGTTGGCGGTGTGGCGGGCGGCGCACGCTCGGCGTGTGTCCACCATGGCAGCGAAGCGAGGTCGACGACGAGAGCGGGACGAGGTCGTCGGAGAGGCGATATTTCGACACGCCCCCTACCTGGCGCACCAAATGTCGGATTATGGGCTCCGCAAACCCAAGAAGTTCGAACATAGGGGTGTGAACAAAGATCTCTCCCACTCACGTCTACCTAGCATCTCGCCCTCGTTAGATGAAGAGATTCAAGCGAACAACAAGTAAAGCACACACGAATTTACCCAGGTTCAGGCCACCTTGAGGTGTAAAACCCTACTTCCTGCTTTGGTGGATTAGTCTCGGGAGGGCTTGAATATGAATGAGTATAGTGATTCCTTAGCTCAGGAGGAGAGCTCAGGAGGGTCAGGAGGCAAGGATTCTTGCTCCTTTGTGCTAGGGCGGAGTCTCTGGATCTGATCAGAATGCCTCCATAGTGGAAACCCTAGCTACTTATATAGGCGACCAGGGTCCTCTTCCCCCGAAATGTATAGGCTGGAAGGGATCCCACAACGGACATTTTGAGCGGGAACACAAGGATGTTCCTATCCTGACAAAAGCGGTCTTCGCCTGCAAAGGGGTCAGACGGTGATGCGGTGGTGGGCTCGGTGGTGACATCCTCCCTGTCGTCCTTACGGTCTTCGATCTTGTTGCACCAATGGGGAAACCTTTGTCCCGCTCCTCGAGAACTTGCGCCTGCGCTGTCTCCTTTGCACCAAAATAGCAACTGCGCCGCTGGCACGCGTTGACACCCGCTGGCGCGGTCCGTCACTGCTCGCGTCACTGCCTCCTCCTGAGGCAGGCTTGGCCTTGGATTCTCCACCCCTCCGGAGCAACCTAGCCGATGCCGCTCCTGAGGGGGTCTTGAGGTGGTTCTCCTCGCGAGGTCTAGCCCCGTCGCGAGGGTCCTGAGCAGCTGGTCGATCAGCTGGGCCGTACCAGGCCATAGTAGGAGCACGTCGTGGCCCGCAGACTGGCAAGTTTGGGTACCCTGGCTCCCAGGACGCCGACGGTTTTGAGGGGGTGTGATGATGTTTTCTTGATCTTCAAGGCATGAGGCTTTGCAAGTTCATCAAATATGTCATATGTGACATGCTAGAATTTTCTTGTAATTAATGAAGAAAATTCCCTTTCTAATTATTTCAAATGCTTGAAATATCCAGAATGGGTTTTTGTGGGATTTGACCAACATTTTGAACATGACCATGTGTCGAAACTCTTATATATGGAAAATATATGTCCTATGAGTTTCCCTGAAGTTTCTCAAATATTTTTGAAATAATAAAATAATTTTAACCTATTAAAGACCATTTCTAGCCTTAAGGAAAAGCCTTTAAATAAAATAGCAAAATAATTTTGAAAATAATATTTTTGTGGTTTTTGGGAGTCCTATATCTAATAGGATTCAAATCTAATTTTTGAATGATTTTTCACACCCTTAATTAAGTACTTGTAGTGCAAACCTCAATTCAGGGGCTTTTGGAAAACTAAATTTAGAAAATACCTTTTTGGCCAAAATATTTTTGTAAGAAAATACTATTATGTCCTATACACATGTCATGATCATTGGGAAACGGTTTTGGGTTAAGGATATGAAGTTTAATAGTTGGAGGATTTACTTGATGTTTAGAGCACTTGCAAACAGCAAACAAAAACCAATCAAGCATAGTCCTAATCACTCAAAAGTTTTTGTCAAACCATATTTTAGCATGATTATTAGCTTAAGTGTTTTGGCATGAAAATCAGGGTGTGACATTGATGTAGTCGATGTAACGATACAAGTCACCAGTGATGGATGAAGATGTAACTGGCCCTAAGTAGCCGAAACACCTTAGAAGACTCAAATGACAACTGAAACAACCACAAATGTAATAAGAACCAAAATGGGCTAGTTTACAGAAGTTTTATGCGACGGTGCGGAAGTTATGGCAGAGGGCCTATGCAAAGATGCCAAAATGCACGAAATTTTATGTAGTCAAATGGTGGTAAAACCAAGATGAGCAGCTTGGGCACGTCCCTATATTTCCAATGGGCCAAAGAACACTCAAATCGGAATTCGGGAGTGGTAGATATGGCCGAAACAAGTAATCAACCGAAGCAGTTTTTGAGCTAGCGGACTGTCCGGTCCTACGGAGCGTACAGTCCAGTCCTACGGAGCGGACAGTCCGGTCCTACGGAGCAGACAGTCCGGTCCGTGAGCGATTTGCTTGTGATGTCAGCGGACAATCTGGTATGGGAGAGCGGACAGTCCGGACCATGAGAGGTTTGCTCCTATGTGAGCGGATAGTCCGGTACAGGGGTTTGGACAGTCCGGTACGGGGGTACGGACAGTCCAGTGCGGGTTGGGAAGGCACGAACTTGAAATTTTTGGGTGAAAATTAATGATTTCAAGCTCAAAATGGATGGTGGGGGAAGAAAATTTGGGACTAGGGAATGCCAAGGGAGGTAGATCCACTTGCCAAACACTAGATCCACGGATCAAAATCAACTGGGAACAGCAAATCACAAAAAAATTGGTATGGCTCTTTTCGGTGGGAATTTTCGAATAAGACAAAAATAAGAAAAATACGCTAGAACATGGGGGTAGGGCTCCAAATTCGTGTCAACATGGCTCATGATACCATTATGTTTTAGGATGGAGACCCTAAGTGGAGATCTTTCACGAATTGGAGGGGGATCCATGAAGAACGCGAAGAACATGAAGAACAAGAGGGGGAAATCACAAGATAAACACTCAAGAACAAGTACAATCACACATCCACTAGACCAACGAACACATGAGATTCACAAGGTACAAGAACAATCAAAGGAAAACAAGATACATGGTAAAGTTCATCCCAAATCCTATGAAGGAGATGGGGTCTTGATGATCTAGATAAATCCTTCCCACAAGGGGTCTTGAATCCCTAAGGTTCTTCTCCAATGGAGGTCTCGAACTCCAATGGAGCCTTCTCTCTCCCCCCTTTTTTCTAATAAAGGTAGTGACAACGTTTGCCCGAAGAGGTTGAATCAGTAGTAAGAAGATACCACACAGGCATAGAATCCGAAAAAACAATTAGGAATAGGAATAGGAGAATGAGGTCTAATTTACAGAGTAAAGCTGTGAATCCCACAAGGGAAAATACATAAACTAAGCTCTAATGTCTAGATCTATTATTATGTAACTGTAAAATGGAGGAGAAGGAGGGATATATATAGGTCCAAGTCAAGGAAGGGGTAAGTGAGGGTGAAATGGTAAAGTTATATGGGCCTTGCCCAAATCCTGCCCACAGATGCAGGGACCAGACAGTCCGGCACGGGGGACCAGATAGTCCGGTGGAAACATAAACTTTTGGGCATCTAGAAATTTGCCAGCGGAGCTCCAACTTCTATCTTGTTGGACCACATTGTATATTGCCTGCCAGTGATGCCCTCGCGGAAACGACTGCATTGCGATGTTCCCATAACTCCCATAGGGCTAGCATGACGATCGTCCTTCCATTTTTTTGGATAAAAGGGTAGGCCGCAGTCTACCTTATCTCGTGTGAGACTATGTGGCGGTTTGTAAGTGCTTTATTTTAGCTGTAAGGAAGAGAATATTTCAATTACAAAGGGCAGGCCAGGGCAGGCCAAACAACAGAACAAAAATGAGTGAAAAACAAGAAAAGGCCATATCTCGTGTGAGACTATGTGGCAGTTTGTAAGTGCTCCATTTTAGCTGTAAGGAAGAGCTTGACATTGTGATCCTTCGTCCGACAGCTCCAAAGGTTCAGCATTTCACAAATGGTATGACACAAGCCGACATGAGAGACAGATACTCCATCAAAGACTCTTGTACTCCTAACCTTCCAGAACTGGGCAGCATAACCGGTGATGACAAAGATCCACCGGCGGTCCTCCCACAGTAAAACCTCAATGAACTGCAACAGCGCTGAGGGCATCCGTGGCACGATGCAATACCTCAAGTCGGTCCCAAATCATATGAGCCGGGGCCCAACGTAGGACTAGGTGGTCCACCATTTCAATTGCAGGACATAGGTCACAAAAACAATGGTCAATATTTTGCCACTAATTCTTTAGCATGAAATCCCTCACATTGAGACGTCCTCGGCAAGCCAGCCACAAAAACACTCTCCACCTCTTTGGAATGATTGGGTGCCAAATAAACTCTGCACAGGTTGAGGCAATACCGCTGAAAGTGAGTAACCAATAGTAACTGCTGACAGTAGCCGGCTTTCCTGAGAAGATGTTGGTTGTTAGATAATAACGAGAATAAACGAGACACGAGAGACACGGATTTTTACGTGGAAACCCTTGCGGGAGAAAACCACGGACGCACGAAGGCGCAATCACTATGAGAAGGAGTATTACAAGCACGAGACGACAGACCGTCTTAGGTGCGACTACATGGGGTATATATTGAGGGCAATACATAAGAGTCCTTGGAGGACAAGTAAACAAGTTGTACTCGTACGCGTCGACGTCAACGGAAAAGCCCACACCTGTTGTACTACGTCTAGTCCAACACGGTATAATTTGGATCACAATTTAACAATCTCCACCTTGATCCAAATTCCCTCCAGTAGTCGAAGAAAGTGAATAACTCCATCCAAATCAGCATAAACACCTTATGCGTCAAAGTCCATAGGACTAGTGAGAAATACCAACTAAGCCTGAGCAAAGCTCAAACTTATTGGTCGGAACTGGCTTTGTCATCATATCAGCAGGATTATCATGAGTACTTATCTTGCATACCTTCAAATTGCCTTCAGCAACAACATCTCGAATATAGTGAAATCTGACATCAATGTGCTTCGTTCTCTCATGATACATTGGATTCTTTGTAAGATATATAGCACTTTGACTGTCACTAAATACGGTAGGGCAAGATGAATCTCCACAAAGCTCAGTGTACAAACCTCTCAACCAGATAGCTTCTTTGCATGCCTCAGAAATAGCCATATACTCGGCATCCGTAGTGGAACAAGCCACAATAGACTGCAAAGTTGCTCTCCAACTCACAGCACAACCACCAATGGTGAAAACATAACCTGTGAGTGATCTTCTCTTATCCAAATCACCAGCAAAATCAGAATCGACAAAACCAACAAGTCCATCTCTAGTTTTCCCAAACTATAAACAAGCATTAGAAGTACCTCGCAGGTATCTGAAAATCCACTGAACTGCTCTCCAATGCTCTTTTCCTGGATTAGCCATGTATCTACTGACAACACTCAATGCATATGATAAATCCGGACGGGAACAAACCATGGCATACATAAGTGAACCAACGGCACTCGAATAGGGAACTCTAGACATGTACTCAATATCTGCATCTGACTTAGGACATAAAGCTGATGATAATTTGAAGTGTGCAGCTAACGGAGTACTTACTGGCTTGGCATTATGCATATTAAAACGACGAAGAACTTTATCAATATATCCCTTCTGACTTAGATATACCTTTCCAGACGGCCTATCTCTGGATATTTCCATGCCAAGAATTTTCTTCGCTGCACCCAAATCCTTCATCTCAAATTCATTACTCAATTGCTTCTTTAGTTCATTAATATCTGACATACTCTTTGCAGCAATTAGCATATCATCAACATAAAGGAGCAAATAAATAGTTGAACCTTTGACAGTTTTCAAATAAACACAACTATCATATTTAGACCATTTGAAACCTTGAGAGAGCATAAAAGTGTCAAATCTCTTGTACCACTGTCTAGGGGATTGCTTCAATCCATAAAGAGATTTCTTTAACTTGCAGACAAGCTTTTCTTTTCCAGGAATAACAAAACCTTCAGGTTGTTCCATATAAATATCCTCTTCTAATTCTCCATGTAAGAATGCAGTTTTAACATCCAATTGTTCAAGCTCAAAATCATGCATGGCAACAATACTGAGTAAAGTGCGAATAGAGCTATGCTTCACAACAGGAGAAAAGACTTCGTTATAGTCAATACCTGGAATCTGACTGTAACCTTTAGCAACTAACCTTACTTTATATCTTGTCTCATCATTAGGAGAAACACCTTCTTTCCTCTTGAAAACCCACTTGCAACAAATAGGTTTCTTCTCTCTCGGTAATTTTACTAAATCCCAAGTGCCATTCTTTTCAAGTGATTCCATCTCATCATGCATAGCGGTCATCCACTTATTACTATCACCAAAAATAATAGCCTCGGAATATGAAGAAGGCTCAGCATTACCTTCAATTTCCTCTACAACAGATAAAGCAAAAGAAACAATATTGCACTCTTCAATTAACCTTTTAGGTTTATCAGTACCCCGCCTAACTCTGTCACGTGCAAGATTCCAACCGGGTGGAACAATAGGCTGATTTGGAGTGGGAGTGACATGTTCATCATCAACGACGGGATCATCATGTGCATCAACATTTTCATTACCGGATGTATCATCTGAATCAATAACATGCTCCACCTGAACAGTAGGATGCTGAAGAGTAGCCTGCTGTTCACTCTCAACAGGAACATTAGTAGATGGAACATCATGTAACATAGCAGATTCATTAAAGATAACGTTTCTGCTAATAACAACCTTCTGGGTTTCAGGATTCCACAATTTAAAACCTTTAACACCAGACTTATAACCAAGAAAGATGCACTTAACAGCCCTAGGTTCCAATTTTCCATTATCAACATGAGCATAAGCAGTGCAACCAAAAACTCTCAACTGTGAATAATCAGCAGGTGAACCAGACCATACCTCAATTGGAGTTTTCTTATTAAGAGAAATAGATGGTGAACGATTAATGAGATAACAAGCAGTGGAAGCGGCCTCAGCCCAAAAACGCTTATGCAAACCTGCATTAGACAACATGCAACGGGCTCTGGAAATAATGGTCCTGTTCATACCCTCAGCAACACCGTTTTGTTGAGGAGTATAAGGAACGGTGTAGTGTCTGACAATGCCTTCAGACTTGCAATAATTCTTAAATTGCTTAGAACAGAATTCCATACCATTATCAGTGCGAAGTATTTTTACCTTCCTTTCAGTTTGTCTTTCAATCATAATCTTCCACTCCTTAAATGCTGAGAATGCTTGCCATTTATGCTTCAAGAAATAAGGCCAAACTTTTCTTGAATAATCATCAATTATGGTCAGCATGTAACTAGCACCACCTAGTGACTTCTTGCGAGATGGTCCCCATAAATCAGAATGCACATAATCAAGAATACCTTCAGTTGTATGAGTCGAAGTATTGAACTTCACCCTCTTGTGCTTGCCGAAGATACAATGCTCACAAAATTTTAATTTTCCAGTTTCATATCCTTTAAGAAGACCTCTCTTATTTAACTCTGCCAAACCAAGTTCACTCATATGTCCAAGACGCATATGCCAAAGGTTAGCAGCATCACAATCAGAATTCTTTGAAATAACTGGAGTAGCGTTACCTGAAACGGTAGAACCTCGAAGGTAATAAAGACCATTGGTCGAACTTAAATCACCTTTCATCACAATAAGGGAACCTCTGGTGACCTTCAAAACACTATCTCCACCGGAATACTTGTACCCCTTTGCATCAAGGGCACTCACAGAGATAAGATTTCTCTTCATCTTCGGAATATACCGAACATCTGTCAAAGTTCTGATTGTGCCATCAAACATCTTGATTCGAACAGAACCTATGCCTTCAATCTTGCATGGTGAATTATCAAAACCCAAAACGGAACCAGCAGCAGTAGTGGAATCAAAAGTAGTAAACCAATCTCTATGCGGGCACATATGAAAAGTACATGTAGTGTCAAGTACCCACTCATCATTGGTCTCAGCACATCCAGCAGTAACGACAAGAGCATCATCGGAATTATCATCACGAGCAACGTTAGCAGAATTTTCACCTTGTTTGTTACCTTTACTCTTTTCTTTGTTCTGCAACTTGAAACACTCGGAGATGTCATGCCCATCTCTCTTGCAATATCTGCAATACTTCTTGTCTCTGGATTGCGACCGGCCCCTGTGGCCGTTCTTACTTTTGCCTCTGTTTCCATTATTGGAGTTCTTCTCCTTTGTCCTGCCACGAACAGATAATCCCTCGGCTTGGGATGAACTCGAACCATCATGAGGCACCATTAATTTCATCTTCTCCTTAGAGTTCAAAGCTTCATAAACTTCATTAAGTGTGAGAGTATCACGACTGTATAATATGGTGTCTCTAAAATTTGTATAAGAACTTGGCAGTGAACAAAGTAACATTAAAGCAGTATCTTCCTCTTCATACTTACCTCCATTGCAGCTAGATCGGATATGATCTCTTTAAATTCAGAAATATGATTTAAAACATTACCTCCCTCGGGTAACCTGTGCAGGAATAATTTTTGCTTTAGATGCATCTTGCTTGTAAGATCTTTAGTCATGCAAATGCTTTCCAGCTTTAACCATAGAGCGGCGGCAGTTTTCTCGCTCAAAACTTCCTGCAAAATATTAATATGCAGATGGAGTTGAATTTGTGACAAAGCCTTGCGATCCCTTCTTTTCTCATCAGCAGTCCAGTCCTGAATTCGGTCCTTCCCAAAACTATCCAGTGCATCATCATAGTCGGCCTGTGCCAACAACGCCCGCATCTTGACTTGCCATAGGGTAAACCTTGTGTCACGGTCCAGCAGCGGAAGATCGTACTTCATGGATGCCATGAGTCGATAAATCTGTGTACACAAAGTAGTACAAGCCGGTAGAAAAAATTCTTGATAGAATTAATATGCGGATCAGATGAAAATAAGATAAATAGCACCTAATAGTATCCTTGTGTGTACGTAGCAAGCGAGACAAGAAAATCTGATCTTGTAGATCAGCCTTGACCACCACGTGAGAAGAAATAGTACTGTAGTACTACTAGTTGATTGATGATGGCTTGTCTTCACGTGGAGTAGCAGCGGATGGCTCGGGACTTGAACGAGCAGCAGCAATTACTTCGACGGAACTCTGAAGTACACGGTCAAGAATGGCTGCAGCGGCTCGGCTTTTCACGGCGACTTGAACGAGCAGCAGGAACTACTCGGCGGAATTCTGGCCGACTGTAGCGGGCGCGCAGCAGCTTTTGGAGCAGAATCAATCTGTGATCTCCTGTTGGTCTCGGCTGGAAATCGATCCGACGGATCGACGGACGCGTGCGGCGGCGCACGGAACGCAGCCCTAATCCTCCTCGATCTCAAATCTCGTATCTGCAAACTTGGCTCTGTATACCACTTGTTAGATAATAACGAGAATAAACGAGACATGAGAGACACGGATTTTTACGTGGAAACCCTTGCGGGAGAAAACCACGGACGCACGAAAGCGCAATCACTATGAGAAGGAGTATTACAAGCACGAGACGACAGACCGTCTTAGGTGCGACTACATGGGGTATATATTGAGGGCAATACATAAGAGTCCTTGGAGAACAAGTAAACGAGTTGTACTCGTACGCGTCGACGTCAACGGAAAAGCCCACACCTGTTGTACTACGTCTAGTCCAACACGGTATAATTTGGATCACAATTTAACATTGGTCCTACAGTCCACACGAGTATCAAGAGTTGTATGGACGCCATTCAAAAGAGACTGAAACCGATGTAAATTAGTTTTCGTGGGGTGTGATAGTTTAGGAAGAAACTGAATATTCAGTTGTCACCCCACTGAGATTGAACCGAGTAGAACTGATTCACAACAAAAGTTTTTAGGTTGGGAAAAAGCTGAGCAAAGCGACCTTCCGAACATCACTTGTCAAACCAAAAAGAAATCAACTTGCCATTGCTAAGAGAGCATTGGGAAGCATGCTGAACCATCGGGATGAAGATGGCCAAAGAGGGTCAGAAAGGTGTGTTGAGCCTCCTAGTATGGCTGGATAAATCGTTGTTTAGGTATCAGTAATGAAACCATTGATAACATGGAACCTCTGAGCCTTGAAGAATTTTACTAACAAACTTGCAGAGCATGGCATCATTATGCGCCGCTAATTCTCGAATCCCCATACCACTATTCCTCTTGGGTAGGATAACATGGTCCCAAGCCACCAAGCAGTCAGCTTTTTGCCTGTCGGGTTTCTTTTGCCATAAGAAATTTTGCTGTAATCTGTCAACTTTTTCCAGATTGCCTTTTGTCCATTTAATACAAGCCATATAATAATTAGGGATGGATGATAGTACAGCCTCAATCATAGTCAGGCGACCACACCAAGACAAGTAAGTTGCAAGCCATCCTGCTAACCTGCGGTCGATCTTCTGAATAATAGGCATGAGAGCAACCTGTGAGAGCTTGTGCATGGAAAGAGGTAACCCAAGATTTTCGACGAGGGACGTTTTATTACTTAAAAGGTTTAAGCATTATACCCGACCTCTTCATAGCTAAGATGCACACGGCCAACAAAGTCCTCACACCAAGCCAAAATAAGAGGAGAAGGCGATATACAAGGAAAAATGAATTATCTGTATAACGCCTAAACGAAAGGTGGCCCAATCCTCAGATCATGCCGCCACCACGTTGGGTAAAAGTATCCCTCACTGTTGCCTCCAATCGTGTACTCACCTCCATAAATAGGTCTTGATGCTCTACTCGATGTAGAGAGGAGAATAAACGAAGAGTCCCTATACATATGTAGATAACCTGCATAAGAGAAGTACATTTGTTGTCAAAACCCTTATCATTTCTACATAGCCAAATCGACCAAATCATGGCAAGCGCTCCCACCCTGAGAAAAATTCTAAACTTGTGTCAAACCCCATGTAGCCAGTTGTCAAATATATTAGCAACACTACAAGGAGGATACAAGCCAGAAGCTATCTGGATGACTGACCATATAAAACGAGCCAGGTTACATTGGAAGAATAAATATTTTATTGTGTCATCATGCGGACAAAAGACACATTGTCTACTTCCATGCCAATTCCTCTTAATAAGGTTATGTTTTGTAGGAATGACTCCGCGATGAAGATACCATGCAAAGATTTTATTCTTAAGAGGTATCTTCATCTTCCAGATCTTCTTATTATTAACAAATGGCACGCCAGACTCGATCAAAGCTCTATACATAGAATCCGCTAAGAATATCCCTTTCCCATGCAGGTCCCTGATACGTCCCAACGTATCTACTTTTCCAAACAATTTTGCCCTTGTTTTGGACTCTAACTTGCATGATTTGAATGGAACTAACCCAGACTGACGTTGTTTTCAGCAGAACTGCCATGGTGTTGTTTTTGCGCAGAAATAAAAAGTTCTCGGAATCGCCTGAAAATCAACGGAGAATTATTTCACAAAATATAAAAAATACCTACAAGAAGATCCACACCGGGGGGCCCACGGGCTATCCTCGAGGGTGGGGGGCGCGACCCCCTTCCCAGGGCGCGCCCCCCTGCCTCGAGGGCCCCCCGAAGCTCCACCGATGTATCCCTAGGTCCTATATATTCCGTTTCGTGGAGAGAAAAATCAAGCAGAAAGAATTATCGTGTTTTACGAGACGGAGCCACCGCCAAGCCCTAATCTCTCTCGGAAGGGCTGATCTGGAATCCGTTCGGGGCTCCGCAGAGTGGAGATTGTCGCCATCGTCATCATCAACCTTCCTCCATCACCAATTCCATGATGCCCACCGCCGTGTGTGAGTAATTCCATCGTAGGCTTGCTAGACGGTAATGGGTTGGATGGGATCTATCATGTAATCGAGTTAGTTTTGTCAGGGTTTCATCCCTAGTATCCACTATGTTCTGAGATTGATGTTGTTATGACTTTGATATGCTTAATGCTTGTCACTAGGGCCCGAGTGCCATGATTTCAGATATGAACCTATTATGTTTCCATGAATATATGTGTGTTCTTGATCCTATCTTGTAAGTCTATAGTCACCTACTATGTGTTATGATCCGGCAACCCCAAAGTGACAATAATCGGGACCACTCCCGGTGATGACCATAGTTTGAGGAGTTCATGTATTCACTATGTGTTAATGCTTTGGTCCGGTACTCTATTAAAAGGAGTCCTTAATATCTCTTAGTTTCCAATAGGATCCCGCTGCCACGGGAGGGTAGGACAAAAGATGTCATGCAAGTTCTTTTCCATAAGCACGTATGACTATATTCGGAATACATGCCTACATTGCATTGATGAACTGGAGCTAGTTCTGTGTCACCCTAGGTTATAACTTCTACATGATGAATTGCATCCGACGTAATTTCCCATCACCGGTCCAATGCCTACGAGCTTTACCTAGATTGCTATTTGCCATTTACTTTTCCGTTGCTATTATCACAAAAACTACAAAAACACTATCTTTACTTTTATTGCTGCTACCACCACTATCATATTACTTTGCTACTAAAGTATCTTGCTGCAGATACTAAGTTTCCAGGTGTGGTTGAATTGACAACTCAGCTGCTAATACTTAAGAGTATTCTTTGGCTCCCCTTGTGTCGAATCAACAAATTTGTGTTTAATACTTTACCCTCGAAAACTATTGCGATCCCCTATACTTGTGGGTTATCAAGACTATTTTCTGGCGCCGTTGCCGGGGAGCATAGCTCTATTCTTTAAGTCACTTGGGATTTATATCTGCTTATCACTATGAAGAATTTGAAGGACTCAAAAACCAAAATCTTACCCTCAACTACGAGGGGAGGTAAGGAACTGCCATCTAGCTCTGCACTTGATTCTCCTTTTGTTATGAGTAAACTTGCAACACCTACTCCTGCTATTGAATCTGATATGTCGTATGTTCTTGATGATGCTACTTCTGCTATGTATGATGAAACTACCTCTATGCCTGATATTGTGCCACTAGGTGAATTTCTAGATGAAGAAATTGCTAAGGTTAGTGATAGTGCAAATGTTGATGATATTTATGAAAGTGATGATGAAACTACTCCCAATAGATATGAATTGCCTGTTGTGCCTGAGGGTTATGTTATGGATGAAGAAACTGCTAGAGACTTTCTTTCTTGCAATGATAGATATGATCTTAAGAAGTTATTAGCTAAGTTGAAAGAAAAGTCCTTGAATGCTAGAATGAAACACGACCCTGCTTTTGCTACTTCACCTATATGTGTCACTGATAAGGATTATGAATTCTTTGTTGATCTTGAGTTAATTACTTTGGTTGAATCTGATCCTTTCCATGGCTATGAGTCTGAAACTGTTGTGGCACATCTTACCAAGTTAAATGATATAGCCACCCTGTTTACCAATGATGAAAAAGATTCGCTACTATTATATCCTTAAGTTATTTCTGTTCTCGTTAAAGGGTGATGCTAAGACTTGGTTTATTTCTCTTGATCCTGGTTGTGTGCGTAGTCCCCAGGATATGATGTATTACTTTTCTGCTAAATACTTTCTCGCTCATAAGAAACAAGCTGCCTTACGGGAAATATATAACTTTGCTCAAACTAAAGAAGAGAGTCTCCCACAAGCTTGGGGGTGGCTTCTCCAGTTACATAATGCTTTACGCGATCATCTTCTTGAGATGCATGATATACTTGATGTCTTTTATAATGGACTAACCCATGCTTCCAGAGACCACCTGGATAGTTGTGCTGGTTGTGTTTTCAGGGAAAGAACAGTTGAACAAGCTGAATTACTATTGAATAATATGCTAGCCAATGAAACTAATTAGACACTTCCTGAACCAGCCCCTAAGCCAACTTCGAAGAAAAGAGGTGTTCTATTTCTCAGTCCTGAAGATATGCAAGAGGCAAAGAAATCCATGAAAGAAAAAGGTATTAAAGCTGAAGATGTTAAGAATTTACCGCCTATTGAAGAAATACATGGTCTTGATAACCCAACACAGGTAGTAAAGGTAAATTTTCTTTATAGATTTGATGAAGGTGATATTCCTCGTTATAAGTCTGCTAGCCAATGCTTAGATGAGTTTGACAATTTTATTGTGAAACAAGAAAACTTCAATGTTTATGTTGGTAGACAATTACAACACAATGCTCATATGATTGAACGCTTGAGTGATTATCTGTCTAACGCTAAGGATGAACTGAAACTCATTAGTATACATGCTTCCATGGTCACCACTCAAGTAGAACAAGTACTTAAAGCTCAGAATGATTTGCTCAAGGAATTAAATAGTAAGAATAATGATAATGCCATTAGAGTTGTGACTAGAGGTGGTAGAATGACTCAGGAACCTCTGTATCCTGAAGGCCACCCTAAGAGAATTGAGCAAGATTCTCAGAGAGCTAATTTAGATGCACCTAGTTCTTCTAAGAAAAAGAAAAAGAAAAATGATAGAAATTTGCATGCTTCTAGTGAACATGTAGCTCACCCACATGAGAATCCCAATGATATATCTGTTTCTGATGCTGAGACACAATCTGGTAATGAACATGAACCTAGTGATAATATTAATAATGATGTTCATGATGATGCTCAACCTAGCAATGATAATGATGTAGAGATTGAACCTGCTGTTGATCTTGATAACCCACAATCAAAGAATCAACGTTATGATAAGAGAGACTTTGTTGCTAGGAAGCACGGTAGGGAAAGAGAACCATGGGTTCAGAAACCCATGCCTTTTCCTCCGAAACCATCCAAGAAAAAGGATGATGAGGATTTTGAGCGCTTCGCTGAAATGATTAGACCTATCTTTTTGCGTATGCGTTTGACTGATGTGCTTAAAACAAATCCTTATGCCAAGTACATGAAAGATATTATTACCAACAAAAGAAAGATACCTGAAGTAGAAATCTCCACCATGCTTTCCAATTACACTTTTGAGGGTGGAATGCCTAAGAAATTAGGAGATCCAGGAGTACCTACTATACCTTGCTCCATTAAAAAAACTATGTTAAAACTGCTCTGTGTGATCTTGGAGCCGGTGTTAGTGTTATGCCTCTCTCTTTATATCGTAGACTTGACTTGAGTAAGTTGACACCTACTGAAATATCTTTGCAAATGGCCAATAAATCAACTGCTATACCTGTCGGTATTTGTGAGGATGTGCCTGTTGTAGTTGCAAATGTTACTATTCTAACGGACTTTGTTATACTTGATATTCCCGAGGATGATAGTATGTCTATTATTCTTGGAAGACCTTTTTTTAATACTGCAGGGGCTGTTATTGATTGCAACAAAGGCAATGTCACTTTTCATGTCAATGGTAATGAGCATACGGTACACTTTTCGAGGAAACAACCTTAGGTTCATAGTATCAATTATATTGGAAAAATATCAACTATTACTATTGGAGGTTTTGAGTTTCCTATTCCCACTATCAAGAAGGCATATGGCATACTTATTGTTGGGAACATACATATCCCCATTGAGGAAACATAGTGTTATTCGAAAATTCTCCGGTTTCATGTTACTCGGAAAGAGTTTATTAACAAGACCTGATCAACCTTGTTAATGTATTCCTTTTGATGAGCATGTGATAGGTGAATTTAGATATCACAAACCTTCTATACCCTCCTTTTACTTTCTGTTAATTAGGTTAAATAAAAGAAAAATAACATTATCTGTCTATTTCCAGACTTATCCGTGCAATAAAAAATATCCCAAAAATAAAAGTTCTCCAAATGCCATGAAAATGAAATATGATTTTTTTCTAGAATATTTAAGAAAATATGGCACTGAACACACAGCGAGGGGAGCCATCACGTGGCCTCGAGGGCACAGGGCGCGCCCCCCTGCCTCGAGGGCCCCACGCGCCCCCCTCCACTTATCCTTTCACCCATACTCTTCTTCTTCCTCCCAAAAGTCCCCAACCAGCGCAAACCCGAGTTCTAGCTCGTTTTGCTGCCATTTTCGATCTCCTTGCTCAAAGCACCATTCGCCAAACTGTTTGGGGAGATTGTTCCTTGGTATGTGGCTCCTCCATTGGTCCAATTAGTTTTTGTTCTAGTGCTTTATTTATTGCTAGTTTGTGCTGCTGTGGTGACCTTGTTCTTGAGCTTGCATGTCAAATTTTCTTGGTCCCAAGTAGTTCTGATGCATGATATAGCCTCTAGGCACTTGTAGGAGTTATTGCTATCAATCTTGTTGAGTTTGGTTAACTTTTATTGTGAGTTACTAAAAATTTCAGAAATTTTCAGAAAAGGAAAATGTTAAAAAGATTATTGAGGGGCTCTTCCAGCAAGAGCTCAGAGGAGAAGAAGAAAGAAGAAAAATAAGAAGCCCAAGTATCATCTTCCTCGCATGGCGGAAGTTCGACCGTGCGAATGGCCTTGTAATAATTTCATGACATCCGCCGGTATTTGCGAAGAATTTTATTGGATGGCGAATAATGCAGGCCTCACCGACTTCCTCAACGACCAAAAAGAGCAGTATCTCTTACTCACCAATATTTTTACACAAAGCTTTCATTTTCATTCTAGGAAAACACCACCTATGGTGGAGTTTCGCTTATATGATGTGGTTAAGGAGATATCACTGTTAGACTTTTGTGAAATATGCAAAGTACCCTTTGAAGGTAGACTATATGAACCACGTCATGAAGACGTCAAAGGGTTTATTGATATGATAGCCGTAGGTGAAACTAGACAAGTTTCAGGGGCAAGAATCACCAGTATACACTTCCCTGTTCTGTGCTACTTTGCTTTATTTGCTAGTAGGTGTTTAATTGGTCGCGGAAACAGTGGGAACCTCAGTGCCCCTGATATTATTATTTTACGCCATGCTTTGTTTCGTGACACAACTTTTAGCTTGGGTGCCGTCGTTGCTAAATGATTGAGTGTGAACCGCTCAAAGGGGCCCGTCTTTGGAGGCATCTTTGCTTCTCGCCTTGCTGAACATTTTAATATACCTATTAGGCATCATGAGAAGGAAGAAAAATTGCTTGCCCCTGTTTATCTAGATTACAAGAGCATGGTAGCTCATGACTTTATTATTAAAGACAAAAATATGCAGCTACATTATAAATTGAGGTTTGATGAAATATATTGTGAAATTGTTACCTTGCCTGCACCATCTATGTTTGATCTATCCATAGGCAAGTACATCATTACATCAGATTCCTTCTACAAATACCAAGGCCAGGCACAAGCTCCTGAGCCTGAGCCAGAACCACCATTTGATCCTTCCTGTCAATCTGTTTATGGATGGGAGCTGGACGAGCTCGCCAACCGGTGGCGCCCAGAGGACACATCTCAGAACACTGGAGGGAGTGGCTTCGATCCGTGGCCATAGACCAACTTAGGCCAAAAGCCTAAGCTTGGGGGAGTACGTTTTTCTCACCGACTTACATTCATGTTCACACTTATTCTAGTTGTTGGTGCTCACACTCTTCCACTGTACCATCCATGCGTAGTTTCGATTTCTTTTTCTTAGTCTTTTTCTTGTGTACAAGAAAAACCCAGAAAAACAAAAATATATTAGTGTAGCTTCTAGCTAGTTTACTTTCCTTGCTTGTAGTAGTAACTGAAAAATGAAAACCCAAAAAGATTTCCCGTTCTTCTTTTGCTTGTTGGGAGCTTTCCCGTGTAAATAGTTTCTTTTCTTTTCTTTAGGAGTTAAGAGTAGAAGACCATGATTGAAAATGCTTAGTGGCTCTCATATGCTTTGTTGTTGATTTAATCTTGAGCCATATTACCTTGACTTCTCTCTTGTATTAAATGCCTGCAGATTCCAGCTTAGTCCAATGCACGTGCACTATTATTATTTTCCACACCGTTCTGTCGTGCGAGTGAAAGGCAATAAGGATGATATATGATGAACTAATTGAGATGAGAAAAGCTGGTATGAACTCGACCTCTCTTGATTTTGTAAATATGATTGCTCGTCCTTCTTGATTCAGCTTGTTATGAATGAAACATGTTTGCAATGACAATTAGAGATCATAGCTGCTTATGCCATGCTTAATTAGCTGAGAGTTTATAATTGTCTATCTTGCGTGCCAACATGATATTAAAATGGTTGTGATGTGGTATGATGGGTGGTATCCTCCTCTGAACGACTTAAGTGACTTGACTTGGCACATGTTCACACATGTAGTTGAAACAAATCAACATAGCCTTCACGATATTTATGTTCATGGTGATTTATATCCTACTCATGCTTGCATTCATTGTTGATTAATTTTAATGCATGTTCATGACCGTTGTTGCTCTCGAGCTGGTCGCTTCCCAATCTCTTTCTAGCCTTCACCTGTATTAAGCGGGAATACTGCTTGTGCATCCACTTCCATAAACCCCAAAGTTGTTCCATATGAGTCCAGCATACCTTCCTATATGCGGTATTTACCTGCCGTTCCAAGTAAATTTGTATGTGCCAAACTCTAAACCTTCAAATGAAATTCTGTTTTATATGCTCGAACAGCTCATGTATCAACTAGGGTTGTCTATATCTTCCATGCTAGGTGGGTTATTCTCACGATGAGTGGACTCCGCTCATCATTCACGAGAAAATGGCTGGTAACCGGGATGCCCAGTCCCATGCTCAAAATCATAATAATTAAACAAAACTCCCCCAGGGCTATTGCTTGTTTGGACGGTAACCCGTGGATTCGGGTGGCCATGGAGTGTGCTTGTTGGTGGTTGGGGGAGTATAAACTTTACCATTCTGTTTGGGAACCGCCTATAATGTGCGTAGCATGGGAGATATCGAGATTCTTGGTTGTTATGTTGACAATGAAAGTATACCGCTCAAAATGTTGTTCAATCTCTATTTAAAAATCGAGCTCTGGCACCTCTACAAATCCCTGCTTCCCTCTGCGAAGGGCCTATCTATTTACTTTTATGCAGAGTCATCATCCTCTTCAAAAAGCACCAGTACGAGAGCACCTCTGTCGTTGCATGTATTACTATTAATTTGCATTGAGTATGATCATGACTGGATCTCTTTTACCATGAATTACAATGTCTAGTCAGTCCTTGATCTTTAAAGGTGCTCTGCATTTATATTTTGCGGTCTCAGAAAGGGCTAGCGAGATACCATCCTGTTATATCATATCATGATTGTTTTGAGAAGTGTTTTCATCCGAGGTTTATTATTATTGCTCGCTAGTTGATTATGCCATTGATGTGAGTAGTCTTGAGACCTAAAAATTATTGTGAATATGGTTAGTTCATGATAATGTCGAAAACCTGAATGCTAGCTTACATATTTACAACAACAAGAGCAAACAGAGTTTGTCAAAGTTTTTCTTTATCACTTTCAGTTTATCAACTGAATTTCTTGAGGACAAGCAAAGGTTTAAGCTTGGGCGACTTGATACGTCTCCAACGTATCTACTTTGCCAATCACTTTTTCCCTTGTTTTGGACTCTAACTTGCTTTGAATGGAACTAACCCGGACTGACGCTGTTTTCAGCAGAACTGCCATGGTGTTGTTTTTTTTGCAGAAATAAAAAGTTCTCAGTATCGCCTGAAAATTAATGGAGAATTATTTCAGAAAATATAAAAAATACCTGCAAGAAGATCCACACCGGGGGCCCACGGGCTATCCTCGAGGGTGGGGGAAGTGCCCCCCTTCCCAGGGCGCGCCCCCTGCCTCGAGGGCCCCCCGAAGCTCCACCAACGTATCCCCAGGTCCTATATATTATGTTTCGTGGAGAAAAAAATCAAGGAGAAAGAATTATCGTGTTTTACGAGATGGAGCCACCGCCAAGCCTTAATCTCTCTTGGGAGGGCTGGTCTGGAGTCTGTTCAGGGCTCCAGAGAGTGGAGATCGTTGCTATCGTCATCATCAACCTTCCTCCATCACCAATTCCATGATGCTCACCGCCGTGTGTGAGTAATTCCATCGTAGGCTTGTTGGACGGTGATGGGTTGGATGGGATCTATCATGTAATCGAGTTAGTTTTGTTAGGGTTTGATCCCTAGTATCCATTATGTTCTGAGATTGATGTTGCTATGACATTGCTATGCTTAATGCTTGTCACTAGGGCCCGAGTGCCCTGATTTCCGATCTGAACCTATTATGTTTCCATGAATATATGTGTGTTCTTGATCCTATTTTGCAAGTCTATAGTCACCTAATATGTGTTATGATTCGGCAACCCCGAAGTGACAATAATCGGGAACCCTCCCGGTGATGACCATAGTTTGAGGAGTTCATGTATTCACTATGTGTTAATGCTTTGGTCCGGTACTCTATTAAAAGGAGGCCTTAATATCCCTTAGTTTCCAATAGGACCCCGCTGCCACGGGAGGGTAGGACAAAAGATGTCATGCAAGTTCTTTTCCATAAGCACGTATGACTATATTCTGAATACATGCCTACATTGCATTGATGAACTGGATCTAGTTCTGTGTCACCCTAGGTTATAACTTCTACATGATGAATTGCATCCGACGTAATTTCCCATCACCGATCCAATGCCTACAAGCTTTACCTATATTGCTAGTTGCCATTTACTTTTCCGTTGCTATTATCACAAAAACTACAAAAACACTATCTTTACTTTTATTTCTGCTACCACCACTATCATATTACTTTGCTAGTAAACTATCTTGCTGCAGATACTAAGTTTCCAGGTGTGGTTGAATTGACAACTCAACTGCTAATACTTAAGAGTATTCTTTGGCTCCCCTTGTGTCGAATCAACAAATTTGGGTTTAATACTTTACCCTCGAAAACTGTTGCGATCCCCTATACTTGTGGGTTATCAGTTCCAACAAAATACATCAGACCCTTATGACAAGTGTACCATGGCTAACTACTGGAGCAGTATGTTCAACGATTGGAGTCTAGGCCCAATTAAATCCCTTCTGAATGTCAAATTTGGCCGAAAAGATTCCAAAACCTTGGCGATAGTATCACCCTTGTGACGCACAATATTGTATAGAGCTGGATACTATTCCTGAAGTGTAGCATTACCTAGCCACTTATCCTCCCATAATCTAATTTCTGATCCATCCTTAATCGAGAAGGAACCATAGCTGAAGAAATATTTCTTCGTTGCCATTTGTCCCGCCCAAAAATGGGAGTCCCCAGGCTTCCAGTATACTTATGATACTGCCTTTCAACCCACATATTTTCTCCTTAGGAGGGTTTGCCATACACCATCTTCCGTCAATAACTTAAACAACCATTTGCCGAGGAGGGACCTATTCTTAACCTCAAGGTCATGAATGCCCAACCCGCCTTGGTCCTTGGGACGGCAAACCACACTCCATTTAGACAGCCAATATTTCTTTCTCTCGCTATCTCCTTGCCAAAGGAATCTCGATCGGAAGTTATCTAATCTACATAATATTCCTTTCGGTAACTAGAAGAAGGAAAACATATATAGTACCATATTACTTAGTACTGAATTTATGAGGACCAACCTTCCACCCAGAGATAGGAGTTTACCTTTCCAACTGTTAAGTCTTTTTTGTAGTCTCTCCTCGACGTGTTTCCATTCAGCATTTGAGAGTCTCCGATAATGTATCGGTATCCCCAAATAAGTGATCGGAAATAGGCCCAACCCGCATCCGAACATGTCAGCATACATGTGGGCCTCGTCTTGAGCCTCGCCAAAATGAAACAGTTCACTTTTATGAAAATTAATCTTAAGACCCGAGAGTTGCTCGAATGCTTGTAAAACTAATTTCATATTCTTGCCTTCTCGAGGTCATGATCCATAAAGAGAATCATATCGTTGGCATATTGGAGGATGGAGAGACCACCATCTACTAGATGATTCACCACCCCATCAACCTTGTCACGCTCAATCATATCCGCTACTATATTGAATAGCATGGGCGATACTGAGTCACCTTGTCGCAGTCCTTTCTTCATTTGGAAATAGTTCCCAATGTCATCATTGACTTTAATGGCAACACTACCTCCAGTCACAAAGCTATGGATCATTGCGCGCCACTCTACAAAAAATCATTTCATTCTGAGAGTCTGTTGAAGAAAAGACCACTTGACTTTGTCATAAGCTTTTTCAAAGTCGATTTTAAGAACCACCCCATTCAGTTTTTTCCGATGCAATTTGTGGACTGTTTCATGAAGGACAACAACCCATATAGGATGTTTCTACCTTGCATGAAAGCAGTTTGAGAAGGACGAACCACATGTTCAGCAACTAAATTAAGTCTAATCATCACTACCTTATTGAAGATTACAAAACTAACATTAAGGAGGCAGATTGGACGATATTGTTGTATCCTTTCAGCCTCATTAACCATAGGCAATAAAATAATTAGACCGAAGTTTAAGCAAAATAACTCTAACTGGCCAACGTGAAGGCGACCAAACAAGAGTAGGATATCATGTTTGATGACATCCCAAAAGTTCTGGTAGAACTCAGCAGGGAAACCATCCGGACCTGGTGCTCTGTTATTCTCCATTAGGAAAACTGCCTTTCTAATTTCATCCTCAGAAAATGGAGCTGTTAGAAGTCTATTTTCCAGATCAGAAACTTGTCAGATGTCATCCATTCGAGACTCGTCCATCGAGAAGTTTCCTTCCTCGGGGGTTCCAAAAAAGTTTTTGTAATACTCCCTCCATCCCAAAATAAGTGTCTCAAAATTATACTAGCTCTAGTGTAAAGTTGTACTAAGGTCAAGAAACTTATTTTGGGATGGAGGGAGTAATAGTTATATAAGACTTAAGTTGCCCATGCCCTTCAATCGTGCCTTCCTCCTGTTTTAGGGAATGAATAAGTTTCTTCCGATGTCTACCATTCGTGACACCATGGAAATATCTCGTATTCGAATCACCTTTTAGGATAAACAGAGAGTTTGAATGTTGGTACCATTTAAGTTTCTCCTCACATAGCATGCGAGCTAACAGGGCATTCGATTGACTCTTAATCTCTATTTCGTGCTGAGACAGAGGTCCAATCTATGCCAAAGCTTTTAAATCATCAATAATAGATGAGAGACAAAGCTTCTCTTTTTTGAGGATACCCGCAGTGTGCCTAGCCCAACCACATATAAACTTACATAACACACACATTTTTTGTTCCATTTTTGTATTGGGGTATGCCTGGTAGCCAGTTTCTCCCATACCTCCTTGACCATGTCATTGAATCCATCCCAATACAACCAACCTAGTTCGAACTTGAACTCGCGTCGGTGCTGCGGTCATGGCAATCAAGTAGATAAGACAATGAGTGCATGGTCTGAGATAGCCTCTATATGAGGTAGAGCGCAAACACAGAGCATAGGGAATTTGGATTCCTAGTCAGTATCCATTAATACACGATCTAGTTTCTCGTCTTCCAGTCATGGAAACCTCTCGCAAATCTAGACAATCTATGACAGTGTTGAAAAGAAAAGGCCAATGACTAAACCTATCACAACTTTTCTCATTTGGAATGTAACATCCCAAAATTCTAAATTTCGGAATGTTATAATAAATAGATAGTTTTGAATTGCTTGTTGATGTGCTGTGTGAAATGGGGTGAAATTTGAAACTTTTGAAAGTTAAATGAGAGGGAATGAAATGACTTTCCCAAACTTTCACCTTGCATTTTGTGATCTCCATGAATTCAAATTCTTTTCAAACACAAAACCCTAGAGTGAAGATAATATGACTTCTTCCATTTATTAAATGAAAAAGGGTTTCGAAAGGATTTTTGAATTTCATTCTCGAAATATTTCAAATTCAGAAACTTTATGCAACTCAATGATTTTCCCGAGAGAAGATAAAATGACTTCTTCAAATTATAGGAAATATGAGTTGGGAGTTCTTTTGAAATATTTTTGAAATTTATTTTCAAAACTTGAGTTATTGGGTTTTATTCAAATTATTTTTCTCCAAAAATAAAATATATGGAAAATAGGGTAACATGATTACCTACAGTAGAAAATTGGAGAGAAATAAATTTGAAATCATTTTGGTATTTTTAAAATGATTTTTATTGGTTTTTATTGCAATAGTAGCCCTTTTTGATTTATTTAAATTCGTGAGCATTTTATTTGAATATAGAAAAATGTTCATCTTGTAGGATTTCTTTTTTTCTAATTTTGGTATATAATATGCTTATAATATATTATATATATTTTTGTTTTACCAAGCGATTCCATGTCAAGGGGAAGCTCGCACCAAGGTTCATTGGACCTTTTGAGATCGCTGCACGACGAGGAGAAGTGGCTTACCAGTTGGAACTACCACCTGAGCTATCCGATGTGCACAACGTATTCCATGTGTCACAACTCCGGAAATGTCTCCAAGTTCCGAACAAGCCTAATCTCTACAAGGATGTTGATCACCAAGCCATTGATCTGCAGCCTGATTTGACCTACCGCGAGAAGCCCATTCGCATTCTGGATGAAGCAGAATGCCGGACGCGAAGCCGTACCATCAAGTACTTCAAGGACCAGTGGAGCAACCACACGGAAGCTGGAGCAACCTGGGAACGTGAAGACTATCTTAGATCCGATTTTCCCGATCTCTTTTAAGACCTAGTTTAGGAATCTCGGGGATGAGATTCTTGTAAGGGGGGTAGGTCTGTCACACCCTGCATTTTGTAACATGTTATTTGCATCAATGAAGCATGAAAATTTGGACCAACAATTTTTTTTAGCATCATTTGGCTTTTATTTGGAATTGAGTTTTTCTTCATGTGCTTTTTACGTGCTCATTAAAGTCAACTATTACCTCTTGTAGAATTCATCTCCATACCCAAAACTTCTGCCCGATGATCATGCCAAGTGTTATATAGAAGTATAGTATTTTCTTACAAAATTAATTTGGCCAAAATATATTTTATAAATTTAGTATTCCAATAACCCCTGAATTGAGATTTGCACTGCAAGTGCTTGATTTAGGCTGATAAAATTATTTCAAAAAGTATATTTGAGACCTGGTAGTCATAGGACTCCCAGAAACTAGAAAAATATAATTTTAAAAGTTACTTCCTATTTTATTTAAAAGCTTTTTCTTAAGGCCAGAAATGGTCTTTAATAGGGAAAAATTATTTAAGTATTTCAAAAATATTTGCCAAAATTCAAGGAGACTCATAGGACATATATTGTCCATATATAAGAGTTTCAACACTTGGTCATGTTCAAAATAATGGGCTAATCCCTCCAAAACCCTTTCTGGATATTTCAAGCTTTTGAAATATTTACAAAGGAAATATTCTCCAAAAATCCCAGGGAAATTCTATCATGTCATATATGACATATTTGATGATCTTGCCAAGTCCCATGCCTTGGGAAGCAAGGAAACATCATCAAAACCCTTCATAACCATTATGTCCATATTTGAAGTTTGAGCAACTTTACATTGCCAAACTTGTCCAAATGCTCTCAAACTTGGTGCACATGGTAGAATGGCCTAATAAGGCATCTAGGCCAAGTGGCACAAGATTTGGAGTAGAGCAACTTGATCAGAATACCCCAAAACCCTTTCTGTTCAAATGCAAATTCGAACAACTTTACATTACCAACTTTTTACCTGGTGCTTCAAACATTGTGGGCATGATCATAACCCCAAATGATGAAACTACACCAAGTGGTGCATCAAGGAGAGATGATTAGCTTGACTCAAACAAGATGAAGCCATTTCTGTTGATTTCTAGGGTTCACCAAAGTTACATTGGCTAGTTTCTTCAAATGAGCCCAAATTTGGTGAAACACCCTATTTTCTTATAACATTCAATCATGTTAAGTGTCATGGCAAGTGGAGATCATTTGCTTGACCAAACGCTGATCAAACACCTTCTGCAAAATTACCAAAACCATCTTCTTGATCACTTTTACTATTTACCTTGGCCTCAACTTTCTACCACAGCTTCATCTAGTTACTATCTACCTCTAGTAACTCCCCCAAGTCCCCAGCTCCATGATTGAGGGGTGAAAACCCTAGTTCACCTTGCTGGACAACCAGAATTCACCAAGTTACCAGCTTCCTCTCTCTCTCCTTGATCATCCAGGGTATCCAATGCCACAGCTGGGTTGATTACATCACCCTAAACCCCCCAGACACGGCGGACACGCCCAGAGGGCCAATGGCATGCCATGGCATGCAATTAGGCCGCTCCAGAGCGCGCTACAGTGCGCCCCCGCACTGTAGCTTCGCCCAATCCAGCGCAGCCGACAACCTCGAGCTCTCCCCTCGCGCCTCCCAACGTCCCTCGACGTCCGCAACCTCTACCGGTGATGTCCCCCTCCTCTCTCTCCCTCCAGTGGCCGTCTCCACACGCGCGCCGGCCGCCCGCGACCTCCACTCGTCGGGCTCACACACGCGCGCTGTCTGGACCGTCCTCCGCTCCTCGTCTCCCCTCATCTAAGCGTGGAACATGTCCACGATCCTCCCCGGCTCGATCACAGGCACCAGAACAGCCTCTGGCCTCGCCTGCAACCTCGCCGGCGCACGAGTCCACGGTGGACCGTGGGCGCGGCTATATAAGCCCCCCCC